>JAEBUO010000014.1:0-600000 GCA_023014395.1 Amanita rimosa | reverse complement strand
TGTTACGAGGTAGGTTGGGTATTAAGTGGTAATACTTGAAAAATTTATATGGATTCCAGGTCGCTGATTTCCGTGTCGGAATCCCAGTTTTCTGTATCTAGTGGATCTTCGATTGCAGGGTCGGTGAGGAGTTCTCGTTCCTCTGTGATGAACCTGGTTAATGAATCTAAATGTTGGATTCCTGGTGTCATTGTTGGGGTGACCAAGAATCTTCTGATTCGCCTGATAATGTCCGCTATTACTTCTGTCATTGCAATGGACAGATATTGAAGCTCATCAAGGATGTCTTCTATGAGAATGCAAGGCCTCCCTGGTATTCTGATTCTTCGATTAATCAGCCAAATTTGTGTGCTACACTCTCGTATCTGTTTAGTGATTTCATCCATCTGTTTATATTCTTCTGGACAAAGCAGTCTTCCATGAGCGCTTTCATAAACGTTACTGCTTCTGATGGCGAGAAGTTGGTAGGCAGGTGGATCTTTATTATAGGGAGGTAAATCGTTGGTTGAGAATCGTAGGTCGTGGTACTTGGGAAGATAGTTCTGGATGTCATTGCAGGGGAACTCTGTTGTTCCTGAAGGGTTCTTTCGGTGATGGTGATCAAGTCGAGGGGTGCGGTAGTATTGTGTGACCAATGCCACAGTTCGGGTGAGTTTTCCCAACAGGTTCAGTGCTCTAGGAGCGTGTCGGAAGGGGAGGTATTGTATGCGGGTGTAGACGGTCTTTTCTTTAAGGGCTATAGTGTATCAAGAGAGTGTTGAGCAGTTCCGTTTTGTATAGTGGTAATTTTGTTTCAAGACGTGGCGGTTTCTGTATCGAGTCATGGTTTAGAGGTGTCAGCATTGTTGGTATTCTGATAGGATATCAGTGGCATTTGCAAGATTGCGAGCGGGTTCCCAAGAGTTATCATTCGATCCATAGCCTTTCCATTTAACCAGGTAGTGGTAGCCTGCACCTCGTTTCCTGTGAGCTAGAATTGCCTCTACCTCGAATTCCTCTTGTCCATTTACGAGATCAGGGGGTGGTTTCACATAGTTCGGCCCATGTGCAGTCGTTTCCCTATATGGGGTAAGGAGTGATGTATGAAACACAGGGTGAATGCGCCATTGTTTCGGGAGTTTCAATTTATATGTCACTGGTCCCATTACTTGTTCGATTTCAAAGGGTCCTTCTCATTTTGGTGCTAGCTTTCTGGATTGATATGGTATGTGAAGATTTCGGTTTTCAAGCCATACTTTGGTGCCCTTTTCAAATCGTATTGCTTTGTCCTTGCATTGTCTTGCCACTAGTTGTCTTGCCAGTTCATGTGCTGCTAGTGCTTCTTCTCTGGCTTTCCTTAGGAACTGAAGGCGCTCCTCTGCTGCTGGCGTGGTCATTCGTGTAGTAGCTGTGGGAAGCGCAACAGGGTCCATCCCATACATTAGTCTGAATGGGGAAGTTTTGATTGTGTCATGATGTTGGTTATTGTGAGCGAACTCGGCTATCGGGAGAAGTGGTTTCCATAGATGCGGTTCATTGGAGCAGAACATTTGAAGGTAGACTTCTAGTTCCTGATTGACTCGTTCTGTTTCTCCGTCGGTTTGGGGATGATAGGCTGTGCTCATTCTATGATCAATTCCTAATGCTTTTCATATTTCCTGAAATACTTTTGCAGAGAACTGTGGTCCTCGATCCGAGATCAAAATGTCGGGTAGGCCAAACCGTTTGAAAATTTCAGAGACGTAAAGTTCCGCGGTGCCTAGAGCATCAATTGTCTTTTTGCAAGGTGTGAGAATTACCCCCTTTGTAAGACCATGGTCCACCGTGACCAGGATCAAGTCAAAGCCATCGGAAAGGGGTAGATCAGTGATGAAATCAAGGGTTACTTGCTGAAAGGGGCGGGTTGCTTTCGATTGAATTGGGTGAAGGGCTGGTACATTTGGATGTGTGTTAATCTTCATCTGCTGACAGAGGGTGCATCCTTCTATCCATTCCCTGACATGTTTGAACATTCCAGGCCACCAGTAGTCATGCTTAAGGAGTTCAAGGGTCTTTAATCGTCCAGGGTGGCCTGATGATTGTGCCTCATGCATTTCTTTAATCAATTTGGTTCATAACCCGTCTTGGTCAGGGATGTAGGTCTTTCCGAGATAGTGAACAATGCCATTGGTATAAGACCAATCTTGTATGTTCGATTTGATCAGTGGGGCATGGTGCGTGGTGATAACCTCGATTAGAATACGTCCGAAATCGTCTTTTGACATTGCTTTCTGAATTTCTGTGACTAGATCTTCTGCAATAAGACGAATAAAATGATCTTCTGGTAGGACTACAATGTCTTCTTGTAATTCACTGTTTCCCATATGATCAGGGCGTCGGGATAGAGCATCCGCTTCAAACATTTTTGGGCCAGGGATGTGCTCAATGCATAGGTCAAATTCTGATAATAGAGATGACCATCTAGCTTGTCTGGGCGTTAAGCATTGGGCGGTTTGATAGTAGGATAGATTTTTGTGGTCACAGTGAACTATAGTGGTGTGGGGTGATCCGTGTAGTAAATGTTGCCAGGTCATCAATCCTTTGATAATTGCCAAGAGTTCTCGATCATAGATCTGGTAATTCTGTTCTGTTTGTGTTAATGCATGTGAGATAAATCCGCAGGGATGTAAAGATCCTGTTTCATCTGCCTGTTTCAAGACTGCTCCTATTGCCTTATTCGATGCATCGGTTTGAAGGATAAAGGGTCTAGTAGGATCAGGCATTAATAATACCGGCATAGATGCAAACCATTTCTTCAGAATTTCAAAAGCGTTGTTCCGTTCAGTGGTCCAGTCAAATGGTTCTGTTTTCTTAGTGAGGTCAGTAAGTGGTTTAGCGATGGCAGCAAAATTTCCAATGAAATGTTGGTAAAAGTTCCCAAATCCAAGGAATGATCGGACTTGTTTGACTGTGGTAGGAACTGGCCAATCGGCAATTCCTGCTAACTTTATTGGGTCCATCTGAATGCATCCAGGGGTGATGATCATTCCTAAGAATTCGACTTCCTGCGTGGCAAACTTGCATTTTTCAAGTTTCAAGAATAGATCATTATCTTGTAATCGTTGTAAAATTCGTTTTGTCTGCTCTTCCAGCTGTTCTAGTGTTTCCACACAGATTAACATGTCGTCCATGTAAATGATCAGCCATCCTTCATTGATCATATCCCTGAAGTACTCGTTCATCATGGTTTGAAAGGTTGATGGCGAGTTGCATAATCCAAAGAACATTACTGTTGGTTCATAGAGCCCACGATTGGTAATAAAGGCTGCTTTCCATTCGTCTCCCTTCTTGATGCGAACATTGTTGTATCCCCATCGGAGGTCTAGTTTGGTGAAATACTTGGCGCCTTGTAATTTAGTCATGAGATCGGAAACAAGGGGAAGGGGATATGCGTTTTTGACTGTCCATTCATTTAGGTATCAGTAATCCTGACAGGGTCGGAGTGCTCCGCTTTCTTTTTTTGCTACAAAGAAGAATGGTGATGCCTGCAGTGATGTGGATGGTTTAATGTATCCTTTCTTGAGTTGTTCATCAATCCATTCGTCTAACAGTCCCTGTTCCTTGACCGATAGAGGGTAAAGTTTACTAGCTTTTGGGACAAAACCCTCCTTTGTGTTGATTGCGTGATCCCACAGTTGACTAGATGGGAAGCATTCTGATGCCTTCTTGTCAAAGATGGTGCGCCATTGTTCATATTCTGTAGGTAGAGTGGTGGATGGTTCGTCTTTCTTTAACCTATGCTCTAGTTCCTGTGATGCCGATGTTTTAACTCTAATCCAATAGTCATCCTCGCCCCATTGCTGGGAGTCAAGGGCTAGCTGCCAGATTGCTTTTGGCGACATGTCCAGGTCTCCAATTTTCAGAGATTTCTCTCGCCAGTTGATGATCAGGTTATTTTCTTCTAACCAGGGTATTCCTAGAATCATTCGTTGATCGCCTAGCTTAGTGATCCAGAACCAATTGATAAATTGCTGTCCCTCGATCATGTAACATATCTTGGTTCGATGTGTGATCATTCCTTTCACATTTACTGTTCCATCTGCATTTCTGACCTTAATTGGTTTCTTAAGTCATTCTTTCCTGAGCTCCTTCACCGCCCCTTCGTCTACAAAGTTTCCTTCTGCTCCACAGTCGATTAGGGCAGATGTTCCAGCAGGTAAATCGGTCAATTTGATAGTTAACGAAATGCGCTTGTCATTGTTGGATAATACTATTACAGAATCAAGCACTAACTGTTCAGATCTTGATAATAAGGAAGGGCCAACCGCTGAGTGACGCTTCCTAACTAAAAACCCTCGTTTTCGAATTCGTTTAAGAGGGCATTCTTCTCTTCAGTAGACATTGCTGAAAAGATTGCTCTAATTTTCTTCGCTGGTTCGTCTTCTTCCTTCTGTTGTTCCTCAGTGACGGAATGGACAGCCTTATTCTGATAAGAAGACCTGGATGAAGACACATCATTGCATTTCGGGCAGTTCCTGGAGATGTGTCCCTGTGTTCCACATCTGAAACACTTGCCAGTTTTTCGGTATTCCTCTTTTTGATCATCTGTCAATCGGCTAGGAGTTGTGGTATTTATAGCTCTGATTGCTCCGGATCGATTGTTGTTTCGATTGAAATGCGTTCCAGATCCATCATTGGTTCTCCTGTTTCCCTGTCCTGTCATGTCCCAAGCGTTATGGTGATCCTCAGCCTTATCATAGGCTTCTTGCATCGTCTTGATCTTCCTTTGGTCCTGTAAGATTGTTCTAGCAAGTTCTAAGGGTAATCCTTTGACGAATGCCTGCAACTGAGCAGGTATTCCTGTGAGTCCAGAGGTTCCTATATCCATGCGAAATTTTCTGATGTATTCTGGGACTGAAATGCTGTTTCCAACTCTCAATTTGGATAGATTGTTCAGGGCCCGAAGGGCGCTGTTGACTTCTCCCCAGTCATTGATGAAACGTGTTTCAAATGCTTCATAGTTGCTCCATTTGAATGTGGCTGTGGTACTGCCTCTGTTGTCATTCAATTCGCTTCGAATAATAGTTTTCCAGTCATCTAGTTCTGGTCCCATGCATGCAAGTGCGTATCTGACTTTCTTCTCATCCTTTCCTTCATAGTTCTGTTCGTTGAGGGTAAAGTAATCCTCAAGCTGTCCTAGAAATGACCTTGCTTCGATTCGTTTGCCTGTAAAAGGTCATATAGGCTGCGGTTTGATATCTCCTTTAGAGCTAGCACTAGTTTCAGATGCCATTCTTGGTTCAGGAGTGATCGGTGGTTCAGGGTTAATCGGTGGTTCAGGGGTTGGTGTTCTGGTGATCGGTTTTGGTTCTGGAGTAGGGGTTCTACTCGGAGTTCTGGGTTTCGGAGATGGGGGTGGTCCTTGTTTCGAGTAATCTGTATCAAATGGATTTTCCTCAAGCTTGGCTTGTTCAATTCGTAGTAATTCCTCCCACTCTGCTAAAAGGCTAGCTGTGATTCCATGTTGGTCGCTTCCACTAAAGAATTTCTTATAGAGGGTCCTTCCTGGTTCGTTTTCTGGTTCCTTGACAAGGTAGAGCGGTTCTCCTTGTACTTCACTACCCCAGTCTAGGTAGATTTGATCAGGTAAATCGAATTCAAAGGCTCCTGAGTAGAAGTCTCCTGAAAAGTATTTGTCTGGGACTGGTTCGTTTCATTTCCGTCCTTCTGTAACAAAGTACCAGGTTCGTTGGTAGAGAAAAACTTTTCGTCGTCCAAGGTAGGTTTTCCCCTTATAGGTGACGGATCCGTTTGGGGGTCGTTCCTGAGAGCTGCGGGTCTCAATGGTGTCGGCTAGGGGTGATACCCTGAGCTAGTCCTGAGTTCCAACTTATGTTACGGTCGATGTCCACAACGTCGTTCAGCATCCAAGTCTACAGCGACAAACAGAGTCTCGGTCTGTTCCCAGTCACTGGACAAGGGTTCTAGGCACTAAGTCTGACGATGACGAAGGCTAGAGAGAGAGCAAGGAGAGCAGTTGAGGTGACAAGCAAAAGAGTGTTCAAGTTATGGATAAGATTCGACTAAGTTGGAACTAAAGAATTACGGTACATGAGAGGGGTTTATATACGTCTAGAGAACAATAAGAACTAAAAGGGGAAAGAGCATAGCTATCTAAGAAAGGAAAAGTGAAGATAACTATAAAAGGGGATAACATCCAAGTGTAACTATGGGTTTGTAACAAGTAAACGTAGTCCGTTAAGAAAGGGAAAAGAGAATTGTAACAAGAGCTTGGAGCGCACTGTAGTCAACCAGGCAGGGTCTTGCAGGCACCAGCACTAGTATTGCAGAAAAAGGGGCGGAACCCTTGAAGACAATCCATTTGTGTGCCGTGTATCAAGGAGATACAGTCTGAGAATACCAATTATGTATCAGATCTATTGACCTGAGCACGAGGACATCTCAGTGAAAACCTGGGCACCACACATCTGGGTCATCTGGTGGAATTAAATCGAAGATCTGAGTGCAGGTGTGTTATTGACCACATCAGACAGTGGACATATTAGGAAGTACGTTTACGGAAGAAAAGGCGACATCCCTCTGATCATTACAATCACGGATCTAGGAAGATCAAAAACATAATTGGAATGGCAGGGCTATTCAATTTCATATTGCCAAGGGCTGGCATGACCCTTGTTCAGATTGGGAAAGTATTCTTGATGGAATGGGCGCAGGGATGCGCAGAAGAGAAATCATCCAAAATAGTGCAAATCTGGACTGACAACCAGCAACACGATGCTCATGTACGAGCATGGAGGCTCTGGGTTAAAGAGCAGAGGTGTCTTCAAAAGGAAATGAAACGTCAGGAGAAACTAGCGGCATGGCATGCTGAAGAAGCGGCCATCAAAGAACAAGAAGATGCATGGCAGGAGTTACTAAAAATATGCCATGAACAATTACTACAAAAGCGCCAGTTCAAGGAACTCAAGCAGCAGATAGCTAGGGAAAAGAAGACCCTGGAGGATGTTTTGAATCAGTTAGAACCTGGATCAGAAGTGTGGGAGGCGTTGTTCAATACACCCTCCAATATCGAACTGCTGTTGATTAGTTTCAATGTCTACACGTTGAAACATGATGGTCTGGTGTTGACAGCAAAGGAACAAAACAGGTTAATGCATGCCCTAAACGGAAATATCATGAATGCAGGGCGAGTCATGAGAAACGAAAGGCAACTCCAGAATGAGGAAAGACTCTGAGGAGAAAGATATGACCCATATCTTTCCGCATATATCAAATGGAGATTGCCAAGGAAATATACACCACCTGCCTATCCCAGTATGGGGAGGACGAAATTTTCACGTTGCCAGATCATGATTACTTCCTGTCCAAGTTAGGAGAAGATGAGGAATTCACACAGCACTGGGTCCAAGGAATCTCAAAGGAGAAACCAGTGTTACCTGGGTCTTATACAATGGCTATTCCCAAAATGGCACCATGGAAGGTAAACAGGTATTGCTACCTGTATTTGTTCAAAAAAGAATTCCATAAACAATTCCATTGGCCGGAATGGCCTATGCTAGAACAAATTCTCTCATGGGAACCAGAACTCAGGGACTACTCTGCAGTTTTTGGTTTACAAGACAATATAAAGCTGGATAAATTCCATGTACTGGAATGGGCGGAATTAAGTCTCAAGAAGGATGAGATCTATACTTGGAAAGATCTGGAGCGCTTGGAGTGACATGGGAAATTTACCAAACGGGCCAGATTTGGAGGACAAGGGAAATCAAAGAAACAGAGATCCAAATCACCTGCAACCATATCCTTGTTCATGCAAGGAGTATCAAAAAACCCATCTGTTCAATCTTTGCCTGAACTAGGACAAGTAGCAGTTAAGAAATTGTACTCTCAAGCTGTCATTAGTGCATTCGGACCAAGTAAAGCATTAACTAGAACTCAGGGAGCAGACTGGACTTGGAATGGAGGATCAGTCACGAATCCACTAGACTGGTTAAAAGAGGACCTGGCAGCACCTAACTCATCTAATACTGAGGCACGGAAACGGGAGATTGACAATTGGAGACGGGAAATTAAAAAGGATATATCCACTCCTTATCCATATCCGAAACCTCAGTATGACAGACATATGCTCCATCCAGATATCCCTGGATTTTGCTACCTGTCCCTAATCAAAGCCCAATATTGGGACAAATACAACTGGCCAGCATACCTGCAGATTCATGAAGTTATATCCTGGGACCCCAATCTACGAAATGACCGAATCAGGATTTCGATTTGTCAAACTCATGGTCTGGAACACTGCTATCACATCAATAAGCAAATGAATGGGTATGATGGGTGGTCACATTTGGACTTAATGAATCAGTCCAGTTCAGGACACAAGCAACTCGGGGCTTTCAGGTTTACCACCAACATGCTTAACAACATGTACAATGCACTAACTGGTTGGTGAACTGTATGGGCAGAAGACACGGAATTGCTGGCTCCTCAAGGTGCTACAGTGGCACAGATTGCTGCTCAGGAGGACATTATCCAAAGACAGCAAATGCAGCGGGAGGAAACCATCACAGCAATCAGGCAAGTGGTGGCTGGAATCATGAACAAATATCGACGAGCTAACCCCATACTGCCGCCCGCACCCCTTACTAAAGCAGAAATGCCAGATTATTATAAAGGAGATCCCCGCATGGTGGACAGGTGGCTAAGGCAAATGAGGACATATTTTACGCTGGCACGAGAAACTCAGTTAGATCGAAAGATCTCAATTTGTTTATACCGGATCTGAAAAGGAAAAGACAATCAAGCAGGAGATTGGGCAGGAGTTAAACTCAAGGTGGTCCAAGACGCAAAACAGGAATATCAAAATGAAGTAGTTAACTCCAGATGGCCAACCAATCTGTCTTGGGCATCACTTAATCAAGGCATAATAGTAAACAACCATGAGATCCGACAACCTTTACAGAATCAATTCCCTTTCACTTCCTGGGAGGACTTTGCAATGCAGATGCATGAATTTTTCATGTCAACTGAAACTCGAGAAAAGGCAACAGATGTGATCTTGGCCTTGAAGCAAGGAAACATGATGATTGAAGATCATGTGGTCCAGTTTAACACGCTACTGCCATTAGTAGGATGGGACAACCGAGCATTAATTGCACTATTCAAACAGAACATTAATCCTGCGCTGGGACAAGATTTAATCAGGCACGGAAATTTAGGCGATGATGCGACCCTTAAACAGATCCAGGATCGGGCCATAGAATTAGCACGGGCTTACCGCAAAGCAACAGAAGCATATGGACCAGATAGGCAAAAGGGTGGGTACAAGGAAAAAATGGTTGCTAAGGATAGTAAACCAAATCAATTTCAGTACAGTACACCAACAACATCCAAAGATCTGAATGCCATGGATGTGGATAAAGGTAAAAAGCAAGTGACAGGAAGTTGTTACAACTGTGGAAAGGAAGGACACTTTGCCCGAGAATGCCCAGAACCAAGGAAACTGCAGTGGAAGGATAAGGGGAAGTGGAAGGCAAGAGAAGTTAAGATAGAGGAGCTCACTGAGGAGCAGTGGAAAGAACTCGGAAAAGAGAAGGGTTTTGGCAAAAGCCAGTAGGTGAGCACTCAGCACTGCTGGCTGATAGAGTTTCGAAATCGAACAATGATTCCTGTGTAAATGTAGAAGGATTACTATATGAATACTCCTCTCATATTCATTGGATTCAAAACTTAAGTGTGAGCGCAAAACCTAGAATCAAGCAGTGGACTCCTGCTTGGGTAATGAGACAGATATGGCAACAAGATGACACTGTTGCTATGGATTGTCTGAAAGTATGGGTTCATGAGAAACATTTATCTGAAGTGACACCGCAATTGCTGAAGGAACTAAACCAGCAGTCAGAGTCAGAAGCAATGTGGAATTTGACACAGCTGTGACAACAAATTGTCAAAGCTTCAGGAAAGCAGGAAATGAACCTAAAAGGAATCATAACCACTATGGATACAGGATCCACAATTCCTGTTACAGCCTTAGTTGACTCAGGATGCACAGGATTGTGCATTAACGATGAGTTTGTAGAAAAACACCAGATGAACAAATGATGAGGCAATCAAGGACATCATTAAGGAGATTCAGAAGGTCTTGGCTTGGCAATGGGAAACTCAGGTTTGGCAAAGCATCGAACAGCAGGACCCTGACTTTAAAACCAAGAAAGGATTAGTTGAATGGAAGGGTCAGATCTACATTCCAGCAGACGCACAGATCAGGGGTGACTTGATTCAGATTCACCACTCCTGGGGGCATTCAGGGGTAGCCAAGACTGTGGAAAGTCTCACCTGTAATTTCTGGTGGCCACAAATGCAGAAGGATATTGAATGCTTTATACGAGGTTGTGAAACATGCCAAAAGGCAAAGCCGGATCGACAACCAAGGGCAGCACCATTAAATCCAAATGAGATTCCTGATGCGCCATGGGAGGTGATCTCAGTAGACTTGATTGGACCATTACCGGACTCCAAGGGAAACAATATGATTATGGTCATGGTAGATTGGTTCACGAAAAAGGCCTATTTCCTCCTCCCAACAACATTGTCAATCACATTGCAAGGAGTGGCAGTTCTGTTCAGAGACAATGTCTTCCGGGAACATGGTTTACCTAAAAAGGTTATCAGCGATTGGGGACCGCAGTTCGTCTCCAAGTTCATGGACGATCTGTATGGGATTTTGGGAATACAGGCTAATAGATCTATGGCTTATCACCCACAAACCGATGGACAGACAGAACGTGTTAATCAGGAAGTCAAAGAATTCCTGACAATGTTTGTCAATCATTGACAGGATAATTGGAGTGACTGGCTTGCGGTGGCCCAATTTTGCCATAATGACCGAGTGCACTCGTCTACAGGGTTTTCACCATTTTTCATGAACTATGGAAGACATCCCAACAAGGGGATGAATCCACTGTATCAGCCAAAAACTGTTGTCATGGAGGAACTGGTTAAAGAAATTGAGGATGTTCACACCAAAGCTAAAACCACGCTGGAACAAACTGCTGAGGCAATGAAAAAGCAGTGGGATGCTCACAGAACACCAGCACGAGATTACAAACCTGGTGATAAGGTGTACCTCAGCACAGAAAATTTGCCAATGCTTCAAGCAACTAAGAAGTTGGACGGCAAGTTTGTAGGTCCCTTGGAAGTGGTTGAGAAAGTTGGTGTCATGACCGACTGAAAAGCTTCGGCTTTTTCACCAAGTCATTTCCATTTTATTATTTATTTTCTTCATATTATATAAACATGTGCTGACTAAGCAGGCGCCTATCACTTGGCGCTTAGATAAAGCCATAGATAAGATACCGGAGCTCAGCGCTGATGACTCATTACCATTACTACATGCGCAGTCGTCTTACTCATACTGTACTATATTTAGAGTAGGGCTTAGGGTAGTGCACAGACCACCTGTCATAGTATATAAGGAGTGCAATTCAGCACCCAGAGTCCTCAGTCGAGTTCTCTCGGGTTTCTCCCCTCTCCTCTCTCCTCCTGTCAGTTCGCTGTTGGGGCTCTTAGGCGTCGCGCCGAGGGGTTCCTGATAGTAGAACTCGACTATCTTCTCTAACAGCCCCACGCTTGCTATAGCCGGACCACAGGCTTAAGTGGACGAGTACAGGGGGAATCACACAGTCGTATGCCGACTATAAAATTGCGGTACCGGTTGCCAGACACCATTCAAAACTGCGCACCTGTGGCCCTGCCTCGTGGCCCTCGACTAACTTGGCATTATGTTCCCGGTCTATGCAAACCGAAGTACCTAACCCGGTAGATAGGGTCACCTGTGCACAGGAAACCAGTGCCAGATTTGTCACACAATACATGACATGTATCTAGGGACCAGCCTCATGTAACGTTGTTGTGTTTCTATACTTATTTCTCGCGGTGCGCCGTACACTGAACCAAATCTTGTTGGTGTGTAGCGCTAGTGCAAAAGAAAAAGTAAAACTAATTACATAATTATTTTGACGCGCGACAAAAGGTCTGCGTGTCCAAACATTGCAATATTATATATACATATTGATGCGTATACATATGCATCGGCACGAATAAGAAATCAGATGACGAGGGCAAGGCTCTCCCTAAGACGAAGTAGAGCCCTTACACCCTCCCCAGCAAGATTGTACCAAGGGTGCAATCTGAAATTAAAGATAAGGAAAGGCATAGCTTTCCTTGAGAAGATGACGAGGTGATGGCCTCGAATTTCAAACCGGACCCATAGGTGATCCTTCGACCTCCATGTCGTGACGCGACAGCTCCTCGTGATCTGGGAGCTGCTCGACGTTTACTGTCTCCGGGTTGTATTAAGCATTCCCGGCCGGAGGTCCCTTATCATGTGGGAGGACCGAGAGGTTGGTCCTTGAATCAATTTTTAAGCCTTTTTCAAGGCGTTCGAAGAGGGGTTTCCCTCTCTTTCCCTTTGCTTTCCTCCTTTGAGATAAGGAGGGTCTTGAGACCCTTGGCACCGGGTAAACCCTGTTCCATGTGGGTTCGGGTGGCGGCTTCATGCTCGTCAGATGATTTCTTGCGAAATCTCTGAACAGGGAATCGCAGTCCCCGGAAGTTAGTCCGCACTTGTGAAAGTGTGTGACTATGTCGTCGAGCGTGTATTCGCCCGTGTGTACTAGTCGGTATGGGGCGTACACGACCAAGCACCCTTCATCCTCCACGAGCCTTAGACGGGCCAGAGTACCCTTGAATAGGCCCAGTTTCTCAAAGAGATGACAGGACAGCCACCAGAACCAAGCGGTAGTACCTTCACTTGGATGGGGTTCTGTCATCTTGAGGAACATCCACGCCGTAACGTCCAGGACATTATAGCGGCCGTCTGTTCCTCGCCGGATAGAAGTGGGGAGCTCGCCCCTCATCGTGAGCTCTTCAACGTCGGGTTCCCTCGACAAGTCGCTGAGGGGAAGGAATCCCGACGCTGTGGCGTCCCTCACCGCCCAACGTTGAGCGGCGGATCTTTGATTGAGAGGCACCTTAGATGCCTCTCTAGCCATCTGCATGGGCTTCCCGTTCTCCCAGTACCACTTGCCAGCGGCTGGTCGTTTAGCCCATAGATGAGCGGCGTCCTCATCCCAGTAGGTTTTTACGTCCATGTGGACGTGCCCGAATTTGCTCAACTTGTAAAGTCTACTGACTTTATTGAGCCTAAAGGACGCTGGGTCCCCTAGAGGAGAGCTTTGGCAGCCCGGGGGAAATTGCCCGGTCTTCGTTCTCCTAGAGCCTGTGGGAGGCTCATATTTCTTTGAATGAGACGGGGCTCCCTCAATTCTTGAGACGAGGGAGGCTTCGTCTACCATCATTCTAGAGGAGGAGGAAGGGTTTTCCCCCTCTACTCTGTGGAATTCCCGGGTGTGCTCACGCCTAGATTTGCTAAGCGCCATTCCGAGCTCCTCCTCATCACCCGACAGAGAAGGAGCCTTCGCATCAACTTCGCTGTCGAAGTCTGAGTCCGTTTCGTACATTGTCCTTTTCCCTTTTCCTTTTGACGAGGGAAGGGGGGCAGATGAGGATGGAAATGTTGGAGGAGGAACACGTGAACGATCCTCCTCAGCCGGGACGATAGGCGCGGGGGAGATTTGATGACGTGGGGCTGCAGAGCGGCGAGCTCTGGGGGAAGGGCTTTCGCGCTTCCGCTTGCCCCAATGCTCACTCTGGTGAGCCTCTTCCCCGCCAGCATAGGCCAACCTAGAGGAGTTTTCACTCCTCGACGTTCGTAATAATTCTTCGACTCTCTTTTCGAGAGTCTCTTTCTCTTTTGAGAGTTTTGCAACTCTCTGATGATACTCGTCGAGCTTGTCATCGAGCTCGCGGAGTCTCCTCTTGCTCCTCCTTAGACCGTCGTCGTAGGCCCGGTCTACTTCCTTTCTCAGGTGCAGGACATCCTCCCAATGCCTGCGTTGTTTTTTGACAAAGAGGGCTAGAGCGCCCCCTTGGGTGTTGTCCAGGACATGCCTGGAAAAACGAGCACAATCCCCACATTGTTTCGGATGCAAGGGAAGGTGGACGACCGGGTGGATAACCCAGTCCGGGATTAGGTTTGAAAGGATGTCTGCAGCATCCATATTATCGTGAGGAGATGAAGATCTCCTCGGTTGTTTTGAGCCGTGATGGCTCGATTCTCCTGCGCAAGGAGAGGGGCTACGCTCTTCGCGTTGCTCATCTCTCCTGGTACGTTCAAAACAACTGTAGCTGTCAGTGGACATGTCGTTTGGGTAAATTTGTCGTGTGGGAAATTTCCACGCATTTTGTTTCGGAGTTGAAACAAATTCCCAGGACACCTGGTTGGCCAATCGGCCGTTTCACTGCCACCGTTGCGTTTTTACTCGCGACGTAAATCCGAGGGTGTTTTCACACCCTCAAGCTCTAGATATTGATCTAGAGCTTCAAGTTCTTCTACTACTTCCAGAGGTTCCCAAGTGGAATCTCCAAGTTCCCATCACACCTTGAAAAGGAGTTTAGGAGACCATCGGTGGTCTTCTATCGCTTGGACGACCCATTCTTGATCAGGGTCGTTTCCAACATCGTAATGTACTTGAGTTTCCCTCTTAGGGAATTTGTTCGAGTCGTTCTCAACAAACGGTTTTAGAACCTTTTCGTGGAAGACATCGTGAATACGCCTTGCCTTCAGGTCTGGTGGTAGATCGATCTTATATGTAGATCGTTCCGGAAAAATTTCTAGGACCTCGTAGGGTCCTAAGTACTTTGGGCAAAGCTTTCGAGCTTGTCCCTTTGGAAGATTTATGTTTTCTGTTGAGAGGAAAACTAAGTCACCCTTATGGAAGGCTTGCCCTTCCCAGCGATGTCTGTTCGCTGCTACCGCTTGACGCGTACGTTGAGCAGTCAATTTATCAAATGTTTTATCGAGAACATCCTTGATGTTCTCTATGAATTGCTTAACTCCCGTATGTGATGCTCCGTGGTCGATTCCTTGAATCATCCTGGGCATCCATCCATAATTGGATTCGAATGGAGAGTAGCCAGTGGATTCACTGACTGCTGAGTTCATAGCGAACTCAACCATCGGCAATTGTGACTTCCAGTTGTCCTGGTAGTCATTTACCAACGACCTCAGTATCTGGGACATTGTTTGGATAGCTCTTTCGGAAGAGCCATCAGTTTGAGGGTGATAGGACGACGACATGAGCAGTCTTTGTCCTAGGATTTTGCTAAGTTCACTCCAGAACATAGAGGTGAACTTCGTATCTCTGTCAGATACGACAGACTCCGGTATACCATGGAGTCTAACAATTTCTTTAACGAATAGTTCAGCTATTTCTTTAGCCAATGCATTCGTTCTAGTAGGGAGTAGGTGAACCATGGCAGTCATCCTACAAATAGCTAGAAGGACATAATCAGATCCTTCTATTTCAGTGAACGGACCAACAAAGTCCATTCCTATGCTTTCCCAAGGTCTCGACGGAATAGGCATCGTATGAAGCCATCCCGGGGTCTTCTGCCTCGAGACCTTCGTTGTTTGGCATTTTCCGCAGGACTTGCAGAAATCCTCCACATCTGTGGCGATATTAGGCCACCAGAACCAACGCCGGGTATATCCTAGCGTTCTTTGTGTTCCGAGATGGCCCAACGTGATGTGGCAGGTGTCAATGATGACACCTCAAATACTCTTCCCTTCGAGTAGTCCATTCGGTACACAGACTACTCTTTGTCCGATCCTATTGGTAGTCCATAGGATCCCTTTCTTTAGATCGAATCTTTCATATCGATCTACATTCTTCCAAATTTCTGTGAAGAATTTATCATTTATGTATTCCTTAGGAATACATTTCAAGATGACTTTTAACGAATTGTCGTCTAGGTTGAGGCCTGGGACCTCGGTTGTTCTGACTTCCTTGTTGGAAGTTAGCTCTTTCGACTCGATTTCTCGAGTCTCTAGTTTATCTTGAATTGGAATGTCCTCTGATTCAATAATTGCTAAACGGGCATGAGACTGAGTTAATTCGTCTCGCCTGTTTAAGGAGAGATCTTCTCCTTCCGGGTCTAATCTCGAGTCAGCGTTAACATACACAGCAACATCATGGACCTCATTTGGTCCATCATTTGTATAGTAGCGCGATAAACTATCCGCTACTTTGTTTTTCTCTCCCTTGAGATATTTCATCTCAAAGTTAAATCGAGATAGGTATTCCCACCATCTCATACGTCTTTGAGACCTGGTTTGAGTCTCTTTAAAGAAAGTTAACACTTGGTGATCCGTAACTACTGTGAATCGGAGACCCAGCAGCTTGTCTTCCCAACGTAATAGAGCTTCTAGGATCCCTAGTAGCTCTTGTTCCCAAGTGCAGTAGTTCATCTGCGCTGAGGTGAATTTGCGGGATATGAATCCTGCAGGCATGCAGGTATCCCAAGTAGGGCCTTGCCCATACCAGGCGCCTATTCCGCTAGCGGAGGCATCTGTAATAACCCAGATGGGAACATCTAGGTTTTTGTTTATCGGTTTACAGACTGGTGCTTTAGCTACCAATCTTTTCAGTCCACGGAAGCAGTTTTCGTGGTAGTCCGTCCAGACAAACTCCCGGTTATTGCTGCACATTCCCATTAATGGAGCGGTTAACTCCGTGACATTTGGCAGGAATTGCGACAGGTATTGGATTACTCCGTTGAACCTGAGAACGTCTGTATAGTCTCTAGGCGTTCTCCAATTTAGGATCTTATCGATTTTAGAAGGATCGATATGAATTCCATTGTCGTCAATGATAAATCCAAGACAGTCCATTCTAGTGGATAGAATGTCTATCTTCTTAAGATTACGACTCAAATAGAGCTTGAGTTCGCGCAATCTATTGAAAGTCACCTCAAGGTGACTATTGTGCTCTTCCAACGTGTTGGAGTACACAAATATGTCATCTTGATAGCAGTGTAAGAAATCTGCTATCATATCGGCAAAGGAGACGTTCATGAGCCTTTGGAACGTTGGAGGTCCATTTTTATCTCCTTGTTGCATGACACGGCTGATCATGTTGCTGTATATCGTTGCAAATACTGAGTGCTGTTCATGCTCGGGCAAGATGCGGATTTGTTCATACGCATCTGAGAGGTCAATTTTAGTCCTAAATCGGGCTCTTGCTAGATCATTCCTGATCGTTTCTTGGTCAGGCATCGGTGTAACATCTGCTAAGGTGTTGTCATTTCGTTGCCTCGCGTCAATGACGGTTCTTATCTTTCCGTCTCGTTTGATTACAATTAAAAGAGGCGCCGATGAAGGAAGGCTAGTCCTTTCCCACCATCCAGCCTCTAGATAGCGATCAACCTTCGCTTTGAGCTCATCTCTGAGTGGCTCTGGGCACTTAGGCGCCCTGTGGTTTATTTTGAGATTCGGATTTATCAAAGGAATCTCATGATTTATTTCCCTTAAGGGCGGTAGATCCGGTTTCTCGGGAATAAATAAGTCTTGGATCTCTTCGATCCATTTTTGGCGCAATTTTAGACGTTCCTCCATGGTGATGGAGGTAGTACCTTCTGTGCGCGCGCCAGCTAGCCTTTGAAGGTTGATGTCCTCTAGTCAATGAGAACGTTTGTCGGGCTTGGATCTGCCCTTCATGTTCTCTTTAAATTCTATGGGTTCTTTGAAGGACCCTTTAGTAGGCGGCATTGCGCTGCCTGATCCCTCCCCCACCTTACCAAGAGGAATTGAAAATTCCCCTTCTCGTACTGGGAACCATTTGTCTCCCAGCTTGAAAGAACCGCTGCCCGCATAATTAAGCAGCACGTTATGTTCTTTTAGGAACGGTGTTCCTAGTATGACCTGATATCTATCCAGGTTCACAATATCAAAGTAGCGATTTTGTTTCAAATCGCCTACTCTTAGTTCAGCTCTTGCTCCGTAATTTATAGCGGATCTCGAGCCTGAAGTTGCCATCTGCAACTTAACAGGTTTCTTAAGTTGGAACATGTCCAACTTATTGACAGTAGCGAAATTCGCTGATATCATATCCAGCGTGCTTCCACCATCAAGAAGTACATGCGCCTTTTGTCCATTGATGCGCATGTAACCTTCTATTACACCCAAGCGTCTAAAATCGCGCTTAGGGCCATCCTCGATGCGATTTTGAGCCACATCCTTTGTCGATCTGAGTCGATATGCGACTTGGTCGACCGACTCTGTTACTTTAGAGGATTTCAGACAATCCTCAGGTTCTTCCTCTAGAAGTCGCATAACCGCTACCTCTAAAGTAATATCAGGTTTGGAAGAGAGTTCTATTGAATTCTCTTTCTTAAGGTCCATCTCCTCCTGAGTGAAACCTTTCGATAATGACCAATCCATTAAGTTGGTCCTATCATTTCCAGACTCATGCTCCGAGTCTGTCGGTTCTTCTAATCTGGTGCAAGCGCACCAGTCCTCTAGAGATAACTCATCATTATCTCCATCATCTTCTGAGGCATCTCCCTGTTGTGCCTCGTGTGCTTCTTCAGCGGAGGCATATCGCTCTTCTGCGTCAGAAAGTTCTTCGGCTTCTGCAGCATTTACAGTGCTGTCTTTAAGCTCTCCGTCATCGAGAACTTCAGCATTAGCAGATTTCTTAAATCTGCTGTTTTTCTTTGGGCAGTTGGGGCTAGTATGCCCTTTCTGCTTGCAAAAATAACACTCGATAGATTTCGAGTCGTTATTGTTGGTTTTATTAAAGGCACCCTTCTCAGGAGCCTTGTAACTCGTCTGTTTCTTAGACGAGTCTTTAGACGTCGATGGTTTCCCCAACGTCTTCGTTGTTGAGCGCTTTTGTCGGTCGCGCTCCTCCCAAGTTTCATAGAGATAAGCCTCCTCTATAAACTTAGCTGCTTCGAAAATAGCACTTAGATTGCTATTTTCAGGGTTGTAGCCATGTCTCACAACCTTGGTTGAGATTTCCGGCTTCAAGGCGCTGAGAAATCTCCTCGCCATATCATATTCAGAAGGTATCTGAATCATCTGTTGGCTCAGACGCTCCAAATCCTTCTTTAATTCGGTTACTGACCGTCCCTTCTGGGAGAGACGGTCAAATTTCATAGCAGCGTCTCGTGAAGAGGCGTCCCTAACGAAATATCTCTTGAGGGCTACCATAGAGTCCTCAAAATTCCAACTGCGATCAGTATTAGAGTTGATCGTATGTTGATACCATTTTAGGGCTTTTCCTTTCAGGATCTGCCCTAGGAAGGTGACTCTAAATAAATCAGCTTCCAGTTTCAGCAGCGAGTAGATGCTGAAGAAATTGAGGAGTTGCCTCTCGAATTTGAGGAACTCGTCGATGGTTTCTCCTCCTTCATATTCAGGAGGAGATAGTTTAACCCCGAGTTTACCGAGGTTAATTGGTTCAAGAGAAGAGTTGTATGCCGATTCCGCATCTCTTATTTCTTTACGGACCATCTCGTCCGTTCTTTCAGAAGTCTTGTCTGAATGTGTTAGAGGATTTGCTGTTAGCGATCCTCTACCCAAATTGCTAATGGAGAAACTCGGTCTCGGGCCTCTCCAAGTCTCCCTTTGTCTGTGAGGAAGGTTTGAACTCTCCTCTCTGATATCCGAGACCTCCTCTCTGAACCTCATTTGTTGGGGCGGCGCGGTTATTTCTGGGCTAGAACGTCCGTCGTTGCTAGTCCGTTTGACAGGAACTGCGTTAGATCCTGTCAAAAATCGAGGTCTCTCGAGAGCCTCCTGAATCCGAACCGGTCTCTGGAACGGATTCATTCTGTGAAACAGAGTTTCAGGAGATACTCCGTTTCGTATTTCGACAATGACCAAGTTTCTGGCACTCGCGGTCATTCTCATTTCGTAGTTGAACGAAGTTTCATTCGTTCCTTGCCTATTGGCAATGTCAGATGATTTTGATATCATCTCTTGCTTCTTGAGGCCGACTAAAACCTCAAGCTGCGAATCGCTTATAGGTAGACTTTCGTCCTGCCTATTATCACGAGACAATCTCGTTTCCGGGACAGTCTCAATAGCAGGTTCTCCCTCGCTGATATAGTCAAGAGCAGAGTCTTGACTAGCAGATCGGTAACCGAAGTTCCTGCTATAATTTGATCTGGCTCGCTCGCGTGAGTCAGAACGCCCTCGGTGATGTCGAGGTGAATTGCTTCGCCTCTCAAGAAGCATTGCGATATGTTCTAGGAGATTATTAGTCTCCTTCGTTTTCTCTTCCAATTTCTGGAAGTTATGGGAAAGGCTCACATGGTTTATGACCATGAGCCTTTCTAGGTCCTTTTGCCCTTGGACCAGTTGTCCTAGGACTTCTATGGTTTTGGGCTGCGATACCGCAATGGTGTGCGACCCTTGTCCCTCCGTTTTGGTGGGCTGAGATAGTCTGGTCAAATTGGCCAGATCCTCTCTAATAGAGTCTTCGTCGACTCTTTCAGATTCAAAATTCAACGGAGAGATTGAATCTTCAACCTCTCTTTCATCATCAGATTCTTCTCTGATGTCCTGAAACTTGACCGTTCTTGGGTCGGGTTTCGTAGTGGTTCCAAAGCGCTTGGCCAAGGTATCACTGAATAAATCATCAGTGATAGAGGTAGCAGGTACCTCTAGTTGCTTGGGAGCCGATCCGGTTCCCTTTGGTAGTACCGTCGGCTCTCTGCTCAACGGCGGTTGTTGTTTCCCCGTTTGGGGCTTTACATGGTCAACATGTTGATGCGCCTTGGGCGCCATTCTTGCGGCCGTTGGAGATCGATTTAAATCAATCTCTGTGCTTGTTGTTTTAACCACCGCTGAATAGGGTGGTTTCTTTGGTGACTGCGCTGTTCTCGGTAACAGTCGAGTCGGTGAGGTTCCTTTGGGAGCCTCCGTGGTTCTTCGGCCGCTTGGGGAAGGCGTCAGCCGAGCCTTTGGTTGAGAAGTGCTAGCACTTCTTTTGGTGACGTGTTGATCATCGAGAGGCTTGTAACCTCCCGGAACGCTCAGGCTCACTGAGCGTGGCACCATCACTGGGGAACTCTCCCTCGTATTCGAAGGAGAGTTCGAGAGGTCCTCTCGCCGCTTGTGCGAGGGTTTCCTCGGGGGACCGAACGACATCGTCTAGTGACGTCTTGTCCGGTTGTGCGCTACACTACCTATTGGTAGTGTAAAAAAGTGTAACGTTGTTGTGTTTCTATACTTATTTCTTGCGGTGCGCCGTACACTGAACCAAATCTTGTTGGTGTGTAGCGCTAGTGCAAAAGAAAAAGTAAAACTAATTACATAATTATTTTGACGCACGACAAAAGGTCTGCGCGTCCAAACATTGCAATATTATATATACATATTGATGCGTATACATACGCATCGGCACGAATAAGAAATCAGACAACGAGGGCGAGGCTCTCCCTAAGACGAAGTAGAGCCCTTACACCTCACCAGCCCCCTAGCGTGTTAAATTGCCCTGGTCTAGGCCTCTGAAGGCTATATCCGTAGCCACCGCTTGGTCACGCACCTCTGAGAAAGACCCGCACCCATATGGTGTAGTGGTATCAGGACAACCGTTTGGACCCTGATTAGATAGACCTTTCCAAATAAAATAAAACCAGTAGTCAGTATCATAAATTGTAGCACTGCAGGGGTGGTTGTAGACCCTGAGTGCACGTTTCGTACATACGTTCCCAAGCAAGTGACAGGCCAAGACCTCCCTCACTTACGTACAAGTACAAAATAGGAGACACAAATAATGATACTTTTTGGGACGCTGTCACAGGCGATCTTGATCCAAACAACGCGGGTTTTAGTTCATCAGAAGGAGAATCGACTTCCTCATCATCATCATCACATTCAACAAACTCTATCACAGAGGAACCACATCAGTGGGAAGCAGCACCATTTCCCATACTAGTACCTAATCCAGCAACACTCAATCCTAACCTACTATTCAACTCCGATGCCGATTTCATCGGAGAACCCACACCACCATTTTCATCACCACCACCCCCGCTTACACCATCACCTACATCGCCACCGCCACACTACCACAGTATGGCGGCACCCCAAGAAATGACATCAGCAGAATTGCTGAACCTCCTCAATGTGCAAGCCGCAACTATCCAAGCCCTCCAAAACCAGCTGACACAGCTACAAGCAAACGCTGCTCAGGCCGCCGCGGCTGCAGCAGAACACCCTCCTCCCCCCGCCAATATCGTTAACATACTGCCAGGGACGGTATTCAATATTCCCGGAACCAGTAATGGCGGAGCAGCTAGAATAGACATAGCCAAACCTCCGGTTTTCTCCGGAAAGATGTCCGAAGTAACAAATTTCATAAACGCATGCAGGTTGTACATTCAATTAAAGATGCTGGAATCCGATGAGGAGGAACAGATCTTATTGATCATATACATGATGGAAGGCTTTGCCGCAGATTGGAAGGACAATCTGTTGGAGCAGATGGCTGATGATGAAGAAGGAATTCCGCAAACGGCGGAACAGTTGTTCAGGCAGATCAGAAGGGACTTTGGTGACACTGATGAGCAGTCATCAAAGATCTCAGAGATGCGGACCATGACGCAAGGGTCTAGTATGTGTGAGGAACACATGCAAAAATTTAAAAAAGTATCACAAGGTACCGGGTACTTAGGAAGAGCTCTTATCGAAGAGTTCAAACGCAGTTTGAATACCGGGCTCCGTAAAAGGATAATGGAGGCCGACGAAGTACCTGAAACCATAGAGGGATGGTACCAGAAAGCAGTAAAATTGGATCGCCAGTGGAGACAGGCGAAAGCCGAGGAGAAGTACTACTCCTCGCAGACCAGTAACTCCGCCAATAGGAGTGAAGGAGCATCCAAAGGCCCGGATACGGTGAAGCCAGTAGCCCCTGGCCAGCCCAAACCCTGATGGAGATTCGGATCGGGATCAGTGAGTCAGGGACGATTGGGAGCTGGAGCCTCCGCAAGTTCAAGTAATACGGCAAATCGGCCGGACCCTAACGCAATGGACGTCGATCAGAACCAAAGACCACCACTCCGCTGTTACAAATGTGGCAAGATCGGGCACATTTCCAGGAACTGCAGATCAGGACTCGATATTCGCACCATGACGTTTGATGAAATGAAGGAGTACTTCAAGAAAGGAGAAGAGCATTTAAAAGAGGAAGAGAGTCAGTAGGTCCCGTACTAGACTCTCACAATAGATACACTGTACTAGATAGATTAGATAGTGCACAGCCCCTTGATATAGCGCCTAGCGCTGACCGGGTTGATGCAAGGACCATCTCGGAAGTCTCAAGGACTTCTGGGATGTCCCCGCAAGAGGCAAACTCCCAGGTGAAACACCTTGATATAGCGCATGGCGCTGAAAGTGTCACTCCCAAGGAGCGTGGCAGGGTGGCTAAACCTGTGCTTAATTCCTCGTTATCGAATACAGTAGTACAAGTATCTACAAAGGGACAAAAGGACTCAAAAGGAAAGCAGCATGATAGCGCTTAGCGCTGAAACTGCTTATCCGAAAAGGATGTTGAAAAAAGGAGAAAAGGAATTCCTAGTTAGGTCAATAGGGCAAAAGGACGAGATCTTGATGGAAATCGGGTTGGAAAGGTTGGACACACATGAACAAACCCAACAAACTGCGTTGCTTGATTCAGGAGCAACAGGGTTATTCATGCATGCTGCATACGCAAAGAGGATGGGCTTCAAATTGATACCCTTGGAACGTCCAATTCAAGTTCGGAATGTGGACGGAACAAATAATGAAGGAGGAATGATCACCCATGAGGTCGACCTCCTCTTATCATATCAAGGGCACAAGGAACGAGCCACCTTTGAGATATGCAAGCTGGGAAAAACCAACGTAATCATTGGATCCACATGGTTACGAAAACACAATCCCGAAATCAATTGGGAGACTGGCCAAGTCAAATTGACACGTTGTCCACGGAGCTGTGGACATAGGCAAAAAGAGTGGACCAAAAGGTGGGAGCAGAAAGTCCGATCAGCAGAACACTGGCGTGTTCTGGAATATCTGTGGGAACAGGAAAAAGAACTAGACTTCGTGCACTGGCTCGAAGAAAAAGAGGAAAGCGAGAAGCATCTCACATACATGGAACAAATGAAACACCCAGGTCAATACAAGTATGGGGATAAATACCCATTCTTACCAGTGTTTCCATCATCCACCGGATCAAAGGCCGGATCAATGAGACATGTACAAGAATTGGCAAAACTCATGGCCAAAGAAATGGTACCTAAACAATACCATCAATATCTGAAAATCTTTGAGAAAGGAGCATTGGAGCGCATGCCAGCTAGAAAACCTTGGGATCACGCAATTGATACCAAACCAGGCTATCAACCCCGGAAAGGAAAAGTCTATCCCCTATCCCCAGATGAGCTTCAAGAAGTACAGAACTTCGTGGATGATCAATTAGCAAAAGGGTATATCCGACCCTCGAAATCACCACAGACATCACCCGTCTTCTTTGTAAGCAAGAAAGATGGAAAGAAGCGGATGGTTCAGGACTACCGATACCTGAACAAGTGGACAGTTAAAAATAACTACCCACTACCACTAATATTGGAGCTCGTGGATTGAGCGGGGAGCGCGAAGTACTTCACCAAGCTAGATCTTAGGTGGGGTTATAATAATGTACGGATCAAAGAAGGCAACGAATGGAAAGCCGCATTTACTACCCCTGAAGGTTCTTTTGAACCAGTAGTAATGTTCTTCGGGCTGACTAATTCACCCGCCACCTTCCAAGCAATGATGAATGACATCTTCCACAATATGATCAATGCAGGAAAAGTCATTGTGTATATTGATGACATACTCATCTTTACTAAAACAAAAGAGGAGCATAACGCAATCATACAACAAGTCTTGCAACGATTGGAGGAAAATGATCTATACATAAAACCAGAAAAATGTGTGTGGTGCGTAGAAGAAGTTGAATTCTTGGGCGTTGTCCTAGGACCCAAGGGAATTCAAATGGATACAAAGAAGGTGGAAGCTATTATTAGCTGGCCTACCCCTTCTTGTGTTAAAGACGTACAAAGGTTCTTAGGCCTAGCCAATTACTACAGACGCTTTGTACAGGACTTTGCCAAAATCGCACGGCCATTACACGATCTGGTTAGAAAAGAAAAAACATGGGAATGGATGGAGGTCCAAGAAAAGGCTTTCCAAAGCCTAAAAAAGATATTCACGGAGCAACCCCTACTAGTTGCCCCAGATTCAGATAGAAAGTTCAGGGTGGAATCAGATGCATCGGATTACGCTATGGGTGGCATCTTATCTATGCTCTGCAAAGATGACAAGTGGAGGCCTGTGGCCTATCTATCAAAGTCGCTCAATGATACTGAGTGCAATTATGACATCCATGATAAGGAAATGCTAGGCATTATGCGTTGCCTGGAAACATGGCATCATTACCTGGAAGGAGCACGTGAACAGTTCGAGATATGGACTGATCACAAAAACCTCGAGTACTTTATGAGTGCAAAGAAATTGAATCGCAGACAGGCCAGATGGGCTTTGTACCTTAGTCAATTTAATTTCCTGTTGCATCACAAAGCTGGTGTTACTATGGGAAAGGCTGATTCTCTGTCCAGGAGGCCAGACCATAAAAAGGGGGTGGATGATGACAACAAGGACGTCACGCTCCTCAAACCAGACTTTTTCAAAATCGCTGCACTGCGTCATGGACATGTATTCATTCACAGCTCAGAAAAAGAATTATTAAACAAAATTTGACACTCTGAAGCACGTGACAAAGCAGTAGTAAAGGCAGTCGAAGCCATGAAAAAGGCTGGTGTTAAAACACTAAATGCTCGAGAATGGGAGATGGAGCAGGGACTTATCCTCTGGCAAGGAAAAGTCTATGTACCTAAGGATGAGAAATTGCGGATGGAGATAGTCCGCCTACACCATGACACGCCCATTGCTGGACATGGAGGACAGTGGAAGACGATTGAGCTCGTCACAAGAAATTACTGGTGGCCTGGAATCACCAGATTTATCAAAAAATACATTAGTGGATGTGACAAGTGCCAGCAAAATAAGAATTTCCCAGAGCCCCCCGCTGGAAAGTTAATGCCAAACTCGGCACCAGCAAAGCCCTGGACACATATTTCCGCCAATTTTATCACAAAATTACCAGAATCACATGGTCATAATGCAATATTGGTAGTTTGTGACAGAATGTCAAAAATGGCACATTTCATCCCCACCTCAGAAGAGACATCAGCGCAGGGATTAGCCACATTATTTAGGGACCATGTTTGGAAACTTCATGGACTCCCCAAATCTATAATCTCAGATTGCGGCCCACAGTTTGCCGCACAAATGATGAAGGAACTGAATCAAATGTTGGGCATCAGCACAGATTTGTCAACAGCGTTCCATCCACAGACGGATGGACAAACAGAACGAATGAATCAGGACTTAGAACAGTACCTAAGGATTTTCGTAGATCATAGGCAAGAAGATTGGTCTGGATGGTTGGCCATTGCTGAATTTAGTTACAACAACAAAATTCAGGCGTCCACCAAACAGACCCCCTTCTTTGTCAATTATGGCAAACACCCCAGGATGGGAATCGAGCCCAGAAGAGAGGGAAGTCACCTGGCAGCATCGGATTTCGCTCAGAAAATGAAAGAAATCCATGAGGAAACCCAGGCAGCCTTGCTAAAATCACAAGGCGATATGAAGCTGTATGCAGATAGACACTGATCGGACGCACCAGAGTACAAAGTTGGAGACAAAGTCTGGTTGTCAACAAAGGATTTGAGGTTGACAGGATGGCCAACTAGGAAACTAGTGGAAAGATGGATTGGGCCATACCCAATCAAGAAAATAGTGTTGTCAAATGCAGTAGAACTGGATTTACCCTTCTCCCAACAGATCCATCCTGTAGTAAATGTATCATGGATCTGCCCTTGGAAACAACCAATGAGAGGGCAAAAAGCACAACCCCCACTGCCAATTGAAATAGACGGAGAAAAAGAATACGAAGTGGAAGAGATAATTGATGTACGACTAAAAAGAAACAGAATGGAGTACTTGGTCAGGTGGAAAGGTTACACTGCTGAACACAACTCCTGGGAACCACTAGAAAATCTACAAAATGCAAAAAGAAAAATAAAACACTTTTACAATAGAAACCCCGGAGCAATCAGAAGGCTTGACAAAACAACCTTTAACGGGTTGACTTTCAGACCTTATGAAAACTTCACTCAACCCTCGGACAAAATAGTGTCCAAAATTGATGTTAATGCAGTAGCACCAGCTGCAAAATGGGAGCAAAACTGGCAAAAATGGAAAGGAAGAAAGGGCTTAGACACCCTTACAGAGCCAGGAGATGTGGAAGGGCCATGCCAATGTAACATGTGCCTACGTCAACCACATGATATAGTGCCTAGCGCTGAAATGATTGAAGATGTCACCCCACCATCCCGCCCACTCTCACCCATCATCGAGGAAATAGAGGAATCATCCGTGATAGAGCGCAATGCGCTGAAAGATGACGAAGAAGTTTAAATTTTGTCTGGAAGCCAAATCTTAAAAAGGGGGTACTGTCATGACCGACTGAAAAGCTTCGGCTTTTTCACCAAGTCATTTCCATTTTATTATTCATTTTCTTCATATTATATAAACATGTGCTGACTAAGCAGGCGCCTATCACTTGGCACTTAGATAAAGCCATAGATAAGATACCGGAGCTCGGCGCTGATGACTCATTACCATTACTACATGCGCAGTTGTCTTACTCATACCGTACTATATTTAGAGTAGGGCTTAGGGTAGTGCACAGACCACCTGTCGTAGTATATAAGGAGTGCAATTCAGCACCCAGAGTCCTCAGTCGAGTTCTCTCGGGTTTCTCCCCTCTCCTCTCTCCTCCTGTCAGTTCACTGTTGGGGCTCTTAGGCATCGCGCCGAGGGGTTCCTGATAGTTGGCACATCTGCATACCAACTAAAAGTCCCTGCTGCTTGGAAAATTTACAATGTCTTCAACGAAGTACTTTTAAAACCCTACACTGCTCCAGAATTCCCCAACCAAATCAAAAAGGTTGCCAAATGTAAAGAGGCACAGATGGTGGAGGAATCTGAGGATGATGAGTATGAGGTTGAAGAGGTCATGGACAGCAGAGTCAGTGGACAAAACGGTGGCAGGTTGGAGTACTTGGTCAAATGGAAAAACTACCCTGTGGAAGAGTCAACATGGGAACCAGCAGAAAACCTCGCTAACGCTAAGAAAGAGGTTCAGAAGTTCCACAGGCAAAACCCAAGTGCACCCCGGCAATTGGCAATTATGGACCTACAGTTTAAAAATTGGCATAACTACATGGATACAAAGGCTCCCAAACAGTTGTTCAGTTGGGAAGATGGCAAATTCGAGCGTGACTACCTCGACAGGTTAAAACGGAATTGGCAACAATGGAAAGGCGACCGCAAACTCATCTATGCTGAACCCAACACAGAAGGGGTGTTCTCAAGAGACCTTGAGTGCGGTGGGCCGGTTAAACCCATGCTTAATTCCCCTAGGCAAACCATTGCATGATATAGCACCTGGCGCTGAAGCAATTTACAACCAACACATGACTTCCCAGGACGTGAAGTCTTAAGGAGGAGGTCATGTTATGATATGGACTTTTTTCTGTATTTTTTTCTATTTTATTCAGAGGCCTACAGACGCATAACGAGATGCAAGCATACAGTGCAGGACCCCTATCCAGATATGGCAGGAGGATTATATAACCCAGGGTGGCTATACAATCAAGGCTATTAGGGGATATTGGGTGAAATGGCATTCGCGGGAAGGGACCGGGAGTCTGGGTAAGTCCGGACAGGTCTGGGAGATGGGTCTGGGTCTTGTTGCTGTGCGTGCATAGCCTTAGTGGCTGTGCAGACTGTGCGCACAGACCAGCGACTCGGGTATATAAGGAGTGCGTTCTGTAGGTAGGAGTCCTTAAGACTCTAGATTGTTTCCTCCTTGTAGGTCACAGACTATTGTGTCTATAGGCTTCGTCTCTATTCTATTTCTCCTCTGAAGCTTGTGATTGTGTAAGGATTAGTCCTAACAAAAGGCTCCTGAATAAAAGCCCCCTGAAAAGTATCAGTCTGGAACTGGTTTGTTTCATTTCTGTCCTTCTGTAACAAAGTACCAGGTTCATTGATAAAGAAAGATTTCTTGTCATTCTAGGTAATATTTCCCCTTATAGGTAATGGATCTGTTTAGGGGTCATTCCTGAGAGCTGCAGGTCTCAATGGTGTTGGCTAGGGATGATACCCTGAGCTGGTCCTGAGTTCCAACTTATGCTACAGTCAATGTTGACAACATTGTTCAGTGTCCAAGTCTACAGTGACAAACAGAGTCTCAGTCTGTTCCCAGCCACTGAACAAGGGTTCTAGGCACTAAGTCTGATGATGACAAAGGCTTAGAATGAGAGTGAGGAGAGCAGTTGAGGTGACAAGCAAAGAGTGTTCAAGCTGAGGATAAGATTTGACTAAGTTGGAACTAAAAAACAGTACATGAGAGGGGTTTATATACATTTAGAGAACAAATGGAAACAAAAGGGGAAAGGGTATAGCTATCTGAGAAAGGAAATATGAAGGTAGCTATTTTAAGGAGATAACGTCCAAGCATGACTATGGGTTTGTAACGAGTAAATGTAGTCCATTAACAAAGGGAAAAGAGAATTGTAACAGGTATTCTTTCATCCAATTGAGATGCCTGATGAGGTCACAGCCAATCCACCAGTGTCTTGCTTCAGTACATGAATCATTTGTTCATCACCAACAGCAGTAATGAGTAAGGTGGAAATCACATTATCCATGTCCATCCATTTCCATGCTCCAGTGGGATTGATGCTCAGATCTGGTTGCTCAATATTTAGTTACATAGCTGAATCTGTGACAAGCATTGAGGATGTACAACATCTGCTCCTTCCATGCTAGCCAATTCTTTGAATTCAACTTTTCCATTTTCTGTACAGCTGAAAGGTAAGAGGTTGCATGCTTGTATGTATGTATAGTTTTCTTCTTCTGGAGTAACATCCAGAATAGTAGATTGTAGTGCAGGAGTTGAATGAGTAGTGGAAGACAGTCTGGCTTCCAAAACAACAGTAGGAGGAATCTGAGACATGATGTAATGATGTCTCAGTATTGTCAATAGACATGTATTGCCCAAGGTTTCTTAAAGCAAGGCCTCAGGGCCCATAACCTGAAGAAAAAGCAGTTGGATAATATGTGCAGAGAAAGAATTCCATGAGTGGAATATGATATCCACTGTGTAGTGTAGTGGAATTGATGTAAGTGATGCCAGAAGTAAGGCATGAGAAAACTCCCTCAGGTGAGCATAAGAGGGGCATGGCAAAGTTAATTATTAATCACACTACTTGATTTATACATATATGGTAATATACTTCCATACTTTTGCACACTTCCAATGCATCATTTCTGATGTGCAGATATTCTATTGGCACTAGTGTTGCCAATGGCTTAGCCACTTCTTTTCAGAAAATTGTAATATATCATTGAATAAAATTCCTAAAATTCTGAACATATTTGAGCATGTAGATTGTCCCAATAGCCAATGGGTCTTGTACTGACATTAAGCATGAAACTCATTTATTACTGAGATAATGAATCAGCTACAAAATGGCTGAAAAAATTAGCCATTTTGTAGCCAGTTCAATATCTCTTCACCTGCAACACAGATCACTTAGGGTTTGCAGAAGACTCATTGGCTATTGGGATGATCTACATGCTCAAATATGTTCAGAATTTTAGGAATTTTATTCAATGATATATTGCAATTTTCTGAAAAAAAGCAGCTAAGCCATTGGCAACACTAATTGGCACAGCAGCTTGGACATATCCAATGCTTGCATAATCCCAACAATATATGTTTAGAGAACAATGGAAACAAAAGGGGAAATAGCATAGCTATCTAAGAAAGGAAAGGTGAAGGTACATAACTATGAAAAGAGATAACATACATACAAGTGTAACTATGGGTTTGTAACAAGTAAATGTAGTTCATTAACAAAGGCAAAAGAGAATTGTAACATGTGTGAGTCAGACAACTGTCCATTTACTAATTGATATGTCATCAGCTTACTTATCTAAGCACTGGCAGATAGACATGATAATGTGAATCAGAGGTCCTACCTTAGTAAGCTCTTTTCACTCTTTCCATTCAATGTTTCCAGCAGAAGGCCCTTTTCTACAGTGGGTTCACTGGCAGTGACATGGGCATGGGTGGTTCATTGTAAGAATCAACTTGCTCCCCAATGGCAAGTGATCATCTGAGTCAATTGTTAATCAATTAATCATGGTCCCAATCTGAGTAATTATTTTCAGCTCCTTCTGTGATGATAGTGTCACCATGGACCATGGACATTTTATCAAGTGTGGCTTTTGGGTGCTTTGGGTTTCACGCGGCATGCTACAGTTACTTTGGCTTCGGCGGCACTACAATACCAAGGCAGTAAGTAGTACATACGCTAAAATGGCCCGATTTGCGTGTACCACGGTACGGCCGGGTGGGTAAGGGCCAGATTAAAACTTCGTTTGCATCTCAGCCGAACCTCGGGCAAGTTTCTAACGTCCAAGGTCGCTACATAGTCGTCGTTTCTACACCTTGTTTTTTCTGCAACGAATTCCAATAGACATAGAAATTATTAGTCCATCCAATCCGATATCATGCAGCGCTTCGTGACAGGACGTGACCAGCGTCACCTGGCTTTGTCAACGGCGACAGCCTCCAACACGTCTTTGCTCACTCCATATTCCTCAGCCGCCCAGCTCAAGAAAATACTCATTCTGCCTTGTAACATATATATCTTCTAACTTTCACTTGCAATGGGCCAGAGCAACTCTCGATACCAGCCTCGGTGCCCCACGGACAATTCCGCTGAGGACGGAATCGGTCAGCCTTCAACGTCACGTACGGTTCCATCGCGGACGCAGTTGAACGCAGAAGATGATTCAAGTAACCCTGCGGGCCATCTCGATGTAGGCTCTTCCACTTCTCCTCGCCAGTCTCGCCGTTCGTTGGTTCGCAGGAGTTTCCTTGGCTTTGCCAAGTCATCATCGCAGTCGTCCAGTCGTGAAGGAAGCTTAACCAGCACAGCCTCGAATAAACGTTCATGGTTTAATCCCAGGCGATGGTCGAGGACACCCTCAAGTCTCGTAGAGACTGCTGACGAACAGTCTTCTACCGTTGTCGATTGTCCATCAAATGGGCTTCTACCTCCAAATCCGAAAGGAAAAGAAAGGGAAGAATTAGATGATGCCACTACCGATGATCTTCAGCCCCAGTTGGCCACCGACCAACAACCGACAGACACAGTCCTTCCCCCCCAGATTGTACCATCACCATCTATCAGTCAAGATAGATCAGAATCAGGACGTCATGAAACCAGTTTTGCTTCTGTCAGTGAATCCAGACCAGCTTTGCAAACAGGGCAGCAAAATGAGGCTTTGCAACTTCCGACAGCCGAAACACTGGTAGCAGTTAAGCAAGATCCAGCTCCACCACCAGAGCCTCCGACATTAGACGAAAGTGTGCAATTCATAGAAAACGACTCTTCAACAACGACGACAGCCAGCGCCTCAGCTTCAGACAATTCAGCTTCAAATTCCAATGAACTACCAAGCGACAATACATCTGCTATTACTGCTATGCCTACCCCTGCGACGGCGCCAAATCGACCCTTCCCCCCTCCTGGCACTCTAGTTGTGGTGCAAGGCGTCGTGCATACCACCGATGTCCCAAGATCAGGTATTGGCCTCAATAACGACCTTCTATCAGTGGACCAGAATAGGATGCAGCCTGGCAGGTCGGCATCTCAGGATGGGAACACTACAAGTGCACGCAGCAGACTATCTACGCTACTTCGCCCCCGTTCCGTGGGGCCGACTGTTAGCGCTCCTGATTCCAGTCCGCCAGAGGATTCTGTACAGATAGTTCCGATCAATCATTCTGTTGACAGCGCTCAGCCCAACGTGGAACAATCAGCCACTGTGACAGAAAGTAGTACTTACACAAGTCCTGAATTAAATGTTCTCTCACGTTCGTCATCTGCATATAACGATGCGTCATCAACTGCACTGGATGACGAATCACCACCGCATACTCTCACCGAAGCAGATGATAGTGAAAGACGTGAAAGCGTGTCGTCAAGCAGGCAAGAAAGTGTAAACCAACACAATGATGATGCCAATGGTTCAGGCCCCATCTCTTCCAGTAGCATTGATGTATTGGGGACATTACTTAGGTGAGTCATCCCCCTGTTCAACATGCTTTCTCAAATGAATCAAATCTTTTTCCAGTGTTGCTGCTGCTGCTACGGCTGCATCGTTACTTACAGGCTCTTCTGAACCTATTTTGCCATCTAACCATCCATCTAATGCATTACCTAATCCTATACATGGTCACGCCGCTGGTGCCGCAAGTAATTCGCCCTCACCAGACTTTTCAGCAGCAGGTCGAGCAGAGCGAATGAGAAACGCGTGGACATCTATTCGGGAGCGCTTAGGGATCAGGTCATCCGGTGAGTTTTCATTGGCTTACTTAGGCTTTGCTGTGTAATCATTATCCAATTCTCATTGATAATCTATGTTTCTCGGGTTCTTCTAGGTTCTTCCGGCAACCCAAACTCCAATACTACCGGGGTTGGTGCCGCTGCTCAGTCAGCAGCAGAAGCAAGGGAAATGATGCTTGGTGAGATGGCTCGTGCTTTTAGTGTCGGACTTGGACTAGGATCCTTTGCCGGACCCACTTCACCGAACAACAATCTACCCAATCGCTCACCTGAAGTGCCTGTAACACCTGAAACTCGAGCAACCCCAACTGAAGGTAGCTTTGAACGATTCTTGATGGACTTGCAGGCGGATCTGCGAATCGCGCTGACCACAGGAGAAGGTGGCAACGGCGTTCGCGCAATGGCAGCAGGTAGTGGTTGGAGTGACGCCAGGCCAGATCCACCATCATATGAGACTCAGGATCAAACGAGAGAAGAGAGTACTGCGCCACTTCGCACCCCCGAGGGCCAGGATCAAACTAGGGAAGAGAATACTGCGCCGCTTCACACCCCTGAGGGCCATAATAACTCTGCGAACGTACAGGGGCAGCCAAATGACCAAGATAATGCACCAGCAGTGCAGGAAGTCGGTGATTATGAAGGTGAATCAGACTCTGCATCTTCCCCTGAAGTTGCTGCAAATTTGGACGGTTCCCAAGATGAAACGCAAGGACTGGCTGGGCCAGGGAGAATCAATTGGTGGAGGTTGTACCGCTTCCCTGCGATAGGCGTTCCAAGAAGTAACACTGCTGCCAGCGCTGCGGCAGCAGCCGCACTGTCAACAAATAATTCGGACAATTCATCAACGCCCGCTGCACTTCCATCCGTTGAGGCGACCATGCAGGCCCAGACGATGTCCAGTTCTATGTCAGTAACACCAGCTCCTAGCACACGCATCTTAGAGGATTCTACTGGCAACACGCGTGAAGCAGCCACGCCAAACACCGTTGTTCCTGTTATCATAGTTGGCCTGCAGTCTGTCAATATGGACTGGCGACAAGGAGACCTTGTTGGGCTTAATGCCAACGATCATCAGCATCAACATCAGGATGACGCTTCCGATGACCTTGTGGACGATGGAATGGATGACATATTCGGTCCTACTCTAGATCCGGAGACCAACGCTGATCGCGAAAATGACGAAACACAGCGTTCAGCTAGCACCGGGGCCACTGATACCAGCGCCAACCAGCGGAGGGGACGACGGTGGCGGTCGCGTGCAGCGGATGCGTTAAGGAGTCTAAGACCGAGGCGCGGCGGGGAACAAAGGAACGGTATTGCAACCGGGGAGGTTGGTGCGCCTCAGCTCGCGCAGCAAATGCCTGCTATGGGGCCAGGATCAAGAATGTTCTTGATTTATGTTATTGGCGGTGAGTTTACAAATCTAGCCGGGATGTCATTTGTCTCTCTTACATCTACTGTTTGACCAGGTTATTACCCACCCAACCATAGCATTGTCCTTGGCAATCCGGCTGACATGGAGTCATTTGAAGCTTTATCGTACGTTACATTTTTTACTTCATTGTTAGTATCTCACTCGACACCCAGTGAACTGGCTGAGTTGTTGGGACAAGTGAAGCCACCTACCGCTACGAAAGAGGAAATCGAGAAGTCTGGGCTACAAGTTTTTAAGGCTTCAAGAGTGGGAGAATACGAGCGAGAAGGGAAGATATCAGGTAATTGCGTTGAAAGGGTACGTGCTGTGATACATGCCATGCGCAGGTTCTTACATGCTTGTAGTGCCTAATCTGTTTAGACGACTATGATGTTGAAGACGACGTGCGCTTGATGGCCTGCCGACATGCGTTCCACAGGGATTGTGTAGACAAGTGGTTGCAAACCGGCAAGAATAACTGTCCTGCTTGTCGATCAAGAGTACGTTATTATTTTGGCACCGGTATTCAGCTCTCAATTCGGATTTATAGGGTGTATCTACGGACAATCGCGGCCCTTTCGTTTCATGATGCCTTGGGCCGTTTATTGAAGGCCATCCTTCGTTCTCCTGTGGTTCTTTGGGTTGTATCACGTTCCTTTTTGAAGGTCTACTATCACACATTTTCCACTCTCATGCACACCTAATCATGAAAAGCAGATACATGATTTTCCTCGCTCGAGATACTCGGTATTATCGCTGTACATTCATAGTATTTTGTGTAGACAGAAGACAGAAGGACTGGAGCTTTAAAACTGACTGGGTTAATATTTTAATATTACAACATGATATAGGATATCTAATCAAAGGGCAGTTGCTCCTCTGACACACTAGTAATGACAACCCCGAGGGTTTTTGTCACTGTCGGCTCTACTGGCTTTGATCTTTTGATTCAAGCGGTGGTCTCGGACGCGTTTCTCAGTGCCCTCCACGCCAAGGGCTTCACCGACATAACCATTCAATATGGTAGTTCAAAATTCAACCTCGACGGAGCCAACAGCGACAGCTTCGATTACCTTTCTCTACATTCCTGTGGTATAGACGTACATCTATGGAAATACAAACCGTCCATTCTAGCCGACATGGAAAATGCCGACCTCATCATCAGCCATGCAGGTATGTTTATGGACAGCCGTGATCGTGTGCAGTCAACGTGTTGACGCCGGCCAGGGTCAGGGACCGTATTGGAAGCTCTCCGGATGCACAAAGCAGTTTTAGTCGTGCCCAACCCCACACTCCTCGATAATCATCAGATAGAGCTTGCTCAAGCATTGGAGGCCCAAGGCTACCTCAAGTCATCTACCGTTGTGTACGTCTTATATCTTTAAGTCACTTTACTTTCACAGTGTTCCAACTTTTGCGTGGCAGAGATCTAGTCAAGTCTATCGTTGATTTCAATCTAGAGAAAATCGATCCTTTTCCTCCGTTTGACGGCACTAAATTTGCGAAGCTGGTAGATAAAGAGATGGGATTTATTTGATGCATTAATGTGACCCAAATGAGGGCTGCGCTGTGGAAACGAGTTTCAAGCAGACCATGATGTTGACAACACTTGTCCCTATTGGACACGTAAACTGGTGGTAACATTTTTCACATAATATCGGATGGTTAAATCGGTACACGATATCATCTATACAGCGGTGATACCGGCCTCCTTGAGTCTGGCTACAAGTTCATCAACAGACGATACTTTTCCACCGCCGATGCGCTTAGGAGGCTCGGTTACCTTAACCGTTCCTAGAATAGGCGTAAGGTCTACACCGAGGTCTGCAGGGGAGAGCTTCTCTATTGGCTTCTTCTTTGCCTTCATGATGTTAGGTAACGAGGCATAACGTGGTTCTGTTCAGGATAAATACTTTCCTGTCAATTAGAGCAAATCGATAACCCACCATTCAGCCTAACGAGATTGTATTATATGAGATGTATGAGAAGATGCAGTGACCCACCTCAGGTCTGTTGTGACAACAAGCGGCAGGCTGCACTTGATTTCTTGGCCTCCGCCATCAATTTCACGCATAACCAGAGCTTCCTTCTTGCCAACGTTGACATCTAATTTGCTTGCAAAAGTAGCTTGTGGCCAATCTAGAAGTCCTGCCAGCATCTGACCAGTAAGCCCAAGGTCGTCGTCGATTGCTTGTTTGCCCATGATAACCAGGTCAACTGATTCACCCTTGTCCTTCTTACGTTCAATAATAGCACGCAATGTCTTTGCAACAGCTAGCGGTTCCGGCGGAGGTGCTGATTCGGGAATTTCTACATGAATAGCCGAATCGGCACCCATAGCCAGAGCAGTTCTTAGTGTTTCTACACATTTGGACGACCCAATGGTGATCGCCTGGATAGATCTAACCTCATCTTTGAGTCTCTCGCGTAGTCTGACGGCTTCTTCGACAGCTACAGATGGAAGACTTAGGTATGAATCTAAAACAACAAGGGAGCAATACCTATTTCGTCAAAAGGGTTCTTGAATATGGTTTGATGATTAGGGCATTTTCATACCAAGAAGATTTATTTTACCATAGAATGCTTGACATTTGTATCAATACCAGTTTGTTGTGGGTTAACTCGGATCTTGACTGCGTAGTCTACGGCCCTGGTCTCCAGCCTTAGCCATGCCTGGTCAGGAGCAAAATGAACGCACAGACCGTTTGACGGGTACGAGGATGTTGAGGAGACGAACAGCTGACGGCCTCATGAAGGAAAGACGATCGGACGGGCCAGCGCCACGTCACCGCATGTGCCGCTTGCCGCTATACCACAACCGTAGGGTCGGCCGTCGTTCTCTCATCCATTATGTATGTTCCATCATGATCACATACTTCAGGCTAGACCTTGGCAGGTGCACATGCACACCAAAGAAAAGCTGTACCTAATACCCAGTAGGATAACTTTGCTATAAAGCTGTTGCTGCATAAGTGATGTGGCTAGAAACACCTATAAAGGAGCACCAACATGCTGCTCGGGAATCTCAGGGATCACACAGCCTGTACATAGGCGCCCGCTGCTGGCATCACCTTCCCCCGCCATAGCCATAGTGCCATGCCTAGTTTCTTTTCGACCATTTTTCATGGCTTCCTCAGGGCAGGTACCCAGGCACCCGCATCGATAGTACCAATTCCAGGTCTGGTAGCCGTCTCAGAACTTCTTTCTACCGTCGTACTACTTTGTGACAGCGTTCCTCAAAACAGGTATGTACTACCTCTTCTACTTGCACCGCTAGTCTCTAACAATTCGTCAGGAGCGCTGCCCGCAAATTGGCTGAAAGATGTCAGCAGATGTACAAGGCCCTGGAACAATATGAGAATTCCCCCATTCCCAATCGTACGGATAAACCCCGGAATGACGTCTTCAAGTCGGTTGCCGCTGTTTTGTTCATGGATCCCACTGATGGCTCGCAGATGTCTTCAATCAGTCGAAGACACGATGAAGAAATGGTCCGACAAAAGCTGGCTTCAAATGCTACTGCACCAAGGAGAATTCGAGGTAGAGATTGATGATTGCGGTGTCAGAATATTCAATTGTTTGTTTACCTTCACAGTAAGTACATTTGCAAGCAAAAAATGGAAAGTGCATGACAATCTCATAGACCGCCGCCAATCTGGAGGTATTGGCACATCAGAAGGAAGACGAGAAATGGAAGAGAGATCTCAGAGAAAGTCTGGACGCTGACCACATGGCACTTATGAAAGAACTGTCAGGTGTGAACTTTGTACGACGGGCAATGGAAGATAGGATTATCGAGAGCCAGAACGATTGCAAGAAACTCTTGGATATGATGCAAAAAGTACGTCCATATCACATGGTTGTTTAATTATGCCACATCAAAGACCAGCACTTGGCGCAAGACCACACTGGCTCAAAGGAGGAACATGATCGGATGGCGAGCAATCTTTACGACTTACTTCGACTGACAAACCAACTACCACCTGATTGTCAACTGGATTCGGGAGAGGTCGTATGGACAGACAAGATACCCGTGGCAGGTAGTAAAAGCGTTGATATATATAAGGGAAGATATTTGAATCGTCAAGACGTGATGATCAAGGTGATACGTTCCGTCAAAAAGGATGAAAGAAGCATAGAGGTCTGACGGGCAAATACCAGCCATAATTGCAACTCACATATCGTCAGAGAATAAGGCGCGAAATCGAGCTATGGATGAAGATATATGAATTGGATCAAGGAAAGCACATCATACCATTCTACGGTTTCTGCACCAGCGATGGCGTTCGCCTGTGAGTGGCGCCATCAGCAAGCCTCCATGGTGTTCATAATGTTTATCCACAAACAGTGCTTTGGTTAGCCCCTGGATAGACAATGGAGACGCAATGACCTATGTCAAAAAACACGACAAACTTGTCAATTACAGAGGGCTGGTATGTATGCTTTTGTTCAATGTACACGACGATGCATTCCTACGTCATTATAGATCCGCGGGATAGCTGAGGGCATTCAAGTCCTCCACTCCATGGATCCCCCGATCATTCACGGTGATTTGAAAGCGGTTTGTATCTTCCGTTTACGAGTGTGACGTACGAATACTAACGTCTTCACAAGGATAAGGTTTTTATTGGTGATCAAGGTCAACCTTTACTCACGGACTTTGCACTTGCCAAGGTATATTATCTAGGACTTTCATGTTCGAGATATTTTGATGTTATCATTATAGCTTGAAGGAAACCAGGTCACCCAAACGGTTGGGCTGTCGGATGCATATAGATGGTCCGCACCGGAGATGTGCATGGACCCGGCTACTGTATCGACCAAAAGCGACATTTATAGCTTTGGTATGACCATTTTAGAGGTTAGCTGAAATTATTTTGCTCCTCTTTGTAATAATGATTAATGATCATTTACTTAGTTATTAACCCATGAAAAACCCTATGCGGATCTAAAACGAGGGGTACAAGTCATTAAGAAAATCGACAAGGGTGAATTGCCAGGACGCCCGCAGGATGGTCGTGCTGTCGAACGTGGGTTGGATGACAGAATGTGGGAGCTTCTCTGCTCATGCTGGTCCAAGGAGCCCGAGAATAGGCCTTCAATAGATGAATTGGTAACACTACTTTGAAACCTGTAATACTCTTGTATATATATATATCAGTCACTCCATTACTTGATTTAGTGGTTGCGACCTGTTCACTTCATCTAGTTCACGCTGGGAGGAATATACCAATGTATTATGGCAATCTCCGACTCCTGACGTGATCAACCAGTTAGGACAGGATAGCAAAATAAGCATGGTTGCACTTCTTTTCCGTCGCCAGCCGAGCAGCAGGATTTAATACCTCGCCGTTCCTTTTCACACCACAATCAGAGGCCCAGTCCTCCATGGTGACTTTACCCAAGTTCTTCGCTACCATCCCCCGCACTCCCCTCATACATGGAATTTCACCAATACAATACCTTCCAAGGATCACAGCAGATCTTGGCGGACATGTGAAAATATACGCCAAGAGGGAGGATATGAACTCAGGTTTAGCGTATGGTGGTAACAAGATGCGCAAATTAGAGTACCTCGTTGCCGATGCTTTGGCGAAACGCTGCGACACGCTTGTCAGCATAGGTGGCGTACAGAGCAACCACACTAGACAGGTGGCAGCGGCGGCTGCGCGACACGGGTTGAAGGCAAAACTGATTCAGGAACATTGGGTTAACTGGAACGATCCAGGTTATGAAACAGTGGGAAACATCCAACTGTCGCGCCTCATGGGGGCGGAAGTTAGGTTGAACCCTGCAGGGTTTGGCATCGAGTACAAAGATTCTTTGAAGGAGCTCTTTGAAGAATCGCAGAGGAATGGAGAGAAGCCGTATTATATTCCTGCCGGGGCATCCGACCATCCGCTTGGTGGTTTAGGCTTTGCGCGTTGGGCATTTGAAGTGCGGGAGCAGGAAAAAGAGTTTGGTGTCTTTTTTGACACTGTCATTGTTTGCGCTGTCACAGGCTCAACTATGGCTGGTATGGTTGCAGGGTTCAAGCTGATTGAAAAGCTCTACAACGAGAAGAAGAGGGTCATTGGTATAGATGCTTCTGCCACGCCAGAACAGACGCGAGCACAGCTGCTACGGATCGCCAAAAGTACAGCAGAAAAGATTGGACTTGGCGCAGATCAAATTGCAGAGACTGATGTGGTCCTAGACGAGAGGTACCACGCTGGAACATACGGCATTCCAGACAAGCAGACTTGGGATGCTATTGAGTATGGTGCCCGCATGGACGCTTTCATCACCGATCCAGTGTACGAGGGTAAAAGCCTTGCAGGGATGGTAGATCTAATCAGGAGGGGAGAACTGGCATCAGGCAACGTGCTCTATGCCCATCTCGGAGGTCAGCTGGCCTTGAATGCCTACTCCAACATAGGCCAGATAGCTTGACCTTGACTGTACTAGTCGGACGTGTAAATTACATAAACGCGTCTGCTTGAGCCGTTGAGCGTTGAGCGCGCTGAAAATTACTAATATAATAGGCTTAGCCATGGACTCGGACCATCCGCCAGTCCTCGCTTCTTTCGTCAACTCAATTGAGCTTTCTTCTCTTAATGATAGCAAGATCGAACATGTCAGCGTATACACAGGTCGAGCAGATGTTACTCGCATCTTCAAAATTCAAGTAAAGACAGGTCAAAACCAGATAGTCATCAACGAGCTGCCAGATGCTCTTGACAGGAATTCAATTCGGTGCGCTGGAGTTTATTCATGACCTCATACAGCCTGTAATGTTTGACGATTTGTTCAGAGTCGAAGGACGCGGTCTGGCTATTATACACGACGTGTCTGTTGGGAACATGCCTGGGCCCCCCAAACCAACTGTCTCTCCTGCACTGAATGAGCTGATGCGCCGTAAGGACCGCACCATGAAAGCGCTTGAACGATGCAAGAGAATGCACGATGGGCTTGACAAGTACCTTTCTACTCTGCACATCGAGCGTGTCGCCGTCGGCGAGCTGGACGGAATCGTGGAGGGATATGATACTGCAGCTGAGAAGCTGGACGAAAAAATGATCAATCTCGAGGCTGGGCTCAAGGACATCGAGGAAGACATCAAAAATGCACAGGACGACTCTTCTAGTTTGGCACATACTAGCTGTCAGCCCGCCAGACCTAAAAGCACATTACGAACCCAAGTTTCGCTTAATATATTTGCTGATAACGAGAGCGAAATCGAATTGGCTCTGATATACGGTACGCACTGCCTATTTATCATCGCCTTTCCTGAATCCTTCCCAAGCCGTGATAAATGCAAACTGGGACGCTGTTTATGATATTCGCGTGGATACGCAGACTAAAGAAAATCCTGTCACATTAATCTACAAGGCTGCAATAACTCAGAATACGGGAGAGGTCGGTGGCGTTATTAACCTCAGCTGCTCAGTTTTGAACACTTACGCTTAATTGAAAGGATTGGCAAGACGTAAAGCTTACATTGGAAACTGCAACCCCCTCATTTGCGGTTGGTTTACCGACCCTTGACCCGTGGACATTATCCGTCTTGCACACCGAGTACCGAAGAGTAAAACAAACCGCCCGACGCTCGACCTCATACAATGGTCACTTGCCTTCTGTAAGTAGGTCACGGTCCCGGAGCCCAATGTGCAGATATGCGACCGTATCCTCAAAGGGTAATATTAGTGCAACGTTCGGCGTCCCGGGGACTACCACTATACCGAGTGACGATGCCGCACACAATGTAACTGTTAAACAACTGACGCTAGGCGCTACCATTTCGTGGCTTAGCATCCCCAAGCTTGATGCGAAAACACATATCAGTGTAAGTATTACATTTGGATCATGCGGTTCGCCTCATCAAACAATGTTACTTAGGCTAAAATAAAAAATGCATCCGAATATACACTATTAGAAGGTGTTGGCCATGTTTACGTCGACGGGAGCTTCATTTCTAAATCCACAGTTCCCGCCGTGAGTCCTGAAGAATCCTTTGACTGCACTCTCGGTCTAGACCCAGCAGTCAGGATAACCTATCACCCCGTATCTAAAAAGCAAACTCGGACGGGATTCTACAGTAAATCTAAAATTCAGTCCTATTTACAGCGTATCTCCGTCTACAACACCAAGTCCATTCCTGTCAATCTCCGGATTGTGGACCAGATACCTGTGTCACAAGATGAGGAGATCAATGTAAGGTTGATCGCTCCTGCATTGCCCAGCGTGCTAGGCGTCAAAGATGGATCTCTGAAAGAGGATAAGAGAGCCTCTTTAAGTATTACGGCCGAGCGAGGGAAGTATCAATTAGAAATATCTCCAGGCATCGTGGCTCAGTGGGGGGATGAAACGGATGACATAAGTGATGATGGCACCGCAATCGTTGGGCAAGACGGTAAATTGTCTTGGGTCTCTGAGGTACCACCTCAGGGAAAAATTAATCTGTTACTACAATGGGAAGTTGTGACGCCTACGCGTACCGTCGTGTCTGGCTTGGAAGACTAGTTATTAACTTTAAATATCCGTATTGTTTTTGCCCGTGGTTTTATGAGCGTGCTTTGAAAAGCCAGAAGCGACGACAATAGAGAAAACTAAATCGATAAGTGATTGACGATCATTGAAAATCGTCTTAAGCTCACGGTTTCCATGAATGATCAAGTGCTCTTTGCACCCCGGCTAGTAAGTATCCGACAGACTCTTTAAATAATTAGGTCATTGGTTTAACACCTGGCAATGTTGGTGAAATCTCTGGACAGATCAGACTCGGGAAGCGCCGACAGCGTCGGCCAAAATCCTTGCGTGTTGTGATTGTCATTAACTGATATAGTACAACATAATTCAATACAAAGGGCAGGAATTTTTGTATGCCGCTCATTTTTCGTCAATGTATTCCTAATGGTCGTTTGAGCCTGTTGTTTTTTCGGTGAAACCAAAAAGCTTTTTGTTCTCGTTCCTTGCTCACGCAAGGTAATTTCTCTGATTAAGTGCCATTACAGCTAGTATGGATAATTAGCGCCTGTAGTCAGTTATACACAAGATATCCTGCTGGTTAGGCCATAATCCTTGCACAAAGTAAGCGAGACAGTCGCTGACGCTAGTATCGAAGACATACCATGAACAGTGCATCTATTAGACTCGGTAGTTGAGTTGGTATCCGAGAACTAGATGTGTTGTACTTGGAAACGATCTGCGCCTGGATGAAGATGATTTACCGGTGAATAGAAATTTTGCTCCTAGTTACTCTGGGATACTCGAAGCAACACAAGTCTATCGTATTCGTAACACGCAATATCCATCAAGTTATCTCGAACGTATTCTGTTTTGCTAACTGAGGTGTAAAGAGTTGAATCTGCAATCATAGTTAGTCCAGAGCAGCTTTGCGATTCAGTCACAATTGGTGTGAACCACTGTCACTGGCATCACTCAAAGTCCCTCATGAAGTGGGTGAACCTGGCAGCTGTGTTTAGCTCAGTTGTGACTATCTCCTTCCAATGCGCAGAAATTCTTGCTTCGAGCAGTCCCGGACTGCTGTCCCAATTCACCTACGTGGACTCCACCAGTCGTCGCGGATATACCGTCTACACGCCAACCAGTTACAGCAAATTGGACCAGGTGCCTCTTGTCATCGTTCTCCATGGATGTACACAGTCGTCCTCGATCATCCTTGTCGACAGCGAGTTCAACGCTTTGGCAGAGGAAGAACATTTCATAGTCGCATATATTAACCAGACTGAAGCAGATAACCATCTAGCCTGCTGGGACTGGTGGGGTCCAGCGCACCAGGCTCGCGGATCAGGCGAGCAACCTTGACTTTGATTACCATTATCGATCCTCATACTTGTCAACCAGGTGAACCTGCCATTATTGCAGGCATAACTCGAGCAATACAGAGCAGCACTTTGTGGAATATCAACGTCGATCGAACATATATCACTGGGTTTTCTGCCGGTGCCGGGATGAGCCTTATTGGTAGGGATCCGAACAGTGGTGTTACTTTGGCTTTCCATTGACTATAAGCCAGTTGGTATAGCCTACCCTGACATCTTCGCCGCTATCGGGGTCAACTCTGGGTTCCAATACAAATCAGCGACAACGTTTGAGGAAATGACGGCTCAGTTGTTCGCAAACGGGAAGCCTGGACCTGACCCTGTGCAACAAGGCCACGCAGCATATCGAGCGATGGGGCCCTCGGCTAGGCACATGCCCATGATTGTCTTCCATGGCACTGCCGACACTATCGTTCCCATTATGCATGGCCGTGAGGTGGTTATTTCTATGCTGGTCGCCAATGGTCTTGCGGAACCTTCTTTCAAGAATGCGCATTATGATACACCTAATTCTAACACGAGTGGACAAGTGCCCAATGGCCACGCGTACACGGTAGCATCATGGAACGATGTTTATGGGAAGTCTGTGCTACAATATTTCCAGGTGGAGGGCATGGAACACGCCTGGTCGGGCGGTGCCAAACCAAATGTGAGCGGAGCAGGTGCGTGGAACTACCGACAATATCGTGATCTTGCTGAGCCGAAGTTAGATAAGTTTACCGACCCTCGGGGTCCAAGTTTCACTCGCATTTCATATAACTTCTTCATGGACAATCCCTTGACAAGACTTTGGCGAACAGACCATATGTGTCCATTGTAGCTGAGTCACATGAAATCTTTGGACGTAATGTATGCATCCGGAACGAAGGGACGACGTATCTAAGAAGTTTGACTTCTGCCACCATGTGTCGTAATGGCATCATCCCGCATCGTGGTTTCAGGATGAAGGTTCGTCATCTTCTACTCTGTCCTGCGACGCGGCTATAACAGGCGAGGAGAGTATCATTTGAAGGCATAACTGAACTGCCACTGGGCCGTTTGATTTTGACGACATATTTTTGAAGCATCTGCGCAGAGCTACTGAGAATTGGCAGGACAAGTGCAAAGACGGGCAACGGGCCAGTGACGAACGGAAGCGTTATGTTCCCAACAGTCTTCAATTCAAAAACGGTATGCAATCTCACGATTGTGAGCGATGCATGGCTCAGCGCTCGGGCTCACGCTCAACGTCAACGCTCAATAATCTGTTATTCAATACGCTCGATATTAGCATTAGTATAGAGGGCCTGACAAAACTGCTCGCTTGTTTCAAACAACAAAGAGAAGAGCCAGCAACTGTCAGCCTGAGCCACCGTTACATATTTCTCGCCCAGCCTGCTTCTGCCAGAAGTCTTCAGCTAATCCTGCTACCACCCCACGATATCTGCGATATCTCATGACCACGCCCATATTGACACTATGCACACCCCTGAACACGATCTCTCCGCTGTCCTAATTGCCCCTGTCTCCCGCTGGTATCGCAAGTCGACGCCGTGGTGGGTTGACAAATTTGAAGAGGTAGGTCTTTACCCTATCGTAGAGGCTGATGAAATTGCAGACAAATTCGAGGTTAATTTTGCTTGCGAGGTTGACGCGTTGAAAACAGAGTTTGCACAGATAGGTACACCATCCAATTTTGTTTTACGCGCTCTGGACTCGACGCGTCGCATAAACAGATATCGCAATCGAACACTCACTGGGCACCGAATCAGGAGAGCACGGTAATACGGTCGGGGCTGACTTTTTTGGAGATACAGTAATTGGCGGTACGTTCAGTTTTTGCATTTATAATTTTCATGCGCATAGACATCGACTTCGATAATGATTTGTACGAAGTAGACAAAAACGGACATTGCGACAAGACCGCTTTCTTTGAGAACATATTTATCATCGACGAAGGCAATTTCCATGTCTCTATTTGACACCAATTTAACTCCAAAGTCTCAATTGATGAAGACGAACAAGTTGAGAATGCGGACGATGATACCGTGATGGATATCAGACGGGAACCATTCAACCAGCTACGACATGAATCAATAACCGAAATGGAGTCACATAGGAACACCGTGAGCGTAAGAGCCATGCTCTGGCAAAGCTTGGTTCCGAAAATTGCTGAGCGACAATGCACACCCCTTGCCAGTGATTGCGTGACGGGAGCGGATATAACCCTGGAACGGCATGTTTCCAAACTCCCCGATGATCTAGCGGTGAAGTTGTAGAACACGACAGATGTGGCTTGGCCCGTGCTCTTTCCGTGGGTGACGTATATCATCTCGTTCAAATCGTATATGATTGCTTTTGAATATGTTTTCAATTTCTCACTTGGTTTAGCAGTAGTTATTCTCTCGGTCTGTTCGTCGTTTTCTGAAACTCTGGTGCGGTCCTGTTCGCGTCCCTTTTTCTAGGTCCTCTCTTAACGGCGTAATTGGCAACAGTCTCTTCTCTTACACTCTGTGGCGGTCTCTCAGTGTTTCCGTTGACAGCTCCGGTCTCCAGGTCCTTGTCTTTGTACTGGTGACCAAGAAACCTGGACCCATGCTTTACTCTGCTTTTGGATATCTGGCGACATACTTCTGAGGCCATTCTTGATCTCGTAACTCCTGTATGTTTTGGCACTGGCAACGGGCGACCAGTGACTATCCGGGAGCAGTTCAACACAGAAGGCAAACCGTTTGGGTACGCTGTCAAAACACCTCAAGCTCGTTGGACGACAAAAAAAGTTCGGCGTAAGGCGCGGCCAAGCTCATTGTCCAAACGGGAAGGACAGGGTTCGTTGAGCATTAGTCCCGGCCAGACTGATGCTCAACGTTTCCTTGACCCTCTCATTTTACTATACCTTTACGATAGCAGTAGATAGTTCCCAGGGAAGGTGAAGGGGTAATCCTCTTTTCCCATGTCGTTGGGCCCTGGGCTTAGACCTTATGGTCGACCAAACGCACGTTAAAAACGAATTGGCGCTGACGATCTCTTACTTTGAATAGTGCATCGGGATTATCTTTCATCGGTCGGAAGTGCCAAATATCTAATAGAAAAGTAGGAATCCAAACGCCTACGTATCACCGTTCCTCGATCCGCGAGTCTTTCCCTGAAACACCGGACAGCGCCTGGTTTGCGCAGGAGTGGTTGATTTGTCATTCGCTTGACCTTTCGGCGTGGCCAAGCCTGAGGCGAAACGTGGTGTAGTATTTCATGTTACTGTACATCCCGGATATCATAATAGAAATGGCCTGTGTTTTTGAAAGCGAAATATTTCCATCCAAAAAATAAGACCGATTATTGCCAGTGAGCAACTCGCCTACTCGTCGCGACAGAAAGTGTCAGTTTATCGGACGTACGTACCGTACATGTTCCAGAAAAGGCAAGTGTTAGACACCCCATCTGAGCCAAGCCCACTCAACACCCTCAAGGTAAACCATGTTCTTGCGCGATCTGTATTGGTATTGTGTTCGGAGTATAGCTGAATGCATGTTTCTGGGGTTGGGAGTGTTGTCTGACTGGCAGAAATGATGGATGCACAAGCTATAAATTGGATGACGCTGACTTGACTTATCACAGACAACGCGATGTCAACAACGAAGACAGGAAAGGCTGCTAAGGCCAGCATCAAGACCAAAACTACAGCCAAATGTGCGTCTGGGTCTAGTAGCAGACCTCCATGCAGGGACTAACAAACGAGTGCAGCGGCGGCGGCGAAAGACAGCAAAGCCAAGGCTGCTAAAAAAGCTGCTCTCCTGGGCGCGCAGTCGACAGACAAACGCAAAGCAAGATACAGCGTGACGTTCCATCGCCCCAAGACGCTCAGGCTACCAAGGACTCCCAAATACCCTCGCAAGTCGATTCCTCATGTCCCACGGATGGACCAATACAGGACAATCATATCGTAAGTAGTGCCCTGACTACAAAGGCACGGCTAATTTAAGGTATACAGACCACTGAACACGGAATCCGCGATGAAGAAGATTGAGGAGCACAACACGTTGGTATTCCTCGTGGATGTGCGTGCCACGAAGCGACATATCCAGGACGCAGTGAAGAAGCTTTATGAGGTCAAGGCAGCCAAGGTAAACACGCTGATCCGCCCTGATGGGAAGAAAAAGGCGTATGTACGCCTGACGCCTGACCATGATGCACTTGACGTTGCTAATAAGGTGCGTGAAACCAAGCGTAGCTCTCGGGGAATTTACAAGGCAGTGCAGATTGGATTTATCTGAGAAGTTTGTGGTAGATAGGTAACGAGATGTGGTAGTAGCGCAAATTGATGGGAAAGGACATTTTGAGTTTGTACTTCGACCAACGGCAGCCCAGCTGCGCCCGACGCTCCTTTCATGCGTATTTATTCCCTTCTCATCCTCGCCGTCGTCCCCGTTCATGCGGGCCACGCTTCAAACAACTTTTCCAATGCACGCCGCTCGCTTTCCCACCGCAGCCTTCTTCGTCACCGCGCTGCAAATCCATTCATGACAAGTCTTTTGCCCCCGACTTCCACCACCTTGCCCAACTCCGATGCATCTCCAGCTTCAAAAGACTGCGCGGGTTTACTCGGTCTCGGTCTCGGATGTTCGCCAACCTCGTCCACCCCGACGTCAACCGCGACCTCCTCCGACTGCTCTGGCTTACTAGGTCTTGGTGTCGGTTGCACGTCAAGCTCACCAACGACGGCCCCATCAACATCGTCCGGATGCTCGGGTTTACTGGGTCTTGGCCTTGATTGTCCTCCGTCCAGTTCATCCACACCGACCTCTAGTCACAGTGGAAACTCTGCCCGGGGATCCCCCACCACGACATCCTCATGCTCTGGTTTGTTGGGCCTTGGTCTTGATTGTTCCCCGTCCAGTTCGTCCACGCCTCCTCCCCAACCACCTTCCTCCAGTCATGGCAAGGGTTCTTCGCCGACGAAAACGCACCCATCAACCTCCCCGACATCATCATCCTGCTCTGGTTTACTAGGCATTGGTCTTGGTTGTTCACCGCCGAGTTCATCTACACCACCTTCTCAACCATCGTCCTCCAGTCACGGCAAGGGCCCTTCGTCAACTAAGACGGCCCCACCAGCCTCTCCAACATCGTCGTCCTGCTCTGGTTTATTGGGTCTTGGTCTCGGTTGTACCCCATCCAGTTCATCGACGCCTCCTCCTAAATTACCGACCTCAAGTCATGGCGGGGGTTCTGGCGGTGGATTGCCCACGTCATCACCCACAACCTCATCCTCGTGCTCTGGTTTACTGGCTCTTGGTGTTGGTTGTGAACCGCCGAGTTCATCCACGCCTCCTCCTCAGTCTCCTTCCTCCAGTCACGGCGGGGGCTCTAGCGGTGGACCGCCCACGTCATCACCCACAACATCCTCGTGCTCTGGTTTGCTGGGCTTTGGTATTGGTTGTTCTCCACCGAATTCAACTACCCCACCTCAATCCCCTTCCTCCAGTCACGGCGGGGGTTCTAGCGGCGGTTCGCCTACGCCATCACCCACAACATCATCCTCGTGCTCTGGTTTGCTGGGCTTTGGTAACGGTTGTTCCCCGTTGAGTCCAACCGCGCTTCCTCCTCAATCCCCTTCCTCCAGTGGATCGCCTACTCCCTCTCCCACATCATCCACCTGCTCTGGTTTGCTGGGTCTTGGTATTGGTTGTTCCCCGTCGAGTTCATCTACACTACCTCCTCAATCCCCTTCCTCTAGTCCTGGCAGCGGATCGCCTACTTCTACATCATCCTCTTGCTCTGGTATTGGTTGCTCCACGTCGACCACATCGACCACATCGACCACATCTACGTCTACTACAGGCTTGCCCTCTTCAAGCTCAAGCTGCGGCTGGTTTGGCTTGGGGTGCGGGCCCTCGTCTACTTCCAGCAGTCCTTCATCGTCGTCTACGGCTTCTACTACAACATCAAGCTGTGGTTCTCTTGGCTTTGGGTGTTCGCCTTCTTCAACGCCAGTGCCTTCTTCACTGAGCATTATCTTCCCTATGCCCAATAGCACGAGTCAACAAAGCTCCACCTCTTCAACGATGACACACTTAACCACTACAATTACATCGTCGTCATCTACATCCACATTCGCATCCAGTTCCTCTCCATCTATCAATTCCCAGTTCACTTGGGTCACAATGGAGAGCTCCCTAGCTGTTGCATCATCAATACCGACTTCGGCAATGACTCTCACCAATCCTGACGCTCCGACAACTACGGTCTCTCTTACTACAGCGACAAATATTCCAGTCAATACTCCTCCACTCCCCAGTGGAATCCCATGGAGGATTTACCCCAGTAGCCAATTGGCTAATGGAGGAAGCGATATTCAGGGCTATACATTGATCAGCATCTTGTTTGATCAGGAGCTTAACTGGCCTTTTGTAGTGGACAGCCCTATATCAAGCAGTCAGATATTTGCATGGATGCCTGCGCTGATCACTAGCGCAATCGGGATTCCCCGTACGTCGTTTTGAATGTGTGCTACACGATACTGACTTGGTATGGACAGCTAATCAAGTCTTGACATATGCCTTACAAGTGTACGTGCCCATCGAGTACCAAGGGCCACAAGACTCCTCTCTCTTGGGGACGATTTGGCTTGCGTACATTCCTACACAAGACGTTCCCACCCTTGCTGCCCAGATCAAAGTGAGGCAGTCGGCGTTCTACACTGGTGTCGGCAACAGCGTTGCACAGCAACTTGCCTTGCACGTCAACTCGGCCTTTTCTCTACTTTCGATCAACGTATCTGGCACTGGCTCAGGATCAGGATCAAGCTCGAACGAGCCGAGTAGCAACAGAAGCAGGGTAGTGCGGCAGGACGCGATCATCGGTGTCGTTAGCGCACTGGGAGTTATCGCTGTTCTTGTGCTTTCATTCCTTGTTTACCGAAGTGCGATGAGGCGGCGCGAGCTTGCTCACCGACGGCTTACGGATCCACCGCAAGTTGACGTGGCTGGTGTTGCCCCACAAGGAAGGGACTTTGACCAGGACAGTGTAGGCGGTGCAAGGAGACGCAGCTACTACTGGGCCGAAGACAGCTTAAGAGGGTGGGAGGCAGAACATCCCGGCAGCCCGGTAGGGACGTCCAGCCAAGGTCACAGCGGTGCCCAAAATGTGGCGAGGCGGCATATGAGTATCACTACCGATGCCATTTCAGCACCTGTGTTGAGGGAGAGTAGTATGAATTGGTGATGGACGTGGACGTTCTCCTTCACTCCAGTCCCGATTATGCATGCCCCGCGACGCCTTGACGCCTGTTATGACTCGACCTTTCTTCCTAGGATCAACGGATGGATGGACCTTACTAGAACTTGGTTGCGATTGCCAAAGCTTCGACCTCGACCTCTTAAAATCACCACCACCGACCACCTCTTCCTTTTAAAATTCAGCAAGAGAAAAAACAGTGCTGCATATATGATGCATGTATACCTTTCCACCTTTTTTTCTCCGAGCGCAGGTACCTTATTCTTTGTTTATTGTCAGTCATACGTTTTTTCCCTCGTTGCTGGTTTTTTTCTTCCTTTCGTGGTGCCCATTTTCGAACCTATCCACACGTTTCTTTCTTGCCCGTCTGGACGGGCGTGATCCCCCCAAAACGTGTGTGCAAGAGGACCTGCACTTTTTAAAATTTATTTATCAACCACATACAATAATCAAGCTCTTGCAACACTTTACAATCAGTACTCGTTTTGGACATGCCATGTCATCTCCTGCTTTCAATTTCCGGTATTTCTACAAGGTTTTTTGGATAGAATGGTGGGTCGATGTAGTATTTATTGTAGGGCTATGTACCGCATTTAGGTCTTTCTATGAAGTTGATTGGTTGCACACCAAGCATTCTCTAGGGTACAAAGTCAGCGTCTGTATTTCCAGTTCATGAATTCGTCTGCACAAATGAGAAGGATACTAACAAGCCTGAAATCACGATGTCAGGCAAGATCTTCATGAGCGAAAGGAAACCTTGGGGTAGTATTACAATGTATCTTTTCTGTACGGACCTTTCTGTCATGCACACTCATCCAATACGCCACCGCCTAGTTACAAAGTAGGGACATGGAGATCAGATGAGAGTATTCATTTAAAATTAACCGTAATCTGTGTCGATACTACTTAGCTGCTGGAGATGGCCTAGAACTGGGGAGCTCGATGGGTACATCAAACACCAATGCCTCGAGAGACTTGCATAAAGCTTCAAACAACTTGCGACTGTCCTCCGCTGTGAATCCACCTGCCATCATGGCCGTCACGAGAGGTCTGAACTTGAGTGCGAGTGGGGGGACCTGCAACTCGCACATTTCTTTATCATGAAGAGAGTAAACACAGACAAACACTCACGTTGCCAATCATGTCGTTGAAGAGAACGCCGAGGTCTTGAACGTCTTTCGCATAGGCAGGCGGCGATATATTTCTAGAGCGGTCGCGTTCCGCACGGAGGTGTTGAAAGGCATCACTAAAGTTGACAAAATAGTACTTGACCGGAAACTTGGCTCTGTCGAATAAAGGAATTCCATCGGGATCGGGGATAGGGCTTGTTTTGGGACGTGGTAAGGCATGTGCAGAAGAGTGTGCGGAATGTGAGTTTGTCGTGTGGGATGGACGGGAATGGATGGCGGATGCCAAAAAATCCGTGGACGAAGACCCGGCGCTGAGGTCTACCCTGAAGGAGGAATGCTTAGCGCAATTAAGGTTAACAATAGAATGTTCGTGTAGGAACGCTAGCCCCTGTACACGTATTGTGAAACTACGTCAGTATGATTGCTCTGATACAGGGGTTCTCCACCATAACATACCTCCAGCACCTGTCTAAAAAAGTCAATGTAGTTTGAGACGGTGCGAAGTGGCGGCTTGTCGTATGGTGTCAGGTGTTCGAAGCAAGCGTAGACGTCGTTTTCGTCGCGATCGAATGAGCAGAGAAGATAAGGAGTTGGGTTCCATGGATCTCCACGATAGCTCGCGTGGTTTAGCTTGTTAAGAAGTTGGAGTTCTTCCGATAATTTGGGAATGATTCGGACCATAAGTTTATAATTAAATTCCTTGCTGGGAGAGACGATCGTCTGTAGTACGCGTAAATAATGAGTCATTGAGAAATGAAGGGAGGACTTGCATAAAGATCAGGAACCATGTATGGACATATCTCCAATTTACGGATTGAGTCCATTAATCCATCAAAGTCACTGGAAAGGCGTTAAATTGACAACGAGTGATAAGAAGAAACGAACATGTAATCACTTGCAGTTGAGTTTGTTAAGGATACCTGACTCCCGGGAAGGGATGGCGACCAGGAGCCTTCTTCACCAAGTGGGTCAACAAGGAAGTTTGCACTTTCAACACGTTTAACTCTCTCCAAAGGATGTCCAATCTCAAAATCAGATAGTGTGGATGCCGGAGATACTGTACTCGCAGATTTTGCATCGTCATCTTGGTTAAAATTTATTTCGTCGGGCGACGTGGTGGAGTCAAGCTCATAATTATACAAGCTTCGAGTGGACGCTCGCGAGTCGCACCGGCAATTATTATCGCTATCATCCGGAACGCGTGAGAGGGATAAAGGTGATGGTGAATAGACGGTTGATGTCCGACGTTGAGACATGATCTGAGAGGCTCGGAAAAAGATTCTATCCATGTCTCGGAGAGGTTACCGCTTTTGGTCAACAGATATCCTGAACTGGGAATTACCTCCTTTGGCAATCGTCACGTGGTTAGCGATACTTTTTTCGGCACAGCGAGCGACGACTAGCTAGTGACTAGTGATGGACCCCCAGTCTTCCTCTTCCTCGTCCTCTGCCCCCCTTTCTTCCACAACATTCGATGAGTACAGCCAAAAATTACAGCAGGCTGCGCTCAAGGCAACCCGTATGGCGGTCCAGATGCCTTCCGATGTTCCATTTCACCGTACGATGGATGCAAATCTCTCGGAAGATTTGGACGAATTTTCTACGCGACTGCTGTCATTGACGAACAGACTTTTGTCGCTTGCGAGTACAGTTGACACCACGACTCCATCCAGAGATAAGGGAAAGGCAAGGCTGCAGTCGCAGGATTATGTTGTGGATCATTTTCAGTCCGTCGTAGTAGATTGTATGGATCAGTTGATGGAAAGAACAGTAAGTGCTGATGGCCGGAACTGACATGCGTACTGACCCTTGTTTAGGATATATGTTTGGACGATTTCCTTGGCAGAACAAAACCGCCCGCTATTGTTGTCAACCCAATGCCTGCCACGAGTAAAAAGTCGATAAGCAAGGTACAGTGCATAATATAGAGGTTTTGATTGTCTTTCAATCCTTATATAGCCAAAATATGCGAGGCAGAGTGGACACCTGGACCCAGCACTACAACATGCGTCTCATATTCCAAAACCGCAATTGTCGTTCAGGCGAAAGATAGACAATTCCGATGCTCCATGGTATCCATCACTTACGCACAAGTATAATGCACAAGTACCACTTGGCTATGATTATCGCGACTCGCAAGATCAAGACAGTGAATCATCCATGTATGTAATTGTTAACATTCTTTATCAAGGCTCATCGTGATTCAACAGTCAAACCCACCCATACCGGTATGAAATTGCCCACTTTATTCCTCCAGCACGCATGTTCGTCCGCCACACGCCGACTCCTCCATCATCAATGTCAAGTACGTCTTTTACGTGGGTGTCCACGTCTCAGGAATTTCAGTCTATGCTTTCCACATTGCGCCAGGCTTCCGAAATTGCAGTCGACCTGGAACATAATAGTTATCGAAGCTATGCGGGGTTCGTCTGTCTGATGCAGTTGAGTACAAGGCAAGAAGATTGGATCGTGGATGCATTGGCTTTGAGAGAGGAGCTAACGGAGCTCAACGAAGTGTTCACAGATCCAGAAATTGTCAAGGTATGTGCGTCTCAATATTGTGCTACTCCGTCGGTGATAAACTTTGTAGGTTTTTCATGGCGCGGAGAGCGACATACTTTGGCTGCAACAGGATTTCAACCTTTATATCGTCGATCTCTTTGATACATTCCATGCCTCAAAACTACTAGGTTCGCCATGAAAATCCGAGCTGCGTAAGGAATTTGACAGTCTTGCAGAGTTTCCGCGACACGGACTTGCCAATCTCCTGGAAATGTACTGTGACTTTTTACCCGATAAGCGATACCAATTGGCAGACTGGCGATTGCGGTAAGTAATCTCTTTGTTGGTAAAGAAGTGTGTTGATATAGCATAGGCCATTGCCGGACGAAATGCTTTTCTATGCCCGCGCAGATACCCATTTCCTCCTTTACGTATATGATTGTCTTCGTAATGCCTTGATTGATCGGTCACGGTCCAGATCAGGGTCACCTTCATCAGCAACGGTGGAGAGTGGATCAAATTCTCTGTTGCACATTGCCATAGCTCGATCTAGAGAGACATCCCTTCGGATATACCGTAAGGATATATACGATGCTATGTCCGGTTCGGGGCCAGGTGGATGGGATACCCTAGCACGCAAGTGGAACAAGCCACTTCTATTTGCAAATAGCGAAGATAGCATTGGTAAGGTGCAACGTGCCGTATACCGCACTGTGCATGCTTGGAGGGATAAAATAGCTCGGGAAGAAGATGAAAGTACTCGGTGAGTCGCCTTCTTTATTCGTGGATCATCCTTCCGACAAAAGTAAAGCTACGTGCTGCCGAATCACTATGTCTTCCAGCTCGCTGAGCATCCTCCAAACGACATGGCGGCCTTACTGCACATGTTCCCTTCAAACCCACCAATGGTTATCCGTAGGAGAGCCAAAGAGCTGCTTGATGTTGTGCGCGATACGCTCAGAGAAACTCTATTCTCGACGACGGCACAAGTCATAGACCAGGCGCCTCCAAGAGTGGTACAAATTGAACCATCGACGGAAGAGGTTGTTATAGAAAGCCCCACGGCCGAGAGGGACATATGGGCTACTGGTATGATATGAGCTCTTCTTGGCCGAGTTTTCTGACTATTTGGATGCAGGAGTTAAAAGCCATATTTCAATCACAATGAAGCAGTCGTCGCTGTTCAAGCTGCCTTTAGCTGCTCAAACTGTAGCTGTAAATCCTTTAACGACCGGTAAAAGCTCACTTTTCGGGCCAGAGGTTAGCATACTTAAGTTCCAAGTATCAGCCGGCGCTGAGCAGCGTCTAGAACATGATGAGTAGATCATATTCCGCGTCTGACTTCAAGGGACTCGTGTCTCGCATCAATAGTACTCTTGTCATCGCCCCATCTGTACCGAAGGTAAGATTACTTTTGCAGCGAAACAGTTTGTCGCATAATTCGCCCGATAGGCCGTCAGTATCGAAAAGAAAGATACATCTAATACCGAAATTGACATAAGGGCAGACGAGGATGTGGCAGGTGTCTTGGGGATGCAGGTCGAGGTGCCGTTCGTTCCAGTGGAGGAGAGAATACCCAAGTCTCTTGGCACAGGCGTCGAGGATACCATTGTGGTCGTTGGCCAGACGCGCGCTAAAAAGAGGAAGAGAAATGGAAAAAAGACTACGGAGCACGGAACCGACAAATCCGCCTTAGCGATCGAGGCAGAAGAGCCTGGACAAAAAGACTCCCAAGAGGGTGTGGCAGAAGCGTCAGGGGGGCAAGATGTCTTCGACTTTTCGGCCGTACCCAACATACTGGATGGCGGTTCTAATGAAGAAGCCGAGGAGAAATATGCAAAGCAAAAAAGGCTCAAGAAGCGATCTGAGGCTAAGGGTCCGTCGTTCCTGTCTTATTATTATTGGATAATTTATGACCTGCTCGATAGGATCCATGTTCTATGGCGACTTTCCTGCACCTCCCAAGGCACACAGCGGGTTCAAAGGTGGTAATCAGTCGCACACATTTAAACGGTGATACTCCTAGCATTGTCTATGCCGTCATTTCGAACCATTTTTATCACGCGGGTTTATCGACCGAGATACCGAGTTCTCTTGTTCTTGAATAAGAGACGTTCAGATTTTCAAGTGTGATGACTATTATCGTGCATAGTTCATATTTTCCTGTTTCGCCCCAGATGTTGACAATCCCAGCCACCGCTAATGACGATAACACAAGGATGGGCAAACCGGTTATGAGCCGTCCTGCAGGAGAAAGCTGGAGTCTCGCGGCCGTGATGTCAAAATACCGGCGGCTACCTTTTGCACCGGGCCACCTACGGGTTCGATATGACATTCCAGTGACTCTTTGTATAGGTCTTTGTTTCTGTATGATACAATATTATTGTGGGTAGCAATGACAACTGAGAATGTAAAGGACCCTCTAATGCTCTAAATATAGGAGCTGATTGCTGGAGCCGAAAATCGGCTCGGCTCAAAACCGGATCAACAATTGTTAACTAGTTCTAATCCGGGATCTGTCCAAGTCTTGCTGGAGCAAAAAGAATGGTTGATAGTTGGTAACATAATAATGGGAAAAACTAAACTCATCCGAACGACAAGCAATATAGCTCTCGGTACTGGATGATGTAACAGCTCATGAGCGCATGAGCTGCTGCCCCACCCCTGCATGTGACCTAACAATAACTTTCTCGGTCGAGCCTCGCTTCGCTTCATAATTATGGATTCATGTTCATCGGACCGCAGATTTTCCTCTGTTTATAATTTTCCAAGCAACATTTAATACCAAGGATCTCCTTTAACCATTTCCAGAATCCACGTTTTGCTCTGGAATGTCAGAATTTCCTGCTGGCAAATCCAAGTCGCATGAACGTCTTTATGCTCATGACATTGAACATGTACCAGTGGTTGACGACCCGAGGAAGTGGTCAAATTTTCGAAAGGTATGTCGCGAAATATTTCTATCCATGAGGCTGACCGCATGCCATCTAGAATCTCACATTGGTGCTTGTAGCTGCAGCATCTATGAATGCTGGGCTATCAGGGAATATACAAAACCGTCCGTAATCGCGGACCAACGTGTTTTGCTATTCGTTCACATACCTTTATTATATAGCCGCCGTGGAAGAGATGGACAAAAGTTTAGGTGCAACAAGTGAACAGTTCAGTTTGAGCATTTCGATCTTTATTCTACTGCAAGGGCTAGTGCCCTTGATGTGGACCGCTGTCAGCGAGATTAAAGGACGGAAAGTGAGTAATGCATCCAAGTTCATATACAATTTCATCATTTGTAGTTGGTATATTTGATATCGCTAGCTATGTTTACAGTAGCCTCGATGGCTGTATCATTAAGCCCTAATATGAAGTGGTGAGTCCTCTTCAATTTCGATCCAAGCAGTGCTGACATTTGCCACTCAGTGTGATAGCTTTCCGATGTCTCCAGGCCGCTGGGTGTGTGATTAAATGATCAATGCGGTCCCAAGTAATGTCCCTTAGCTCAAGTGCGGTCATGACCATTGGCGGATCGACATTAGCAGATATTTTTGATCCTAAGGAAAGGGGAACGAAGGTGACAAATTGCTACTTCGTTCACTTATTGACATCAAGTCTCATCACGCTCACTAGATGGGCATATACTACATGGCGCCGCTTCTTGGACCAGTTAGTCCCAACGTAACATATCTATGTTTGGATGCTCAACTCAGCTTCAGGTACTTGGGCCTTTCCTTGGTGGCGCACTGACCATAGGATATGGTTGGCGTGCGATATTCTGGTTTTTGACGATCTTTGCGGGAGTCAGCTGTCTTTCATTTCTTTTATTCTTCAAGGACACCTATCGCAAAGAACGAAGTCTCGTATACCAAAAAGCTTTCAATGCACAATTGAAGCATCTTACAGCGACTGTCGATAGTACGAGGATTCCAACGTTTGTGGATCAGGAGAAGGGAGAGGATGGACCACCCCATAACCAGGAGCTAGATCTTATGCAGGTCAATGTCTCATTGAAAGATTTTAACCCATTCATACCTATGTGGCTCAATCTTCGTCGTTTGAACAACTTAACCATCCTGATTGCGTCAGGTAATGGTGTTGTCACAACCGTTTGGGAAGTTGGCTGATCTCATCCATAGGCCTATCATTTGCTTTTAATATCATGGTGTCATACACCGCTGCGCGCACGCTTGGATTTAAATATGGGTATAATTCTTTCAAAATTGGGCTTGTGACGCTGGTATTTGGGATAGGTAAATCAGCATTCCCTCCGATTCCCCATATCTTCCTTCACTCTTTTTTCTCCGTTGCTTGGGCACAAAAGGATGTTTAGCAGGCAGCTTTCTCGGTGGACGCTGGTCAGACTACAGTCTGGCGAAGTTGAAAGAGGCAAACGGGGGTGTCAGTTACCCAGAGGTTAAATTCCTTATTGGTTGCAATACACGTCCTCTGACACCGCTTATTTCGGCGCGGTTAGATGCGACTCAGGAGTACAGTAGTAGGTGTCGTTGCAATACCGCCCCTAGTTGCCGCGCTTGGCTGGGTTTGGGAAGAGAAAGTACACATTGCTGTTGTCTGTGTGATTTTCTTCTTTAATGGGTTTTTCTTCATGTACGATGATTTTATTTTTTCCTGTGCGATGTCGACTCACTACCTAGATAGTTGGCCATATTCCAGTGTGCTGGCTTACATCGTAGATGCAAATCAAGGCCGCTCGTCCACTGCTTTGGCAATGAATAGCCTATTCCGAGGCTCTTTTGCATTTGTAGCCACCGAGGTTGTTGTACCCCTACAGGATGGTTTGGGAGACGGTACGCCAATGGTTATCGCATATTAGTACTCAGTTAATTGCGGACTTCAGGATGGATGATGACGCTATGGGCGTTTCTGATGCTCTTGAGTGGTTTGCTGATACTACTCACATATTGGAAGGGTAAGTCATGGCGGGAAAGTGCGGAATTGCGTGAAGTAAGGAAGTAAGGGACGGAACATGCGGAGAGTTATATTAGCATAGGAAATATCACACTCGTTTACAGATAGTGCAAATAGCCTACATACCGCTCATCTAGTTCATTCAATGTTAACATCGAACTACAAAAACTCTTCCTGTTTCGCGAGAGAAATCACGAGCGGCAATCCTGGCCTACCATCGCCTCCTATTACAACCGGGGCAGTGATACCCGTCATCTTCCAGAAAATCTCTTTGCCTGACGGCTCGAAGTCGAAAGTTTCAACAAGCAATGAAAGCACGACCTCTGCCATTGGAAATTAGTTCAATCTAGTGACATAGAGTCAAATATCCCCACTTATTTCAAGTTCGGCAAACTTGTACCCAATACAAGCACGTCCCCCGCCCATAAATGTCATGCTTATCAAAAGGAATGAGTAGTATATCGCAGCAGCTCATCATCCTCAAACGACATACAGATGAGAGTAGATGCCTGGGATATGAGCATCCGTGACTGAACGGGGAAGACGTGAAAACCACCGTTCTGGCTTCCATTCATCCGCATCCGGCCCCCATACTTCGGGATTACGGTTTGAGCCAAAGGTCGACACGAGCAAGAGCGTATTCTTTGGTACGAATACCTCGTGCATGTCTCGTCCATCCATCCCTTTAATTGGTCTGGAAAGTGGCAATATCATATCCTTTCGAGCTCTGATCCAACTTCAGATTGTTTTATTTGAGAAAGAACGCTCTTACGTTCTATGCATCGTTGGCACGGGCGGGTATCTGGAGAAGGTATGTAGGTATTCAAGATATGATAATGCTTCAAAGACGCACAATCTGAGCGTTTCACGAAACACTGCATCCATGTAGGGGAGGGACACCAATTGTTCAAATGACAGTTTGCCATGCTTCGCTCTCGCTTCACTTACTTCTCTCCGCAATGCATCTTGAACTTCACGGTGAAGAGCGAGAAGATGAAAGATTCGAGATAGTGCCGTCGTAGTTGTGTCCACAGCCGCAAATGTCAAGGTGCTGCAGGTTCTCAGAACAAGCGCAATATGATCATTCTATAGGTAGGACGTACGATATCTACCGCGGGAGGTAAGCGGTTTCTACTTACTTTGAATACACAGGAACTGACCTGCCCAATGATTTCTTCATCAGAAAGGCGATTTTCTTCGGCAACATCGAGGTTCGCTTTTACTAAAATAGAGCTTTAAGTTCCCGAACAAGCCGATGAACTAGTGTGACTTACTTAGAACGCTCAGGATGTCTTTTCCTGCACCGATCTGCTTTGTGACGGCTTCGTCACCTTCCATTAAGTTTTTCTTTTTGGTTTCGTACATCTCGACGGAAAGTTGACGGATCACGTCTACGATATCACGGACCTTGTGAAGGCGTCTCGATGGCAACAAGTCAACGATCCATCTCCTTGTCTTCATGGAAAGTAGCTTCGCGGCGATGGGTAATATATACATGCGATAAAAGAGAAATGGAAATAACGCTGACCTATGTTTCAGATTTTTAGTAGCTATTCAAGGTTTTCTTGATATATTCAAAAAACCCACATGAGCTCCTTCACGGATACGCTATACGGATGAGGAGTGTCGCCTTCACGTAGTGATTCAAATGAACATCCGAAGCCGCTTGTGCCAATGAGCTCAAGCGCAGCGTACGAAATCCATTGCATGACATCAATCTGACAAATTACTTTGGATGGGCCTCTAGTGGACTAGGGCCTAGAGTAGCTTACCTCAACGGGTGCCACACTAACCTTGGAAACAAGTGTAGCCTTAAGCTGACGCGGACTTAGCATAAAGTAATCAGAAGAGTAGACGATTACCCTATGCGCAACCTCGTAGAAGATTGGGACTTAAGAAGAGTCAGTAACGATAGATGGGTACTCTCCATATACTAACTCATTTCTCTCAAGTTCGCAGTGTTGAAAACTGGATTTAATATTATGCGCTGTCGGCGATGTTGATCACCTATGGTCTCCGTTAGTAAGAGCAACGTAGTTTACTGTCAAGGTGATCAAACCCAAAGTGGCCAGGAGTCCCTCGCCGAAGAGAATCTTGTTATTCCTATACAGAAACTTCAGCGCCATCTGAAGGAGGGACATCACAACATACTCAATAAAAGAAGTTGTTTCTTCATATATATGTTGGTCCTACAAGCATCTCAACATCTGGATATCGGGATAAGTGAAGGTACCTTGATCACGATATGGTACAATGCCTTTGGATCGATAACGTAGAGCACTCTTCCCTTATGAACATAATGAGCACGATGCTCGCCTTGTGTAAGGGTATATTACCCCCAATAAACCCCGGAGCCGCGCAATGCCACCATCTTGAGTGGTCAAGGTATTGAGGTCGAATATCACAGTGGACAGCACAAGAAAAGTCTTACAGGACTGTCCGAGGGATTTGTGGAAATTCCAGGCGTTGACGTTGAACAACAGATTTAAATGACCTTCAGGATCGAGAGGTGAGTGATTGGTGCATATAGCATACGATTACTTACCTCTCCAAAACGACACTGGAGGAGGCCCGGGAATATTATCGTAGGGACTTTTGATGATGAATTGTTTAAAGATCAGCCAAAAGCTCCAGACTAGGCCGGATAAAAGACAGGTGGCTAAGACGAACAAAAGCATCTCGAGAACACGTTGCCCAGAGAGGACTGGGAACTCAAGATGCAGCGCATTGCAAGCAAATGGAATGTCGGTAAGTGCCGATGACAATCCGTTGTTCATGGACATTTGTCATGAAACCTGCATCGGACCTGATATCATTATGATATCTGTGCGTCCCTGGTAATTTATCATTATCACGGCAATGAAGAATTACATGTGATGTAGCGCTATGTCCATATGAGTGCATACAGTATAATCGTGTCAAAGGGTGTTGACCTTGTACGTCATGGCTTCCCAGAAACGAGGAGACCAAAGACGATCGTGGTTAGTGCCCCTAGTGTAAATGCAAGTCCAGTCATGCCGTGAAGAGAAGTTGGAAACATGCCACGGGTTAGGCTTTGCTGGATGCGGTAAAACCGAAAGGTACCTATCGTCAAGAAATGTGAGAGACTGACAGGGAGTAATCTGGCATGACTCAACCAATCGCAAGGACGATGAGTCCATAAATAACCATCACTGCGCCTAGCGGACGAATGATTTGATGTGCGAATGTAAAGCTGGGAACCTGGCCACTATTCTTGGGTTGTGACACCGTGAATAGCTGGACAAGCGCTTTCCCCTTGAATTAGGCTCAGGCCAATTATCGATAAGGGAAGTACGCACCTACTCCTGCAGAGGAGATAGCCAGGCTTGTCCTTACGTATGATAGAAATGTCCTTTCCAATGATAGATGATCTCTAGCAACGGATCCCGTGTTTTCTAACACAAGTCCGACATGGAAAGGGTTTAAGGCCGTGTTTAATATTGACAAACGGCCAGGTCTGGGTTTCGAACTTGAGGCAGGAGGTCCCAAATGGGGTTCAGATTCAGAATCTGGCGTCGTGTGTGTACTCTCACATCTTTCACGATGGGGGAGAGGCGTGCTGGGAGGGGTGATTGGATGAAGATGTTCCCTGTAAAGTTTTGACATATCTTGAGATATTCAATGCTTTTCTATGCAAGGAATGTTAAAATCGATGCATTTTTCGCACGATTCAATGATTTCATTAAGTCAACATCCATATCTATACAACACCACCACCAATCTTTGACATTTTGTACATACTATGCAAATAGATTCCACGTCCGACCTGGAATCGTGTTCAGATTTAGATGTCGATGCCACAGGGGAAAGCACAAACCGAAAAACCATTACTTTCTGTGGATAAGCCAGCGACCGTGTCCTTGGAGAGGGTACGTTTTATCAAGACCAGGCCACTCTAGTTCACCAGTGATGGTCAGTATGTCATCTCTGACGTTTTTGATTATAAGGGTCAAGATGTCTCGACCGACGCTGGATCCGGCTTCGATCTCGTATGTCCCAAACAGTTCTCTAGTATCATCGTATTCCACTGCTGCAAAGGCCCTTTTGATTCTAGGAACAGGTTTTGTGAACACTCCTTCGAATTCGACTGAATGGTGCTCCGACTCGACGAAGAACTTCACGCTGAAGTGGTTCTCGTTGTTTTGGAAACTGCCCCTGGCGGTATGCATGTTCTAGTATTGAAGTCAACAAGCGTTTTGGGGCAAGACATAACCATCGTACTGAGAGATTGCTCTAGGGTTTTGGGTTTCGAGGGTTGAAGAAGGGAGACGAGGGTTCGTGATTTAAATACGGCGAAGCGCTACACGTTGCATGCCACCTGCCATGAGCCGTACATGCGCCTGACCACGTTTTGTAACTTTTCGATATTTCGTGTCCAAATTGCTATTGTAAAGACCAAACAGAATTTCTTGTAATTGACCTACTAAGCCACCAGGATATTTGTGCCTATACCTGTATAGTAAACATAAGAGGTTGCGACGTAACATCCAATTTGATGAATTATTCGCTTCGCAATGGGAAGCATAACTTGGTCGGATGCAATTCTCTACCCTTCAACGTAACCCCAGCCACTATGAAAAGTCCGGATCCCACCTGTTTTGGCCCGGAGTGGCTGACATACGCCGGTAGGCAATAGAGATGTCCGATTTTGAAATATTTTTCTGCTGCTGGAATTCGATGAGCAACTTGGGTACATCCATTTCGGACATTCAATTAATATATCTGTCTACTCTGCATCAGGAAAATGGTGAACTTATTCATGCATCTTCATGCATGGTCCTCACATAGCTGTTGAAGCAATAAGAGAAAAGGCATGTGGTTGTTCAAATAATGTGGGAAAAGATAACAAATGGTGTGACATATGTAAGGAAATACCTAGTGGGCAACTTAAGAAGAAAGCATTGAAGCTAATGTCATTTCTTTGAAAAAATGAAATAATTTTAGTTTCTGGACTGTGGGAAAAAATCACAAAGGATGTAACATATGGTTAAAATGATGACAGTATGTGTGAAAAAGCTAAGAGACAGAAAATGAAAGTAGAAAAAAGCAGTGGGGAGGTCTGGGAGGATGTATGAAAGTTTTCAACAAAATGGCAATTTCTAAACTGTGGGGAAAAGTGACAAATGATAATGTGTAGAAAGGAGAAGGTTTCAAAATGAATTTTCAATTTCTAAACGGTGGGAAAAAGTGACAAAAGCAACATGTATAAGAGTGGCCTGTGATATGTAATTATGTATAGGAGTAGAGAGCAGAATAGAGATTACTATGTTAGCAATGCATGTAAACTGAGTGTAAATCATGTGGAATGTATGTAGAATCTGTAACATCCACAAGGAATGGGGGGAGTGCTGGGCTCAAGAATAGGTATGGGTTATGAAAATTGATTGACAGTTCCTGGAACTGTCAAAAAAATAACTTGCTAGCTACTGGTGGATCACCTCAGGGTCATGCTAAGCATGTCCTAGTGAGGAAGACACAGTGACAATGGGAGGAGAGGCACTGTAGTTGTAGCATAGGCTCAGTAACTCTTGGCAGATGGTGAGGATTCAACATGGTGCCAGAGTTTTTGCTGTTCAAGATAGCACTTCATAGATGGCAATCAATGAATGCAAATATATTCTCCCTGCCTCTCTACACTATATCGGTCCCTGTAGTCGTAATCGTACGCTGGGTGCTAAAAAAATATGTCACATGGGTGTCTTGCCTCGCCTTCCACCTTGCCATCTCGTCTTTGTGCGTATTAAAGAACTCCAGTGCGCGGCTGACGAACTCGGCCTTTTCCTGCCGCAGCTGGGCCATGCTAGCATCGGCATTGGCCTTGTCCTGAGGGGTGGGCTTGGGCATCCTGGAAATTTTCACAATGCGCTTGTTCATCGCCTCCATATCTCTTGCCATCTGCGCGTACACGTCCAAGCTCGCTGGTTTCAGGGAAACAGCGGATGGCGGCCAGGGCACCTCGGAGCCGGTGGCGGGGTCGTATCGCTTTCCATTCCCGTCGAGCTTGAAAGTCATCACCACTGGAGACTCGACCTCTTTTTTCTTCTCCGTCGTGTTGCCCTTAGTCTTAAAACCAAACGACCTCACCATAGTGCCTGCCTTCTCCCCTGCCTCGACGAACGCGCGTCTCACCTCCTCCTCATATTTATACCATCCTCCCACGCCGATCTCGATCTTTACCTCTGCAGGAGGTTCGTTCGCACGGAGCTGCGCGCGGGTGACCGTGTGCTCAGTATGCGCCAGGATGCGTGATATACCTACTAGTCCGTGACGCGAGGCGTAAGCGAGGGCGGAAAGATCGTGCGTGAGCTCGACGAGCCGCGCAATGCGGAGGTTGCGGAGTTGAGCGTTGTGCTGCGCTTTAAAAGCGTCCTTGACTTTTTTTGAAACTTTCACGTTTTTTGTGATTTTCACGCTTGTTGTGTCCTTATCTTCGTCTTGCTCCTCGGCATCTTCGTTCTTGACATCTGAGGCCTTAGAGTCCTGAGCGCCACTAGGTATCCTGGGCTCAGGAAACGTCAGCCACGGGATGTACTGGTTCGTTATTTTCGCGAGCTTGGGCGGAAGGGACGACGAGCTGTGTTTCTGGATGAACGTGTGGAACATTAGGCCATGCACGAGTGCCTTGCATAGCTGGGAAAGGGCGACAGCGAGTGGGCGGGTTGGTAGCGTGACTGTTAGTAGCGGCCGGAAAAAGAATTCCTGCTCGAGTGTGGGGAGGTACGCTTCGCGAAGGCGGAAAGCTAGTAGAAACGGAGACGGGGCCACATCAGCTCCTTCTGGCGGTTCCGGTGGTAGCGATCCATCTCCTCCCTCTCCGACTACTGACGCCTCTTTTCGCCCCTCCTCTTTTAATTTCTTCTTGAACTGCGGAAGCCAGGGCCATACCGCATTATCCATCATCTCGAGAATATTGTCGGGGGATTTGGGTGAATTGTACTTCGCCACGAGTTTTTCAACATCCCCTGCCTTGCAAATTTTGACAATATATTCGTACGAGTTCTGTCGGCCAACACCCCGTTGTAGTTGATAGCGGCTCTCAAGAATCACGATAGTGTGCGATTCGTACGCTTCAGGTGCGGCGCAGTACCCAGCTTCACCGGGTCCGTACCGCCCCTTGAGAAGCCAGTTAAAACTACGGATTTTCGCGGCCCTAGTGAACCCACCCATATGTCTATGAATGAGAACTTGTCCGATTAGCATTGTGGGGACATTGCCAACGTGTGGATACGCACGTTTTTGGAGGCCGAAGCGCAGTGCAAATGTCCTTGCGCTCACGCCGCTCTACTTGTCGAATTTTATCCTCGGCCATACGTAGCGCTGTTTCGTCCTCGTGCGTGACGCCCGTCCATTTGGTTCGTCGCCAGTTGAGGGGTGGTGGTTTCTTCAAGTTGACGACGGATTTGAACATTCGGCTTTCTCACGCATTTTACTTCGCAACTTGTTCTTACAAAAGCTCTAATAAAGGAGTGTATAGATCTAGCTATTGGCCGATAATTGCGAAAGTGTCCAAATGTTTGGAGGAAACCTGGTACTCAACGGTATACACCAGGGGACATTGAAAAAAGCAATACGAGTCCTAAATGAGCGTTCAGATCCTCTTGCGGAAAATTACCTCGGCAGTAGGATCAGGAACGATAACGGATCCGATGGAGATATTCTTGGGGCGTCCAACACCATTGGGCATTTTGATATCATAGTTCAAAAGAACATGAGCGAGCATGGTTTTCAGCTCATTAGCCGCGAAGAACCGGCCAGCACTGGGCGGGGAAAAACAGGGATCAGAAACCAGTGGCTAACCGATATGACATGTAACTCATTCACCATGCTTGACGACCATGGCCGAATATGAGATAATCATGGTCTAGTGACAAGAATTTGTGCTTTGCGTTTTCACCCTCTTTTTGCCGCATCCTTTCAAACCTGAAACCATCAAAACACGTGGGGTTGTCGTAAATTTCCTAAATCAAGCCGTGTTAGGGTCTGAAGAGGATTCGAGGCATCGGTGGCAACGAACTGGGTCAAGGTGTATGGCAAGCATTGGTACACCTATCAGGTTTCCAGCAGGGACAGTGATGCCATCCGAGAAGGTGTAATCCTTTATTACTTTGCGCTTGAGCCCATCTAGAATATAGATATAAACCTAGTCATCCAAAGCGGAAAAACGAACTTACACGTATCAATCGTCGACAGACGAAGTGATTCTTTAATAAAGCTATCTACTTTTGAAAGTTTGCTAATGGCGGTATAGGTCCAGCCTTCTTGAACAGCAGCCTCGATTTCGTCTCGCATTGGCTGAACGTACTCTGGATGAGTTGCCAAGTCGTACAAGATATAGGTCATACTCTTGTCATAATTCAATTATGCCTTAGAGGGGAATAAGGGAGGGCGTACCATGCTCGTCGCATGTATCGCTGCGAGATTTGCGAAAAGTACCCCTAACGTCATGCCTCGGATGTTTCGTTGTTTTCCTTGAGCAGCGTCAAGAAGCCAACTGAGTAAATCATTCTGATGTTGGACGTTAAAGTCAATGAGTGAATAACGAGAGAGAGCATTGAATACTGACTGGTCTTCCCGGCCAATCCTTGCCGAAATGTGCCTCCTGCTCCAGTCGTTCTTTAATTAGTGGCTCCAAGTGTCTCATCCCACGTTCGATATCACCAAACACGTTGGTGAAACGGGAAACGAAACTGAGTGTCAATGAGTCTTGGGGGGCAGACTGAAATGGCTGTTCTATGCTTACGAGTGAAGGAAAGATGGGAATTTAGTGATGGTGTAGAAGGCATTAAGGAGATTGATAGTGAATTCTTTGTTCAAAGACATAAAATCAGGATCGCGGCCTACATACACCCTCGCGTTAAAAAAAATAGGATTCAAGAGTCAGATACGTACAAAGGGGTAAGTCAACAAAAACCCTGTTACTGGTCCTACAAACAATGTCCATCACGTTTGAAAATACGTTGACGCTGGTCCATTCTATTCCATGTCAGCCTCAAGAAAATGAGTAGGTCTGTTATTTACCATTTGTCGCAGGTATAGAATCCGTGAATGCAGCTGTGATCTCGTCTCTGGCATCCTCAAATTTGGTTTGGATGTTGTTGGTAAGGGTAGTCCTGATGACGTCGATATGGAATGGTTTGTGTACCTCAGGGCCCACGGTGGCATCCAAATGTAGTATCTATTCAGAGGCAGAGGGGGTCAGCCGTCATTACGAAAAGTAACCAAAGGAGGGAATCACATCTACGAGAGCTTCGTGTAATGAGAGATATTCCTCAGGAGCGTTTCGAATTTCCTCGATGTGGCGTGGACTAGAGACCATGATCATCCATTGAGACATGGTGGGCAGTTTAAAAAATGACCCGCGATACTGCACACATCAATTGGCAAAGAGATTAATCCCTTTCTAACGTTACTTACTTTATCATAACCCTCTTGACCTATTTCCTGGGCATGTTTGAGACACCAGGAAGCTCCAATGAACGAAGTCAAAAATCCACTTGAACCAATGGTTGGGATAGACCTCAACTGCGAATCAAAATCGGTCAGCGGCGTTAATGTATTCCCGCAACACATACGTTCCAATAGTTCCTCCAGGTTTTCCAAAGATAGGAGGCGTAGTAAACAGCGGATACGGCTAGGAGAGTAGCGAGTGGTTTTGTTGCCATGTACGAATTGGAGTTGGAATGTGCAGGCTATTATACCTACGACTCTGAAACGCGACATTGTCGGTGTAACCGTGTCGCCTTGAATGCGTCCGAGACGCGACCTCGTCGGCTAGTGTAGCACGACTGTCACGCGGCGCGTCGTCACGTGTCACAAGCGCGTCCTCAAGCTTGCCTGGTCCTTGTAAGCACCCGCCCTTTGGCAACAAAAGAGGTAGGAGAATCTGCAACTCACCTTTCCGGTACAACCGACCCCATGATATGTATATCAAGACGCTGACAATCCAGGGTTTCAAGTCCTGTAAGTTCACTTCACACCACTTCACTGCCAGCTCTCAACCACACTTCAGACAGGGACCAAACCCAAATAGAGCCATTCTCACACAAACACAATGTCGTCGTCGGCCGTAATGGTTCCGGCAAATCCAACTTTTTCAGTGCCATTCGCTTCGTGCTGTCCGATGCCTACACTTCCATGTCTCGCGAAGAGAGACAGGCCCTCCTCCACGAAGGCGTGAGCACCACCACCACTCTGTCCGCTTATGTCGAAATTGTGTTTGACAATTCCGACAACCGATTCTCGACCGGACACGAGGAGGTCGTGATACGCCGCACAATCGGGGTGAAGAAGGACGAGTACAGCTTGGATAAGAAGAGCGTGAGTAAGGCCGACATCATGAATCTGCTCGAGTCGGCTGGGTTCAGCAAGTCGAATCCGTACTATATCGTACCGCAGGGCCGGATTACGGCGTTGACGAATGCAAAGGATCATGAGAGGTTGGCGTTGTTGAAGGAGGTGGCAGGAACGAAAGTGTATGAACAAAGGAGAACTGAGTCGTTGAAGATTATGGCAGAGACAGATTCGAAACGGACAAAAATTAACGAATTGTTGGACTATATCGATTCACGATTGTCTTCGCTTGAAGAAGAAAAGGAGGAGTTGAAGGAGTATCAAGAGAAGGATAAAGAACGAAGGTGTCTAGAGTATGCACTCTACCAAAGGGAGCTGGAAGAAGTGGGAGAAGCATTGGAGGATATAGAAGAGGAAAGGAGAGGAGAAGTGCATGGAGCGAATGTCAGAAGAGAGCAATACAGCGAACGGGAAAAGGATATCCAGGACGTCGAAAGGAGGATCGGAGAGGACACGCATGCTTTACAGAATCTCGCGCTCTCAAGACAAGATGCACAAGCCGAACTAACAGATCTCATACGATCGCGCACGGAGCTCGAATGTACTCTGGACGACCTCAAGGCTGCCACGGCACGATCGACAGGCGATAGGGACGTCCTTTCAACTGAACTCCAATCCTTGGACGAAACTATTGCAGACCGTGAAGCCGCATTGCAGGACATCTTACCCGAATGGGAACGAGCGCGTGCTAAAGAGTCGACCGAGAAACGCTCCCTAGACGAGGCCAACTCGCGTCTGAGTGCGCTATACGCCAAACGCGGTAGGGCGAGTAAGTTCCGAACAAAAGCAGAGCGAGACAGGTACCTCAAAGGCGAAATCCAATCCATGGAGGAATACGGGGTCACACAAACGCAAGCCTTGGAGGCCGCCAAACTTAACATCGACTCTCTCCGCTCTGCAAAGAATGAGCGGGAAACGCAACTCGCTTCTCTCCAGACCAAGATTGCAGACGGCCGGACGCGCATGGCTGAACTCTCTGACCAGCTTTCCGCTCACAAGGACCAGCATTCCGAGCTTACAGAGCGAAGAAAGGAGCTTTGGAGAGAGGACACTAAGTTGGAGAGTATGGTTTCCCGTGCGGCGGACGAACTGAGAACGGCAGAGAGGGCTCTCGCGAGTATGTTGGACAAGGACACTGGCATGGGATTGAGGGCGGTGGATAGGATCAAGGAGGCGCACGGACTCGATGGCGTGTATGGACCCCTTTACAGGCTTTTCGAAGTCTTTGATCCCAAATTCAACACGGCAATTGAGCAGACTGCAGGGAACAGGTACGATTCTGATGTCTCTCTTCGACCTTGCGCTTATCATGCATTGCTACGTCACAGTCTCTTCCACGTCGTCGTCGACACGGACGACACCGCGACCAAACTGCTAGATGTGATGCTCAAAGAAAAAACGGGCAGGGTGACGCTCATGCCTCTTAACCGGCTCAAACCCAAGACGCCCTCCGCGCCTTCTCTTCCGCACCACGCTCAGGACGCGGAGCCACTGCTTTCCAAGCTGCGCTACGACCCTTTGCATGAAAAGGCATTCCAGCAGGTGTTTGGCAAGACGTGGGTCTGCCGTGACTTGACGGTCGCTGCGGCGTACGTCAAGAGCCACGGGATCAACACCATCACGCTCGATGGAGACCGGGTGGACAGGAAGGGCGCGTTGACGGGTGGATACCACGATGTGCGCCGGTCCCGGATCGAGGCCATCCGGAATGTGACGATGTGGAACGAAAAGGTGGAAAGCGAACGGGCGCGGTTGAAGGAGGTCAAGAGTGGGATATTAAAGGTCGAGCAGGAGGTGACGCAGTTGGCCGGTAAGATGTCGGTGCTGGCTGGCCAGCAGGGACAAGTGAGGGATGCGCGGGAGAGGCTGATGGAGGAAGGGAACGCGATTAGTCGGGAGAGGGATAGGGCTCAGGAGCGGATTGGGAGGGTGGAGAAGGAGGTGGAGGAGTTGGAGGTGGAGAGGGTGAATGTTCGTGCGAGGATGGAGGGGTACAGGCAGGAGCTTGGAACGGATTTGGTGAATGGGTTGACGGCGGAGGAAGAGCACTTGGCTGAGGCTCTGGGTAAGGAAGTTGAGAGGCGGCGGAAGGAGGTGGTGGAGCTGGGAAGGGAGAAGGTTGAGTTGGAGAAGAGGAAAAGTGGGTTGGAGATCGAGTTGAATGAAAGACTGAGACGACGAAGAGCAGAAGTGAGAGGAAGGGTTGAAATAACGGGAAAGTTAGGTGGGAATGGTGAGGGAGAAGGACTGGGCGGCGAAGAAGAGATCAAAGCGACAGAAAGAGAGCTGAGAGTCCTGAACAATAACATCACAACGCTATCGAAGAGAGTCAAAGGTAAGTGTGCAATAGCATCCGCTACCGGGTATAACTGATGTGAGGGCAGACTTGGAGAAAGAGACAGAGGACTTTAATTCCTCCATAGTAACTTTCCGATCGTCACTTGAACAACTGCAGAACCAGCAGGTAGAGGACAGACGGACAATATCCCGGCAGCAGAAGACGACGGAGAGGTACCTTGCAAAGAGACAAATGCTACTTACACGAAGAGACGAATGTAATCGAAATATCAGGGACCTGGGCGTGCTACCAGAGGAGGCGTTCGAAAAGTATATCAATGAAAAGCTGGATAGGGTAAACCGTTTTATGCTTCTGGGACAACTTGATTGACATATGAGTCTGCAGCTCGTCAAAAAACTTCATACTGTCAACGAAAGCCTTAAAAAGTTTGCTCATGTGAACAAAAAAGCATTTGAGCAATACACCAATTTTACGAAGCAGCGCGATCAGCTTTTGACGCGACGAGAGGACTTGGACAAATCCGCCGAGTCGATCGAGGAGCTGGTCCAGGTGCTTGACCAGAGGAAAGACGAGGCGATAGAGCGGACATTCAAACAGGTTGCGAAGAACTTTGAAGAGGTGTTTGAAAAGCTCGTTCCGGCAGGCCGAGGAAGGTTGATAATTCAACGGCGGATTGACGAGGAGGCGGCTGATGCCCCTGACGACGAGGACAGTGATGGAGGGCAGGGACGAAAGAGCTCTGTTGACAATTACACGGGAGTTTCCATCAAAGTCTCGTTCAACTCGAAATCAGACGAAGGGCTGAGAATTTCGCAGCTGTCTGGGGGGCAAAAGAGCTTGGTTGCTCTTGCCCTTGTGTTTGCGATTCAAAAGTGCGATCCGGCACCGTTCTATTTGTTTGATGAGATCGATGCGAATTTGGATGCACAATACAGGACTGCGGTGGCGTGTAAGTTGATGCGCTTCTTCCCTGACTGAGTTGACATTGATGATCGTGGTTAAGCTATGATCCAGTCGCTATCGACGACGGCGCAGTTCATCACGACGACGTTCCGGCCAGAGATGTTGGTGACGGCGGACAAGTTTTACGGGGTGTTGTTTAACAATCAAAAGGTATCTTCTATCCGATGCATCAAGCGCGAAGAGGCGATGGAGTTTGTTGAGCAGGAGGCCCAGGCTCAATAAGTAGCGTCTTGGAGTATTAGGATGCTGCTAAGCAACCACTGGGTTGTCTGGATGCATACGATTGGAAAACACATGTGGGGACTTGATATCACCATTCAATATTCAATACTTAGGGGTGTGACCATACCGACGGGCAGGACGGTGGAGATCCGGAGTCGGTCTCGTGGCTCGTGGCCTTCAATCCACATCAATTGGATCACGACCAGGATGATTTGCCAGCTTTGGTCGCTGGTGCTCGTCAGTGCGGGACGGCCGTATCATCACGCTCCTGGAAACGCGCCATCGGCTGACACCAGGGGTGATGAACAGTCTGGCAGTGCCAATGGACGTGGCAGAGCGGCTGGTCAGCGGGGTTACGGCATTTTCAAAGAAACTCCATTCAGGTTCCTTATCCTAATTCTGCTGCGCGGCCGTGACTTGCCAACTCCCTCCATAGCGCAGCCCCCCCCCTCCCTCCTTCCTCCATCCCTCACCCATGGATCTCCCAAGCCTCAAAGACATGATGACTCACCGCCCGCTCGATGAGCTGCACTACTGCTGGCAAGTCGCCATGAACTACATCGAGCACCACACCCACTCTCGGCAACAATTGCGCGAGGCGAAAAGGAGGCTAAAGCAGCAGTTGAGGGAGTTCACCATGGGGCGGCCAGTTTCCCCATGTTCAAGGTCTTTCTTCGTCTTTGATCTCTCCGATACATTCCTTATCTTTTTTTTCTTTCAAGCGTATCGTCTCAAGACGAGTCATCGCCAGAAGCCGGTCCGTCGGCTCCCGTTACCCCCCACTTCTCTCCAGCGCGTCCCGATGCATATCCACACGAGATCTTGTGGACATATGCGGACTACAAGGCTGAATGGCGCCCCGACAGTCTGCGCTCTAGATCTGTGCCATTTGCAATACGTCATGCCAATGGTAAACCCATATCGCATGTGGAATGGTCCGCCATCGTCACCGTCACCAACTACGTCGAGTACGACCTACTGGTGCAGACCAACTCGCGGGATGGAACAGGGAAATTGTGTCGGAGGTTGGATGTGTCGTATTATGGATCGTTCCATCGAGAGTGGGCAGCGGCTATCGAGAAACTGGAAAAGGTCTGTCCAATACTGGGACTCTGCGCTTACCATTGGAAGGCCGAGACGGTGCTGAGGTGGGCGTTGCAACGGCTGGGCGACCCTGAAGATCCCAGAAGGCCCACAAGCGAGCCTTGTGCATTCGTGCAGGCCAACGTGCGTAGAGCCAACCCTGGCGTCGACGATGTGGCATTGAGCTGTTCGACCGTCGTCAAGCGTCCGCGGGAGGTATCCATCTCCGACTCTTACCCGAGTAAGAAGCTTGCCGTAGAGAAGGCTCTCCAGATCCCCGCGCTGCCTCAAATCATACCAGTACCTGCGATATCATCCACCGCCATTCCCACCGCTTCTACGTCGACGATTAATTTCAGTGCCCAAGCGAGCACACCAACACGGGCCTGCACAGACGAAGGGATCAAGCGAATGGTTCTCGAACTGAGACTTGGGGTAATGTTCTCTTCGTGCGATTGAGGCCCTCTACTGACCACTTTTAAATATATAGCAACTCTACAAGGCTGACATCTACGACTTTGTTATAGAACGGCGGCTGGCCAGCGTACATAAACGGACGCTGAAGAAAGATCTGGTGGCAATAGTCCTGAATGCAGCCCTTGCTGACAAGTCAATTGCCGACGAGGTGGATAAGATGTTCACAGAGGATGTGAGTAGCCTGCCTCATCACGCAGCAGATTACTCACGCCGTTATGTTATGTGACACAGTTGCCACAGAAGAGAATGAATCGTTATCAGGCCAAAGTTTCCTAGACATGAATTACCTTGCGTCCATCTTTTAATCGTATGTATATGCCGCCACTCTTTTGCTATTGCTTTGATACGCCGCTATGATTTACTTTAACCCATATCATATTAATCGAGTATGGGACAAGCATAATATTCTACCACAGAATACCTTCGTTCGTTTGTAGTATTTGACTTATATATGAAACAGGACCACAGTGGATGCTAGATTACTTGGCGCTGGCGCTGTTTAGTCATTGACTAGGCAGAATGGATACATCTCTCAGAAATGAACTTTCTCGACCTCAACCACTAAGGCAGGCAAGCTCTTTCATCATTTTCTATTGTAGCTGATGATCACCTTCATGCAGACCCTACCCAGTGGACATGGACCAACGATACGAAGGCAGACCCGCATGCAAAAGTGGCATTGCACATCCGATGACATCTTTAATCCTGAGAGTTTATTTCAAATAATTCGCGACTAGGGTACGAATGATTCACGCCGTGACATACTATAAACGGAAGCTGACTACAACACTAGTAAATTGTTACTGAAAGTACTGACATTTGTCATGTCAGTCTGACCAGACCAGCAAGGATCTCCACCCCAGCTCTGGCTCCATCCACCACTTTTACGGGCTTCATACCAGCATCGACTACGCCTTGCTGCACCACCTTCTCCATCCCAACCATACCAGCACACCCAAGAATGATCACGTCCGCTCCGACCTCCGCACATCTGATACTGGACCTTTTCATCTCTTGTTGTACATGACCCCGGTCTCCCTCTCTCAACTCTACTACCCCCAGTCCTGTAGGAACATACCCCGCAAAGCGCTCGGACTTGGCACCCATGAAGGACTGGATCTCGTTGTACCGTTCATACATGTAACTTGATCCGGTGGTGACGATCCCAAATCGCTTGCCGATGAGGAGGGATCTTGTAATGGCAGATTCGAGAATGCCAATGGTGGGCTTGGAGATCAGCATTTCACGCAGCATGTGGATGAGCGGGTGGTCGGAGACTTGCCAATGAATGGTTAGGTTTAAGTTAGTTTGAAGAATGGGGAATGAACTGGAGTCACTTAGTAGAAACGTACAGCAGCAAATTAAAAATCCATCGTACAGGTCCAGAAGCCCTTTATCTCGCAGATCGTGAAAGCAGATACTGGCGGAAAGGACTTCCTCTGTGATGTTGTTGATGGATAATGGCGCCTCCTTGGGACCGGTGTAGAAGGTTAGAGTGACGCCTGGGGGTGTGTACGGCCGTAAACCAGATTCTATACCATCCGTTATGGACGAGGAAGAGTTTGGATTGACAACAAGAAGCGAGACGGACATGCGTTCTCTGGGTCCGAATCACTAATCTAATCTACAGATAGCTCCGCTGCCCCATGACGCCAAACTGCGCAGACTTCATACTGACCAGACACTTTGGCTCGACTACTCCTCAGGTCAACGAAAAAGTCAAAGTGAGTGATATTTCCTTTTCACGTATTGCTACATACATGGGTCTCTTGCAGTGTAGTTATCCCCTAGCCGCGCATGGAATCAGACACCAACCCCATCTCGCTTATCCCACTAGCGCTGGCGCAAACAAGTGAACTTCGAACACATAGTCAGACGGAGCCGTATCTAAGGCGCGCACGCACGAAATACATCAGCGAGCAAGAGAAGAAACAGTAATTCCTCAGGCAATTGTTCCAAGGGACTAATCTTCAAGTTCCTGTACGATGGAATCTCGATTTCTCGGATTTACGATTCAACCCAAAGGAACCGAGGAAAGCAGAGGTGGCCCTGACTGAAAGGTTGAACAACCAAATTTATCCATCGTCAAAAAGTGCGCCATCTTCATTAAAGGGATTCTTGTTGCTCATGAATCTTTCTCTAAGACGTTTTTTTTCAATGGCCGCAGCCTGGAATCCTGCGCGACCGCCGTATAGACATAGTTACCTTTCGCCGCAATTCCTACTCTACATCAGTGAACAGCCCTCAGATATACTATCATGCATAGAGCATACAGTAACTTCTGGAGCCAATGGCCGCAAGCACAATCGGCACCATGCATACGCTAAAATTAATGAACTGCTCAAGTGTCCAGTGAACATATCTGTCATTGTCCTTGGGATTCATGGCTCCGGTATGACCCTCTGGTGTGCCGACCGTTCTGGTATCATCGAGGTGGATCCAGGAAGCGACCAGTCCCTCTGCCAGCGCGCTGTTCTCGGGCTCTCAAACTTTTCTGCGCTCCGTGACCCGTGTATTACTATACACCGACACGAACCCCGCCGCATAGTCAAGTTCACCCTTCCCAACAATCTCTACTATGGCATATATGGAGTCGACAACAAGCCCTTGTATATTGCTGATGGCATCAAATGTCGGGGTACACTTGTATTTTTGGGCGCTTGCACGACTAAATTCTTGGATGATGATGATGATGCAGGATTTGCCAGAGCATTGGACTCAGAAATCGTAGTGATCAAAGTGCCGCATCCGTCAGAGCCATGGGCGACAGCTCACGACTGGAAATACGAGTGGCAAGTCTTGGAATCGTCGAAGGAACATGGGGTCCGTAATGTTCCACAGCTAGTTAATCACATCGAGCACCCTTTTTCCATGTCCACCAAAGTGATTCGCGAAGCTGTGGGATTACAAGACAACCGTTACCGAACACGTATTATTCTTGTTACACAGCCTCACGCAAAACTTACCCTTGAAAAAGCAATCAAAGATGGAATAGAGTTGCCTATACTAGTGCAAGTAATGACGGATATCATTGATGGCATGTGTTTTTTTCAAGTCATGTTGATAGCTGAAGCTTAACAACTAAATAGCTCATGAAGACGCGTGGCGATATAGTGGAATTGCGCATTGTGATATTAGCCCAACAAACATCCAAATTCATAATGGGAGAGGGATTCTTGCAGACTGGGAGTTCGGGACTGATGTGTCTCAGCTTTCTTCAGATCGTGCCGTGAATTCTGTAAGCCTTGCTCATTACTGTACTGTGGTGCACATTGATTTTGAATGTAGGGAACGTTGATACCATGCCACCACGGCTAGGGTTACATAGGCTCAAGCTACCACCGTACCCGTCTTCCCGTTTGACCAGGACAATATGGGATGAAATCTGCTCAATATACCTATGCTTTGTCTCTGCTCTGGCTGCACACAATGTCGTTCAAACGCACGACACAGCGGCGGGTATAGGATTCTATCTTGTCACTCGGGTGAACATGCTATCCAAAGGCAATACTGTTTTTCTGTTACCTCGGTATCAATTAAACTCTACTGTTGTTGCTGCTTTTACAAGTGCAGCCGGTAAATTATTCCAGAACCAGGCATGGGAGTACTCACCAGCTAATGCCAATTCAGAGTTATGGTGGGACATGCTGCGCGGGATTCCAGATTCATTCGTTGCCAGTTGAAGCAGGAGGATTAAGTGGGACATTGTTTTACGAGATGCCGATACTGTAGTCATACGACCAAGACACATATCTCTTGTGGTACTTTTTGCGTATTGTGACATAACTTTGACACCACTTGCGAAAGATAAATTGCAATCAATATCATTTCACTCTCGGCGGCACGGTGGTTTAAGTTCCCGGGCTCGCGCTTCATGTTCTCGCAATTCGCCCAAAGCACGTAGATAATTTAAATTGTATATGTAAAACGAACGTGTTCAACGTTCAACACTCACCGGTACTCACCTGTTCGGCCACAACCCCCTTGTTGCTTCAAGCGCTGATCGATGATCCTAGCGGTCACCGCAATCATGAATTTTCGGTAATGTCGGTTTTACTGATCACGCATATGTATGCATACATTCCACTTCCATCCTAAGCCTGGTAAGCCTGGGGATGTACCGCACCAGTTTTGTACATAACTACATGCTCGTTGATGTTACGCGTGGGTATACATATATATACATCGCGAGTGGTGGTGGGAAGCATTATATTTCTCTACAATAAAATAATACCCTTGTGCATTGTTGGGAGGCATATTATATTTTGAGCATTACAATCTTGTGCAGCAGTCGTTTCGTTAATTAAATTTCCATGTCGTCCTCCGGTTCGCCTGTGACACCATCTTCGTTCCATATGTCCAAAAACTATGATAAGTTGAACAACGCTGTGCTGAAGTGTAGGAAAATGGACCCACTCTGTCCTTTTGCGCTTCTATGTCCGATGATGTTAATATAGCCGCTGTGGCAAAGGGCAACCGCTCCCAAGTTATAGGATTTTCATGCCGCTTTGTGGCTGCTTTATCGCCGATGGCACTTTTCTTTCCAACTACAAATTTAATACATTTACTGACACGGGTATCAGCACATTGAAAAGACATTGTAGAAAAGAAACCCCTACTCTTCTGACAAAGAATAGAGTGTTTTGAGGTGTGCTTTCAGTAGCATGACCATGCCTATAATGACTGATGTACGCATAAGAGGTATCTTAGTCTCATCTAATTTTGGAGAATTATCAGGTTGAGTCGAGTCGTTTTGCGAGTTTGGCTTTGTCGGACTGCGCAATTGAGCCAGCAGGTGCGACGGGGATATTAATTCTAGCACATGCATGCCTGCAGTAGATAGAATGGCTGTCAGATGCTTGAGAACCGTCAAAACCTCTTCTTGCGTCTTGTATTCAAGCGTTGCAAAGTTCTCCGCCATGTACCGTGTGAAGTCAACGTCATCCTATCAGTATGTAAGTTAATATACATGCAGATCCGAAAGGCGCACCTGTGAAGACTGATACGAAGGACGGTCATTGAAGACTTTAACAAGTGACTTGAGAAAATCCTGTCTCGTGGGTCGCTTCTCGCGGACAAGCGAGTACCACCGTTGTAGCAAAGCAACAGGAGCGGATTGCAAACGGTATCCTGGTGAATATCAAAACATGATTCTTTTGAACTCCTCAGTAGAAGTACCTTGAATAACACCATCACATATCTTCTTTTGATAGTCAAATGACGTCCTTGCACTGATAGTATAGCGAGCATTGAGGAGCGATGCGTGCTTAGTATGGAGAATCGAGTGCAAAGCACTAGCCCTATTGCTGATTGTGGGGACAGGACTCGTTTCAAGGGCAATAATCACAGGAAAGGACTTTAAATAGGCGTTGTGAATTGAATCTGCACCAATGCTTGTCAACCTACCTGCAAGGGATGCGCCAAGCCTTGCTTGATTGTGAAGGTGAGAATGTCAATGGCAGCAGCTTGAACTTGAGGATGCTTGGATAGCCCCGCGTTCAAAATTGGGTTCAAATACCGCTGTACAACAGCGGAGCTGACGCTGTGATATTGTCAACATAAGTGATAATATCATGTTCGACACCGTACCCGGAATCTGCGAAGCCATCCGTGTTCCCGACGAGCTCTTCCATATTGACCTCTGTTGGCTTGTCTTTGTTTTTCGCATCCTCTGTCATTGCCGTCAGCGAGCCTCAAGATGGCGTGTGTTACTAAAGTCTACCTTTTTCAGTCGTCGAATGCTTCTCAGCCTCAGACGTTAGGAAATCTTGGATGATCTTGAGCAACCGACCGTGTCCTTCCTGATCCAGTGAGGCGAAAATGGAGTCCATGATAGACGAGGATCGATCGTGCGTCATTAAGGTGGGTTGGGCTCGGAATAGGAAGCCTAATATGTACGATCAGTGCTAATGGTAAATTAGGTGGAATTATACAAACCCAGGCACTGCAAAAGGCGCGCTTGTACAGGGATGCTATCGTACTTTTCATATAATTGAATAAGAGTGTCGTATGTATATTCTACGATGGAAGTCTGTTGAGGAGTTATCGCCCATATGTATGTGATATAGCACCATTACGTACCCGTGATATGCTATCAATTTCAGGTGCTAAAACTGAGGTGGCATTAATGGCCTGGGACAATTGCAACCGTTTTAAGACTCACGTTCATTCTCCCTCCGAATACGGTCAAAATCGCAATGTTCTACGAGTAATGCTGCTATGAATATGACCAATAACAGCGCTCGCATGTCGTTGGGTTCCGTCGATCGTGACTTTGCACGCCGAATAGCTTGCTGTACACGACCTGAGGCAAGTGTAGTGTTACGTAGAAGAAATACATATAGAACCCACCATTACAAGATTTCATGAGATTCACGAGCCGAACGAAGTCGTGTGTAAGATACTGCACGACAATGCACATGCAAGCTACAGCTTCCTGGAGAACCTTTGAAAACGGTGTTAGAAAAATGTCCACAAATAGCTCGGCAGTACTTACATGCGTTCCGCCGCTGGATGGCTTCAGAATCATAGGCTGCAACGCTACTTGAAGTTCATGACCGAATTTAGCCGCCGTCTTCGGCATGTGGGGTATAGAAACGCGGAAAATTTTGAGCAGATAATCCGATGTTGCTAGCTCCTCAGCCTACGGCAAAGAATTTATTAATCGTTTTAACAAAAGGTTGGATCTTAGGCTTACCGTGCTAGCATTCTTCAAATAGGGCAAGAGCGTTGAAGCATTTGAACCGGACAAGACCTGAGGATAGGCGGCACTGAGTAGGTAAATCGTTCTTATGCAGTTTACCACCGTCTATTGTGGAACATTATAATAGTCGATATCACAATTTGATTACTTACGAATCCCGGCAAATCTGATGCATCAACCAAACCATCTATCAACGTTTCACAAATTTCCGTATACCTTGCAATGATATCATTGCCCTCTTTTTCTGCCATAATTTTGTGCAATATGGTCTCCAAAGGCGACTGCCTGTCCTTGAAGTTGGCGGCCGTGCCCATTATCACAACTACTTTACCCTGTAACTGACTCTTGTCTTGAGATACTTCACTTGCAGCCATAGTTCGTGATTTAGCCGAACTTTGTATGCTTGGTACGATCCCACTAGGAAACCACAAATCTTCCACGGTCCTCATTGCCAAATCTTTCACAGAATCATCTTCGTCCAGCATGCGGAGCACGAGGCGAGTAGCAATGTCGATTCGCCGTTGATTACCCTCGGTTACAGTATAGAATGACTTAAGCAATTTGATAACGCGCTTGCGGACGCTCAAGCCAGTATCCTGTTTCCCATAAGAAAAACTGCAGTGCAATAACCATGGCTGCTTACTGCAATACGGTCTGCAATCTTTGTATAGTAATCGTCGGCCACCTCCGGGGAATCGACCATGTATTTTCCGATCAGTTCGACAGCGGCATCGCGGACCGCAGGTGAACTGTCAATCAAATGGCTCTCAATCGCACGGCGAACATTAGGCTAGGGCAGGTAAATCAGTCTTATAATATCTATGCTGCGTGGAATTACCGTTGATAAGATGGTCGCATCGCTAGTCACAATTTGGCCCAGCGCACGGAGTGCCTTGGTACGCATGAAGATAGCTGGAGCATCGAGCGCCACCAAGATGGTGCCAAGTATAGGCTGAAATGAACTCTTTAAAATGGAATTTGTTCCAATTTCTTCTGCCAGCCTGTCGATACGTGCCACTTCCTCTTGCGAACTATTGAAATGAATGAATAGATCAACTTAATCAATAGTTCTGGCACGAACCCAATATCAAAGATGTCCGTGCCAGGGTCCTTCCATACCTCCCTCAGCGCAGTTTTAAGTTTGTTCCCAAACTCAATCAATTTATCTCGATCTTTCAGGTTGAGGTCGTCATCGTGGCCAGGGTCTGTGATGCTGCCGTTCACCTGCCGCAATGCGGATGCTAGCTCCTGACCAAAGGTAGCAGCAGTTAGCTCCCTTGCGCTCTGTTCGAACCATTCAGTTGCAATGTCGTCTTGATAAATGACAACTCCCACATCATATGCTTGATCTTCGGATGAGCGCTTACATAAATGAGCCGAAAGCTCCTTGTGAGAAGCCAAAAGCTTATCAAGTGCTCTGATATCGACATTACTGACGATCTACACATACAGTTCTCGGCAATCAGGAACGTCATGATACTATGTCACATACCTCATCCAAAGCTTTCAAAGTCGGGTTCTTGCCTTTCTCACGTCCGCCGTCGGACTTGGCTGACGAGTGATGCCGGTGTACGTTGAGCATGCTTGAACGTATCCTCGCAGCAACAACGCCTAAGTGGTCAAGCGCAATAGTTTTAGCGGCGTTAGTGCTCTCTGAATGTTGACTATTGAAAGTCTTGACGTCGTCCAAAGACGACACCTATCAACAGAAGTGAAAATTACAAGCCACCCAATAATTTCGAGTGGCGTACCATGTACTTGCATGCTATGCTCAGTAAGAGGCTTGCAGCAGGCCATTCGGGCCAGTACAATACAACCAGCAGGTCAGAAATGAGATTATCAAAGATTGTCCTGTACTCGGCTTCGTTTGTATTCTTCACCGTTTTACTTTTACCTGACCTCTGCGTCAAGAATAACACGATTGTCTTTGCAGCTTTAGTTGCGCTGTCCAAGCCAGATGCATACAGTCGAAGTTCCTGCGCCATCGATCCCAAGTCATTCAACCAATAGAAAGATGCATAGATGGTTACCTCCTGGTCGTGCACATCCAAAAAACTCTCTTCCTGCTGCTGCGCCTTACGGCCTTGAGATTGACTCTCGGAGAAACTCTCTTGACGACGAAGCGCAATTGCATGTTGTCTTACTTTCTCAATTTTGCGTGCCTCAATGCATACGTCGTGTGCCGAAGTTTGCACCAATTGTAGCAGGAGAGCCGATACTGTTCTTATGGAACGTCCATCTCGTAATCTGTAATGGTACATCAGACAAGAATAAGACATTGGACATAGTAAGTTGCCTGAATTGCCCCGCTTTCTGCTTCGTATTCGACAGCTTGATTAATGAGTTCAAAATTTCCTCAATGATCCAAGACCGTTGGTCTTCGTGGTTCCCAAATATCTTTTTGAAAGTGGTCAGAGCCGATCCAACCCCTGCTTAGCACGGTAACTCACCGTCCTGATAAGTGATAACGCATCAAGCCTTAGACCTCTCATCGCACTCTTCCCGAAAGCCCTGATAACAACGTTCTCTTTCTCTCCCTTGTCTCGCCGCTTCCCCTTCTCCTTCTCGTAATCTCCATCCACATAGCTCCCTTCCCCGGATTCAACAACAAAGAATGGTCCAATAGCGATGTAGACGGCTTGGATAATTATCGTATCTGACATCGTTACGCTCCCTAAGTTAATGAGACTATTGACGCGCGGGAGGACGGAAGAAAGAGCCTGGAAGATTTCGCTAATTTCGCGTCTACAATCCTGTGAGCGACCGGATGAACTTTTGACAATTTGTTGCAAGGAAGGGGCCAAATTGGCGACTACAGTGGAAGTCGCCTCAACGAACGGATAGACTATCCTGGTCAGCTGGTTCTTAATCGTAGCAAGACAAGCCGTGATCAATTCTTCTGCGTATAGCTAAGCTGGAGTCAGTACTGAGAAGTCTCACAGATCACATTTTCTAACCTGCTTTGGCAAACGATCACTGGCGAGCAAAGCAATACAGCAGTCTGCAGCAAGCACACTATCCCGGGCTACGTCCAACATCTTTGTTAGATGCTCGTAATCCACTGTTTGCGCCTCGTGACTACGTTCTCTCTTCTGATTTTCATCTCCGTCAGCCATGGCAGCATCCTCCTCGTCCTCTCTGGGCGTTTGAGACTTGGATCTCCTGTCAGCCTTCTTTGTGCCTGCCTTCTTCTTCCTTGGCGAAGCAGTCCCCTCTCTGGCGGTCGCATTCACATGGTACGTAGTAGTCGCAAATGGATCCACGTCTTCCCCAGCTTTGACACTTCTCTGAAGCATCTTCAACAACCTTGATAATACCTGTGTCTCGATCTCCGTCATACGACCTCTGCTTCTCGGTGTGTTTAGTGCGACACTTCCTGGCACATTTCCTGCTGTAGTTTTGCTCATGTCCCGTTTTGTAGGCCGTGCTACGTGTCCAATGTAGTGCGTCAATTTGCGGATCACACTCGGTGTGATAAGGGGGCGAGAATAATCGGTCCCAAGATGCGAAAAAAATTCCGCGGGGAGATCTGCAACATTGGACATGTCAGCGGGTAAAGCATCTTCAGCTTCGAAAATATCATCTATCAGAGACACGAGTTTCTCTACTGGGGCTGAAAATTTTAAGTTAATGCCGCGTAACATGCAACAATGCCAACTTACGTCTTTCATCTCTATCGCCAGTTCGTCTAACGGTAGACTTAATTACACTGCTATAATTGACTCTCCGTAACGTTGGACTGTCGTCATCCGATCCGTATCCTCCTAAATCAGGAGAATCGTTCGACGTCAGTGGCCGCAGAGTACCACTTTTAACCGGAGAGCCTTTTTTCGACGAGGTAGGTGTCAAATATGATGGCCGTGGAGGAACTGAAATATACGCCAACACCATTTTCTTACGTGTGGGCGATGTTGGTGTACTAGGCGAATGATTCACTGGAGTAACCAAAGTCGCCTCGCTTTTGTTGGATGGCGTAATTGGAGGTATGATAGACTGTTTGAGTGGCGATGTCTGTGGAGTGGCTTTCTTGGGCCGGGACACTTCAGCAGTCTGAGACTTCAGCAGTTGTATGCGCTTGATGGACGGCGAATCGATCTCTATTAAAGCCTTTCGTTTCCGAGGCGTAGCAGCCATAGGACTATTATCGACACTGGACGTCAATCTTATAGGATCTGGACTTGACTGTATTGGAGGTGTGCGAACTACGACGGGTTGAATAATAATATCATTCTCTGTCAGTTCCCTCATTTGACGAGTCTTCTGAGATAAGAAATCATTGAAAAATGAGGGCGATTCCTCTGCCTTGTACACTTTCTGGGATTGCGGTGGCTGGTGAGGGGCCAAAGCCGATCCAGGCTTCTGAGGTAGTTGAGTTTGACTATTTCTTGAATTCAAAAGGTGAGCAGATGGCGGAACGATTCTTTGCGCTGGTTGGGATTGTGGGGGTCGTGGAGGTTCAGGCATGCCGAGAGCAAACGCAAGGGAGGAAGACGATGATGATGGCAAAGATGAAGGTGAAGAAGTTGAATATGCGGAACTCTGTGCGCTGCGTTGAATCACAGACTGCGCGAAAGGCGTAGGGCGGTAGTTCGACGAAATGGGATGGTGCGACCATGGAAGCGGTGTGTGATATGCTGCTGTATTGTTAACATATTGGCTGATTTCCATCAACGACTGGGTATATGCGCCACGGATAAAACATACGATTGGTTTCCAATCAATCTTACCGCCCCATTTCTGGTGTTTTCCCAATAACCTCCGTCATTAATAGGAACTTGAGGTGCGCTGATGTATGACAATTCTTGAGCATACTCAGTATACGGTGGAGGGTTCGGCTCTTGCGTATGTTGCACAGAATAATAGCCCTGCTGTGTGAACGTCGGAGGGGCTGCAGTAAAAGTCATGTTACTGAGATGTCTTGCAACTGAACCAGAGGGAAATTAAGAGTGCGGCATGAAATAATCATAACCCACCATGAACAGTGGGCGTCGCAGACGCAGGTGGATATACTGCCAGAAGTCCCTGAGCATCCTGTACTGAATCCAAAGCCGCAGGGGATAAACGGTGATGATCCGGCGGACAATGCTGCTGCTGATGTTGATAGTAATAATTAGTTGAACTGGTCTGCTGCGGCTGTCTATACCAGCCCTGTCCATTGTCCATGGCCCAGGACAGAACGAGTACTTTGGCCAAATAGATTCGCGTCGCGCGCAAGCTCGGAACGTGCGTCACAGGTGTGACAAGGTCACGCCAAGATATGGCTGGAACAAATCAAAAAATTGCTTGATGCAGAGTTTGTCTGACGCGTATATCGTTTCTAGGAGATTCCGGCGAAAAATCCCATAAATCATGCTCAAAAAGTCGCCGCCGCCGCATGACGTCAAACTGCGCAGACTTCATAAGCGGAATGCTTCAGATATCGAGCTCAGTGATGACGAGAACCGTAGCAAAAGTTCGTCAGTCAAATCAAATAAAGCGTCCCACGAGCAATATGAGTTGGTGAATGGCAGGAAACACAAAAAGTCTCGGCATTCGTCCAAGGACGTTCCAAATGGCCTTGTCAACGGTGCAGGACCTAGCTTGCCTGGAAGCATAAAATTTACTACGTTACAAGAGGAACGGGAAAAATTACCTATTGCCAAAGGTATCATGGGTCTTTTCATCATCTGAAAATGGCTCACGTGCACGGAATAGGCAGAGAAGCTCTCATTAAAGAACTTTGCAAAAACGATGTGACCGTCCTCGTTGGTGAAACAGGGTCCGGAAAAACAACGCGTTCGTCTGTCTCCATGAAGATGACCCTACTTCTCTAAATTTATTGTAGAGGTCCCTCAATACCTCCTCGAGTCTGGTATATCAAGTCCTGGGATCATTGCAGTCACTCAACCGCGTCGTGTGGCCGCCACTTCTCTCGCCTCTCGCGTTGCCCTCGAACAGAATGGATCCACTGTAGGAGATCTGGTTGGCTATTCTGTACGCTTCGACGAAAAATACTGCCCCAACACTCGCATCAAGTACATGACAGATGGTATGATCGTACAAGAATTGTTGTCCGATCCATTGTTGAGCAGATACAGTGTGGTGATTGTGGATGAGGCACATGAGAGGACGTTGAGAACAGATCTGTTACTGGCAAATCTCAAAACAATACTGAAACACAGGAAGAGAGGCGAACAAGAAGGTAGGGGGAAAGGGAAGGAAAAGGACGACGGACCAGGACCCCTAAAAGTTGTAGTCATGAGCGCTACATTGGATGCTGAAAAGTTCAGCAAGTTTTTCAACAAGTACGTTTTGGATGTAATCTGCTTGACTGGCGCCAAGCCTAACAATCTGCATCAAAAGCGCCAAAATTGTATACGTCAAAGGACGCCAATATCCTGTCAAAATATATCATTGCGCGGAGGGACAAGCAGATTATGTTGACGCAGCGATGCGAACATTTTTCCAGATACACGCTGACCAACCTCTAGGAGATGTTCTAATATTCTTACCAGGTTAGTGGCCTCCGGATACCTTTGTACCCATATTGTAACTGGCAATAGGTCAGGAGGACATAGAATCTATCGAAAAATCCATTCAACTATTTAGTAACCGACTACCGCAGGACAAGATGCAAGTCTTGACCGTACCCATGTACGCAGCTCAAGCGCCTGGCGCAAATGCCAAAGTATTTGCCGCCACGCCCCTGGGCACTCGAAAATGTATATTAGCTACCAATATCGCTGAAACGTCTATCACTATCCCTGGCGTGAAATACGTTATTGACACTGGAAAATGCAAGGAAAAGCGATATCTCGCTCGCGACACAGGGGGCGGTACGTTACACCCTTTCATGTCGCTTGATCTTTATCAACCCTACTTGATATCTAGGGTTCGACACCCTCCTAACACGGGACATCACCAAATCCTCTGCCATGCAACGCGCAGGTCGCGCAGGGCGTGAAGGGCCCGGATTCTGTTTCCGATTATACACCGAAAACTCTTTCAACAACATGCCCGTGTCTGCAGAACCAGAGATAATGCGTGTTAGCCTTGCATCTAGCATTCTTAAACTGAAATGCTTGGATCAGGATCTCGAGGATCTCGATCTCATGGACAACCCAGATCGAGACTCGAGTAAGGTTATCATATCCTCCCGGGAATTAGTGATTGACGATGCTCTCTAGTAATCTCAGCTTTAAAAACTCTATGGCTTCTTTCCGCCCTGGATAACTCGAAGCGACTAACAAAAATGGGTCGACAAATGGCCTTATTCCCACTCGAGCCTACACACGCCCGGTCCATACTTGCTTCGCACGAGTACGATTGCGCACCGCAAGTCCTCTCTATAATATCCATCCTATCTGCGTCGTCGAAGCTATTTATCGACGTGTCTGAGCAGAGGGAGAATGCGGCTGAAGCCAGAAAGGCTTTTGTTAACGCTAGAGGGGACCATCTTACCATTCTAAACGTGGTTAGAGCATATGATGATGTGTGTCGCGGTCAATCGCAACAAAATTCATCGGTAAATGGCAAGTGGGAGAATGAGAGCGATGTAGAAGAAGAGGTCGGATACGTAAAGAAGAAAAAAGGAAAGCGGAAAGGAAAGTCAGAGCGAAGAGAGTGGTGTCGAAAGTACTGGGTAAACGAACGAACGTTGATTGAAGCCAGAGAAATTCGGAAACAACTGGAGAGCGTTTGCGAACGCCTTGGATGGTCAGAAAGTCTACGAGATAGGGGTGGAAACAGGGAAAAGGAAGAAGAAAATGTGATTTTGTCTTTGGGATGCGGGCTAGTGCAAAATTCTGCCTTTTTGCAGCCCGACGGGACCTATAAGCAAACCGTAGGCCGTTCTATGGTGAAAATACATCCCGGATCTGTTTTGGCGGAGAAAAAGGTGCCTGCGATTGTTTATGACGAGTTGGTGAGTGCCGGTCATCGATAATCTGCACAACCATTCTGACATGGCAACAACAGATCTATACCAATCAGATATATGCGAGAGGAGTATCTGCGGTACCTCGTAGTTTCTTTGCAACGTACACAGCCTTGAATCAAAGGAAGGCGTAGTTATTCATGCCTTCGGATACTCATTTATTGAGTGGAGTGGAAATTTCCGGATTTCATGAGCCTAAGACTGGCCCTTATATGTACCAAAAGAGCCTGCCTGCATTGGCAGCAAGGTTGAGGTCAAGAGTCATTTCGTCATTTTTCATTGCAGTCGCACCGTGGGTGCTCTCTCCCATCAATGCCCCTAAAAAATCTCGACCCTGAATTTGATTATTTGATACCATTGCTTCTGCCAATGCAGAAAAGCTCTTTCATTATTCTCTACAGTTGGTGATCATGTTCATGCAGACCCTGCCAATTCAAAGATAAAAATGCAGAGTGGTTTGTGTGAATAAGTGGTGTTATTCACTCAAGGACATCTTTGATCCCGATTCCCTCAATTTTGGTAACAACCAACGCCAAATAGTTTGCAACATCTATTTGGAGGTTGAGGAAGTTCCTGAATCAGGAGTGGTCACTGGTACACTGGTACAAGAGGTATACACATTGTTTGTATCTGTTTGTTCATAATGGACGTTTTCAAGCGTTCTGTATAACCTGTATCACTCCTCTTGCTTCAACAGCATCGGGAAAGGTCGTGGGGGTGGTCAAGAGGATTGGGGCGTCTGTGCGAGCCTTGGGGCCAATCAGGTGATCAAAAGATGGGGAGTTGGCAACGCGAGGGGTAAAGTCGGTAATATCATAGAGGTGTCCAAGGGTCTTCAGGACAGACGTGGCGCTGTAGGGCTCCGGCTTACCAGTGGTGGGGTTGATGCCGTAGTTCTCAAGGTGTCCCTTGGGAGTGTAGGGGGAGATGAGCCAGGTGGGCATGCGGCCACCGTATCGGTTGAAGGCCAGAGTGTAGCTTTGACCATTGGCCGCAGTTTCGGTGTAGGTCAGGTCGTCCGGGCGGACCGCCAACGGGGGTGGAACGTGGTCGTGGAAACCACCGGTCTCGTCGTAGGTGATGAGGAGCAAGCTGCTCTCCCAGAGAGGACCGTTGCGAAGCGCCTCATAAATTTGCTTGACAAAGACCTGACCGTAAGACACGTTGCCGTTGGGGTGCATCGAGTTGGTGTTCGCGCCACAACACGACGGGTTGATGTAGGACAGCGCGGGCAACTGACCCAGGTAGGCATCCTGAAAGAAATTCTCCACGGGAACAACACTGCCCGGAGAATTCTTGGCGGTCCAGTTGAAGAAGAGAGCGTCGGGCAGGAAAGCACCATTCGTCCCATCATAGTTCAGCCAGCTGACTCCCTTCTCTGTGGCCGCCTGGAATATTGACATGACGTCGATGCCGGAGACATCGAAGCTATTATCGTTCATTCCGTGCCCTGCGGAGGTACCTGCGAGAGCGCATAGACGGTTGGGGTTGGTAGGCTAAGTAACCACTGATCAGTCATGGTTCCGAACATGCAAAGATGAAGATGCTAACATACACCCGGAACGCAAGAGAACCAGTAGTTGAAAAGCGTGAACTCATCCACCAGGTCCACCAGGGTTGGAACCTCATCCTCAGAGTAATATCCCAGGACCTCTTTGGCAGCCACTTTGGGCGAGACAGTGGGATGCGAGATCAGCTGCTTATCGACAAAGCCGAGCATGGTAGGCTTTAGCTTGCCACTGGCAATGTCAGCATTATTGGGGGAAAATTGGCCGTAAAACTCGAGGACGTTGCCGGTGACAGAGTGGTCCGGGTCATCTGCAACCGAGTCATAATCCTTCAGACTGGTGCACCACTTCGGGCTGTTGGGTACGCTGACGTTCTGCGGCAAGCAGTAGTCGCCATTGTTGGCTGGATTATTCAGGCCCGGGCGCTTCACCGCGCCGAGAATGTTGTCAAAGGAGCGATTCTCTAGCAAGATCCAGACGACGTGCTTGATCTTGTCCTTGAAGTTCGCAATGGACTCTGGAGAGCCGGCCTTGTAACCAAAGGGCGCATCAACACTGGGATGCTGGCTGGCCGAAGCCAGAGGACTCGCAACCGCCAAGAGACCCACAAGAATGGCCGTGTTGAATATCATTGTAATAAAAGCCAGGCACCAAGGGTTGTGGTATCGGAATGCCCTGACAAGCACACACAAGACCTGGATCTAGGACGACATGCGGGCGAGGCTCTTATAGAATGCGGAAGACAGCACGTGTCATGGCTCAGGGAAGCTTGACCCATTGGACCACTACAAAGGCGATGCCAGCACGACATAATTACGGCATGGACATAACCTGAACAGGTTCCTGTGGGTAGAACGGCGATTGGAAAGCCTGATGGAATCTCAATCCGGACTTGAGCTTGAAGCTTGAACCACCATATGGTTCTGGCATTGGCGGCGCACGTGCATTGAACCTTGTAGCTACGTATAAGGATAAGTAGAAGAGGGAAGATGCAAATATCACCAAATAAATACCGTTAAGCGCGGTCTATTATCCCTTCCGCCTGGAGTCAATCCAATCCGTCGTGGAATTCACACCCACAACTTTGCAGGTCATCCATAACGGGCCAAAAAAAACCTGAGCAAACTGAGGTGGCACCTCGTCGTCCCTGATATGGACAGCTAATGTGACAGATTGATGATAGATAACTCGGATCAGAGGCAGAAGCAGGCTGGGCGAGTACATAACAAGTAGCGATGGTTGACTAGACTCCTTTGGGTGTTTGAACTGACGAATAGGATACTTGCCAGTGGGCGTCCCGGGAGCGAAAGATAGCTTGCATCCTAGCATAGTCACCATTTCTATGCTTAGGTCACCAGTGACTAGTGATACATAACTGGCAGGCTGCCACTAAGATGTGTGCAGGGGTGAGATATCACCGTCACTACGCTTATAATCATCGTCGATTTCGTCTAAATGTCCTACAACTGATATACGTGTGCTCGGCACATGTATAGTGTCGCCTTAATTGCACCTTCACTTTTCTCAGTTGCTTGTGCCACAAACTGAGGTGCGCTTGTATCATAAGACAGGAAGCTCGAGACGTCAAAAAGGTATCATGCATGAAAGAAACCGAGTCTCAAAGTCATAAACAACATTTGCAGTGAACGAGGGGGAAGAGGGGACGCGGAATCCGCGTCGATGGTATTGTCTCAGTCAAACATCGTTTGACTTCTTCCGTTTACCAATCATCTTTAGTTCAAACTTCTCATTCCTGGTCTTTGAGATATGGAAATCTGTGATCTAAAGAGGTGACGGTCAAAATGAGCATGTCATTGATAAGAATAGTCAGACCTACCGGTCCAAGGTCCATTATCTTGAAGCCTTGAGGGTTCAGTATATCCTTTCTGACATTTTCCACGAGTTTTTCGCCATATTGCCCATCTAAACACACATTGAGTTTAACAAGTGGGATCCTTTGCGGAACAGACGTTTATATCCATTTGTTATGATAGCATGTAGGAAAAGATTTGAATTGGTTGGGTGGTCACCCTCCCTGGATAATATCCCTTCAATGAAATAATGTAGGATGGCAATTTTTGGCAGCTTACTGAAGATTTCCAAGGCGAAGGTAGGGCTTGAATGATTCGCTTGATTTATCGCATGTTCCTTTTGCATAACCAGTTACTATTTATGACAGAGACATAAATAACCACTATCACCAAGCACAAAGCGCTGCGACACCTGCAAAGCCTTGTCAGTACTACCCCCGTTCTCCAGAGCAATTCGGAGAACAAGTCCGTCGACACCATCTAGCTGGTCAAAGAAAGACCCATTCCACTTAACCTATAGTATAGAACCATAAGTTCGACAAGTGGAGAAGCATTAAATGGGGTCTCTCACCGGGGCCACATGATAGTTAACTGCCTTGAATCGTTTGACATTTGGGTTTACCTCTTCTTCCTCTACTGTCGCAAACCCTATTTTAGTCTGACCATCTGAAGTGCCACGACTATGAAAAGATGAGGAATGACTTCAAAGAATGAAGTAATGACGGCGTACATGACGGGACAGTGAGTGGTGAAGGTACGGCCTGATGATTGACACTCAGCATTTAGCAAAAATGGTGAAAAATGTAGACGCTCACGCGAATGGCCAATCTCTACAACCTAGGAAAGCCCACACAAGTACATGAGCTGCAAATACAAAAATCCAGAAGCCTAAAACTTACGTCCCATACAAGAAGTGATTCTGAGTCCTTGATCACTTCGTCAGACGAAAGGAAAAGAGATATCTATAGATTCTAGGTAGGCTTCTGAGGGTAAATTGTGAGTGACTTTTCGAACCTCGACCTGACCAATATTCTTGTCAGCACTGAAACGCAAAGTACGCCGTCCGAAAATCATCCATCCAAACAGGGCAAAACCCTTGAGATCGGCATTAGTCAAGAGGTTGAATGCCGGAAGATGAATACGGAGACAAACAATAGATGAAAAGAGGTAATACAAGTGATGAGCTTGCAGCCAAATAACAACAAGGAGTCCAATACCAACGCCGGCAGCGACTGAAGCTCCAGCGATAACTGGAGTAGACGTTGTCTTTGTGTGCACCGTTGATTTAAAAGCAGTAAAGGCCCAGCCACTACTATTTACTATGGGATTGTCCACGACAATCTGGGTATAATAAGTGTATATCACAACACTAGAGTAAGAGTGACTTGCTATAAAACCGCTGGTTGCAGTTATGTTGTTGTTAGCAACACCATCCACATACCAAGCTGTTGTGTAGCTATTGTTTGGAGATATCCTGCGGCAATGGACAGATCTGAAATCAGCAAAACGCTGAATACGATTGCAGGTAAACATGATTACCATACATTCTGAGGATACTCAGGATCAGATGGGCTGAGATACCAAGTCATCGGGCTTTGCGCGTCGACAAGGGATGTCCCCAGGGTGCCGTTCCAGGATATATAGGTTTGTGTGGCTAAATTTTGGAAAGTATATGAATTGGCGTCGCTTTGTGAGGTTAATTGCCACTATAAAACGAATTAATTATAACAGTATTAAAGAGCTTCATGTGGAATGAATAATACCTGTGCAGCAGTTGTGTTTGGACATGGCACGATAAGTTCAATTAAGCCATTGACAACGCTAGGACAACTGTGATAATCCCCTAACAGGTAGACACCGTTAGACAATGTCATGGTACTCTTCTGCGCTGGTACAGTACATAAGCACAGGAAGTCACTTATGTCAATTGATCAATTGATGTTTGGGAGACTCCGCTACAATGTCTCACGTGACCATGCGCGATACATGGTGAATTTGCGAGAATAAGCACCATCATCATGACATCTAAAATACATACCCAAGTAGCGGACACTATAATGATAAATAGTTGCTTCAGCTTTGGTGAGCGAGTACGTCCGAATACTTCAAGCGGCGCGGATTCAAGATCATAATGTGGCTTGTTCTTCCTTGACTGCGGAAGGAGGCACCATCTTGCACCCTTTCCGAGTGTAAATTGGTTAATACCAGATATCCTGGAGCTGGAGTTAATAACCTTGCTAGTATTGAACGTGCAAATTATGCTTATCAACGCGGTATGCAAATGTCATCTCCTTTCAGAGTAACGCTCCGCATCAGCAGGGTTCCTGTCCATAATGTGGCGGCGCACAAGCTGATATTATGGCTTAGTTGGGGCAGATATGAAGAAGAGTTAGGAGAATCAACGATCCGATAGCAAATCTTACAAGTTTGGACGAACGTGTCATTATGAATTATTTATGATAGTTTATAATCCACTTTCAGATCCAACGAGCTGTCTGACAAATGTCAAATGGGGCGTCAGAAAAAATACCATGGATTAGGACGAACATATTGAGACCAGATGCAAATGATGAATCAGCCGTAACCGAGGCGAACATAACGGCGTTGTATGTCTTTCAGAGAAGGACTTGAAGACATCTAGTATCAGAAATTATGGACAAATGGTTTCCTGGAGATGCTTCAGGAATATGAATGTTTGCATTTCGACAACACTGATATTCGGCCCAAATGTTTTGAGTAAACCATAGGCCATTCTATGGTGAAAATAGATCCCAGGTGTTCTGTTTGGGAAGAAGGTGCCTGCAGTTGCTTACAACGAGTTGGTGGGTACCAGTCGTCGATAATTTGCACAACCATTCTGATAAGGCAATAACAGATCTATACCAATTACTGGATGTGCGTGCGAGTATCTGCGGTACCTCGTAGTTTCTTTGCAATGCACCCAGCTTGTTTCATGAAATAATGGCATTACTTAACCATCGCCCTCATGTCGCTCAGTTATGGGAAGTTGACTTCAAGGTACGTGTACAATCAGCCAGGTGACCAAACACAAGAGTGAAGCGCACAACCTCGTTAAACATTGCAAAGCAATTAGCTGCACCTGAACAAATAATGTCGAAGCCAGTGGCAAGCCCGTGTCGCTTTCCGCGCTTATCGAGTATTGCGGGTCGCCGCGACAGGATGCATCTCGGCCTCCTTTGTGGCATTGTGCTCACCAAAGTCACTTTCACTCATATTTCTTGCTAATGTACATGTCAATGTGCTGTCTGGATGAAACTTGACCTACTCAGGAATATTTGATAAAATGCGAGAATGTTTGACAATGACGACTGAGTGGCATCGCCTGTATCTATACGACAAAGAAAATGCCATCTTCAATAGCTGTCATGCGTTGAAGAGGGATGACGACGATTCTGAATATGTATAGCTCCAGACCTTACTGCCGTCCCATGCAGTAGTGATCTGTGGTCTATGATTCGTCATATGCCCCTTTGATGTGGGGCACGCAAAATGAGCAACTGGGCACATCGGTGCTATCGCATCACTTTCCAATGCTTGTTGAGTGTGAAAGTCACCATGACTCTCTTATTTTTCTCTGACGAGTTGCGCTCAGTCTCTAAAAATCAAACGACTGGTCGCGCCATTACCTCTCGAACTGTGGCAACCACAACAGTACTGCATTATTCGGCGTTTCGAGAATGTTTTGAATGAATTCTATGAGTTTTTCAGCATTGCCTGGTTGGCTCAAGCCGCGCCGCACTTGGTACGCAGTTCGTACACTTCAGGTGACGCTTAGTACCACCCCTTCAGAAGCCATATTTTCGCGGGCCTGTATGTAGGTATTGTGTTGTGAACCTATTTAGCACGTTTCGAAAGCCCGATGTACTGACCATATGTTCTCGCGCCATCCATATATTCTTGCGCTTGTACTGCTCTTTTTTTCGGATTTTATCTTGGGCCCCATACCAGTTGGTGGTAACATTGAACGTTAACGTTCATTCGTTGATGCATGACGTGATGACGGTAAATAATTACAGGCTTCAGCAGCGAATAGATGCTGAAAAAGTTTCTCTGACTAAGATCCGTCCTGCCAGCGATCCCGACTTTCAAATTTTCAAGTTGAGGTGGGCTGCGAGCGCTTGAGCGATGTTAAAAGACATTAGAAATCACCGTACCAACATTTTACAAGTGTTTAAGTGAACTGGTTCACGAAGAAGTTGTGCCGCATCGTCCCCCACCCAACCCACGCTGCCTCCCTAGAATGTACTCCGTGACACTAGCAGATATTGAGTACTATATTGAGTACTGGGTCGGAGACAGCAGCACCTGCTGACCAGGGCTGCTGATGGTCAGCAAAGAGGTACCTTCTGCACAGTACCTACTTGAACACAAGCATGCGGCGATGGTTTCAGCATACACGAGGCTGAACAGAACTCAGTACTCAGGCCTCAGGATCGATCCGAGATAGGATGAACAGAGTGTTCATCTCCTTTGAGTCGCCATCGCATTAGCGGAGGTGGTTGTAGTGTCGAAATGACATTAGCAGACTACCCAATATCCATTACGATACTGTCAGAAACAGTGGAAATACTTCAAGTTCACGGACACTGGACGCAATGGCTAGACAGCAATTATAATTCACTGTCCTCTCCACATTTAAACCTGACCATGATGTGCACGCAAGCTTGATTGTAAAGGTTTTGGCACAGGTGGAAGAGGCTCATTTTATCAACGGAAAAATAGATAAGAAATACTCCAGATAATATCAACACTCCAGCCACCAACCGTATTAGGCGGTAATTAATTTTGTTATTATAAGACGCGAAGCTCAAAAAGGTATATTGTGTATATATGAAAGAAAAAATTGTTATTATAAAGCCATAAACAGTGAATGAAAGAGGGAAGAGAGAACGCCGGGTTATTGGTCAATTATCAGTCAAACGTTATTTGACTTTTTCCGTTTACTAATCATCTTCAGTTCAAACTTCGCATCCCTGCTCTTCGAGATGCGGAAATCTGTGATCTACAAAGGTGACGATCAAAATGAGCATGTCATCGATAAGAATAGTCAGACATACTGGTCCAAGGGCCATTATCTCGAAGCCTTTCGATGTCAGCATATCTTTTCTGACATTTTCCACGAGTTTTTCGCCATATTGCCCATCTAAACACACATTGAGTTTAATAAGTGAAATCCTTTGCGGAACAGACGTTTATATCCATTTGTTATGAAGGCATGTAGGAAAAGATTTGAATTGGTTGGGTGGTCGCCTTCCCTGGAAAATATCCATTCAATGAAATAATGTAGGATGGCAATTTTGGCAGCTTACTGAAGATTTCCGAGGCGAAGGTAGGGCTTGAATGATTCGCTTGATTTATCGCATGTTCCTTTGCGTAACAAGTGAGTATTTACGACAGAGTCATACGAGTAACCATTATTACCAAGCACAAAGCCCTGCGTAATCTGTGAGGTCTTGTCAGTGCTACCCTCCATCTTCTCGTTCTCTGGAGCAACTCGGAGAACAAGCCGGTGGACACCATCTAGCTGGTCAAAGAAAGACCCATTCCACTTAGCCTATAGTATAGAACCATAAGTTCGACAAGTGGAGAAGCATTAAATGGGGTCTCTCACCGGGGCCACATGATAGTTAACTGCCTTGAATCGTTTGACATTTGGGTTTACCTCTTCTTCCTCTACTGTCGCAAACCCTATTTTAGTCTGACCATCTGAAGTGCCACGACTATGAAAAGATGAGGAATGACTTCAAAGAATGAAGTAATGACGGCGTACATGACGGGACAGTGAGTGGTGAAGGTACGGCCTGATGATTGACGCTCAGCATTTAGCAAAAATGGTGAAAAATGTAGACGCTCACGCGAATGGCCAATCTCTACAACCTAGGAAAGCCCACACAAGTACATGTACATGAGCTGCAAATACAAAAATCCAGAAGCCTAAAACTTACGTCCCATACAAGAAGTGATTCTGAGTCCTTGATCACTTCGTCAGACGAAAGGAAAAGAGATATCTATAGATTCTAGGTAGGCGTTTGAGGGTAAATTGTGAGTGACTCTTCGAACCTCGACCTGACCAATATTCTTGTCAGCACTGAAACACAAAGTACGCCGTCCGAAAATCATCCATCCGAACAGGGCAAACCCCTTGACATTGAAGTTAGCCAGGTTGAACGCCTATGAATACGGAGACGAACGATAGATGAAAAGAGGTAATATAAGTGATGAGCTTGCAGCCAAGCAAGAACAAGGAGGCCGATCCCAACAACGCCGCCAGCAACTGAAGCCCCAGCGATCACCCGAGTAGACGTTGTCTTTGTGTGTTCTGTTGATTTAAAGGGAGTAATGGACAAGCCAGTTCTATTTGACGTAACTTGAAGCAGAGTGAGCTGGGGTACGATAAATGCAATATCACAGCACTAGAGTAAGAGTGACTTGCTTGAGGACCATTGGTTGCAGTTATAGTACTATTCACAGTTGTACTGCCGAAAGCGGTCCAAGTGGTGGTGTAGCTATTGTTTGGGGAGATCCTGCGGTGATGGACATATCCAAAATCAGCAAAGCACTGTACACGACTGCAGGTAAATACAATTACCAATAGTGGCCCTGAGTCGAACCCGATTGGTTGAGATACCAAGTCATCGGGCTTTGCATGTCGACAATAGGCGCCCATGGGGTACCGTTCCAAGACGCGTAGTTGTGTGTGGCTAGATTTTGAAAGATAAATGAATTAGCGTTGCCTTGAGAGGTAAGTTGCCACTATTAAATGAATTAATAAGAACAGTATCAAAATAACATCGGTGTAGAATGTACAATACCTGTGCAGCGGTCGTGTTTGAACATGGCAATATAACTTCAATTAGACCATTGCCAACGACGCTTATACATGCAAGATAATTCCCAAGCAGGTGAATACCGTTAGACAACGCCATTGAAATTCTTCCGCTCTGCGCTGGTGGCAGATGGGTAGTGGATTGTATGATACATAACTGGAAGCTATGTCGGTCCTTCAAAAGGTACTGCTGACCAATCCTGTGGGTAAGTGTGTGCCATAAGTGACAGTTGACACTTACAGCCTTCCTTGTCAATCAACGCGTTTCTGTTGGGGTTTATGTCATCTTTGTCCCAGTGCTGGTGTGACCGACAACCTCTGGGACTTGCATAAGTACGTGGCCAAGGCGTGCGCATACAAAGGGATGAGATTCAGCGCAAGCGTGTTCACCGACTCCAATTGCTTTGGAGACACAGCCAATCACAAAGCAATGTCAGAGGGGTACAACAACAACCGGCTCCTACTATTGAACTTGAAAATTGTCAGTTTCAAACTGCCTCCGCTCGCATAGAATCACCAAGTGGTTGAAAACAATCCTGACCAGACGAGGATGCTCCAGTGATACGGGTTGGACCTAATTAAATTGGTCCTGAGGCCTGAGCGCTGAGCTATTCATAACCTACTGCCAAAGGTGATTGCTTACCTATCTACAAATCTTATCAATGCTTGATAAACTACTTTCTTACCTTCATCTCCAAGCACTAGGAAGCTTAACAAAGCTCTCCTAGATTCTTACGATCTCTCTGGCAGTCGCAAGGCCGAGAGTTAGATTACTGATTACTAGAGATCGAGCTTATCATGCCCGTGTTTCCTGATGCCAGTGGCTTTACGATCAATGAAGGGACCTTCAATGAAGTTCATGGCAATAGTGTGCATAATACTTCGAGTACCGTGTACAACGTATACCTTACATCTGGGACCGACACGCATAGTCAACTAGAGGACAACGAGAAACGGAAAGAGCTGATTTTCAACATCGAGCGTATAATTGCCAAGCAACAGGGTGGCGAAATCCTAGACAAAGTCAATGAAGATACAAGGTCTGTGAATCACATACATTTGGTTGACAATATTCATCTGAGTGCAGCGACGATACTGATACCAACAATAAACAACCAGAGCTTCCTCAACGCCTCATCATTTACACTAATGTGGACATTCTTAAGAAAAAACTGAAGACAGCCGTCGAGGTAGGAATTTGCTCTCTGATAGTGTTGTCAAATCCTCATTCATTTGTACAAGATCATTTTTACGCTTACGCCTTCCGGATTACCACTTGTGGGACGATGTTCTGCTATAGTGTGGAAGGTATGACATATTTGTTACATTCATTGGCCACATCTCTTTATTCTTGTCACATTTCCAGACTCTTAAGTTCCAGCCTGGTAGTGAGTGGTATTTTTAAGTTCCTTCTGGCTTAGTGGGCACATAAACTGGTACCATTCCTAGGCGTAATTCGGCACGATATATGTTGGTATAACAAGTCCGTTATGCACAAATCTGGGCCATACATTCTACATTCTGACGATTTCAAACTTTAGGGTTGCATTTTGTGTTGTAAAAGAGAAGGATTCCATTATCAAGCCTGGTGCTCTGTCCACCATTGTTGAGGTCTGTGTCTATCTAAGCGTTATACTTCTTCAAAGGTGCTGAATACCCTTAGTCGAAACACCTTTCCGTTTTACGAGATATCAATGGAATCCTCGACTTCTCTTCGGACTTTGAGATACCGCTTGAGATACCGCTTGAGAAGACTGACATTGCCTTAGTCAACACGCTGCTTCTTAGCCAACGCTTCGCTTTGTGTAAGCTTTGTTACAGTCTATAGCGTCGCGTCCATTGATGTGACTATTTAAATTAGGTACTGTCGACCGAAAAACTGACCAGCTCCTTCCTGTTGTCGACATCGGCTCCATGAGGTATGCATATATCTGCATTGTCATATAATGCCTTCAAACAGTCTAGACCCAATGATATTTTCTTGTGCGGTTTTCCCGTCATGGTTCAAGCCTATGCCGTGAACGGGTTTACAGGTGAGGGTGTTATAGTGATAGTACATCAGAGTCTGATTAGTCTCCGCAGAGGGGATGCCCATCGATACCAGCAAGCTACTACGCCCCCTCTTTGTCGATAATGCAGGGAAACTCAAACCACTGGACATTAGGAGATTGGGACCGGTCTGTTTTTCTTATTCAAGTCTGTTCCATAATGTTGAGAATTATGACGTTAGTACACTGCGTTTCGCCTATACTCCAACTCTGCGGGTAGGATCATTCTTGAAGAAGATTAGGTCCATTTTCCCCAACCATTCAAGCTGTTGCAATTGTATGAACTTTATATCAAACGTAATGTTAACTAGCAAAAGAACAGCGCAGACAATATAGGGATCATGACGGAAATGAAGAAGCGCTCGCCTGAGTCTCCAAGCTTTCGGTGTGGGTTTACTACGTGACCTCTTTATGATTATGCAACTTGCGCTGAGGGCCATTGCTGCGCATGGCGTCTCGAGTCCGAGCTCGAAATGAAATATCCCAATGATCTTTCTCAGCACTCTATTATCACGACCTGATAGATAATGCGTTTGTGTCCTACAAGGACTACATCCGAAGAGGAGAATAAAGAAATAAGACGACTTGAAAATGCCTCGACATCCGAAGGGGTGGCACAGGAGAATCGTGCGTGATGGAAGTGTCAAACTTCAGCGATGAGGAGAACAGCCTCTGGCTGATATGGATATAAGAAAATTGAAGTACTATAGTCGACAGAGATGTGGTACTTACTTTGTGGTGGGTCTTCAGTGAACTGAACTCGGTGAGGTAACGATCAGAACGTGCTAACCGACTGGTAACCGCGACGGCCCCCAAGTTCAAATTTCAAACGCTGGTTGGGATGCGAGATGTCCTGGACACATCTGTAATGGTAGTCTAAGTTATTTATTGCTGGTGATCCGAGCATTACGAAATAGTGACTACTATGCTTACTAGGATGCAAGAACGGTTCGGTTGCTACATCTCTCTCCTTCGCTCCCGGGACGTCGTGCAGAACTAGCATATTAACCACTGATTCATCAGTCAGTTTCAACTGCTCGTGTCACCGAACACCTCCTTTAGAGGAGTCTTGTCAGCCCTGATCGTAATGTCAGCCACCGCTACTTATTATAAGTGCTCGCCCACTCTGCTGCCGCTCTTCAGCTATTACCGCTCTTCCACACACTGTGATATCTGCGATATCCCATAACCACACCCCATATTAACACTGCACACCATGAACACCATCATCATCCATCCTAATAACCGCATTCCCTGCACCCCTGAACACGATCTCTCCGATATCCTCATTGCCCCTGTCTCCCGCTGGTATCGCAAGCCGACGCCGTGGTGGGTTGACAGGTTTGAAGAGGTAGGTCTTCACCCCATTGTAGAGACTGACGAAATTGTAGAGGAATCCGAAGTCGACGAGGACACAGAGTTTACACAAACAGGTACCCCATTTTTTTCCCTACGCATTTTTGATCTTAACGCGTCATTCACCACAAGGAGATGATATTGCAATCCAGTTTTCGCAAGCCATTGAATCGGGAGAGCTCCGTAATGTCGGAACTGACATTTTCGAAGATGAATCACTTGGCGGTACGTTCCGTTTGCGTTTATGACATCCATACTTACGCAGAATACATGTAGAAATTGACATTGATAATGATTTGCATGGAATGGGAGAAGACTGGGATTGCAATATGACTGACCTATCTGAGGACGTCACTATTGTCGACGAAGGTGAGTTTTATGCGTCTCCAAATAATACAAATTTAACATGGTATTGCCAATAAAGATAACGAACTAGCTGAGAATGCGGATGACGATACCGTGATAGATGTCACATTCATTAGCGAGAGTAAGCCATAATCTTGTTTATTTATGTCTGTACTCAAAAAATTTGGGATAGCCGCTACGTTTATATTGTGTCTGCCCGAAGATGATGAGGACGTCACTATTGTCGACGAAGGTGAGTTCTATGCGTCTCCAAATAATACAAATTTCACATGGGATTGCCAATAAAGATAACGCACAAGTCGACAATGCGGACGATGATGATACCGTCATAGATGTCACATTTATTAGCGAAGGTAAGCCACAATCGTGTTTATTCATGTCCGTCGTACTCAAAAAATTTGGGATAGCTACGTTTATATTGTGTCTATCCGAAGATGACGAGTGGGATGAAAAAGCCACGCTGAGCATCTTTGCACCGGAGTTGATTTCGGAAGACGAATGGGAGGATGACACTTTCCACGGGAACCATTATAACTGCGACACGATTCAATTTCTTCAATAACCGAAAATGGGTCACCCCGGGACGCTGGGAGCGTAGGAGAAGAGCTCTGGCAAAGCTTAGTTTCCGAAACTTGCTGGTGACAACGCGCAACCCCTGCCAGTAATGGGCTGGATTGCGTGACGGGAGTGGATAGGGCACACGTCCTACTCTCTGATGATCTAGTGTTGCAGTTGTAGAGCACGACATAGGCTGTGGCTCGGCCCGTGCTTTTTCCGTGGGTGACTTTGATTATCTTATCTAAATGGATGGTATGTGTTTTCTTGCAAATGTTTTCAATTTCTCATTCGCTTTAGGCATACTATACGCGCTTGGACCGTTATTTGTTTCTCTCATCTTCTTGCTTCTTTGGGTGTCGCTTTGTGCTAATATTTCTAGATCTTTCTGGGTACTGGCGCTCTCTTTTGACATCTTGATGGTCTGATTACTTGCTGGCGACCTCCTGTACAAGATATCTATGCCTTCTAGACTTTCTCATTGCTGTGCTCTACTGTCGAAGTTTCTAGATCTCTGGCGACTTGCTATACGCGCTTTGGGGGCTGATCTTATGTCTGTTTGCTAACATTTAGGTTTTTTGTGGCACTGGCGACGGGCGACCGTGGATAGTGAGTCTTTTCGTTTTATTTTTTCTTCGCTTTCCAGACTCTGCACTTGATCTTGTCACGTCAGATCTAGGTAAAAGGAAACAACGGTCACAATATCATCCCCTTCGTTCCCTTCCCATCTTTTTCCAGTCCTCCGCCGAGGTACGGTCTCCGATCCATATCCGTCACCCATCAGATATAAAGAAACGAAAAAAATTCAAAACGCAAAAAACACAAAAATAACTATAGATGGCGCTGGCGTAATTTTCCATTTCTTTTTTCTTCTTTCTGTTTTCATGATTCTCAATTTTTTTTTTTTCATGGACGCGAGGCGGGATAAACCCCCAAATACCCAAATCTATTCTCCGTTCAAAACCGCAGAAAAAATGTCAAAATTGCATAAACTCGAAAGAAAAAAATGGAAAAACAAAAAAGCAAAAAAAAAAAGGCTCCGTTTCTTTTTGACTTGATGTTTGCGTTCTCTGCTGTGACGTAGCTAATTTTGACAGATAGCCTTGATTAATCTCGGAGAGTGAGCGGTGAAAATGATATTTATCGTTGCGTTACCTTCTTTTTTCCTGTTTTCCCCTTCACTAACACACACCAGGCCTTCGTGTCGAGGAATACAAGCTATTGGAAGGTGTAGTTTGAAGTGTTCGTGAGAGACAAATATTTATTCATAACCTATTTCTTCCCTCCCTTGATTGTGACTGATTTTTCGATATCAAGGACCGCCACGGGAGGGGCGCAATACAGAAGATGAACCATTCTACGGTATCGCACGACATCTACAGCTATTTGGAAGACAGCAATTGTTTGGCGTGAGCTTTGGCCAAGCTCATTGTCCAAGCGGGAAGGATGGGGATCGTTGAGTGCTAGTTCCGGCCAGACTGACGCTCAACGTTTCCTTGACCCATTTTTTTTTTTGTTTTTTTTTTTTTGTTTTTTTTTCCGGATCTCCCTTTACGATACCTTAGAATAGTAGTAGATAGTTCTCAGGTAAGGTGGAGGGGCGTTTAGCCTCTTTTCCTCGTGCTCCCTTGTCGTGGGCCCTGGGCTTAGACCTTATGGTCGACCAAATGCACGTTAAAACCAATTGACTAACATTTGAGTATAGTTTTTACCCTGGACGCTCTCTTGTTTAGGACCAACTCATCAACGGAATTGTAGAAATCGTTTATCTCAAGCACCTCCAGGATATCGTTTTCTCGTAATCTCGAATATTACGCAGGTCTTACTATCAAGAAGCTATATCCTGTTTTTTTTGGTAATCTATCACTGTGTGATCTGCAGAAACGAAGACGCCGACCGCGACTGCACGACTGTTCTCAAGCTAAGCCCCTCTAATGTGAAAGCATTGTTCAGGAGAAGTCAGGCGAGGTTGGCGTTGGGAATGCTGTTAGATGCTCAGGGTGAGTTCACCACCTTGCTACGCTTCTCATAAAAAAAAAAAATGCCGCTCACGTCCCTCAACAAGACTTGAACAACGCACTTAAATTGGAACCGAACAATACTTCCGTACATGATGTACTGAAAACAACAAAACAAGCTATTGCTGTAGAGAAAAGCAAGGTATGCCTTGCCGCCATTGCGGTCAATTATACGACTCGACGCATGTTGCACAAAAATCCAAAATCGAATCCGCGCGCGCATCATCAGCTTCAGCGCCCACGAGCAACACAAGTTCAGCTCCTCCGCCTAAAAGAAGACGGGTACTGATTGAGATCGTCGAGCCGCCAGACGACAAGCGATGTACAGTACTTGGCCCAAGTGGAGGCCATTCCCGAGCCGCCGCCGCCGTCACCGTCTCCTGCACGGGACCTTGATAGAAAGCAAGAGATCATGACGCCCACATTTAGCCGATCCCTACAAAAAGCCCCACCTCCATTCACGCCGTCCCCAACCTCGCCTCTATCCGGCATTTCACAATCCCAACCTACCACACCCACAGTTCCTAGACCATCCTCTACTACATTTGTGGAAGCAAGACAAGTAAGGGAAAGTGCCAAGCCTAGTCGAGTTGGCGGAGGCATTTTCCGTGCAAATGGACGCAATACCATAATATCTCCACCCACGCAGGTTCCTGTAGCACCAGCATCTCACAAGGATGTTCGGCCACCAGACATCCAGGGTCCCCAAATGTACCCTAGCAATATTGTAGCTGGAGACGGAACCATGACGATGTTCAACTTTAACAAGGCATGGGAGGCCAATCAGTCGGTTGATGAGCGATGGAAACTGATGACGGTACGTCTTCCTTCACAACTTTGGCCTTGCTTGTTTACTAATGATGCAATGATGTCCTAGTCGATTTCACCCTCAAGTATTCCATCAATGTGTAAATCTTCACTTGACCCTACTCTGCTGATGTCCATCATCGAGGTGTTCATTTATGTGGTCAAGGCCAACGCGGGTGATCAGGCATCATAAATGTTGACTAAGAGACCTATCAGCGAGGCGCACTGCAAATGAAGCATTGAAGGGGGCTCCAACGGCAAAAATGTCCACATTCTCGGGAAGTTGCAAAGCAATGGTACACCCCTAGTAGCGAGATACACGGCCTCTTTCCAATTGACGGCGAGACTGCCGTCATCCCCCTCCTTCTTGTCCCCGCCCGCCACCCTGTCATTCTGCCTCATTCTAGACACGATCACTGCCTGTCTCATTGCTGACATCATATCCACGCTATAACCGCCTGCTACGTCCGTCCCCAAACCAACCTTGACTTACGCCCGTAAAGCCTCGCGAAGCTTGAACGTGCGCGCAGAAAAGTAGACGTTTGAGAGTGGGCAATGGGCAATGGGCGTCCCGGCCTTGTAAATGTGATTCAAGTCAGGAGTGTCGAGGTAGGTACAATAAGCTTGGATGGTGCGATCCGTGAGCAGACCGGCCTAGCAAAAAAAAAGTAAAGATAAGAAAGTTCTTGTTTGGTTGAATGCATATATAACAACCCAGAGCAACCTACTTGGGAAAAGACTTCAATATCCTCTATGCCTCTTAATTCCCGAACCCATTTTACTTGGTCTTCTGCTTCCGCTAGGTGACTCTGTATCCTCAACGACAACTTTCGAGAAAGGCTTCCCAATCTGTCGAGTAGGTCTTTCGAACATGTGGGCACGAATCTGGGGGTCAGGACAGGTTCGACAAGCCTGCGATGAGTTGGAAGACCTTGCACAAGATCGTGACATTTTTGCGCAAAGGAGGAAGCGGCGGAGAGAGAGACGTTGAAGTGGATGACTCAATGTAGGACGGTCTAGATGAGATGTCCATGGATAGTTTCCCTATGAATGCTCCGAGTCCAGCATTTTGCATAACATCGGCTAGAACGAGGCTGAATGATCCAGGGGCGCAAAGTCAACTTTATGCCTTATGTCTGCAGGTTAGTACTAGTAGCAGTACCTGCCCTGCCACGCTCACTGGTCACACCGTGACTACCATGACTTCCCCCGTTTTTTTTTTTTTTTTTTTTCGCATATAAAAGATGGTTTATTCGACCGGAGGAAGCGTACCAATATTACAGGAAGGAGGGGTACTAATGAGCTACGCCTACAGAATGACTTCCCCCGTTCGTTCGTGATTCGGTGTATCAATTATCGGCAAGGTGAGTATATTCCAGCCTCTCAATTTTGGTGCTTGATGCTCATTGACAAAGAAATGCTACGCAACGCTCGTAGAAAATTTTGAATTAGACAACGTGAAATGCCTCAAGTATGCGCTCTCCAAAGGTTTAGGAAATGGGATCGTAGTCGGGGGATCTATCATGAAAGTACCCCAGATTCTTCCAAGTGAGTCATGGCAAGTTGTAACTCTTCGTTCGCTAACTATGAACATTTCAAGTTCTCAAGGCGCGCTTGGCTCGCGGAATATCCCTATCAGCGTACATTCTTGAAACACTCTCTTACGCCATGACTCTCGCGTATTCATTCCGCAACGATTATCCGGTTTCTACTATGGCAAAAACCTCTTCCTCACCATTCAAAACATTGCTATCCTATTTCTTATCGTATCATACGCACTGCGCTTATCTAATAAGGCGCAAAACCTTGCTACCATCTTTGTCGGCACCGCGGCCTCGTTGGCAGCTCTCTACATTTCCCCACCGAGCACTCTTGCTTTCCTCCAAATGAGCACTGTCCCGGTCTCCGTATTTTCCAAATCACCATAGACCGGGAAAAATGCCAGGGCACAATTAACAGGGCAACTTTCCTCCTTCGCAGTTATTGCACAGATCTCAGGGTGCTTCGCCCGTCTGTTCACTACTGCCACCGAAGTCGACGACTGGATTGTATCTGCAGGTTTTGCAGTCGCACTAGTCCTAAACCTCATTCTCGGCTTCCAGACGTACAACGTATTGGCCCAAAGCTGAGAAATTCACGTATGAGATGCAACCCATCAATGGTCCGTCAGTGCAGAAGGCTGAGCAGACTTATAGCGAGAAAGTACCTCCACATATAAACCTACGTCGTCTGCTTGGAATCAGTCAGCGCAGCCACTACAACATCGCATCTCGATTCCACCACCAAGAGTACAGACGCCAGAATCAGGAAAGAAGTGGACAAGGAAGGTGGATTGATCTCAGTGTTCGTTTTAATTATTTATTCACATGTTTTTTTTTTTTTTTTTTTGGTAATCTATCACTGTGTACCAAATGAAAAGATTTCATTCATCCTTCCTAGTATCAAGCTCCGATACATCGGCGAAACGTGTCCACCGTGGTGGCTTATATGGCTTGACAACCTCCCTGGAGTGTCATCGTAATAATAGACTTAAATCTCTGCGATTCAGAATCTCCACCCCTTGGTGAGAGAAGCTTGGTGGTGCATAAAAGTTTTATCGGATACTCCTACATCTATCTACGTATCTGATTACATTTGCGGTTCATAACACAATGAAAAAAAAAAGGTATCGGCCACTAGCCTACTCTACCCGTTGGCAACACTAGTATGCGCACCACCACCACCATGGTCTAATCACAGGTTGCAATTCATACTTCATGCATCACAAGTTCGTCATCTCCTGTACCTTCTCAGCATGCTCCATCTTATGCTTCACCTCCGTCGTAGCCTCTGCATAATAGTGCTTCAATTCCGCCGTATTCCACTTCAGGCTGGTTATCGTCCAACGAATGTAATCGTTCCCACTGAAATACGACAGTCCATACCCGTCTTGGGACCACTAACGGCAAAAGTAAAATTAAAGAAAAGCGTGATAAATCAGTTTGACATGAGAGGGAAAATGGGGAAATCATTTGAACCTTCACCGTATCCCCACCCCTCAAATAGGGACTGCTCAGCTGGCTGGTCGATAACTCCCGATGACCACTTTGGGCGTATGACTCATCCCAGTAGATCTCAGGTAGCGGTTCATCTCCCTTTTAGACATTTCGTCAGGCCGAACAAATGTCAATCCACTCCGCGGCTATCAACGACCCACGAGTACAGTATGTGGCGCGCGGCAGCCCTGCGGAAGAGACAGACAGGGTCCTGTGCAAAATATCACAAAAAAAAATCAATCAGATAATGTGTATATGTATTATATCATGATCATGACTAGAAAAGGTTCACCTTGGGTATAGGTCTCGACATCGCCTCTGCCCACTATTTGCTCTCGTTGCTCACGCTCCTGATTACTTCAGTTCTACAGAGCTGGTACGTCCTGGTCTGAGCACTTTTGTATGTCTCCCCGAACATCTTATGGAATGTCCAGTTGCTTCACCAGCTGAGCCCATGCATCAGGAGAGTGTTTAAATTTCTTGATATAGTCTTTGCCATAGTGCTCAGTGCAAAACCTTTCACCCATAAGTCAAAAAATCAAATCACACAGTCACAACACAATTTTGGTAGTGTGTGATAGAATGTCCAAAATGGCACATTTTATCCCCACTTCAGAAGAAACCTCAGCTCAAGGGCTAGCCACATTATTCAGGGACCATGTATGGAAGCTCCATGGACTCCCTGAATCCATAATTTCAGATTGCAGTCCACAGTTCACTGCACAAATGATGAAGGAGCTGGACCAAATGTTGGGCATCAGTACAGATTTGTCCACAGCATTCCATCCACAAACAGATGGACAGACAGAATGAATGAATCAGGACTTGGAACAGTACCTGAGGATTTTTGTAGACCATAGACAAGAGACATGGTCTGGATGGTTAGCCATTGCCGAATTTAGTTACAATAACAAAATTCAGGCCTCTACCAAACAGATGCCATTCTTTGTCAACTATGGCAAACACCCCAGGATGGGAATTGAACCTAGAAGGGAAGGAAGTCATCCAGCAGCAGCAGAGTTTGCTCAAAAAATGAAGGAAATTCATGAAGAAACTCAGGCAGCCCTACTAAAATCACAGGGTGATATGAAACTATATGCAGATAGACACCGATCTGATGCACCAGAATACAAAGTTGGAGATAAAGTCTGGTTGTCAACCAAGGACTTGAGGTTGACAGGACGACCAACTAGGAAATTGGTGGAAAGATGGATTGGACCATATCCCATTAAAAAAGTAGTATCACCAAATGCAGTAGAATTGGACTTACCCTTCTCCCAAAAATTCATCCCATGGTAAATGTATCACAAATACACCCCTGGAAATGACCAATGAGAGGGCAAAAGGCACAACCACCATGTTACGAGGTCGGTAGACCAAGTTGCACAACCAGAGGAGAAGAGGAAAGAAAAAGGGAAACTCTGTAGCACTTGTCTACGACAGTGACTATCAAGAGCCTGGGGGTTCTCAGGCTCCTACTACTACTATATACCCCTCGCCTCATGGCCTCCTCATGTCTGCCTCCCCTCAACCACATGCCCTGCTGATGTAAGCTAGGGCGCTACCATGGGCACCTGTCCGTCACACATGTCACCTGTTGTGACATGAAACCGTTGAATTGTAACATTACCCCCTTCTTAAGGGTTTGGTTCCACATGAACCATGTTGGGGTCATTGTCTGGGAGAGCGTAAAGTGCGGCGCAATCGCCCTTCCACTTACGCCATTTACGCTCTAAGCATTCCCAGTAGTCACATTCAAACTTGCCATCTTCCCAACCAAACAACTGTTTTGGGACATATGTACTGGTATGGTTTTGATACCATCGAAAGGCATCCCATGGCAACCTTCTAGAGGCAGGAGCATTGGGGTGTTTCTGATGAAACTCCTGAATTGCTTCTCCTGCGTTCTCCAAATTCTTAACTGGTTCCCAGGTGGACTCTTCGACAAGGAATCCTTTCCATTTGACAAGGTATTGAATACCTCGTCCCTGTACACAACTGTCCAAAACTTCCTCCACTTCGTACTCCTCTCCCTGGACTTTTGCTTCCTCCTCTGCACACTTTGCGCTCAACTCCTCGTCTTTCTGCTTCTGCTCTGGGAAGGCCAGCTGGACATATGGTTTCAATAGTACCCTCATTGAAAACATTATAAACCTTCCACGACTTGGGGAGATCCAGGCGGTATGCAGCAGAACTGATCTTTTCTAACACCTTGTATGGTCCATAGAATTTGCCATCAAGCTTCTTGGATGCTCGTACATGTGGAAGGTGTTCCACATTTATGTAAACCTTGTCACCGATTTGATACCCTAGCAGGATGTTTGCACTTGTCGTACTGTTTAGCCATACGTTCTGCTGCTTTCTCCAGATTTTCTGCTGCTATATCACATGCCTCACGTGCATTATACATGAATTTTTCCACGTCTGCTACCTTGGTGGTCAACTTGGGATCGCTCCACTTCATTGGGTGTTTGTAAGGGCTCTACTTCGTCTTAGGGAGAGCCTCACCCTCGTTGTCTGATTTCTTATTCATGCCGATGCGTATGTATACGCATCAATATGTATATATAATATTGCAATGTTTGGACGCGCAGACCTTTTGTTGCGCGTCAAAATAATTATGTAATTAGTTCTACTTTTCTTGTACCACAGCGCTACACACCAATAAAATTGGTCCAGTGTACAGTGCACAGCAAGAATTAAGTATAAACACCAACAACGTTACACTTTTTTACACTACCAATAGGTAGTGTAGCGCACAACCGGACAAGACGTCACTAGACGATGTCGTTCGGTCCCCCGAGGAAACCCTCGCACAAGCGGCGAGAGGACCTCTCGAACTCTCCTTCGAATACGAGGGAGAGTTCCCCAGTGATGGTGCCACGCTCAGTGAGCCTGAGCGTTCCGGGAGGTTACAAGCCTCTCGACGATCAACACGTCACCAAAAGAAGTGCTAGCACTTCTCAACCAAAGGCTCGGCTGACGCCTTCCCCAAGCGGCCGAAGAACCACGGAGGCTCCCAAAGGAACCTCACCGACTCGACTGTTACCGAGAACAGTGCAGTCACCAAAGAAACCACCCTATTCAGCGGTGGTTAAAACAACAAGCACAGAGATCGATTTAAATCGATCTCCAATGGCCGCAAGAATGGCGCCCAAGGCGCATCAACACGTCGACCGTGTAAAGCCCCAAATGGGGAAACAACGATCGCCGTTGAGCAGAGAGCCGACGGTACTACCAAAGGGAACCGGATCGGCTCCCAAGCAACTAGAGGTACCTGCTACCTCTATCACTGATGATTTATTCAGTGATACCTTGGCCAAGCGCTTTGGAACCACTACGAAACCCGACCCAAGAACGGTCAAGTTTCAGGACATCAGAGAAGAATCTGATGATGAAAGAGAGGTTGAAGATTCAATCTCTCCGTTGAATTTTGAATCTGAAAGAGTTGACGAAGACTCTATTAGAGAGGATCTGGCCAATTTGACCAGACTATCTCAGCCCACCGAAACGGAGGGACAAGGGTCGCACACCATTGCGGTATCGCAGCCCAAAACCATAGAAGTCCTAGGACAACTGGTCCAAGGGCAAAAGGACCTAGAAAGGCTCATGGCCATAAACCATGTGAGCCTTTCCCATAACTTCCAGAAATTGGAAGAGAAAACGAAGGAGACTAATAATCTCCTAGAACATATCGCAATGCTTCTTGAGAGGCGAAGCGATTCACCTCGACATCACCGAGGGCGTTCTGACTCGCGCGAGCGAGCCAGATCAAATTATAGCAGGAACTTCGGTTACCGATCTGCTAGTCAAGACTCTGCTCTTGACTATATCAGCGAGGGAGAACCTGCTGTTGAGACTGTCCTGGAAACGAGATTGTCTCGTGATAATAGGCAGGACGAAAGTCTACCTATAAGCGATTTGCAGCTTGAGGTTTTAGTCAGCCTCAAGAAGCAAGAGATGATATCAAAATCATCTGACATTGCCAATAGGCAAGGAACGAATGAAACTTTGTTCAACTACGAAATGAGAATGACCGCAAGTGCCAGAAACTTGGTCATTGTCGAAATACAAAACGGAGTATCTCCTGAAACTCTGTTTCACAGAATGAATCCGTTCCAGAGACCGGTTCGGATTCAGGAGGCTCTCGAGAGACCTCGATTTTTGACAGGATCTAACGCAGTTCCTGTCAAACGAACTAGCAATGACGGACGTTCTAGCCCAGAAATAACCACGCCGCCTCAACAAACGAGGTTCAGAGAGGAGGTCTCGGATATCAGAGAGGAGAGTTCAAACCTTCCTCACAGACAAAGGGAGACTTGGAGAGGCCCGAGACCGAGTTTCTCCATTAGCAATTTGGGTAGAGGATCGCTAACAGCAAATCCTCTAACACATTCAGACAAGACTTCTGAAAGAACGGACGAGATGGTCCGTAAAGAAATAAGAGATGCAGAATCGGCATACGACTCTTCTCTTGAACCGATTAACCTCAGTAAACTCGGGGTTAAACTATCTCCTCCTGAATATGAAGGAGGAGAAACCATCAACAAGTTCCTCAAATTCGAGAGGCAACTCCTCAATTTCTTCAGCATCTACTTGCTGCTGAAACCGGAAGCTGATTTATTTAGAGTCACCTTCCTAGGGCAGATCCTGAAAGGGAAAGCCCTAAAATGGTATCAACATATGATCAACTCTAATACTGATCGCAGTTGGAATTTTGAGGACTCTATGGTAGCCCTCAAGAGATATTTCGTTAGGGACGCCTCTTCACGAGATGCCGCTATGAAATTTGACCGTCTCTCCCAGAAGGGACGGTCAGTAACTGAATTAAAGAAGGATTTGGAGCGTCTGAGCCAACAGATGATTCAGATACCTTCTGAATATGATATGGCGAGGAGATTTCTCAGCGCCTTGAAGCCGGAAATCTCAACCAAGGTTGTGAGACACGGCTACAACCCTGAAAATAGCAATCTAAGTGCTATTTTCGAAGCAGCTAAGTTTATAGAGGAGGCTTATCTCTATGAAACTTGGGAGGAGCGCGACCGACAAAAGTGCTCAACAACAAAGACATTGGGGAAACCATTGACGTCTAAAGACTCGTCTAAGAAACAGACGAGTTACAAGGCTCCTGAGAAGGGTGCCTTTAATAAAACCAACAATAACGACTCGAAATCTATCGAGTGTTATTTTTGCAAGCAGAAAGGGCATACTAGCCCCAACTGCCCAAAGAAAAACAGCAGATTTAAGAAATCTGCTAACGCTGAAGTTCTCGATGACAGAGAGCTTAAAGACGGCACTGTAAATGCTGCAGAAGCCAAAGAACTTTCTGACGCAGAAGAGCGATATGCCTCCGCTGAAGAAGCACACGAGGCACAACAGGGAGATGCCTCAGAAGATGATGGAGATAATGATGAGTTATCTCTAGAGGACTGGTGCGCTTGCACCAGATTAGAAGAACCGACAGACTCGGAGCATGAGTCTGGGAATGATAGGACCAACTTAATGGATTGGTCATTATCGAAAGGTTTCACTCAGGAGGAGATGGACCTTAAGAAAGAGAATTCAATAGAACTCTCTTCCAAACCTGATATTACTTTAGAGGTAGCGGTTATGCGACTTCTAGAGGAAGAATCTGAGGATTGTCTGAAATCCTCTAAAGTAACAGAGTCGGTCGACCAAGTCGCTTATCGACTCAGATCGACCAAGGATGTGGCCCAAAACCGCATCGAGGATGGTCCCAAGCGAGATTTCAGATGCTTGGGCGTAATCGAGGGATACATGCGCATTAACGGACAGAAGGCGCATGTGCTCCTCGACGGTGGAAGCACACTGGACATGATATCAGCGAACTTCGCTACCATCAATAAGCTGGACATGTTCCAGCTTAAGAAACCAGTCAAGTTGCAAATGGCAACTTCAGGCTCGAGATCCGCAATAAATTACGGAGCAAGAGCAGAATTACGAGTAGGCGATTTAAAACAAAATTGCTACTTTGATATTGTAAACCTGGATAGGTACCAGGTTATATTAGGAACACCGTTCCTAAAAGAACACAATGTGCTGCTCAATTATGCGGGCAGCGGTTCCTTTAAACTGGGAGATAAATGGTTCCCAGTACGTGAAGGGGAATTTTCAATTCCTCTTGGCAAGGTGGGGGAGGGATCAGGCAGCATAACGCCGCCTTCAAAAGGGTCCCTTAAAGAACCCATAAAATTTAAAGAGAACGCGAAGGGCAAATTCAAGCCTAACAAACGTTCTCATTGACTAGAGGACGCCAACCCTCAGATGCTAGCCGGCGTGTGCACAGAGGGTACCACCTCCATCACCGTGGAGGATCGTCTTAAACTGCGCCAAAAATGGATCGATGAGATCCAAGATTTATTCATTCCTGAAAAGCCGGATTTACTGCCCTTAAGGGAAATAAATCATGAGATTCCTTTAATAAACCCAAATCTTAAGATAAATCATAGGGCACCCAAATGCCCTGAACCGCTCAGAGATGAGCTTAAAGCGAAAGTTGACCGCTACCTAGAGGCTGGATGGTGGGAAAGGACTAGCCTTCCGTCATCAGCGCCTCTTTTAATTGTAATCAAACAAGACGGAAAGATAAGAACCGTCATTGACGCGAGGCAACGAAATGACAACACCTTAGCGGATGTTACACCGATGCCTGACCAAGAAACGATCAGGAATGATCTAGCAAGAGCCCGATTTAGGACTAAAATCGACCTCTCAGATGCGTATGAACAAATCCGCATCTTGCCCGAGCATGAACAGCACTCAGTATTTGCAACAATATACGGCAACATGATCAGCCGTGTCATGCAACAAGGAGATAAAAATGGACCTCCAACGTTCCAAAGGCTCATGAACGTCTCCTTTGCCGATATGATAGCAGATTTCTTACACTGCTATCAAGATGACATATTTGTGTACTCCAACATGTTGGAAGAGCACAATAGTCACCTTGAGGTGACTTTCAATAGATTGCGCGAACTCAAGCTCTATTTGAGTCGTAATCTTAAGAAGATAGACATTCTATCCACTAGAATGGACTGTCTTGGATTTATCATTGACGACGATGGAATTCATATCGATCCTTCTAAAATCGATAAGATCCTAAATTGGAGAACGCCTAGAGACTATACAGACGTTCTCAGGTTCAACGGAGTAATCCAATACCTGTCGCAATTCCTGCCAAATGTCACGGAGTTAACCGCTCCATTAACGGGAATGTGCAGCAATAACCGGGAGTTTGTCTGGACGGACTACCACGAAAACTGCTTCCGTGGACTGAAAAGATTGGTAGCTAAAGCACCAGTCTGTAAACTGATAAACAAAAACCTAGATGTTCCCATCTGGGTTATTACAGATGCCTCTGCTAGCGGAATAGGTGCCTGGTATGGGCAAGGCCCTACTTGGGATACCTGCATGCCTGCAGGATTCATATCCCGCAAATTCACCCCAGCGCAGATGAACTACTGCACTTGGGAACAAGAGCTACTAGGGATCCTAGAAGCTCTATTACGTTGGGAAGACAAGCTGCTGGGTCTCCGATTCACAGTAGTTACGGATCACCAAGCGTTAACTTTCTTTAAAGAGACTCAAACCGGGTCTCAAAGACGTATGAGATGGTGGGAATACCTATCTCGATTTAACTTTGAGATGAAATATCTCAAGGGAGAGAAAAACAAAGTAGCGGATAGTTTATCGCGCTACTATACAAATGATGGACCAAATGAGGTCCATGATGTTGCTGCGTATGTTAACGCTGACTCGAGATTAGACCTGGAAGGAGAAGATCTCTCCTTAAACAGGCGAGACGAATTAACCCAGTCTCATGCCCGTTTAGCAATTATTGAATCGGAGGACATTCCAATTCAAGATAAACTAGAGACTCGAGAAATCGAGTCGAAAGAGCTAACTTCCAACAAGGAAGTCGGAACAACCGAGGTCCCAGGCCTCAACCTAGACGACAATTCGTTAAAAGTCGTCTTGAAATGTATTCCTAAGGAATACATAAATGATAAATTCTTCACAGAAATTTGGAAGAATGTAGATCGATATGAAAGATTTGATCTAAAGAAAGGGATCCTATGGACTACCAATAGGATCGGACAAAGAGTAGTCTGTGTACCGAATGGACTACTCGAAGGGAAGAGTATTCGAGGTGTCATCATTGACACCTGCCACATCATGTTGGGCCATCTCGGAACACAAAGAACGCTAGGATATACTGTTACGAGGTCGGTAGACCAGGTCGCACAACCAGAGGAACAAGGAAGAAAAGAAAGAAACTCTGTAGTTCTGTCTACGACAGTGACTATCAAGAGCCTGGGGGTTCTCAGGCTCCTACTACTATTATATACCCCTCGCCTTATGGCCCCCTCATGTTCGCCTCCCCTTAACCACATGCCCTGCTGATGTAAGCTAGGGCGCTACCATGGGCGCCTGTTCGTCACGCATGTCACCCGTTGTGACATGAAGCCGTCGAATCGTAACATTACCCCCCCCTTAAGGGTTCGGTTCCACACGAACCATGTCGGGGTCATCGTCCGGGAGGGTGTAGAGCGCTGCGCGATCACCCTTCCACTTGCGCCATTTACGCTCCAAGTGTTCGCGGTAGTCACATTCAAACTTGCCATCTTCCCAACCAAAAAGTCGTTTTGGTACAACCGCACTGGTGTGGTTTTGATACCTCCGGAATGCACCCTTGGGTAACCGTCGAGAAGCGGGGGCGTTGGGATGTTTCTGGTGAAATTCTTGAATTGCCTCCCCAGCGTTCTCTAAATTTTTGAGCGGTTCCCACGTGGACTCTTCAACGGGAAATCCCTTCCACTTGACAAGGTATTGGATACCTCGACCTTGTACGCGACTGTCCAAGACTTCTTCCACTTCGTACTCTTCTCCCTGTACCTTCACTTCCTCCTCCGCTCTCTTCGCGCTCAACTCCTCGTCCTTCTTCTTCTGTTCCGGAAAGGCCGGTGGTACGTAAGGTTTCAACAATACTTCGTTGAACACGTTATATACCTTCCACGACTTAGGAAGGTCCAGTCGGTATGCAGCAGAGCCGATCTTCTCTAACACCTTGTACGGTCCATAGAACTTGCCATCAAGCTTCTTGGATGCTCGTACATGAGGAAGATGATCTGCATTTACATAGACCTTATCGCCGATTTGGTACTCCCTAGCAGGGCGTTTTCCCTTGTCGTACTGTTTAGTCATGCGTTCTGCCGCTTTCTCCAGGTTTTCCGCTGCTATGTCACACGCCTCTTGTGCATTGGCCACAAACTTCTCCACATCTGCCACCTTGGTGGTAAGCTTCGGATCACTCCACTTCCTTGGATGCTTCCCATTGTTCAAATAGAACGGGGTAAAACCCGTAGCGGAGTTCTCTCTGTCATTATGACAAAACTGGGCCAGCGCCAAATGCTCGCTCCAATCGTCCTGTTTGGCATTCGTATACATTGCCAGAAACTCTCGCACTTCTTGGTTGACCTGTTCTGTCTGTCCATCGGTCTGTGGATGATACGCTGTGGAAGGGTTTCCCTCTATGTCCAACAATCGAAATAGTTCTTTCATGAACTGGGAGACAAATTGAGATCCCCTGTCACTGATGACCTTCTGTGGAAGTCCGTGATCCCTGAACACATTATCACGGAAAAGTCTGGCCACGCCCAATGATGTGATCATGGAGTTCGTTGGTAAGAAGTATGCCTTCTTGGTAAAACGATCCACGACTACCATTATCATGTCAAAGCCTCGCGATTCCGGAAATGGTCCCATGAGATCCACCGACACATCCTGCCATGGTTGACCAGGTACGCTATTGGGTCGTAGTGGTGCTGCCCTTTTCGTTCTGTCCGGTTTGACAGTTTGGCATGTCCTACACCCTGTGACGTACAGTTTGACATCCCTAGCCATGCGCGGCCACCAGTAATTCCATGTAATGACCTCCAAGGTCTTGTCTATTCCATAATGTCCCCACTCGTGATGGATATTGAGAATAGATTCTCGTACCCTTCGGTGTACTGGAACATAGATCCGACCTTTCCATGTCACAATCCCTCGTTCTAATTTGAAGTCGGGATCCTCATTCTTGAGTCCTTCTACTACTTGTGACTCCCATTGCCGTTTGTTGATCTTGGCAATCTTCTCTTCCAATTCCGTCAACGCATCGTCGTCATCGTAAAGACGAACAAAAAGATCATCTTTAAGGAGAATGATGCCTTCGTTGTCAATCTCCTCCCCCTTATGGTCTGTCCTCCGGGACAGAAGATCTGCCTTACTATTGGACTTGCCCGAGCGATGCCTGATCACGAAATTGAACTCTTGTAAGTCCAAAATCCAACGCGCCTGGCAGCGATTAATATTCTGCGGCTTCCGAAAGTACGTGAGATTCTGATGATCCGTCAAAACCTCAACCGGGACGGCCGTGCCTTTCAAGTAGTGGGACCACTCGTAAAACGCGTGCATGACTGCCAGCATCTCTTTATCATAAATCTCATAGTTGCGTTCCGCCGGATTGAGAGATTTGGAGATGAAGGCAATGGGCCGCCACAGGCCATCCGGCTGTTGTTGGGAGAGGATACCACCGATAGCAAAGTCGGAGGCATCTGTCTTGACCCGGAACTGACCCGTATCAGCCGGGATAGCCAACACGACTTCTTCTGCGATGTGCTGCTTGAGACCGACAAACACTCGTTGTTGATCGGACGTCCACTGCCACTCATTATTACCGGTGAGAAGGGTCAGCGGTTTTGAGATTGAAGCAAAACCCTTCACAAAACGTCGGTAGAAATTAACGAAGCCAAGAAACTGTTGAACATGTTTCTTGCAGGTAGGGACAGGCCAGTCGACAATGGCCTTGACCTTGGCCTTATCCATACTGATTGAATCATGGGAAATGATTAATCCCAAAAACTCAATAGTGGCTTTGTCAAACCAGCACTTCTCGGGTTTCAGCGACAACTTGTGGTCCTGCAACTTGGCCAATATTCGGTTTACATGAGCTGTGTGACTCTTTTGATCCTTAGAGAACACTAGAATATCGTCCATGTAAATCACTACCCATCCTTCGGCAATTTCCTCGCAGAAGATATCATTCATCATAGTCTGGAATGTCGCTGGGGAGTTGGTGAGGCCAAAGAACATGACTAAGGGTTCGAAGAGGCCCCTATTCGTTCGAAAGGCCGCTTTATGTTCATCACCATCTTCGATACGGACGTTATTATATCCCCATCGGATATCCATCTTTGAGAAGACCTTTGCGTGGGACAGTTTATCGACAAGCTCAGAGATGAGTGGTAGGGGATACCGATTTTTAATGGTCATCTCGTTGAGTTTGCGATAATCCTGTACTGGCCGAAGTGAGCCATCTTTCTTCTTAACAAAGAAGAAGGGGGACGCCATTGCTGATTTGCTAGAGCGGATGCGTCCTGTTTCTAAATTATCTTTGAGAAACTTCTCGAGTTCCTCCTGTTCCACACGGCTTAGGGGATAGATTTTGCAATCTAACATCTTGGCACCAGGAACCAATTCAATTGCATGATCCCAGGGTCGGCGTGGTGGTAGTTCATCAAAGGTCTGTTTCTCGAAGACCTTTCGGTAACCTAAGTAATGTTTAGGCACGACTTCCTCCAGGGTCCGGGTAATCTTATTTTCCGCTGCAATTTTGGTTGCTGTAGATTCATAAGCCCTGATCCATTCAGAGTCGACGTCTTCCCTTTGTACCGCCAACAGCCGATCTCCTTCATCCCAATGCACGCCGCCTATTTCTTGCTCCTCCTCAGCGTCTTCGTCTTCAGGCTCCTGGGCTTTCGAATCTGGGTAGCATGCACCTGGACAACGACTGAATTGGAGTATGTTCTTACTCCAGTCGACATCTGGATTATGGAATTTTAACCAGTCGTGTCCTAGGAATAGGTCTGTCTTCCCAAGATTTGAAACACCAAATTCCCAAGTTTCCTCGTGCGTGTTGATTCTTACTTTCAACTGCACCATTTCTGACAATCGCCCATCGACGTTCTCTGAACCATCGGCATTGTAAACAGGAATCGGGTGGGGGAGTTTTCTCGTGTTGAGATTATTCCGCTTCATGAAATTCCTGTTCACACACGAACCTGTACACCCCGAGTCCAACAGGGCCGATATCGTAATGGACTGTCCCGTTGTGATATCAGTAACTGTCATGGGTACGTTTAATTGTCGCTTCCCGGTTCCTACTACCTGCTTAGGCTTGTTCCTTAAGTGGTTTAAGTACCAGGCCGCTTGTTCCTCCGTCGCGCTATTCAGACTCTGTACCAGAGCTTCCGTTACCTCTTCTGTCCTGGAGTCATGACTCCAGGATCGAAGAGATTGAAGGGCTTGGCCAATGGGTCGTTCCCATATGCGCCTCACCATCCATGGAGTCTGCCAGGGCCTCAAGCAATCTTTTCCTGCTGTAACGGGTTCATCCCTTATTTTTGTTGTTCTTAGTTCATAATCGATGCAATTTAACTTAGTAGATTTGATTGCATGACTAGTATTACATAGAGTCGAACTAGAACTACAGGCCTTCCGGTCGGAATGATTTCCGGTTGGCCGCTTCAAAAACCCAAGGCCTCACTAATGGCCTTTTTGTCATCTTCAGTGGCGTCATCTAGCCATTCCTTCCAACCCATTTCCTGTACACGGGTCTTTTCCTTCCATTTCTTGGGACTTTTGCAATCTCTGCTAATATGTCCTGTCTTCCCACAGTTGTAGCACACGATGGTGCTCTTCTTTCTATCTACATCCATGGCGTTGGGGTCCCGAGTGCTCGACGTCATTGCTGCTGCTGGTGGTGGTCCTTGCGTTGCTCCACCAGTCTGAGTCGCAGGCGTTGGTGAAACCCTGTTATGGGTACCCTGCGTCCTCGCTGTCGATACCTGGGGTTGGTGCGACCCTTGCCCTGGATTCACATTGTAAAACTTCTTGGCATCCCGCCAAGCCTTGTTCAATTCCATCGCCTTCGTGTACCATTTCTCCAAATCTCCCGTAATGGTCCCATCTCCCGGCGCTCCTGTTTCTACGATCCTCAGTCCTAACTGGGGATGTAATCCTCTCCTGAATTGCGCAATGAGCGCAATCTTGTTGTAGCCCGTAAGTTGGGCTAACCCTCTGAAGTCGACAATGTAGTCCTCCACATTGCGCTTCCCTTGTTGTAAACCCTGGATTTTGCGAATTGCATCATCCTGGGTTTCCGTTGTTAGGAAGAACTCGCGTGCTTCCGTGTCAAACTCCTGCCAGCTTGTGAAAGGTGGCTTGTGTGCGAACGCCGCTTGCTCGACGTTCTCTACTCCATCTAATAACGACACTATTCCGTGTCGTTCTTGCACTAAGGTGGTTCCTGCTCTCCAGGTTCCTAACACCTTCCGCTCTTCTCGCTCCAACACGTTTTCCAATATCTGTTGGAGTTTGACGCCTGCCCAGTTCCCTGCACAATTGGCTGACCCGCCCCGGATGCGCTGAAGTGCCATTGTCACTTGCCGTGAAACCGTCTTTTGCTTGGTTAGCTGGAAGTATATTGCCATACTTCTTAACCAATTGGCAATCAATTCCGGTTGGCCTTCGTAATATTCTGGCATATCCAGCTTGACGGTGGGCGCAGTCTCTTCCCTTGGAGGGCGGAACAATGTTTCCACGACCATGCCTATTCCTTCAGCTAGTGGTCAGATCCGGTTTCTACGGTCATTTTCCGAACGTCCTTCCCATGTGGCATTCTCCGCTGTTGTTCCAAATACTGCGATGTATGCAGTAACTAACATGAGAATCGCCGACACGAAGGCGTCGGTAACCGTAAATCCCACTCGTCGGTGGTCTGGTCCGTACCATTTCCACACTTCGCGTGCGGGGGAACCCCACTCCTCGTCTTTCTCTACGTGGTAGATCTGGCGTCGTCGGTCATATGACACCGTCACCTGGATTTCGTCGTTCCGCATATCCTTTTCATAAAGAGATATTTCAACCCAGGATGGGTTTGCCTTCCATGCGAAACTTTTCCAGTACTGTGGCTTAAATAACCACAGGTAACAATATCCCGGCGTCTCTGGTGTTACGTTCAGATATCCCCGTTGGGGAAGTGCGTAACCGTCCCATTGTCGTACTCGACTGACCCAGTCTTCCACGTTGATTTCATATTGGGGAACATCGTCCAGCCACCTGATGCTGAATTCATGTTCTCCCCACACTCGCTCTATAGGTGACCTCCTTTGAATATTGATGTTGGTAACATCTTGTAGAATTCTCCGGGGGTACACCACCCTTTCGTCGGGTTCTGCTCCTAGACGTACTGTCCTCCACCCAGCACCCACGCTCCAGTGAGTCAGCTCGTCAATATCCTTCCACGTATAGGTGTTGACGTTGTCAACCTCCTCAGGTTGTGCCAACACTACATGAAAGATTCCCTGCTCTGGTCCATCCTGTAGTTTGAACCATGTCGTTTCATCCCTCATTTCGACTTCCCAGGAGGAAATGTCGTATAATGTGGGATATTTGGGCCACTTGAATTTATCCCAAAACTCCCGCTTGAATAATCGCAGGTAACACCACCCACGAATCATGTGTTTGGGGATTTTAACCGACATCCTTGCGGTTCATTTCGTTTTTGCAAAATCCGCCTTGGTTCTTGCTGGACCAGGGAAGACCGTCTCCACCGTCTTCCTCCATTCTCTCGTTCGAGTACGCTGCTCCTTCAGCGATTCTTCTCCCATTTCCCGCAGGAACATGGTTAAACTAAGCCCAACAGTGTCGTCGAGCTCTCCCTTGCCCTCGTACTCTTTTGGTGTCGGAGGTGGCGCCATGTTGCGCGGTTTTGTCATCCTCAACAGGTCATACCGTTGTACTCGCAAATAATGCGCCGAGTTCTTTATGTTTCCGTTGAGTGCATGAACCAGTCTGTTCATGGCTTTTTGCGACAAATGCCAATGACGGCCCACCAGTACCAAATCTCGTTGCGTGCAATCGAATGCACGCCTGACGTAGCTTGCCAAAACCTGGAAATCCAATTCGATCTCAAACACCAGGTTTTGCTCGTCGTCGAATCCCTGTCCTCCGACTTTCTTCAGGTTAATGAAAGTGGACTGGGACCATTTCGACTTCTCGTCGCGGATCCACTTGTTACTCCTTTGCATGTGAACCCGATTGTAGAGCGATTCCTCCTGATCGCCCAACTCGATATGAACACCCGGCATGTTTTCTAGCCGGTTGATCATCTCGTCGTACTTTGCATAGACTTGCTCGTACAACGCTACTGCTGATTTACGTTTATTATCCCAGCTTGCTTTTGGGATAAATCTGCCGACAAGCTCGTCGGCTGTGTACTTGAAACTGGGGACCGTTTTGGTTCCACCCGGTGTGATAGTTGCCGGCGTTGAAGGTCTGACTTCTGCTACCTTCTTTGGTGCTACCGGCTTAGTCTGATGTGCCTTCTGCGCCCTTTCCTGAACACGTGGAGCTTGCGCCTTTTCCCTTTCGAGACGCGCCACTTCCTCTCGTTCCTTGCGCTCTTCTAGTAACGCTTCCCACGCTTCGGCTTGTTCGGTCCGAGCCACTCTGTCGGCTTCGGCAAGGAGACGGCGTGCCTCCTCAGCCTCGTGCCTACGGCACTCCGCGGCCTTGTGAATAATCCACCGACACACGTGCATGTTGTGGTTGGCGGGTACCGGCTGACGTGCTAGTCGGGCAAGTTGTCGCTGCTCATAGGCTTGCCACCGTGCGTAGTTTGCGTTTTCACGAGCGCGCCACTCGTCCTCGATACGGCTCTCAATGAGCCCCTGTAATAAAAACTCCGTCTTGCTCAGATCCCACACCGATCTGACGCAAGGAGCGTTCCTCTTCGTCCGCTGAGACGCCCTAATGGGGATGTCGCCAGAGGGGTTTCCACCCGTTCTCGGGGTCAATTTGGCACGATCGGCCCGCACCCCCGCAGAACTCTTCGATTTCAATCCACCATGTGACACAGGGAGGTGGTGCCCGGGTCTTCGGTCAGATGTCCTCGTGCTCAGGGAACTAGCCCCAATACGTGATTGGTATTCTGACACTGTGCATCCTTGATACACGGCACCCCCCTGCGTTGTCTTCGGGTGTTTTCCCACCCTCTTCCGCTGCGCCAGCTGCCACCCCTCCTGACCCACTATCCCGGGACAAGGTGGCACTCGCACTGAGCGCAGTTTTGTAGCCTGAGATGCTACCTGTGTGAACGAAACGAAAAAGGAGCTCATACCGGCTCCGTTGACAGATGTGCTCTGCCGAGCAACTTGAGAGGTTGCGTCGACGACGCCTTGAGGAGTAGCGCTGATTGCGCCTGTGTTCTGAGTTGCCTGTAATGCTGGCATAGCGGTCGGTTGTCGCAGTCGGTAGACGATACCTATGCGAGGTGGTCTTGTAAGGCTCTTGATTATGTTACGAGGTCGGTAGACCAGGTTGCACAACCAGAGGAACAAGGAAGAAAAGAAAGAAACTCTGTAGTTCTGTCTACGACAGTGACTATCAAGAGCCTGGGGGTTCTCAGGCTCCTACTACTATTATATACCCCTCGCCTTATGGCCCCCTCATGTTCGCCTCCCCTTAACCACATGCCCTGCTGATGTAAGCTAGGGCGCTACCATGGGCGCCTGTTCGTCACGCATGTCACCCGTTGTGACATGAAGCCGTCGAATCGTAACATATACCCGGCATTGGTTCTGGTGGCCTAATATCGCCACAGATGTGGAGGATTTCTGCAAGTCCTGCGGAAAATGCCAAACAACGAAGGTCTCGAGGCAGAAGACCCCGGGATGGCTTCATACGATGCCTATTCCGTTGAGACCTTGGGAAAGCATAGGAATGGACTTTGTTGGTCCGTTCACTGAAATAGAAGGATCTGATTATGTCCTTCTAGCTATTTGTAGGATGACCGCCATGGTTCACCTACTCCCTACTAGAACGAATGCATCGGCTAAAGAAATAGCTGAACTATTCGTTAAAGAAATTGTTAGACTCCATGGTATACTGGAGTCTGTCGTATCTGACAGAGATACAAAGTTCACCTCTATGTTCTGGAGTGAACTTAGCAAAATCCTAGGACAAAGACTGCTCATGTCGTCGTCCTATCACCCTCAAACTGATGGCTCTTCCGAAAGAGCTATCCAAACAATGTCCCAGATACTGAGGTCGTTGGTAAATGACTACCAGGACAACTGGAAGTCACAATTGCCGATGGTTGAGTTCGCTATGAACTCAGCAGTCAGTGAATCCACTGGCTACTCTCCGTTCGAATCCAATTATGGATGGATGCCCAGGATGATTCAAGGAATCGACCACGGAGCATCACATACGGGAGTTAAGCAATTCATAGAGAACATCAAGGATGTTCTCGATAAAACATTTGATAAATTAACCGCTCAATGTACGCGTCAAGCGGTAGCAGCGAACAGACATCGCCGGGAAGGGCAAGCCTTCCATAAGGGTGACTTAGTTTTCCTCTCAACAGAAAACATAAATCTTCCAAAGGGACGAGCTCGAAAGCTTTGCCCAAAGTACTTAGGACCCTACGAGGTCCTAGAAATTTTTCCGGAACGATCTACATATAAGATCGATCTACCACCAGACCTGAAGGCAAGGCATATTCACGATGTCTTCCACGAAAAGGTTCTAAAACCGTTTGTTGAGAACAACTCAAACAAATTCCCTAAGAGGGAAACTCGAGTACATTACGACGTTGGAAACGACCCTGATCAAGAATGGGTCGTTCAAGCAATAGAAGACCACCGATGGTCTCCTAAACTCCTTTTCAAGGTGCGATGGGAACTTGGAGATTCCACTTGGGAACCTCTGGAAGTAGTAGAAGAACTTGAAGCTCTAGATCAATATCTAGAGCTTGAGGGTGTGAAAACACCCTCGGATTTACGTCGCGAGTAAAAATGCGACGGTGGCAGTGAAACGGCCGATTGGCCAACCAGGTGTCCTGGGAATTTGTTTCAACTCCGAAACAAAACGCGCGGAAATTTCCCACACGACAAATTTACCCAAACGACATGTCCGCTGACAGCTACAGTCGTTTTGAACGTACCAGGAGAGATGAGCAACGCGAAGAGCGTAGCCCCTCTCCTTGCGCAGGAGAATCGAGCCATCACGGCTCAAAACAACCGAGGAGATCTTCATCTCCTCACGATAATATGGATGCTGCAGACATCCTTTCGAACCTAATCCCGGACTGGGTTATCCACCCGGTCGTCCACCTTCCCTTGCATCCGAAACAATGCGGGGATTGTGCTCGTTTTTCCAGGCATGTCCTGGACAACACCCAAGGGGGCGCTCTAGCCCTCTTTGTCGAAAAACAACGCAGGCATTGGGAGGATGTCCTGCACCTGAGAAAGGAAGTAGACTGGGCCTACGACGACGGTCTAAGGAGGAGCGAGAGGAGACTCCGCGAGCTCGATGACGAGCTCGACAAGTATCATCAGAGAGTTGCAAAACTCTCAAAAGAGAAAGAGACTCTCGAAAAGAGAGTCGAAGAATTATTACGAACGTCGAGGAGTGAAAACTCCTCTAGGTTGGCCTATGCTGGCGGGGAAGAGGCTCACCAGAGCGAGCATCGGGGCAAGCGGAAGCGCGAAAGCCCTTCCCCCAGAGCTCGCCGCTCCGCAGCCCCACATCATCAAATCTCCCCCGCGCCTATCGTCCCGGCTGAGGAGGATTGTTCACGCGTTCCTCCTCCGACATTTCCGTCCTTGTCTGCCCCCCTTCCCTCATCAAAAGGAAAAGGGAAAAGGACGATGTACGAAACGGACTCAGACTTCGACAGCAAAGTCGATGCGAAGGCTCCTTCTCTGTCGGGTGATGAGGAGGAGCTCGGAATGGCGCTTAGCGAATCTAGGCGCGAGCACACCCGGGAATTCCACAGAGTAGAGGGGGAAAACCCTTCCTCCTCCTCTAGAATGATGGTAGACGAAGCTTCCCTCGTCTCAAGAATTGAGGGAGCCCCGTCTCATTCAAAGAAATATGAGCCTCCCACAGGCTCTAGGAGAACGAAGACCGGGCAATTTCCCCCAGGCTGCCAAAGCTCTCCTCTAGGGGACCCAGCGTCCTTTAGGCTCAATAAAGTCAGTAGACTTTACAAGTTGAGCAAATTCAGGCACGTCCACATGGACGTAAAAACCTACTGGGATGAGGACGCCGCTCATCTATGGGCTAAACGACCAGCCGCTGGCAAGTGGTACTGGGAGAACGGGAAGCCCATGCAGATGGCTAGAGAGGCATCTAAGGTGCCTCTCGATCAAAGATCCGCCGCTCAACGTTGGGCGGTGAGGGACGCCACAGCATCGGGATTCCTTCCCCTCAGCAACTTGTCGAGGGAACCCGACGTTGAAGAGCTCACGATGAGGGGTGAGCTCCCCACTTCTATCCGGCGAGGAACAGACGGCCGCTATAATGTCCTGGACGTTACGGCGTGGATGTTCCTCAAGATGACAGAACCCCATCCAAGTGAAGGTACTACCGCTTGGTTCTGGTGGCTGTCCTGTCATCTCTTTGAGAAACTGGGCCTATTCAAGGGTACTCTGGCCCGTCTAAGGCTTGTGGAGGATGAAGGGTGCTTGGTCGCGTACGCCCCGTACCGACTAGTACACACGGGCGAATACACGCTCGACGACATAGTCACGCACTTTCACAAGTGCGGACTAACTTCCAGGGACTGCGATTCCCTGTTCAGAGATTTCGCAAGAAATCATCTGACGAGCATGAAGCCGCCACCCGAACCCACATGGAGCAGGGTTTACCCGGTGCCGAGGGTCTCAAGACCCTCCTTATCTCAAAGGAGGAAAGCAAAGGGAAAGAGAGGGAAACCCCTCTTCGAACGCCTTGAAAAAGGCTTAAAAATTGATTCGAGGACCAACCTCTCGGTCCTCCCACATGATAAGGGACCTCCGGCCGGGAACGCTCAATACAACCCGGAGACAGTAAACGTCGAGCAGCTCCCAGATCACGAGGAGCTGTCGCGTCACGACATGGAGGTTGAAGGATCGCCTATGGGTCCGGTTTGAAATTCGAGGCCATCACCTCGTCATCTTCTCAAGGAAAGCTATGCCTTTCCTTATCTTTAATTTCAGATTGCACCCTTGGTACAATCTTGCTGGGGAGGGTGTAAGGGCTCTACTTCGTCTTAGGGAGAGCCTCGCCCTCGTCGTCTGATTTCTTATTCGTGCCGATGCGTATGTATACGCATCAATATGTATATATAATATTGCAATGTTTGGACGCGCAGACCTTTTGTCGCGCGTCAAAATAATTATGTAATTAGTTCTACTTTTCTTGTACCACAGCGCTACACACCAATAAAATTGGTCTAGTGTACGGTGCACGGCGAGAATTAAGTATAAACACCAACAACGTTACAGTGTTGTTACAGTTCTCTTTTCCCTTTGTTAACAGACTACATTTACTTGTTACAAACCCATAGTTACACTTGGACGTTATCTCCTTTCATAGCTACCTTCACCTTTTCCTTTTCTAGATAGCTATGCTCTTTCCCCTTTAGTCTCCATTGTTCTTTAAACGTATATAAACCCCTCTCATGTACCGTAGTTCTTTAGTTCCAACTTAGTCGAATCTTATCCATAACATTGAATGCTCTTTTGCTCATTGTCGCAACTGCTCTCTTTGCTCTCTCCCTCTCTAGCCTTCATTATCATCAGACTTAGTGCCTAGAAATCCTCGTCCAGTGACTGGGAACAAACCGAGACTCTGTTTGTCACTGTAGACTTGGACGCTGAACGACGTTGTGGACATCAACCATAACATAAGTTGGAACTCAGGACTAGCTCAGGGTATCATCCCTAGCCGACACCATTGAGACCCGCAGCTCTCAGGAATGACCCCCGAATGGATCCATCACCTATAAGGGGAAATACTACCTTGGACGACGAGAAGTTTTTCTCTACCAATGAACCTGGTATTTTGTTACAGAAGGACAGAAACAAAACAAACCAGTCCCAGATAAATATTTTTCAGGAGATTTCTACTCAGGAGCCTTTGAATTCGATTTACCCGATCAAATCTACCTAGACTGGGGTAGTGAAGTACAAGGAGAACCACTCTACCTTGTCAAGGAACCAGAAAACGACCCAGGAAGAACCCTCTACAGAGAATTCTTTAAAGACAGCAACCGACACAGAATCACAGCTAGCCTTTTAGCAGAGTGGGAGGAATTACTACGAATTGAACAAGCCAAGCTTGAGGAAAACCCATTTGATGCAGATTACTCGAAACAAAGACCACCCCCATCTCTGAAACCCAGAACTCCGAGTAGAACCCCTACTCCAGAACCGAAACCAGTTACCAGAACACCAACCCCTGAACCACCGATCAACCCCGAACCACCGATCACTCCTGAACCAAGAATGGTGTCTGAAACCAGTGCTAGCTCCAAAGGAGATATCAAACCACAGCCTATACAACCCTTTACAGGTAAAAGAATCGAAGCAAGGTCGTTTTTAGGACAACTTGAGGATTACTTTACCCTCAATGAACAGAACTATGAAGGAAAAGACAAAAAGAAAGTCAGGTATGCGCTTGCATGCATGGGACTAGAACTAGATGACTGGAAAACTATTATCTGAAGCGAATTGAATGACAACAGAGGCAGTACCGCAGCCACATTCAAATGGAGCAACTATGAAGCATTTGAAACACATTTCATCAATGACTGGGGAGAAGTCAACAGCACTCTTTGAGCCCTGAACAATCTATCCAAATTAAGAGTTGGAAACGGCATTTCAGTCCCAGAATACATTAGAAAATTTCACATGGACATAGGAACCTCTGGGCTCACTGGAATACCCGCTCAGTTGCAGGCATTCGTCAAAGGATTACCCTTAGAACTTGCTAGGACAATCTTACAGGACCAAAGGAAGATCAAGACGATGCAAGAAGCCTATGATAAGGCTGAGGATCACCATAATGCTTGGGACATGACAGGACAGGGAAACAGGAGAACCAATGATGGATCTGGAACACGTTTCAATTGAAACAACAATCGATCTGGAACAATCAGAGCTATAAATACCACGACTCCTAGCCGATTAACAGATGATCAAAAGGAGGAATACCGAAAGACTGGCAAGTGTTTCAGATGTGGAACACAGGGACACATCTCCAGGAACTGCCCAAAACGTAACAACGCATCTTCATTCAGGTCTTCTTACCAGAATAAGGCTGTTTGCTCTGTCACTGAGGAACAACAGAAGGAAGAAGACGAACCAGCAAAGAAAATTAGAGCCATCTTTTCAGCAATGTCTACTGAGGAGAAGAACACCCTCTTAAACGAATTCGAAAACGAGGGTTTTTAGTTAGGAAGCATCACTCAGTGGTTGGCCCTTCCTTATTATCGAGATCTGAACAGTTAGCGCTTGATTCTGTAATAGTATTATCCAACAATGACAAGTGCATTTCGTTAACTATCAAATTGACTGATTTACCTGCTGGAACATCTGCCCTAATCGATTGTGGAGCAGAAGGAAACTTTGTAGATGAGGGAGCAGTGAAGGAGCTCAGGAAGGAATGACTTAAGAAACCAATTAAAGTCAGAAATGCAGATGGAACTGTTACAATTCTCTTTTCCCTTTGTTAACGGACTACATTTACTTGTTATAAACCCATAGTTACGCTTGGACGTTATCTCCTTTGGTAGCTACCTTCATCTTTCCTTTCTTAGATAGCTATGCTCTTTCCCCTTATATTCTTATTGTTCTCTTAACATATATAAACCCCTCTCATGTACCGTAGCTCTTTAGTTCCAACTTAGTCGAATCTTATCCATAACTTGAACGCTCTTCTGCTCGTCGCCTCAACCGCCCTCCTCGCTCTTTCTAGCCTTCGTCATTGTCAGACTTAGTGACTAGAACCCTTGTCCAGTGATTGGGAACAGACCGAGACTCTGTTTGTCACTGTAGACTTGGACGCTGAACGACGTTGTGGACATCGACCGTAACATAAGTTGGAACTCAGGACTAGCTCAGGGTATCATCCCTAGCCGACACCATTGAGACCCGCAGCTCTCAGGAACGACCCCCGAACGGATCCGTCACCTATAAGGGGAAAACCTACCTTAGACGACGAGAAGTTTTTCTCTACCAACGAACCTGGTACTTTGTTACAGAAGGACGGAAACAAAACGAACCAGTCCCAGACCAATACTTTTCAGGAGACTTCTACTCAGGAGCCTTTGAATTCGATTTACCCGATCAAATCTACCTAGACTGGGGTAGTGAAGTACAAGGAGAACCGCTCTACCTTGTTAAGGAACCAGAAAACAAACCAGGAAGGACCCTCTATAAGAGATTCCTTGGAGACAATGACTGATATGGAATCGCAGCTAACCTTTTAGCAGAGTGGGAGGAGAGGAATTACTACGAATTGAACAAGCCAAGCTTGAGGAAAACCCGTTTGATACAGATTACTCGAAACAAGGACCACCCCCATCTCCGAAACCCAGAACCCCGAGTAGAACCCCTACTCCAGAACCGAAACCGATCACCAGAACACCAACCCCTGAACCACCGATCAATCCCGAACCACCGATTACTCCTGAACCAAGAATGGCGTCTGAAACCAGTGCTAGCTCTAAAGGAGATATCAAACCGCAGCCTATACAACCTTTTACAGGCAAACGAATCTAAGCAAGGTCATTTTTAGGACAGCTTGAGGATTACTTTACCCTCAATGAACAGAACTATGAAGGAAAAGATGAGAAGAAAGTTAGATATGCGCTTGCATGCATGGGACCAGAATTAGACAACTGGAAAACGATTATCCGAAGCGAACTGAATGACAATAAAAGCAGTACCACAGCCACGTTCAAATGGAGCAACTATGAAGCATTTGAAACACATTTCATCAATGACTGGGGAGAAGTCAACAGCGCCCTTCGAGCCCTGAACAATCTAGCCAAATTAAGAGTTGGAAACAGCATCTCAGTCCCAGAATACATCAGAAAAGTTCGCATGGACATAGGAACCTCTGGACTCACTGGAATACCCGCTCAGTTGCAGGCATTTGTCAAAGGACTACCATTAGAACTTGCTAGAACGATCTTACAGGACCAAAGAAAGATCAAGACGATGCAAGAAGCCTATGATAAGGCTGAGGATCACCATAACGCTTGGGACATGACAGGACAAGGAAACAGGAGAACCAATGATGGATCTGGAACACGTTTCAATCGAAACAATAACAACCGATCTGGAACAATCAGAGCTATAAATACCATGATCCCTAGCCGATTGACAGATGATCAAAAAGAGGAATACTGAAAGACTGGCAAGTGTTTCAGATGTGGAACACAGGGACACATCTCCAGGAACTGCCCGAAATGCAATGATGCGTCTTCATCCAGATCTTCTTACCAGAATAAGGCAGTCCGTTCCGTCACTGAGGAACAACAGAAGGAAGAAGACAAACCAGCAAGGAAAATTAGAGCCATCTTTTCAGCAATGTCTACTGAGGAGAAGAACACCCTCTTAAACGAATTCGAAAACAAGGGTTTTTAGTTAGGAAGCGTCACTCAGCGGTTGGCCCTTCCTTATTATCGAGATCTGAACAGTTAGTGCTTGATTCTGTAATAGTATTATCCAACAATGACAAGCACATTTCATTAACTATCAAATCGACTGATTTACCCGCTGGAACATCTGCCCTAATCGACTGTGGAGCAGAAGGAAATTTCATAGACGAAGGAGTAGTAAAAGAGCTCAGGAAAGAACGACTTAAGAAACCAATTAAAGTCAGAAACGCAGATGGAACAGTAAATGTGAAAGGAATGATCACACATCGGACCAAGATATGCTACACGATCGAAGGACAACAGTTTATCAATTGGTTCTGGATCACTAAACTAGGCAATCAACGAATGATCCTAGGGATACCTTGGTTGGAAGAGAATAACCCGATCATCAATTGGCGAGAAAAAACTCTGAAAATTGAAGATCTGGACACATCGCCAAAAGCAATTTGGCAGCTAGCCCTTGACTCCCAGCAATGGGGTGAAGATGACTACTGGATCAGAGTTAAAACATCGGCATCACAGGAACTAGAACATAGGCTAAAGAAAGACGAACTGTCTACCATTCTACTGACAGAATATGAGCCATGGCGCACCATCTTTGACAAAAAGGCGTCAGAACGCTTCCCATCCAGTCGACCGTGGGATCATGCAATCAACACGAAAGAAGGCTTTGTCCCGAAGGCTAGTAAACTCTACCCTCTATCCGTCAAAGAACAAGGGCTGTTAGACGAATGGATCGATGAACAGCTCAAGAAAGGATACATTAAACCATCTACATCACCGCAGGCATCACCATTCTTCTTTGTAGCAAAGAAAGAAAGTGGAGCACTCCGACCCTGTCAGGATTATCGATATCTCAACGAATGGACCGTCAAAAATGCATATCCCCTTCCCTTAGTTTCCGATCTCATGACTAAACTAAGAGGCGCCAAGTACTTCACCAAACTAGACCTCCGATGGGGATACAACAATGTTCGCATCAAAAAGGGAGATGAATGGAAAGCAGCCTTTATCACCAATCGGGGACTCTATGAACCCACAGTGATGTTTTTTGGATTATGCAACTCGCCGTCAACCTTTCAAACTATGATGAACGAATACTTTAAGGATATGATCAATGAAGGATGGTTAGTCATCTACATGGATGACATGCTAATTTGTGCAGAATCACTGGAACAACTGGAAGAGCGGACAAAACGGATTCTACAACGGTTACAAGATAACGATCTATTCCTGAAATTAGAAAAATGCAAGTTCGCCACGCAGGAAGTTGAATTCTTAGGAATGATCATCACTCCTGGACGCATTCAGATGGACCCAATAAAGTTAGCAGGGATCGCCGATTGGCCAGTCCCTACCACAGTCAAACAGGTCCAATCCTTCCTCGGATTTGGGAATTTTTACCGACGTTTCATCGGAAACTTTGCTGCAATCGCTAAACCGCTCACCGACCTCACTAAGAAAGCTGAACCATTTGACTGGACTACAGAACGAAACAATGCTTTTGAAATACTAAAGAAACAATTCGCATCTATGCCAGTATTATTAATGCCAGATCCTACTCGACCCTTTATCCTTCAGACCGATGCATCAAATAAGGCAATAGGAGCAGTACTGAAACAAGCAGATGAAACAGGATCTCTGCATCCCTGTGGATTTATTTCGCATGCATTAACACAAACGGAACAAAATTACCAGATCTACGATCGCGAACTCTTGGCAATCATCAAAGGATTGATGACTTGGCGACATCTCCTGCATGGATCACCCCACACTACTATAGTGCACTGCGACCACAAGAACTTATCCTACTATCGAACGGCCCAACGCTTAACGCCCAGACAAGCTAGATGGTCATCCTTATTATCAGAATTTGACCTACGCATTGAGCACGTCCCTGGCACAAAAATGTTTGAAGCGGATGCCCTATCCCGATGCCCCGATCATATGGGAAACAGTGAATTACAAGAAGATGTCATAGTCCTACCGGAAGATCATTTTATTCGTCTTATTGCAGAAGATCTAGTCACAGAAATTCAGAAAGCAATGTCAAAAGATGATTTTGGACGAATTCTAATTGAGGTTATCACCGCGCATCGCGCTCCACCGATCAAATCGAACATACAGGATTGGTCTTATACAAACAGCATTGTTCATTATCTTGGGAAGACCTATATCCCTGACCAGGACAGATTACGAACCAGATTGATTAAAGAAACACATGAAGCGAAAGCAACCCTACCCCTTTCTGATGGTTTTGACTCGATCCTGGTCACGGTGGACCACGGTCTTACAAAGGGGGTAATTTTCACACCTTGCAAGAAGACAATTGATGCTTTAGGCACAGCAGAACTCTATGTCTCCGAAATTTTCAAATGGTTTGGCCTACCAGATGTCTTAATTTCAGATCGAGGACCACAGTTCTCCGCAAAAGTATTTCAGGAAATATGAAAAGCATTAGGAATCGACCATAGAATGAGCACAGCCTATCATCCCCAAACTGATGGAGAAACGGAACGAGTTAACCAAGAACTAGAAGTTTACCTCCGAATGTTCTGTTCCAATGAACCGCATCTATGGAAACCGCTTCTCCCAATAGCCGAGTTTGCTCACAATAACCGACATCATGACACAATCAAAACCTCCCCATTCAGACTAATGTATGGGACGGACCCTGTTGCGCTTCCCACAGCTACAACATGAATGACCACACCAGCAGCAGAAGAGTGCCTTCAGTTCCTAAGGAAGGCCAGAGAAGAAGCGCTAGCAGCACATGAATTAGCAAGACAATTAATAGCTAGACGACGCAAGGACAAAGCAATACGATTTGAAAAGGGCACCAAAGTATGGCTTGAGAACCGAAATCTTCACATACCATATCAGTCCAGAAAGCTAGCACCAAAACGAGAAGGACCATTCGAAATTGAACAAGTGATGGGACCAGTGACATACAAATTGAAACTCCCGAAACAATGGCGCATTCACCCTGTGTTTCATGCATCACTCCTTACCCCGTACAGGGAAACGACTGCGCACGGCCCAAATTATGTGAAACCACCCCCTGATCTCGTAAATGGACAAGAGGAATTCGAGGTAGAGGCAATTCTAGCCCATAGGAAACGAGGCGCAGGCTACCATTACCTAGTTAAATGGAAAGGCTACAGATCGAATGATAACTCTTGGGAACCTGCTCGCAATCTTGCAAACGCCACTGATATCCTATCAGAATATCAACAACGCTGACACCTCTGAACCATGACGCGATAGAGAAACCGCCACGTCTTGAAACAAAATTACCACTATACAAAACGGAACTGCTCAACACTCTCTCGATACACTATAGCTCTCAAGGAAAAGACTGTCTATACCCATATACAATACCTCCCCCTCCAACACGCTCTGAGAGCATCGACCCCACCAGGAAAACTTACCCGAACTATGGCATTAGTCACACGATACTATCGCACCCCTTGACTTGATCACCGTCACCAAAAGAATCCTTCAGGGATAACGGAATTCCCCTGCAATGATGTCCAGAATTATCTTCCCAAGTACCACGACCTATGATTTTCAACTGACAATCTACCTCCCTACAATAAGGATCCACCTGCCTACCAACTTTTAGCCATCAAAAGCAGTAATGTTTATGAAAGCGCTCATGGAAGATTGCTTTGCCCAGAAGAATATAAACAAATGGATGAAATCACTAAACAGACACGGGAGTGTAGCGCACAGATCTGGTTAATTAGCCGAGGAATCAGAATACCAGGAAGGCCTCACATTCTCATGGAAGACATCCTTGATGAACTTGATTATTTGTCTATTGCGATGGCACAGGTAATAGCGGATATTATTAGGCGAATCAGAAGATTCCTAGTTACATCGACAACGACACCAGGGATTGAACATTTAAATTCATTAACCAGGTTCATCAGGGAAGAATGAGAACTCCTCACTGACCCTGCAATCGAAGACCCATTGGACACAGAAAATTGGGGCTCCGACACGGAAATCAGCGACCTGGAACATGAATAAAAATCTCCAGATATCACCACCTAGCGCCATTAATCACATTATACCACCATGTTCACTTTCTTCGCCCTCGCCGCCTACTTCATCACTCTGGCTCTTCTCTCCTGTGCCCATTGGCGTATTGACGAGACCATTGCTGCCCTCTCACCCTTCCTCGCCATCCCAGACCTCCCACTCGAGGTATTCGTTGAAAACGACATTGTCATCCACTTCAAAGATGACGATCTTCATGTTCACCTGGCCGATTTACTTCCCCAGGTACACCCTGACGATCACCACCTTCCCCACTTTGCCCAGTTTATCAAAAGGAACACCATGCTCACCGTCGTTGCCGATGCCCTCGCCGCTGCCACCTGCTCAATCACCAACCTCACCTCTGCCACTGACAACCTCGCCGCCCTCACCCTCACCATCGACCCACATGAAATGACCTACGAGGAACGCGACTCCTTCCTGCGGAATGCTCAAAATCTGCACCGCGCTGCTGAAGCGCTCAAATGGAAGGTAGAAACATCTACAAAAGAACTCGATAACGCTGTCAAATGGGCAGAGTCGAGAACAGATCATGGCTGGACGACTTCTGGCTGGTAGAAGTCGGTGACTTCTCGCATACAAAGGGGGTAATGTTACAATTCTCTTTTCCCTTTGTTAACGGACTACATTTACTTGTTATAAACCCATAGTTACACTTGGACGTTATCTCCTTTGGTAGCTACCTTCATCTTTCCTTTCTTAGATAGCTATGCTCTTTCCCCTTATATTCTTATTGTTCTCTTAACGTATATAAACCCCTCTCATGTACCGTAGCTCTTTAGTTCCAACTTAGTCGAATCTTATCCATAACTTGAATGCTCTTCTGCTCGTCGCCTCAACCGCCCTCCTCGCTCTTTCTAGCCTTCGTCATCGTCAGACTTAGTGACTAGAACCCTTGTCCAGTGATTGGGAACAGACCGAGACTCTGTTTGTCACTGTAGACTTGGACGCTGAACGACATTGTGGACATTGACCATAACAGGAACAGTAAATGTGAAAGGAATGATCACACATTGGACCAAGATATGCTACATGATCGAGGGACAGCAATTTATCAATTGGTTCTGGATCACTAAGCTAGGTGATCAACGAATGATTTTAGGAATACCCTGGTTAGAAGAAAATAACCTGATCATCAACTGGCGAGAGAAATCTCTGAAAATTGGAGATCTGGACACATCGCCAAAAGCAATCTGGCAGCTAGCCCTCGACTCCCAGCAATGGGGCGAAGATGACTATTGGATTAGAGTTAAAACATCGGCATCACAGGAACTAGAACACAGGCTAAAGAAAGACGAACCGTCTACCACTCTACCGACAGAATATGAGCAATGGCGCACCATCTTTGACAAAAAGGCATCAGAACATTTCCCATCCAGTCAACCATGGGATCATGCAATCAACACAAAGGAAGGCTTTGTCCCAAAGGCTAGTAAACTCTATCCTCTATCTGTCAAAGAACAGGGGTTGTTAAACGAATGGATTGATGAACAACTCAAGAAAGGATACATTAAACCATCTACATCACTGCAGGCATCACCGTTCTTCTTTGTAGCAAAGAAAGAAAGTGGAGCACTCCGACCCTGTCAGGATTATCAATACCTCAATGAATGGACCATCAAAAATGCATATCCCCTTCCCTTAGTTTCCAATCTCATGACTAAACTACGAGGTGCCAAGTATTTCACCAAACTAGACCTCCGATGGGGATACAACAATGTTCGCATCAAAAAGGGAGACAAATGGAAAGCAGCCTTTATTACCAATCGAGGGCTCTATGAACCAACAGTAATGTTCTTTGGATTATGCAACTTGCCTTCAACCTTTCAAACTATGATGAACAAATACTTTAGGGACATGATCAATGAAGGATGGCTAATCATTTACATGGATGACATGTTAATCTGCGTGGAAACACTGGAACAACTGGAAGAGCAGACAAAACAAATTTTACAACGGTTACAAGATAACAATCTATTCCTGAAATTAGAAAAATGCAAGTTCACCATGCAGGAAGTTGAATTCTTAGGAATGATCATCACCCCTGGACACATTCAGATGGACCCAATAAAGTTAGCAGGGATTGCTGATTGGCCAGTCCCTACCACAGTCAAACAAGTCCGATCATTCCTTGGATTTGGGAACTTTTACTGACACTTCATTGGAAACTTTGCTGCCATCGCTAAACCGCTCACCGACCTCACTAAGAAAGCTGAACCATTTGACTGGACTACTGAATGGAACAATGCCTTTGAGATTCTAAAGAAAAAATTTGCATCCATGCCAGTATTATTAATGCCAGATCCAATTTGACCCTTTATCCTTCAAACCGATGCATCAAATAAGGCAATAGGAGCAGTGCTGAAACAAGCTGATGAAACAGGGGCTTTACACCCTTGTGGATTTATTTCACATGCATTAACACAAACAGAGCAAAACTACCAGATCTATGACCGAGAACTCTTGGCGATCATCAAGGGATTAGCGACTTGGCGACACCTGTTACATGGATCACCCCATACCACCATAGTTCATTGTGATCACAAGAATCTGTCCTACTATCAAACCACCCAACGCTTGACACCTAGACAAGCTAGATGGTCATCCCTATTATCGGAATTTGACCTATGTATTGAGCATGTCCCTGGCACAAAGATGTTTGAAGCAGATGCTCTATCTCGATGCCCTGATCATATGGGAAATAACGAATCACAAGAAGATGTCATAGTCTTACTGGAGGATCGTTTTATTCATCTTATTGCAGAAGATCTAATCACAGAAATTCAGAAGGCAATGTCAAAAGATGATTTTGGGCGCATTCTAATCGAGGTTATCACCATGCATTGTGCCCCACCAATCAAATCGAACATACAGGATTGGTCTTATACAAGCAGAATTGTTCATTATCTTGGCAGAACCTACATCCCTGATCAAGATGGATTACGGACCAAATTGATTAAAGAAATGCATGAAGCACGATCATCAGGCCACCCTGGACAATTGAAGACTCTTGAACTCCTTAAATGTGATTACTGGTGGCCCGGGATGTTCAAACATGTCAGGGAATGGATAGAAGGATGTGCCCTCTGTCAGCAGATGAAGATTAACACACACCCAAATGTACCAGCCCTTCACCCAATTCCGTCGAAAGCAACCCGCCCCTTTCAGCAAGTAACCCTTGATTTTATCACTGATCTACCCCTTTCTGATGGCTTTGACTCGATCCTGGTCACGGTGGATCATGGTCTTACAAAGGGGGTAATTTTCACGCCTTGCAAAAAGACAATCGACACTCTAGGCACAGCAGAACTTTATGTCTCTGAAATTTTCAAACAGTTTGGCCTACCTGATGTTTTAATCTCGGATCGAGGACCACAGTTCTCCACAAAAGTATTTCAAGAAATATGAAAAGCATTAGGAATTGTAACATTGTAGTGTTTCTATACTTATTTCTCATGGTGCGCCGTACACTGAACCAAATCTTATTGGTGTGTAGCACTAGTGCAAAAGAAAAAGTAAACTGATTACATAATCATTTGACGTGCAACTAAAGGTCTGCACGTCCAAACATTGCTATATATATATATGTACAAAACGATGCATATAAATACGCATCGTCAAGAAACAAGAAATCAAAACCGAGGGTGAGGCTCTCCCTAGGACAAAGTAGAGCCCTTACACCCTCCCCAGCAAGATTGTACCAAAGGTGCAATCTGAAATAAAGATAAGGAAAGGTGTAGCTCTCCTTAGGAAAATGACGAGGTGATGGCCTTGAGGTTCAGGCTGGACCCATGGGTGATCCTTCGACATCCATGTCGTGATGCAGTGGCTCCTCGTAGTTTGGGAGCTGTTTGACGTCCGCTGCATCCAGGTTGTCTGGAGCGTTCCCTGCCGGGGGTCCCTCATCATGTGGGAGGACCGGGGTTTTGGTCCTCGAATCAATTTTCAAGCCTTTTTCAAGGTGTTCAAAGAGATGTTTCCCTCTCTTCCCCTTGGCCTTCTTCCTTTGAGATAAAGAGGGTCTTGAGACCCTCGGCACCGGGTAAACCCTGCTCCAGGTGGGTTCTGGTGGCGGTTCCATGCTCACCAGATGATTTCTTGCGAAATCTCTGAACAGGGAATCGCAGTCCCTGGATGTTAGTCCGGACTTGTGAAAGTGCGTAACTACGTCGTCGAGCATGTATTCGCCTGAGTGGACTAGCCAGTACGGGGCGTACGCAACTAAACATCCTTCATCCTCCACGAGCCTTAGTCGAGCCAGAGTGCTCTTAAATAGGCCCAGTTTCTCAAAGAGATGGCAGGACAACCACCAGAACCAGGCGGCAGTGCCTTCGCTCAGATGAGGTTCTGTCATCTTGAGGAACATCCACACCGTAATGTCTAGGACGTTGTAGCGGCCATCTGTTCCTCGCCGGATTGAGGTAGGGAGCTCGCCCTTCCTAGCGAGCTCTTCAACATCGGGTTCCCTCGATAAGTCGCTGAGGGGAAGGAATCCCGACGCTGTAGCGTCTCTCACTGCCCAACGTTGAGTGGTGGATCTTTGATTGAGAGGCACCTTAGATGCCTCTCTCGCCATCTGCATGGGCTTCCCATTCTCCCAGTACCACTTACCAGCGGCTGGTCGTTTTGCCCACAGATGAGCGGTGTCCTCGTCCCAATAGGTTTTCACATCCATGTGGACGTGTCCGAATTTACTCAACTTGTAAAGTCTGCTGACTTTATTGAGCCTAAAGGACGCTGGGTCCCCTAGAGGAGAATTTTGACAACCCAGGGGGAACTGCCCGGTCTTTGTTCTCCTGGAGCCTGTGGGAGGCTCGTATCTCTTTGATTGAGACGAGGCTCCCTCGATTCTTGAGATGAGGGGAGCTTCATCTACTATCATTCTAGAGGAGGAAGAAGGGTCTTCTCCCTCGACTCTGTGAAGTTGTCGGGTGTGCTCGTGCCTGGATTCATCAAGTGCCGTTTCGAGCTCCTCCTCATCACCCGACAGGGGAGGAGCCGTTGCGTTGACTTCGCATTCACTGTCGAAGTCCGAATCCGTCTCATACATGGTCCTTTTTCCCTTTCCTTTTGTCGAAAGGGAGGGGGCAGACGAGGACGGAAGAGTCGGAGGAGGAACGTGTAGACGGTCCTCCTCCTCGGCCGGAACGAAAGGCGTGGGAGATTTTTGGCAGTGTGGGGCTATGGGGCGGTGATCTCTGGGGGGAGAGCTTTGGCGTTTCCGCTTTCCCCGATGTTTGCCCTGGCAAGCCTCTTCCCCGCTGGCATGGGCCAACCTAGAGGAGTTTTCACTCCTCAGCTTTTGTGATAATTCTTCGACTCTCTTTTCGAGAGTCTCTTTTTCCTTTGAGAGTCTTGCGACTCTCTGATAGTACTCGTCGAGCTCGTCCTCGAGCTCTCGGAGTCCTCCCTCACCCCTCTTTAGACCGTCATCGTAGGCCCAGTCTAGTTCCTTTTTTATTTGCAGGACCTCCTCCCAGTGCCTGCATTGTTTTTCAATGAAGAGGGCTAGAGCGCCCCCTTGTGTATTTTCCAGGATGTGCCTAGAAAAACGAGCACATTCCCCGCACTGTTTCGGGTGCAAGGGAAGGTGGACGACTGGGTGGATGTCCCAGTCCGGAACTAAATTTGAAAGGATGTCAGCGGCATCCATGGTTTCTTGAGGAGACAGTGGTCTCCTCGGTTGTCGTGAGCCTGGTTGGCTCGGTTCTCCTATGCGAGGAGAGTGGTCACGCTCATCACGCTGTTCCTCTCTCCTTGGGTGTTCATAGTGACTGTGACGGTCTGTGGACATGTCGTTTGGATGAATTATTGTGTGGGAATTTTTCTTGCGTTTTGTTTCGGAGTTGAAAACAATTCCCAGGGCACCTGGTTGGCCAATCGGCCGTTTCACTGCCACCATCGTGTTTTCACTCGCGACGTAAATCTGAGGGCGTTTCCACACCCTCAAGCTCTAGGTATTGATCTAGAGCTTCAAGTTCTTCCACGACTTCCAGAGGTTCCCAAGTGGAATCTCCAAGTTCCCATCGCACCTTGAAAAGGAGTTTAGGAGACCATCTGTGGTCTTCTATCACTTGGACGACCCATTCTTGTTCAGGGTCATTCCCAACGTCATAATGTATTCGAGTTTCCCTCTTGGGAAACTTGTTCGAGTTATTCTCGATGTAAGGTTTAAGGACCCTTTCATGAAAGACGTCGTGAATACGTCTCGCCCTCAGGTCCGGTGGTAGATCAATCTTGTATGTAGATCATTCTGGAAATTTTTCTAGGACCTTATAGGGTCCTATGTATTTTGGACAAAGCTTTCGAGCTCGTCCCTTTGGAAGATTGATGTTTTCCATTGAGAGGAAGACTAAATCTCCCTTGTGAAAGGCTTGCCCTTCCCGGCGATGTCTATTTGCCATTACCGCTTGGCGCGTGCGTTGAGTGGTTAGTTTATCAAATGTTTTATCGAGGACATCCTTGATATTCTCTACAAATTGTTTTACTCCCGTATGTGATGCTCTGTGGTCGATTCCTTGAATCATTCTGGGCATCCATCCGTAATTGGATTCGAACGGAGAGTAGCCAGTGGATTCGCTGGCTGCTGAGTTCATTGCGAACTCAACCATTGGTAATTGCGACTTCCAGTTATCCTGGTAGTCGTTTACTAACGATCTCAATATCTGAGACATCGTTTGGATAGCTCTTTCTGAAGAGCCATCAGTTTGAGGGTGGTAGGACGACGACATTAATAGTCGCTGTCCCAGAATTTTGCTGAGTTCATTCCAAAACATCGAAGTGAACTTCGTATCCCTATCAGATATGATAGACTCCGGTATACCATGGAGTCTGACAATTTCTTTAACGAACAGTTCAGCTATTCCCTTAGCCAATACATTCGTTCGAGTAGGAAGTAGGTGAACCATGGCGGTCATCCTACAAATAACAAGAAGGACGTAGTCCGATCCTTCTACTTCGGTGAATGGACCTACAAAATCCATTCCTACGCTTTCCCAAGGTCTCGACAGAATAGGCATAGTATGAAGCCATCCCGGCGTTTTCTGTCACAAGACCTTTGTCGTTTGACACTTTCCGCAGGATTTGCAAAAATCCTCGATATCTGCGGCAATATTAGGCCACCAGAACCAATGCCTGGCATACCCTAGCGTTCTTTGTGTTCCAAGATGACCCAATGTTAGGTGGCAGGTGTCAATGATGACACCTCAGATGCTCTTCCCTTCAAGTAGTCCGTTCGGCACACAGACTACTCTTTGCCCGATCCTATTGGTAGTCCATAGGATCCCTTTCTTTAGATTGAATCTATCGTATCGATCTACATTCTTCCAGATTTCTGCGAAGAATTTATCATTTATGTATTCCTTAGGAATACATTTCAAGACGGCCTTTAGTGAATTGTCGTCTAGATTGAGGCCTGGGACCTCAGTCGTTCCAACTTCCTTATTGGAAGTTAACTCTTTCGACTCAATTTCTCGAGTCTCTAATTTATCTTGAATTGGGTTGTCCTCCGATTCAATAATTGCTAGATGGGCATGAGACTGAGTTAATTCGTCTCGCCTGTTTAAGGGGAGATCTTCTCCTTCCAGATCTAATCTCGAGTCAGCGTTAACGTATGCTGCAACATCATGGACCTCATTTGGTCCGTCATTTGTATAGTAGCGCGATAAACTATCTGCTACTTTGTTTTTTTCTCCCTTGAGATATTTCATCTCAAAGTTAAATCAAGATAGGTATTCCCACCATCTCATACGTCTTTGAGACCCGGTTTGAGTCTCTTTGAAGAAAGTCAGTACTTGGTGGTCCGTCACTACTGTGAACCGGAGACCTAGCAGTTTGTCTTCCCAATGCAATAGAGCCTCTAGGATCCCTAGTAGCTCTTGTTCCCAAGTACAGTAGTTCATCTGCGCTGAGGTGAATTTACGGGATATAAATCCTGCAGGCATGCAGGTGTCCCAAGTAGGGCCTTGCCCATACCAGGCGCCTATTCCGCTAGCAGAGGCGTCTGTAATAACCCAGATGGGAACATCTAGGTTTTTATTTATCGGTTTACAGACTGGTGCCTTAGCAACCAGTCTTTTAAGTCTACGGAAGCAATTCTCATGGTAGTCCGTCCAGACAAACTCCCGGTTATTGCTGCACATTCCCGTTAATGGAGCGGTTAACTCCGTGACATTTGGCAGGAATTGCGACAGGTATTGGATTACTCCATTGAACCTGAGAATGTCTGTATAGTCTCTAGGCGTTCTCCAATTTAGGATCTTATCGATTTTAGAAGGATCAATATGAATTCCATCGTCATCGATGATGAATCCAAGACAGTCCATTCTAGTGGATAGAATGTCTATCTTCTTAAGATTGCGACTCAAATAGAGCTTGAGTTCGCGCAATCTATTGAAAGTCACCTCAAGGTGACTATTGTGCTCTTCCAACGTGTTGGAGTACACAAATATGTCATCTTGATAGCAGTGTAAGAAATCTGCTATCATATCGGCAAAGGAGACATTCATGAGCCTTTGGAACGTTGGAGGTCCATTTTTATCTCCTTGTTGCATGACATGGCTGATCATGTTGCCGTATATCGTTGCAAATACTGAGCGCTGTTCATGCTCGGGCAAGATGCGGATTTGTTCATACGCATCTGAGAGGTCGATTTTAGTCCTAAATTGGGCTCTTGCTAGATCATTCCTGATCGTTTCTTGGTCAGGCATTGGTGTAACATCCGCTAAGGTGTTGTCATTTCGTTGCCTTGCATCAATGACGGTTCTTATCTTTCCGTCTCATTTGATTACAATTAAAAGAGGCGCCGATGAAGGAAGGCTAGTCCTTTCCCACCATCCAGCCTCTAGATAGCGATCAACCTTCGCTTTGAGCTCATCTCTGAGTGGCTCTGGGCACTTAGGCACCCTGTGGTTTATTTTGAGATTCGGATTTATCAAAGGAATCTCATGATTTATTTCCCTTAAGGGCGGTAGATCTGGTTTCTCGGGAATAAATAAGCCTTGGATCTCTTCGATCCATTTTTTGCGCAATTTTAGACGTTCCTCCATGGTGATGGAGGTAGTACCTTCTGTGCACGCGCCAGCTAGCCTTTGAAGGTTGACGTCCTCTAGTCAATGAGAACGTTTGTCGGGCTTGGATCTGCCCTTCATGTTCTCTTTAAATTCTATAGGTTCTTTGAAGGACCCTTTAGTAGGCGGCATTGCGCTGCCTGATCCCTCCCCCACCTTACCAAGAGGAATTGAAAATTCCCCTTCTTGTACTGGGAACCATTTGTCTCCCAGCTTGAAAGAACCGCTGCCCACATAATTAAGCAGCACGTTATGTTCTTTTAGGAATGGTGTTCCTAGTATGACCTGATATCTATCCAGGTTCACAATATCAAAGTAGTGATTTTGTTTCAAATCGCCTACTCTTAGTTTGGCTCTTGCTCCGTAATTTATAGTGGATCTCGAGCCTGAAGTTGCCATCTGCAACTTAACAGGTTTCTTAAGTTGGAACATGTCCAACTTATTGACAGTAGCGAAATTCGCTGATATCATATCCAGCGTGCTTCCACCATCAAGAAGTACATGCGCCTTTTGTCCATTGATGCGCATGTAACCTTCTATTACACCCAAGCGTCTAAAATTGCGCTTAGGGCCATCCTCGATGTGGTTTTGAGCCACATCCTTTGTCGATCTGAGTCAATATGCGACTTGGTCGACCGACTCTGTTACTTTAGAGGATTTCAGACAATCCTCAGGTTCTTCCTCTAGAAGTCGCATAACCGCTACCTCTAAAGTAACATCAGGTTTAGGAGAGAGTTCTATTGAATCCTCTTTCATAAGGTCCATCTCCTTCTGGATGAAACCTTTCGATGATGACCAATCCATTAAGTTGGTCCTATCATTTCCAGACTCATGCTCCAAGTCTGTCAGTTCTTCTAATCTGGTGCAAGCGCACCAGTCCTCTAGAGATAACTCATCATTATCTCCATCATCTTCTGAGGCATCTCCCTGTTGTGCCTCGTGTGCTTCTTCAGCGGAGGCATATCGCTCTTCTGCGTCAGAAAGTTCTTCGGCTTCTGCAGCATTTACAGTGCCGTCTTTAAGCTCTCTGTCATCGAGAACTTCAGCGTTAGCAGATTTCTTAAATCTGCTGTTTTTCTTTGGGCAGTTGGGGCTAGTATGCCCTTTCTGCTTGCAAAAATAACACTCAATAGATTTCGAGTCATTATTGTTGGTTTTATTAAAGGCACCCTTCTCAGGAGCCTTGTAACTCGTCTGTTTCTTAGACGAGTCTTTAGACGTCGATGGTTTCCCCAACGTCTTTGTTGTTGAGCACTTTTGTCGGTCGCGCTCCTCCCAAGTTTCATAGAGATAAGCCTCCTCTATAAACTTAGCTGCTTCGAAAATAGCACTTAGATTGCTATTTTCAGGGTTGTAGCCGTGTCTCACAACCTTGGTTGAGATTTCCAGCTTCAAGGCGCTGAGAAATCTCCTCGCCATATCATATTCAGAAGGTATCTGAATCATCTGTTGGCTCAGACGTTCCAAATCCTTCTTTAATTCGGTTACTGACCGTCCCTTCTGGGAGAGACGGTCAAATTTCATAGCGGCATCTCGTGAAGAGGCGTCCCTAATGAAATATCTCTTGAGGGCTACCATAGAGTCCTCAAAATTCCAACTGCGATCAGTATTAGAGTTGATTGTATGTTGATACCATTTTAGGGCTTTCCCTTTCAGGATCTGCCCTAGGAAGGTGACTCTAAATAAATCAGCTTCCAGTTTCAGCAGCGAGTAGATGCTGAAGAAATTGAGGAGTTGCCTCTCGAATTTGAGGAACTTGTTGATGGTTTCTCCTCCTTCATATTCAGGAGGAGATAGTTTAACCCCGAGTTTACTGAGGTTAATCGGTTCAAGAGAAGAGTCATATGCCAATTCCGCATCTCTTATTTCTTTACGGACCATCTCGTCCGTTCTTTCAGAAGTCTTGTCTGAATGTGTTAGAGGATTTGCTGTTAGCGATCCTCTGCCCAAATTGCTAATGGAGAAACTCGGTCTCAGGCCTCTCCAAGTCTCCCTTTGTCTGTGAGGAAGGTTTGAACTCTCCTCTCTGATATCTGAGACCTCCTCTCTGAACCTCGTTCATTGGGGCGGCGTGGTTATTTCTGGGCTAGAACGTCCGTCATTGCTAGTCCATTTGACAGGAACTGTGTTAGATCCTGTCAAAAATCGAGGTCTCTCGAGAGCCTCCTGAATCCGAACCGGTCTCTGGAATGGATTCATTCTGTGAAACAGAGTTTCAGGAGATACTCCGTTTCGTATTTCGACAATGACCAAGTTTCTGGCACTCGCGGTCATTCTCATTTTGTAGTTGAACGAAGTTTCATTTGTTCCTTGCCTATTGGCAATGTCAGATGATTTTGATATCATCTCTTGCTTCTTGAGGCCGACTAGAACCTCAAGCTGCGAATCGCTTATAGGTAGACTTTTGTCCTGCCTATTATCACGAGACAATCTCGTTTCCGGGACAGTCTCAACAGCAGGTTCTCCCTTGCTGATATAGTCAAGAGTGGAGTCTTGACTAGCAGATTGGTAACCGAAGTTTCTGCTATAATTTGATCTGGCTCGCTCGCGCGAGTCAGAACGCCCTCGGTGATGTCGAGGTGAATTGCTTCGCCTCTCAAGAAGCATTGCAATATGTTCTAGGAGATTATTAGTCTCCTTCATTTTCTCTTCCAATTTCTGGAAGTTATGGGAAAGGCTCACATGGTTTCTGGCCATGAGCCTTTCTAGGTCCTTTTGCCCTTGGACCAGAAGTCCTAGGACTTCTATGGTTTTGGGCTGCGACACCGCAATGGTGTGTGATCTTTGTCCCTCCGTTTTGGTGGGCTGAGATAGTCTGGTCAAATTGGCCAGATCCTCTCTAATAGAGTCTTTGTCGACTCTTTCAGATTCAAAATTCAACAGAGAGATTGAATCTTCAACCTCTCTTTCATCATCAGATTCTTCTCTGATGTCCTGAAACTTGACCGCTCTTGGGTCGGGTTTCGTAGTGGTTCCAAAGCGCTTGGCCAAGGTGTCACTGAATAAATCATCAGTGATAGAGGTAGCAGGTACCTCTAGTTGCTTGGGAGCCGATCCAGTTCCCTTTGGTAGTACCGTCGGCTCTCTGCTCAACAGCGGTCATTGTTTCCCCGTTTGGGGCTTTACACAGTCGACGTGTTGATGCGCCTTGGGCGCCATTCTTGTGGCCGTTGGAGATCGATTTAAATTGATCTCTGTGCTTGTTGTTTTAACCACCGCTGAATAGGGTGATTTCTTTGGTGACTGCGCTGTTCTCAGTAACAGTCGAGTTGGTGAGGTTCCTTTGGGAGCCTCCATGGTTCTTCGGCCGCTTGGGGAAGGCATCAGCTGAGCCTTTGGTTGAGAAGTGCTAGCACTTCTTTTGGTGATGTGTTGATCGTCGAGAGGCTTGTAACCTCCCGGAATGCTCAGACTCACTGAGCGTGGCACCATCACTGGGGAACTCTCCCTCGTATTCGAAGGGGAGTTTGAGAGGTCCTCTCGCCGCTTGTGCGAGGGTTTCCTTGGGGGACCAAACGACATCGTCTAGTGACGTCTTGTCTGGTTGTGCGCTACACTACCAATTGGTAGTGTAAAAAAGTGTAACGTTGTAGTGTTTCTATACTTATTTCTCGCGGTGCGCCATACACTGAACCAAATCTTATTGGTGTGTAGCGCTAGTGCAAAAGAAAAAGTAAACTGATTACATAATCATTTGACGTGCAACTAAAGGTCTGCACGTTCAAACATTGCTATATATATATATGTATGAAACAATGCATATAAATACGCATCGTCAAGAAACAAGAAATCAAAACCGAGGGTGAGGCTCTCCCTAGGACAAAGTAGAGCCCTTACAGGAATCAACCATAGAATGAGCACAGCCTATCATCCCCAGACTGACAGGGAAACAGAACGAGTCAACCAGGAACTAGAAGTCTACCTCCAAATGTTCTGCTCCAATGAACCACATCTATGGAAACCACTTCTCCCAATAGCCAAATTTGCTCACAATAACTGACATCATGACACAATCAAAACTTCCCCATTCAGACTAATGTATGGGATGGACCTGGTTGCACTTCCCACTGCTACAACACGAATGACTACACCAGCAGCAGAGGAACACCTTCAGTTCTTAAGGAAGGCCAGAGAAGAGGTGCTAGCAGCACATGAACTAGCAAGACAATTAGTGGCAAGATGACACCAGGATAAAGCAGTACGATTCAAAAAAGGCACCAAAGTATGGCTTGAGAACAGAAATCTTCACATACTGTATCAGTCTAGAAAGCTAGCACCAAAACAAGAAGGACCCTTTGAAATCAAACAAGTGATGGGACCAGTGACATACAAATTGAAACTCCCAAAGCAATGGCACATTCACCCTGTGTTTCATATGTCACTCCTTACCCCATATAGGGAAACGACTGCGCACAGCCCAAATTATGTGAAACCACCCCCTGATCTCATAAATGGACAAGAGGAATTCGAGGTAGAGGCAATTCTAGCCCACAGGAAATGAGGCGCAGGCTATCACTACCTAGTTAAATGGAAAGGCTACGGGTCAAATGATAACTCTTGGGAACCTGCTTGCAACCTTGCAAACGCCACCAATATTCTAGCAGAATATCAACAACGCCGACATCTCTGAACCATGACTCGATATAGAAACCACCATGTCTTGAAACAAAACTATCATTTTACAAAACGAAATTGTTCGATACTCTCTTGATACACTATAGCTCTTAAAGAAAAGACCATCTATACTCGCATACAATATCTTCCCATCTGACACGCCCCTAAAACACCAAACTTGTCTGAAAAACCTATCCAAACGATGGCACTGATCACACAATATTACCGCATTCCCCAACTTAACCACCACCATCGGAAGAACCCTTTAGGAACAACGGAGCTCCCCTGCAATGTTGTCCGGAGCTATCTTCCCAAATACCATGATTTACGATTTGCAGAAACCGATTTACCTAACTATAATGAAGATCCACCAGTCTACCAACTTCTAGCCATCAGGAACAGTGACATTTACAAAAGCGCTCATGGGAGACTGCTATGTCTGGAAGAATATAAACAAATTGATGAAATCACTATACAGGCACAGGAGTGTAGTGCACAAATTTGGCTACTTGGACGAAGAATCAGAATCCCAGGAAGACCTCGTATCCTTATAGAAGATATCCTCGACGACCTTCAGTATTTGTTTGACAAACAAAGAGAATTAATAGCAGACATTGTCAGAAGAATCCGGAGATTTTTAGTCACCCCTACCACAGTACCAGGAATTTGGCATCTGAATTCGTTAACCAGGTTCATTGTGGAAGAACGAGAACTCCTTACTGACCCTGCAATTGAAGATCCACTAGATATAGAAAGTTCAGATTCGGACACAGAAATCAGGGATCTGGAATACGTATAAATTCTTCAAGTATCACCACCTAACACCAGACTCACATCGTAACAAGAAACCATGTTCACCTTCTTCGCCCTTGCCGCATACTTCACCACACTGGTCCTCCTCTCCTGCACTCACTGGTGCATCGATGAAACCGTCGCTGCCTTTTCACCTTTCCTCGCTGTCCTGGACCTCCCACTCAAGGTCCTCATCGAAAATACTATGGTCATCCATTTTGAGGATGACGACCTCCACATCCACCCAGCTGACCTCCTTCCCCAGATACACCCCGACAATCATCACCTCCCACACTTTGCCCAGTTTGTCAAAAGGAACACCACTCTCACCGTCGTCGCTGACGCTCTTGCTGCCGCCACATGTTCTATCACCAACCTCTCCTCCACAACTGACAATCTCGCCACCCTCACCCTCACTATTGATCCACACAAGATGACCTATGAGGAATGCGACTCCTTTCTCCAGAACGCGCAAAATCTGCATTGAGCTGCCGAAGCTCTCAAGTGGAAGGTGGAAACGTCAACAAAAGAACTAGACAACGCTGTCAAATGGGCCAAGTCTAGGACGGATCACAGTTGGACGACTTCTGGCTGGTAGAAGTCGGTGACTTCTCACATACAAAGGGGGTAATGTTACAGTTCTCTTTTCCCTTTGTTAACGGACTACATTTACTTGTTACAAACCCATAGTTATGCTTGGACGTTATCTCCTTTCATAGCTACCTTCACCTTTTCCTTTTCTAGATAGCTATGCTCTTTCCCCTTTAGTCTCCATTGTTCTTTAAACGTATATAAACCCCTCTCATGTACCATAGTTCTTTAGTTCCAACTTAGTCAAATCTTATCCATAACATTGAATGCTCTTTTGCTCATTGTCGCAACTGCTCTCTTCGCTCTCTCCCTCTCTAGCCTTCATCATCATCAGACTTAGTGCCTAGAAATCCTCGTCCAGTGACTGGGAACAAACCAAGACTCTGTTTGTCGCTGTAGACTTGGATGCTGAACGACGTTGTGGACATTGACTGTAACAGGTGTTTCCCATTGTTCAAATAGAATGGGGTGAAACCTGTAGCCAAGTTTTCTCTGTTGTTATGACAAAACTGGGCAAGCACCAGATGCTTGCTCCAATCGTCTTGTTTGTCATTCGTGTACATTGCAAGAAACTCGCGCACTTCCTGGTTGACCCGTTCTGTTTGGCCATCGGTCTGTGGGTGATACACTGTGGAGGGATTTCCCTCAATATCCAGCAACTGGAATAGTTCCTTCATAAACTGAGAAACAAACTGAGATCCCCTGCTGCTGATGACCTTCTGCAGTAATCCATGATCCCTGAACACATTATTGTGGAAAAGCCTAGTGACTCCTAGTGATGTGATTGTGGAATTCATTGGCAAGAAATATGCTTTCTTGGTAAAACAATCCACTCAGTAGTTTTGTGTGATGACCTCCAAGGTTTTGTTGATCCCGTAATGTCCCCACTTGTGATGGATATTGAGAATAGATTCTCGCACCCTTTGGTTGGTTGGGACATAGATCCAACCTTTCCACGTCACGATCCCTTGTTCCAACTTGAAGTCAGGATCTTTGTTTTTGAGTCCTTCCACCACTTGTGACTCCCATTGCTGTTTGTTAATTTTGGCAATCTTTTCCTCCAACTCTGTCAGCGCATCATCATTGTCATATAGACGAACAAAAAGATCCTCCTTCAGAAGGATGATGCCCTCGTTATCAATCTCCTCCCCCTTATGATCTGTCCTCTGCGACAGAAGATCAGCCTTACTGTTGGATTTGCCTGAGCAATGCTTAATCACAAAATTGAACTCCTGCAAATCTAAGATCCAACGTGCCTGGTGGCGATTGATGTTCTGCAGCTTCTGGAAGTACGTGAGATTTTGGTGATCTGTCAAAACCTTGACAGGAGCAGCCATGCCTTTCAGGTAGTGAGACCACTCATAGAAGGCATGCATGACCGCCAACATCTCCTTATCATAAATCTCATAATTGTGCTCTGCCAGATTAAGAGATTTGGAAATAAAAGCCACAGGTCACCACAGGCCATCCATCTGCTGTTGGGAAAGGATTCCTCCAATGGCGAAATCCGATGCATCGGTTTCAACCCAAAATTGACCTTCGTTGGCTGGAATGGCCAACACTACTTCCTCTGCAATGCGCTGTTTGAGGTTATCAAATGCGCGTTGCTGTTCAGGGGTCCACTGCCACTCGTTGTTACCCGTAAGCAGGGTTAATGGCTTGGAGATAGAAGCAAAACCCTTCACAAAGCATCGGTAAAAGTTAACAAACCCAAGAAACTGTTGAACGTATTTCTTGCAAGTAGGAACAGGCCAGTCGACAATGGCCTTGACCTTGGCTTTATCCATACTAATTGAATCATGGGAGATAATCAACCCCAAAAACTCAATGGTAGCTTTGTCGAACCAACACTTTTCTGGTTTGAGTGACAGTTTGTGCTCCTGCAACTTTGCCAGGATCCGATTAACATGAATGGTATGACTCTTTTGATCTACAGAGAACACCAGGATGTCATCCATGTAAATGACCACCCATCCTTCAGCAATTTCTTCTCTAAAGATGTCATTCATCATGGTCTGGAATGTTGCTGGGGAATTGGTGAGGCCAAAGAACATGACCAAGGGTTCAAAGAGCCCCCAATTTGTTCGAAAGGCTGCTTTGTGCTCATCACCATCCTTGATGCGGACATTGTTATAACCCCAACAGATGTCCATCTTCGAGAAGACCTTGGCATGGGACAGCTTATCAACAAGCTCAGAAATGAGTGGTAATGGATACTGATTCTTAATGGTCATTTTGTTAAGCTTTTGATAATCCTGCACTGGTCGGAGTGATCTGTCTTTCTTCTTGACAAAGAAGAATGGTGACGCCATCGCCGATTTGCTAGATCGAATGCGTCCTGTCTCTAAGTTGTCCTTGAGGAACTTCTCAAGTTCCTCTTGTTTGACACGGCTTAGGGGGTAGATTTTGCAATCTAACATTTTGGCACCAGGTACCAATTCGATTGCGTGATCCCAGGGTCAACGCGGCGGCAATTCATCAAAGGTCTGTTTCTCGAAGACCTTCTGGTAACCTAAATAATGTTCAGGTACAACCTCCTCTAAAGTCTGGGTGATTTTATTCTCAGCAGCGATTTTGGTCGCCGTGGATTTGTAAGCCCTGATCCATTCTGAGTCCACGTCTTCCTTTTGTACTGCCAACAATCAATCCCCTTCTTCCCAATGCACACCGCCTATTTCTTGCTCCTCCTCAGCATCTTCGCCCTCAGGCTCCTGGGCTTTCGAATCTGGATAGCATGCTCCTGGACAACAACTGAATCGGAGTATGTTCTTGCTCCAATCCACATCTGGGTTATGAAATTTTAACCAGTCATGTCCCAGGAATAGATCTGTCTTTCCAAGGTTTGAGACACCAAATTCCCAGGTCTCCTCGTGCGTGTTGATTTTCACCTTCAACTGCACCATTTCTGACAAACACCCATCCACATTTTCTGACCCATCAGCATTGTATACAGGAATCGGGTGGGGGAGTTTTCTCATGTTGAGGTTATTCCTCCTCACAAAATTCCTATTAACACATGAACCTGTACACCCTGAGTCCAACAAAGCTGATATCATAACGGATTGTCCTGTTGTGACATCAGTAACCATCATGGGTATGTTCAATTGTCTTTTCCTGGTTCCTATCACCTGCTTAGGCTTATTCCTTAAGTGGTTTAAGTACCAGGCCGCTTGTGCCTCCGTCGCACTATTTAGACTCTGTACCAGATCTTCCGTTACCTCCCCCATCCTGGAGTCATGACTCCAGGATTGGAGAGCTTGAAGGGCTTGGCTCATGGGTCGTTCCCATATGCGCCTCACCATCCATGGAGTCTGCCAGGGCTTCAAGCGATCTTTTCCTGTTGTAACGGGCTCATTCCTTAGTTTTTGTGTTCTTAGTTTGTATTCAATGCAATTTAACTTAGTAGATTGAACTGCATGACTATTGTTACATGTTGGCAAACTAATACTACAGGCCTTCCGGTCGGAATGGTTTCCGGTTGGCCACTTCAAAAACCCAAGGCCTCACTAATGGCCTTCTTATCATCTTCAGTGGCATCATCTAGCCACTCCTTCCAACCCATTTCTCTTACACGGGTTTTTCCTTTCCAATTTTTGGGCTTCTTACAATCTCTGCTCATGTACGGGTCCCTGGTGCTTGACATTGTTGCTGCTGCCGGTGGTGGGCCTTGTGTTGCTCCACCAGTCCGAGTCACAGGCGTTGGTGAAACCCTGTTATGGGTACCCTGTGTCCTTGCTGTCGATGCCTGGGGTTGGTGCGACCCTTGCCCTGGATTTACATTGTAAAACTTCTTGGCATCCCGCCAAGCCTTGTTCAATTCCATTGCCTTTGTGTACCACTTCTCCAAATCCCCTACAGTGGTCCCGTCTCCCAGCACTCCTGTTTCGACAATCCTCAGCCCAAGCTGAGGATGTAACCCTCTCCTAAATTGCGCAATGAGCACGATCTTGTTGTAGCCCGTGAGTTGGGCTAATCCTCAGAAATCTACAATGTAGTCCTCCACATTGCATTTTCCCTGCTGTAACCCCTGGATTTTGCGGATCGCATCGTCCCGGGTTTCCGTTGTTAGGAAGAACTCACGTGCTTCCGTGTCGAATTCCTGCCAACTTGTGAAAGGTGGCTTGTGGACAAACGCCGTTTGTTCAACGCTCTCCACTCCGTCTAATAACGACATTATCCCATGTTGTTCCTGCGTTAGTGTGGTTCCTGCTCTCCAGGTTCCTAATGCTTTCTGCTCTTCACACTCCAACGCATTCTCTAGTATTTGTTGGAGCTTGACTCCTGCCCAATTTCCTGTGTGGTTGGCTGATCCACCCCGGATGTGCTGAAGCGACATGGTTACTTGTCACGACACCGTCCATTGCTTGGTTAAGTGGAAGTATATTGCCATACTTCGTAACCAGTTGGCAATCAACTCCGGCTGCCCGTCATAGTAATCGGGCATGTCCAACTTAACAGTTGGAGCGGTCTCTTCTTGGGGTGGGCGGAATAGTGTTTCTGCTACCGTACCTATTCCTTCCACAATTGGTTGGACTTGGTTTCAATGATCATTTTCCGATCGTGCCTCCCAAGTTGCGTTTTCCACAGTTGTCCCAAATACAGCTATGTATGCAGTTACCAACATGAGAATTGCAGACATGAACGCATCGGTGACTGTAAATCCCACTTGGCGGTGATCAGGTCCGAACCATCTCCATACTTTGCATGCTGGGGAGCCCCACTCCTCATCCTTTTCTACATGGTAGATTTGTCACTTTCTATCATATGACACCAACACCTGGATATCCAGATTTTGCATGTCCTTCTCATAGAGGGATATCTCTACCCAAGAAGGGTTTGTCTTCCATGTGAAACTCGACCGGTACTGAGGCTTGAATAACCATAGATAACAGTACCCTGGTGTCGTTGGTGATACATTCATATGTCCTCGTTGTGGGAGTGCATAGCCATCCCACTGTTGTACACAACTAATCCAGTCTTCCACATTTATCTCATATTGGGGAATGTCATCCAGCCACCTAATGCTGAATTCATGTTCTCCCCACACCTGCTCGATTGGTGATCTCCTTTGAATATTAACATTGGTTACATCCTGTAATATTCTTTGAGGATACACTACTTGTTCTTCTGGTTCTGCACCTAAGCGCACTGTCCTCCATCCTGCACCCACACTCCAGTGGGTCAACTCATTGATATCTTTCCATGTATATGTGTCCACATCGTCAACCTCCTCCAGTTGCACTAGGACTACATGGAAGATTCCCTGTTCTGGCCCATCCTGTAGTTTGAACCACATCGTCTCATCCCGCATCTCGATTTCCCAAGAGGAGATGTCGTATAGCATAGGATATTTAGGCCATTCAAATTTGTCCCAAAATTCCCTCTTGAATAATTGTAGGTAGCACCACCCACGAATCATGTGCTTTGGGATTTTGACTGACATCCTCATGGTTTGTTTTGTTTTTGCAAAGTCTGCCTTGGTCTTTGCTGGACCAGGGAAGACAGTCTCTACTGTCTTCCTCCATTCCTTCATGCGAGTGCACTGCTCCTTCAGCGACTCCTCTCCCATTTCCCATAGGAACATGGTTAAACTGAGCCCGACGGATCCATCAAGGACTCCTTCGTACTTGTTTGGCATTGGCAGCGGCGCCATATTGCACGGCTTTGTCATTCTCAATGGGTTGTATCACTGAACTCGTAAATAGTGTGCTGAGTTCTTGATGTTTCCATTAAGTGCATGAACTAGTCTGTTCATGGCCTTTTGCAACAAATGCCAGTGACATCCCACCAACACCAAATCGCATTGTGTGCAATCAAATGCACGCCTGACATAACTGGCCAGAACCTGGAAATCTAACTCGATTTCAAACACCAAGTTCTGCTCATCATCAAATCCCTGTCCTCCGACTTTCTTCAAGTTGATGAAAGTAGACTGGGACCATTTCAACTTCTCATCATGGATCCACTTGTTACATTTCTGCATGTGAACCCTGTTGTAAAGCGACTGCTCCTGGTCGCCTAACTCAATGCGAACACTGATCATTTCATTGTATTTGGCATATACCTGTTCATACAACACCACTGCTGATTTTCGTTTATTATCCCAACTCGCTTTTGGGATAAACCTGCCAATGAGCTTGTTGGCTGTATATTTGAAACTGGGGACCTTTGTTGTCCTGCCTGGTGTCGTAACCGCCAGTGTCGAAGGTTTGACCTCCACTGCCTTCCTTGATGCTACCGGCCTGACTTGTTGCACCTTCTGCGCCCTTTCCTGGACACGTGTGGCCTGCGCCTTTTCTCTTTCAAGACACGCCGCCTCATCACGTTCCTTGCGTTCCTTGAGTAGCACCTCCCACACATCGGACTGTTTGGCCCAAGCCACTCTGTCAGCCTCGGCGAGGAGATGGCGTGTCTCTTCAGCCTTGTGCCTATGGCACTCCGCGGCCTTGTGGATAATCCACCAACAAATGTGCATGTTGTAGTCAGCGGGTACTGGCTGACGTGCCAGTTGGGCAAGCCATCTCTGCTCGTATGATTGCCACCGTGCATAGTTGGCATTTTCTTGTGCGTGCCATTTGTCCTCGATACGGCTCTTGATGAGCCCCTGCAACAAAAACTTCATCTTACTCAGATCCCACACTGATTTGACGTAAGGAGTAGTCCTATTCTTCTGCTGAGATGCCCTAATGGGGATGTTGCCAGAGGGGTATCCACCTGTTCTCGGGGTCAATTTGGCACGATCGGCCTGCATCCCTGCAGAACTCTTCGATTTCATTCCACCATGTGACACAGGGAGGTGGTGCCCGGGTTTTCACTCAGATGTCCTCGTGCTCATGGAACTAGCCATGATACGTGATTGGTGTTCTGAGACTGTGCATCCTTGATACACGGCACCCCCCTGCGTTGTCTTCAGGTGTTTTCCCACCCTCTTCTGCTGCGCCAGCTGCCATTCCCCCCGACCCACTATCCCAGGGCAGGATGGCACTCACACTGAGCACAGTTTTGTCACCTTAGCTGCTGCAACCTGTGTGAAAGAAATAGAAATGGATTCCATACCGGATCTGTTGACCATTGCACTATGTTGAGTGACTTGAGCTGTTGCATCGACAACGCCCTGAGTTGTTGTGTGGTTAGCACTAGAGTTCTGAATTGCCTGTGATGCTGGCATAGCAATCAGTTGTCGCAGTCGGTAGACGATACCTATGCGAGGTGGTCTCAGGCTCTTGATTATGTTACGAGGTCAGTAGACCAAGTCGCACAACCAGAGGAGAAGAGGAAAGAAAAAGGGAAACTCTGTAGCACTTGTCTATGACAGTGACTATCAAGAGCCTGGGGGTTCTCAGGCTCCTACTACTACTATATACCCCTCATCTCATGGCCTCCTCATGTCCGCCTCCCCTCAACCACATGCCCTGCTGATGTAAGCTAGGGCACTACCATGGGTGCCTGTCCGTCACGCATGTCACCCGTTGTGACATGAAACCGTCGAATTGTAACACACCACCTCCAATTGAAATAGATGGTGAAAAGTAGAGGAAATAGTCAATGTACAGTTAAAAAGGAACAAAATGGAGTACTTGGTTAGGTGGAAAGGATACACCACTGAGCATAACTCATGGGAACCTTTGGACAACCTACAAAATGCAAAAAGAAAAATAAAAAACTTTTACGATAGAAACCCCAGAGCCATCAGAAGGCTTGACAAAGCCACCTTTAATAGGTTAACTTTCAGACCCTATGAAAACTTCACACAATCCTCAAACAAAGTAGTATCCAAAATCGATGTCAATGCAGTAGCATCAGCTGCAAAATGGGAGCAAAAATGGCAAAAATGGAAAGGAAAGAAGGGCTTAGACACCCTTACTGAACCAGGAGATGCAGAAGGGCCATGTCAATGCAACATGTGCCTATGCCAATCACATGATATATGTAGCACCTCACACTGAAATGATTGAAGATCTCATTCCACTCCCACCCATCATTGAGGAAACAGAAGAATCATCTATGATAGAGTGCAATGCGCTGAAGGATGATAAAGAAGTTTAAATTTGTCTGGAAGCCAAACCTTAAAAAGGGGATACTGTCATGACCAATTGAAAAGCTTTGCATTTTTCACTAAGTCATTTTACTTTTATTATTTATTATTTATTTTCTTCTTCATATTATATAAACATAGGTTGACTAAGCAGGCATCTATCACTCAGCTCTTAGGTAACATAGTAGATAAGATGCTGGAGCATGGCACTGATGACTCATTGCTATTACTACATGTGCAGTCATCTTACTCATACAGTACTATATTTAGAGTAGGGCTTAGGGTAGTGCACAGACCACCTGTTGTAGTATGTATATAAAGAAGGCAATCTAACACCCAGAGTCCTCAGTTGAGTTCTCTCAGGTTTCCCCTCCCTCCTCTCCTCCTCCTGTTTAGTTCTCTGTCTGGGGCTCTTAGGTGTCACACTGAGGGAGTCCTGATACTATGCATGTGATATCCACCTTGGTCACAGACCATGCTCATCAGCAGAAGTGGAGAAATTTGTGGACAATGCACAGGAGGCATGTGACATTGCAGCAGATAATCTGGAAAAGGCAGCCAAGCATATGGCAAAGCAGTATGACAAAGGGAAACATCCTGCTAGGGAGTATCAAATTGGGGACAAGGTTTATGTCAATGCAGAGCACCTCCCACATGTAAGAGCATCAAAGAAGCTTGATGGCAAGTTCTATGGACCATACAAGGTGTTGGAGAAGATTGGCTCTGTGGCATACTGACTGGATCTTCCCAAGTTGTGGAAAAAGTACTGTTGAAACCATATGTGACACCTGCTTTTCCAGAACAGAAATGAAAGGATGATGAGTTAGGAGTGAAGTGAGCAGAGGAAGGGTAATGTTACGAATTTGACAGTTTCATGTCACAATGGGTGACATGCATGATGGTAGGTGCCCAAGCTTACATCAGCAGGGCATGTGGGGTAGGGGAGGTGAACATGAGGGAGCCATGAGGCAAGGGGTATATAGTAGTAGTCAGAGCCTGAGAACCCCCAGGCTCTTGATAGTCACTGTCATAGACAGTTCTACAGAGTTTCTTATTTCTTTCCTCTTGTCCTCTGATTGTGCAACCTGGTCTACCAACCTTGTAACAAACCCATGTGCACTGACATGATTACAAGCCCATCACCAGCATTTCACAATGCATGCATCAAGATTTGTTCTGGAAACAAAACCTATTCAGCAATGCATGCAGATGTGTTTTTACAACTATTTTTTGAGGATCAACCAATTAACTCAAAGAAGACATTCATTGAGGGGGAGTAAGCATACTCCATTTACTACTCATTTTTACTAATTACAGTATATGCTTCTTGGTCTGAGGGGGAATATTGGAATATTTTCATATATTCACTTATTCAGACACCACAAGCATTAGTAATACAGTACATATATGGTAGTTACATTGTTTGTACTTCTTTACCTCTGGCTTATGAGTTGATTCCACCACCCTCGGAATGGGTCCTGACCATTCGTCGTCCACTCATGGACAGTTCTGCTTCTCTGGGTCACAAGATCTTCACCTTGGATTCCAACAGATACTGGAGCATAATGGAGGCACATCAGCAAATTTGTGCACATATACATTACATGCATTATGGCTTTTCCCAGCCAAACTCTGCTCATCTGCTCAGCACTCCACTGCTCAAAGTGCTCAAGAGTGCCAGACAGCAGCTTATTGGGCAACTTACAAAAGAGATGGCATGTTTAATATTGGGTCTACATTTCCAAAGATTAACCTGGTTAACCACAAAGTTGGTCATCATATTCCTCACTGTATTGGCAATTGTGCTCTGTTTTTTTTTTTTTTTTTCGCATAAGGAGGATATATTCGTGAGAGTAGTAGGTATACAAGGTATAGCCTAAGGCAGTGAACGGTACATAGGGCACCATGCGTAGAGGACACGAATGGTCTAGATGCAAAGTATGAAACAGAGGATCAGTCTGGGAAAAGAGGTATAAACGGGCGGCAGGGGCTGGTAAGGCCTGGGCCAGGGCGTCAAAAGTGGCAGCTCGCGGATGGGCTTTCGGGAAAGCGATAAGGCCGATGTAGTTATTGTCGCGGCGTAAGAAGGCTGGAAAAGAAGGATAAGAGGTTGAGAATGCGGGGCACTCACAGATGATGTGGGGGCAGGTCAGGGGGGGTCCGACTAGAGCATTGCGTGCAGTGCGTGGGAAAATCTGCGTCGATATTCGGCCGATGGCATGTGGCCGGTTGCAAACTGAACGAAACGTGAAAACACCAGTGAGTCGTCGCATTGTCAGATGAAGCGAGAGCGCGTTGTGCCCAAGGTGGGCTGTGCTAGGTTCAAGATGCTTCATTTGCAGTGCGCCTCGCTGATAGGTCTCTTAGTCAACATTTATGATGCCTGATCACCCGCGTTGGCCTTGACCACATAAATGAACACCTCGATGATGGACATTAGCAGAGTAGGCTCAAGTGAAGATTTACACATTGATGGAATACTTGAGGGTGAAATCGACTAGGACATCATTGCATCATTAGTAAACAAGCAAGGCCAAAGTTGTGAAGGAAGACGTACCGTCATCAGTTTCCATCGCTCATCAACCGACTGATTGGCCTCCCATGCCTTGTTAAAGTTGAACATCGTCATGGTTCCGTCTCCAGCTACAATATTGCTAGGGTACATTTGGGGACCCTGGATGTCTGGTGGCCGAACATCCTTGTGAGATGCTGGTGCTACAGGAACCTGCGTGGGTGGAGATATTATGGTATTGCGTCCATTTGCACGGAAAATGCCTCCGCCAACTCGACTAGGCTTGGCACTTTCCCTTACTTGTCTTACTTCCACAAATGTAGTAGAGGATGGTCTAGGAACTGTGGGTGTGGCAGGTTGGGATTGTGAAATGCCGGATAGAGGCGAGGTTGGGGACGGCGTGAATGGAGGTGGGGCTTTTTGTAGGGATCGGCTAAATGTGGGCGTCATGATCTCTTGCTTTCTATCAAGGTCCCGTGCAGGAGACGGTGACGGCGGCGGCGGCTCGGGAATGGCCTCCACTTTGGCCAAGTACTGTACATCGCTTGTCGTCTGGCGGCTCGACGATCTCAATCAGTACCCGTCTTCTTTTAGGCGGAGGAGCTGAACTTGTGTTGCTCGTGGGCGCTGAAGCTGATGATGCGCGCGCGGATTCGATTTTGGATTTTTGTGCAACATGCGTCGAGTCGTATAATTGACCGCAATGGCGGCAAGGCATACCTTGCTTTTCTCTACAGCAATAGCTTGTTTTGTTGTTTTCAGTACATCATGTACGGAAGTATTGTTCGGTTCCAATTTAAGTGCGTTGTTCAAGTCTTGTTGAGGGACGTGAGCGGCATTTTTTTTTTTTTTAGAAGCGTAGCAAGGTGGTGAACTCACCCTGAGCATCTAACAGCATTCCCAACGCCAACCTCGCCTGACTTCTCCTGAACAATGCTTTCACATTAGAGGGGCTTAGCTTGAGAACAGTCGTGCAGTCGCGGTCGGCGTCTTCGTTTCTGCAGATCACACAGTGATAGATTACCAAAAAAAAACAGGATATAGCTTCTTGATAGTAAGACCTGCGTAATATTCGAGATTACGAGAAAACGATATCCTGGAGGTGCTTGAGATAAACGATTTCTACAATTCCGTTGATGAGTTGGTCCTAAACAAGAGAGCGTCCAGGGTAAAAACTATACTCAAATGTTAGTCAATTGGTTTTAACGTGCATTTGGTCGACCATAAGGTCTAAGCCCAGGGCCCACGACAAGGGAGCACGAGGAAAAGAGGCTAAACGCCCCTCCACCTTCCCTGAGAACTATCTACTACTATTCTAAGGTATCGTAAAGGGAGATCCGGAAAAAAAAACAAAAAAAAAAACAAAAACAAAAATGGGTCAAGGAAACGTTGAGCGTCAGTCTGGCCGGAACTAGCACTCAACGATCCCCATCCTTCCCGCTTGGACAATGAGCTTGGCCAAAGCTCACGCCAAACAATTGCTGTCTTCCAAATAGCTGTAGATGTCGTGCGATACCGTAGAATGGTTCATCTTCTGTATTGCGCCCCTCCCGTGGCGGTCCTTGATAAAAAATCAGTCACAATCAAGGGAGGGAAGAAATAGGTTATGAATAAATATTTGTCTCTCACGAACACTTCAAACTATACCTTCCAATAGCTTGTATTCCTCGACACGAAGGCCTGGTGTGTGTTAGTGAAGGGGAAAACAGGAAAAAAGAAGGTAACGCAACGATAAATATCATTTTCACCGCTCACTCTCCGAGATTAATCAAGGCTATCTGTCAAAATTAGCTACGTCACAGCAGAGAACGCAAACATCAAGTCCAAAAGAAACGGAGCCTTTTTTTTTGCTTTTTTGTTTTTCCATTTTTTTCTTTCGAGTTTATGCAATTTTGACATTTTTTCTGCGGTTTTGAACGGAGAATAGATCTGGGTATTTGGGGGTTTATCCCGCCTCGCGTCCATGAAAGAAAAAAAATTGAGAATCATGAAAACAGAAAGAAGAAAAAAGAAATGGAAAATTACGCCAGCGCCATCTATAGTTATTTTTGTGTTTTTTGCGTTTTGAATTTTTTTCGTTTCTTTATATCTGATGGGTGACGGATATGGTTCGGAGACCGTACCTCGGCGGAGGATTGGAAAAAGATGGGAAGGGAACGAAGGGGATGATATTGTGACCGTTGTTTCCTTTTACCTAGATCTGACGTGACAAGATCAAGTGCAGAGTCTGGAAAGCGAAGAAAAAATAAAACGAAAAGACTCACTATCCACGGTCGCCCGTCGCCAGTGCCACAAAAAACCTAGATGTTAGCAAACAGACATAAGATCAGCCCCCAAAGCGCGTATAGCAAGTCGCCAGAGATCTAGAAACTTCGACAGTAGAGCACAGCAATGAGAAAGTCTAGAAGGCATAGATATCTTGTACAGGAGGTCGCCAGCAAGTAATCAGACCATCAAGATGTCAAAAGAGAGCGCCAGTACCCAGAAAGATCTAGAAATATTAGCACAAAGCGACACCCAAAGAAGCAAGAAGATGAGAGAAACAAATAACGGTCCAAGCGCGTATAGTATGCCTAAAGCGAATGAGAAATTGAAAACATTTGCAAGAAAACACATACCATCCATTTAGATAAGATAATCAAAGTCACCCACGGAAAAAGCACGGGCCGAGCCACAGCCTATGTCGTGCTCTACAACTGCAACACTAGATCATCAGAGAGTAGGACGTGTGCCCTATCCACTCCCGTCACGCAATCCAGCCCATTACTGGCAGGGGTTGCGCGTTGTCACCAGCAAGTTTCGGAAACTAAGCTTTGCCAGAGCTCTTCTCCTACGCTCCCAGCGTCCCGGGGTGACCCATTTTCGGTTATTGAAGAAATTGAATCGTGTCGCAGTTATAATGGTTCCCGTGGAAAGTGTCATCCTCCCATTCGTCTTCCGAAATCAACTCCGGTGCAAAGATGCTCAGCGTGGCTTTTTCATCCCACTCGTCATCTTCGGGTAGACACAATATAAACGTAGCTGCTATCCCAAATTTTTTGAGTACGACGGACATGAATAAACACGATTGTGGCTTACCTTCGCTAATAAATGTGACATCTATGACGGTATCATCATCGTCCGCATTGTCGACTTGTGCGTTATCTTTATTGGCAATCCCATGTGAAATTTGTATTATTTGGAGACGCATAGAACTCACCTTCGTCGACAATAGTGACGTCCTCATCATCTTCGGGCAGACACAATATAAACGTAGCGGCTATCCCAAATTTTTTGAGTACAGACATAAATAAACAAGATTATGGCTTACTCTCGCTAATGAATGTGACATCTATCACGGTATCGTCATCCGCATTCTCAGCTAGTTCGTTATCTTTATTGGCAATACCATGTTAAATTTGTATTATTTGGAGACGCATAAAACTCACCTTCGTCGACAATAGTGACGTCCTCAGATAGGTCAGTCATATTGCAATCCCAGTCTTCTCCCATTCCATGTAAATCATTATCAATGTCAATTTCTACATGTATTCTGCGTAAGTATGGATGTCATAAACGCAAACGGAACGTACCGCCAAGTGATTCATCTTCGAAAATGTCAGTTCCGACATTACTGAGCTCTCCCGATTCAATGGCTTGCGAAAACTGGACTGCAATATCATCTCCTTGTGGTGAATGACGCGTTAAGACCAAAAATGCGTAGGGAAAAAAATGGGGTACCTGTTTGTGTAAACTCTGTGTCCTCGTCGACTTCGGATTCCTCTACAATTTCGTCAGTCTCTACAATGGGGTGAAGACCTACCTCTTCAAACCTGTCAACCCACCACGGCGTCGGCTTGCGATACCAGCGGGAGACAGGGGCAATGAGGATATCGGAGAGATCGTGTTCAGGGGTGCGGGGAATGCGGTTATTAGGATGGATGATGATGGTGTTCATGGTGTGCAGTGTTAATATGGGGTGTGGTTATGGGATATCGCAGATATCACAGTGTGTGGAAGAGCGGTAATAGCTGAAGAGCGACAGCAGAGTGGGCGAGCACTTATAATAAGTAGCGGTGGCTGACATTACGATCAGGGCTGACAAGACTCCTCTAAAGGAGGTGTTCGGTGACACGAGCAGTTGAAACTGACTGATGAATCAGTGGTTAATAGGCTAGTTCTGCACGGCGTCCCGGGAGCGAAGGAGAGAGAGTCACTACTAGTATTTCTGTACAATGGAAGCTAACATTACCTGTAAGATGTGTTCCCAAGCGTTGTTACATAAACACGAGCTTAACACTCTCCCTTGCCAAGGTTTTCTTTATCTTCAACTTATTCAAAGCCAAAAAGGACTAGGTGTCCTTCATTTTGCTTAACAACATTTTGAATGTGTTTTTATTTTTATTGTATACATCTTTTATTTGAACGACTGCGTCTTCCTACTAGTCTTGTCAAGTTTGCAGGCTCATGTTATGAAGTGAGGTTTGCCTATTTAATGGTCGTGAGCTTCTGATTTGGCTGAGTGAGAAGTCACACTTGCCAGGCTCGCGCGGCATGGCCAATACCAAAGCACAAGCTGCCAAAGAAAAGGTTGTTCGACTTTCTCTCTGTCTTCAAGCTTCAGTCCCTGAACGCCATATGTCCAACAGGGAAATGTCGCTTTCAAGGCGGGCGATTATGCAAACGCAATAGGGCATTACACGGAGGCCCTCCTAGCGGACAGGGAGGATCCAACCCTCCCTTTGAACCGAGCCGCAGCGTACCTTAAGCTAGGCAAGTACGTTTATGTTTCAGATTTCCCTTTTCTCCTGCCATATGTGCATCCCATGTACTCAATTAATCTGCAGAAACGAAGACGCCGACCGCGACTGCACGACTGTTCTCAAGCTAAGCCCCTCTAATGTGAAAGCATTGTTCAGGAGAAGTCAGGCGAGGTTGGCGTTGGGAATGCTGTTAGATGCTCAGCAGGGTGAGTTCATCACCTTGCTACGCTTCTCGTAAAAAAAAAAAAACGTCCCTCAACAAGACTTGAACAACGCACTCAAACTGGAACCGAACAATACTTCCGTACATGATGTGCTGAAAACAACAGAACAAGCTATTGCTGTAGAGAAAAGCAAGGTATGCCTTGCCGCCATTGCGGTCAATTATACGACTCGACGCATGTTGTACAGAAATCCAAAATCAAATCCGCGCGCGCATCATCAGCTTCAGCGCCCACGAGCAACACAAGTTCAGCTCCTCCGCCTAAAAGAAGACGGGTACCGATTGAGATCGTCGAGCCCCCTAGCCAACGCCAGACGACAAGTGATGTACAGTCCCAAGTGAAGGACATTCCTGAGCCGCCGCCGCAGTCATCATCTCCTGCACGGGACCCTGATACAAAGCAAGAGATCATGACGCCCATATTTAGCCGATCCCTACAAAAAGCCCCACCTCCATTCACGCCGTCCCCAACCTCGCCTCTATCCGGCATTTCACAATCCCAACCTGCCACACCCACAGTTCCTAGACCATCCTCTACTACATTTGTGGAAGCAAGACAAGTAAGGGAAAGTGCCAAGCCTAGTCGAGTTGGCGGAGGCATTTTCCGTGCAAATGGACGCAATACCATAATATCTCCACCCACGCAGGTTCCTGTAGCACCAGCATCTCACAAGGATGTTCGGCCACCAGACATCCAGGGTCCCCAAATGTACCCTAGCAATATTGTAGCTGGAGACGGAACCATGACGATGTTCAACTTTAACAAGGCATGGGAGGCCAATCAGTCGGTTGATGAGCGATGGAAACTGATGACGGTACGTCTTCCTTCACAACTTTGGCCTTGCTTGTTTACTAATGATGCAATGATGTCCTAGTCGATTTCACCCTCAAGTATTCCATCAATGTGTAAATCTTCACTTGAGCCTACTCTGCTAATGTCCATCATCGAGGTGTTCATTTATGTGGTCAAGGCCAACGCGGGGGATCAGGCAACAGCGGACGCCGTCAGAACATATTTAATGGGATTTGATGGTGTGCCAAGATTTGGCACGGTTTTGCTGTTTCTAAGTGAGAAAGAGAAGGTGAAGGTGAGGGAGGCTTGGAAGCTCGTAGGGGTGGAGGCATTGGATGGTGTTTGGAGTTCGGTGGCCAGGTAAAACGTGCAGAGCTTTCAGGGCGTTTGGGACCGCATGGGACAAGCTACGTACAGTTTGATCAACAACTCACTTTATAGGTTCTGCTGCAGTCGAGTCCCCTGTACCCATATCGCGCTGCGGTTCCTTGTATCACCTATGCACCACCATTTCTCGATCATATCTTCCTGGAGCTCGCCTGGAGTGTCAAAGAAGTCGAGCGCACCGATTCCTGTTCCCTTGGCATCATAAATGTTGACTAAGAGACCTATCAGCGAGGCGCACTGCAAACGAAGCATCTTGAACCTACTTTGCTGAGCATCGAAGGGGGCTCCAACGGCAAAAATGCCCGCATTCTCGGGAAGTTGCAAAGCAATGGCACCACCCCGAGTAGCGAGATACACAGCCTCTTTCCAATTGATCGCGAGACTGCCTGGCATATGACCGTCATCCCCCTCCTCCTCCTTGTCCCCGCCCGTCGCTACCCTGTCATTCTGCCTCATTCTAGACACGATCACTGCCTGTCTCATTGCAGACATCATATCCACGCTATAACCGCCTGCTACGTCCGTCCCCAAACCAACCTTGACTCGCGCCCGTAAAGCCTCGCGAAGCTTGAACGGGCGCGCAGAAAAGTAGACGTTTGAGAGTGGGCAATGGGCAATGGCAGTTCCGGCCTTGTGAATATGATTCAAGTCAGGAGTGTCGAGGTAGGTACAATGAGCTTGGATGGTGCGATCCGTGAGCAGACCGGCCTAGCAAAAAAAAAAAGCAAAAAATAGGGTTCGATAAGAAAGTTCCTGTTTGGTTGAATGCACATATAACAATCCAGAGCAACCTACTTGGGAAAAGACATCAATATCCTCTATGCCTCTTAATTCCCGAACCCATTTTACTTGGTCTTCTGCTTCCGCTAGGTGACTCTGTATCCTCAACGACAGCTTTCGAGAAAGGCTTCCTAATCCGTCGAGTAGGTCTTTCGAACATGTGGGCACGAATCTGGGGGTCAGGACAGGTTCGATAAGCCTGCGATGGGTTGGAAGACCTTGTACAAGATCGCGACATTTTTGCGCAAAGGAGGAAGCGGCGGAGAGAGACGAGGAAGTGGATGACTCAATGTAGGACGGTCTGGATGAGATGTCCATGGATAGTTTCCCTATGAATGCTCTGAGTCCAGCATTTTGCATAACATCGGCTAGAACGAGGCTAAATGATCCAAGGGGCGCAAAGTCAACTTTATGCCTTGTGTCTGCAAGTTAATACTAGTAGCAGCAGGGACCTACTTTGTTTCTTCCTTGATTGTCCCAAAAAGGAGCACTGCCCCCGTCCCGTGTTCGATCAATCGTCTGGCAAGATGCTCGTAAACTTTCCTGGCCAACGCCGCATCGCCATCGAGCCTTTCTTCGGCTTTGAAAGTATAGTTGTCCAGCCACTGCATCAGCGGGAGATCGAGCCCGTTACCCTGATACATGAACTGGGGCGCGTGTAGATGCAGGTCGCAGAAAGACGGCAGGAGAAAACTGCCGGAGGGAATAGAGAGAACAACATGTTCCGTCGAGCTTTCAAACAGCGATTTAGACGCATCAGAGAGAGCGGAATCAAAATGGGTAATGAAACCATCCTTGTTCACAGCTTCAATTGGGAGCTGGGTTTAGTTACGAAACACGGATAGGACCCTCTCAGGGTGGGATGAATACTTACCGATAAGATAATCTTTCAAGATTTGCAACTGCCCGAGGGCAGGTGTGTGGATGAAAGTACCTCTAAGGAGCATCTTAATTGTTCCAATACGGCGAATGGCGAATATAAGAGTCAATGGAGAAGATCGGTGTTTCCGCATCCGGTGTTTATACGTTTATCCTTTACATATAGATCAGTCATTACACCGATAATCAGTATCGTTCAAATGACATAACAATTAACATTTCATCAAGGTTCGCCGTTCAAGGATCTTTCAAACCTCTCCGCGGCCGACGGAGGCATAATGAAGCAGTGGTCGGCACTGCCCACCCCTGACCGTTGGCAAAATTCTTCGCCCACGGCTGGATACGAGTTTGTGGTCACGCGCACTGATTACAGCAAAGCACAGATACTCCACATGGTGGAAAGCTCCTGATGACGCAGGTTAACGACCAGGCCCGACAGTCCAGGAGAACCGAAGATGGCGCGGGCAACAGGATGGAATAACCACCATTGGGGTCAGTCTTAGTACGCGACCTCATGTCTGTCGTGAGGTTGGCCGTGCCGCCGGAGTTGGATTCATTGGATAAGAACAAGAGCCAGGCTACGGCAGGGAATATGAGAGTCCAATTGCCACCCGAATAGCGATTTAGCGTGACGTGGATTCTGCGATCTGCTGAGATCACCTGAAGTAAAGTATGGAGGCTCCATCAAGATGTGAAGCGAGTGATGGACGTGAGAGTTCGGCGGATAACCTGCTTAGCTAACCCGGGTCAATTCTCCTCGATCCGGACTCTATGTGTTCAAATTCGCGTATCAGGATAAAACGGAGCTTTACCATGAAGGGGGAGTGCCGGTCAAAACTACCTGATTTGGCGTTCACCGAACCTCATGTGCAAGTTCCCACCAAAAAATTTCCTCATGCCCGAAAAACGGTTGAGAACCAAAAAACACCAGGGGTGCATCAGTTTTAGCTTCAGATTCCTTTTCACATCCGCCAGAGCACCGAATTAGGCTGTGTTGCCATTCCAACGTGGCAAACAAGGGCACGATGCAAAGCCACGGGTATTGGGAATAACGTACCTCAACTTCCACACTATAAAAGCGCCACATTTTCCCGGTTTTTGATGCTTGTCGTTCATTTCCCTGGCCACTCCCCGAAGGCGCGTCCCCCTGCCCCGTCCCCGTCCGCTGCATCAACAGACTACATCATCCGACATAGAACGACATGCATCGCTTTCACATTACCCTTGTTGTTCTCTTTGCTTCATTCTGTACGACGTTTGCTATTCCTGTACCATTGCGAGATGAGCCTCAGTTGGAGAAGTACATCTCTCGTACAGGCAGGGTGAGCCAAACTTTCCGATTCAGAGACTTCTGGTTTGTTGAAACGGGTTTTCTGTCCAGGGGACTTGGTTCGATGTCGGTAAGTAATGGCTTGCGTGTGAATGAAAAGTATGTATGACATGGAACCCTTGTAGGCCTTGGTAACTGCGGTGGCTGGAACAAAAACTCTGACCGCATCGTTGCCATCCCCAAGCCACTTTATAATCTAAATGAAGGGGACAATTGCAATCAGGTTCGTTGTAATCTCAATTCAGTGGCGTGCCACCGTTTTTTCTGTTTTTTTTTTTTTTGACACCTTTCCCAGTGGGTAGAGATTAAGAACGAAGCCGATGGGCAGAAAGTTTACGCTGAGGTCCGCGACAGCTGCCCAGGCTGTGGACCTGGTGACCTTGGTGAGAATTTCGGTTCATGCCCGTCTGAAGCCGATTGTAACAAGCATGGGTAGATATGTCACCTGCAGCATTTGAAGCCCTTGCTCCCCTGGGAACTGGAGTCATCCAAATTTCGTGGCACTTCATGAGTAAATCATGGAGACCGTAAAGCCGGAGCAAATGCGATCAAAGTTACGGCGTTCCATTTCTATAACGGGGATATCCGCGCCTGTGCCAGCAAGGCACGCATAAACTCCTAGATCCAACCTCCTAATTCATGCCATCGTACGACTAGACCATTATTCTTCAAGTTACTAGGATGAAGCTCTGCCCTCATTAATTGTATTTTTATCAACTCACCTTTTCGTTTCACCGCTCGTCGACACGTGTAGTCGACGATGTATACCCGCGAGCACGTGTGTGCAGGTTTACCACTCTTGCCCATATGGTTTAACGCGGTGTTCGCTGGCGACTGTTTTTTGTTTTTTTTTTTTTTTACAAACATTTGCGGTCAAGTACGCGAGCAGACTTGATCACACGTTCACCGCTGGTGAATGACAGTCTGAGCATTAGGCTCAATACTGTTCACCATTGCAGGCGCTAGGTGCAGGGATTTTTCTAACTTTTTTCTTTCCTTCTCATCCAGGGATGCGTTCGTTTATGTTTACGATCTACCATGCCATGTACTAGAGAGACGAATAGATGTGGGTTTTGTTTGTGTTCAATACATTCATGTCGGCCAACCTTGCCAAGATTGAGCCTGCGAAAAAAAAAAAGTGCCTAGTTGTTTAGCGCATTGGAAATTCTGTTCGCAACCCTTCTCACGGCGTTGTTCGGAAGGTAAAAAGAACAAAAAGCAAAAAAGCCTGGCGCAAATCTGACGCAACGTGGGTTACACCTGTTCATTGTTTTTCTTTTCGGTTGCAGGTAGCTCTGGTGTGATCATTACCGTCCAACAGTCATTAATGATAGTTGTCGATTATGATTTTTGGCCGATGGGCGAAAAGCGCTATGCCTGAAACGTCTTGGATTCCATCTAATGAACGATGACTCTCTACTTAGCTCTGATCATCGCGAAATATTTCACAGATGTGAATTGTCAAATCGACCGATTCATCGCTCGGAATCGGCCGAACACCAACGGTTCCGTTGTCGGGGATGCCGTAGCACGGGGGGCGTGCGACGTCCCAAAGAATTGGTCAAGAGAGGGCTCGCACAAATCCAATACCTGGCGGACGATGGTGGCTCTGATCAAGGAGTGTTCTGACGGACCATTTTCCTTTACTGAATCAAAATAAGATTCTACGCGGAATCGGCCGAAATCTTAAAATAAAGAATTTAACTATACATAGCACCCCCATGAAATTTATATATATGACGCCGATTCCTGTGACAGTGTCATCGCTGTACGTACTTGTAGGAGTGGGTGTGTGAGCTCCCAACTCGGGTCGTAACCCATATGGTTTGGAAAGAGAAGCAAAAAAAAAAGAAAGTTCGTTCAATGTGCATTGCACGGTGTAGTAAACCTTGGCAATATGCGCTGGTTACTCAAGTACTTGGCATCCGTAGCCCCATCGGGCATTTTCGCCTTACTACCGCTGAAAAAAAAAATGTACAGAGACCAGACCGAAAGAGATTTAGCTCTTGGCAGCTGACTCCAAGCACTGACCTGCGGGCAGGGGGGTCATACTAGTACTATTTGTTTCGCTTTGAGCATATGGACGGGGGCAACTAGAAGTTACGTGTGATGATCATCATCATCGAGGGATTACATATTGACCCAGCTTCTCTTTACCCATCAAATACTATGCGGCTTACATAGCAAAGCCTAATGAGGTTATGTATTTTCATTTCATTACTTCAATCAGAGTAAAATCGGCGTTTGACCGCTTTATCTCAACAAGACAGGTTAGGATACTAGCTTGCTGGCGTACTACATCGACGTCCCAGAATATTATCACTCACGCCATCAAGTGATGCAAGTTCAAAGTAGGTGAACATTTTCATTGTTGTAATACAAGACATTGAGGACAGTGACTGCTGTGCTGAAAATTGCAGAGTCGCAATGAGGAAGACACGTGTGAGCCAAGGACAGTTGGTCTAAACTCTGTTTTTTGTAGTCACATTGAGGCTATGTTGGTATACAAAATGAGATGCTTAACAAATTGTGCCAGAGCTAATTGGGGATGACAGCGAGCGGCTAGGCCAAAGAAAGAGCTTTCCAGCATGGTCCAAAACACAATTGAGCAGGTCAACCATATGGGCAGGGGCAACTTCTGGGATTTTTAGAACGGCGTTTTTCAATGCTGGACAAAGTTACATCGGGGTCCTTGACAGGAGACGAGAGGATAACGGGCATAAATCAATCTTGGTGTGGAGAGCATTTTGGTACGAGGCAATCTGACGCCGTGGCTTTTTTTTGAACTGGTGGACTCATATCGGTAGCCCTGGAACGGTCAGTGTTGTAATTGAACATGACGAACTAATGGATGACGCCGTGACCGTGCTGCTCACCAAATAAGTATCATGGAGGACATGGAAATGACGCCGGTGTTGTCATGGTCATTAAGGGCAAATTTCGGTTTCGATAGCAAGGGTGTCATGTCACACATGGTCACACTGCTGTGCAGCGAATATGAATATGCACCCCGACAGCAGGAGCCAAATAGTGAATGAGACGGACAGGCTAGAACTTATCTGGGCAAGATTTTGACTCCTCAAAATCTTTGTACGATCATAGACAAAGCAGAGGGTCTCCTTGTCTAGCTAGGCCATGCGGTATGGCAGTGGTCACATCCTCCCTTTCCCTTTCCCTTTTCCTTTCCCTTTCTTTCTCTTTCTCTTTCTCTTTGCCTCCAAGAATTCCCTAACGGACTCCACATCGAAGCCCTCTCCAGTATAAACCAAATTCCTGTCGAAACAACGAGGCCTATACACGCGAAATTGCTCTGCTACCTTTCCCCTTGCGTAAATTAGCCTTGCTTGAGCATTATACTGGTGGTGGCACCATCTCAAAATCCAGACCTGGAGCTATGAAATTAATAGTCAGACGCGTTATAGTCGAGAAAGACCGTGATTGCCTACTGCTTTCGACGTGAATTTGACTCCAGTTGCTCGCCGGGCCTTAGGCAGGTATAAGATATGGTGAATCGATATGCGGAACGGGGTGCCTTCTGGTAGGGCAACCATGTCGCCTGTTTTCGATATGACAGCAACCCATGTTTCTGGCCCTGGCACTCGCATGGGATGCAGAACTTGCAAATCATTCAATTCGTGATTGGGTAGTATTTGATATCTTGTATCTGGTGGAAACACACAAATGGCATTACGGACGTCATCGGCCTTGAAATCTACGTCCTGAACTTTAGGGTCTTTAAGGTCTATGTAGTACGCTTTCAGCGTTTCATCATCACTACTGGAAGGCGTCTGGGTTCCATGCACAAGAAGAGTGACAAAGAGGATGAGAATAAAGGCGCGAGTAGGTACAATCATCACTACCTGCCAGAGATGACTGGTGACCAGCACAAGATGCCCGCGCTGCCTATAGGCTCCTATACGTGTACACATCAATCCCCCTGACAACGATCTGATGAAATACACCTGCACAACCAAGTTAAAGTCACTGTCTTTGAAGCCTACACTTCTACTATTCAAGCAGGGCTATAGTGACGTAAAATCGTGAGTGTATTATCATTTCGCTATTAAAAAAATAATCGGTCGGTGAATCTTGTCAGGGTACCTTCATTGCTAAGTGTCACTGATACATTGTCACGGATGATGTGACATGGACTCTGCCCTTAGTCTATTCTGAACCTTCGGGAGAAAAAGAGACGCGACATGTTCATGGGAAAGAGGAACAGCTACGTTCAACGGGGATATCATGCTCTATGTTTTGAGTGTGAAGTATGCCGTAGAGCGGCGTGCGATGTCCGAGGAACGACGACGGCACAAATGTGACTTCATATTTTGATGTGCGTCATGGGAGTCCCATCCTAGCTTGCTTTACGACATCGAAAAGGCTGGCGCATAGTGAGCGGGGGCGGGCAATGCCATTGCCCATGAAAATATCATCATCTCTGGTGTCTCCATCGGCGATGGATCCGATCGGATCGTTGAAACAAGCAGGGGTACGTTTCACATAGTCTCCAGCTGGCGTCCATGATATCATGGGGTAAAAATGCGATGCATATGGACGACAGTTCCGTGTACAGCGCAGAGAAATTGAGTTATGGGTGTTCGATCGACGATCCTTGCCCCGCATTTCGCAAAGCGTCACCCGTGAAGAAAAAAAAAACCCTGATTTGTTTGTTCTAACTCCTTTTAACAAGCTCCTTTAACAAGAGTGTATCGGCATTTAAACGCGGGATTTCGACAAACGGGGCTGGTGCACGTCGTGGTATCACGACACCAGATTGACTCGGTGGCAAGTGAGGTAAGTCCACGGAGGCAAGTGATGTTTGACATATATACAACTGGGTTATCCATGGGATCATGAGAAAACTGAATGGTCATTCGTCGCTGTTCTGCTGCTCCGAACGAGGGGAAGTTGTCGTCGTCGTTTTGATACAACTTGGGGATTGGATTGAACGGAGCTGCCGTAACTCTAGGATCCCACGCGTAGTACTAATAGCAACTCCCTTTCTTCTACCGGTACGGTGGCTTTTGCTGTCCCACACGAAGTCAGACCAACAATAGTGCCAACGCAGTGAGGGCAAATGCCATGGCATGGCAAGTTTATTTATTTTTATTTTTTAAAAAGGTCCCCTTTCCCACTAATGTGGTTCATCAGGAGAGCATCCACTGGCATGTGAACATCGTGGATGTGAACAGGGGATCCCGTCGGGTCACTCACATGGCATGTGGCTGCAACTTTGACAAAGTCAATAATAGTACTACTCTCTGAGCGAGTGTCCCTCGAAGCCCTCTCACTCTCACCCTCTGACGCCGACTCATCTCCTCTTCGCTGCCGAACTCGACGACCCCTGAAGCCTGAACATTATGGTTAAGGTATGGGCGGCCTGCCTCATCTACTTTCCACCAGTCCCCGAATTCGGAAAAAAAGGCTGACCATTGACCATGTGCAATTGCAGACGATCATCCGTCGCACATGACTTGATCACAGTAATACTAGTAACTAGTAAGGGACATAAAACCTAAAGTATGAGCTTCATTCATGACTTTTTACTCATAATTCTGGCGCTAGAGGCGTGCTTCTCTAGTGTGCAGGTAAGTACTATCAGATGACTAGCAGGCGGAGCTGGCCAGGACCTGCTGCAAGACCGTAGGACAACAACCCCCAGGCGCTCACGAGTAGTATCATAGTTGCCAAGCTTGGCGTCATCCAAATCCAAATTGGATCTCGTTATTTTATTCATCTGCATTAATTAACGTAGGTCAGACATCGAAGGTACACGTAAAGACATGACAAAACAATACAATGAAAACAAAAGAACGAAAAGAAAAAAAAAGACAAGGTCCGCAATGATACATCGATAAAAAGTTGGTCCATCGGATTCCATCCCAGGTGTAAAAAAGTAGAAAGCCTAGGAAATGAACCGGTGACATGAGAGGAATGTTCAGTTCGTAAACGTATACGGGAAGTGGGGATGAAGATAGGTAGGTATGGATCGTTGGTCCGCCAGAATTCATTAAGGGATCATTAATGGTTACCAGGTAATGTGACGTTCATTGACTTTGAGTTTGTGCACTTTGGGCGCCCAAGGTCATATCAGAAGCCCCGAAAGTATCAGAGCTACAACACTTAAACATGAAGCACCGATAGGGTGCGTCGATAATGCACTATTGGACTTTGTGCTAGTTGCGGTAGGTTGCTTCGTCTGCACCACGACAACGGTCGAAGACAGTGTGGACATGATTGTGTTGCTCACCGATGGCGTGGAAGTGGACGAGTCCGTTGTCATCGTATTCGTCGACAGCGCAGTGGAATCAGAAGGTGACGACTGACCGCTGCCGTCAGTACTAGTGACGGCGGTTGTGGAAGAGGATGTGGAAGTGGATGTAGGGGTAGACGTAGAAGAGGATGACGTTGATGTCATTACAGACGTAGAAGAGGATGACGTCGGTGTCGTTGCGGATGTAGATGATGTTGACGTAGACGAGGACGATGTCTGTGTCGTCGAGCTCGATGTGGGGATTGGGGTGGTACCGCTCGAGCCTGCAGTGATGACGAATGTAGGACTGGCATTACCCGAATCACCCATTACTAGAAAGGTACCTAGGGTCAGGAACAATAAAGTCAGGTTTACCCATAGACACTCACACACAATAAGATAGTCAGTCCTTGGAGGCACATTAGGAACGATGATATCAACACTTCCTTGTGTGATGTTGAAGCCCTGAGCTAAGGGGTTATCTGTCAAAAACCGTGTCAAAATCATCATTCCAGATCAATTTTTCACTTTAAAAGGATATCTCTGTTCCTCAGCCTACCGGATCTTTTTTCGGTTCGATGGCAAGAGAATGTTGTCGAGAAAAAAGTTATCAAGGAACTCACTAAGCATGAGATTAAGACCTCCTCCGCCTAGATGACCCAGGATAACCCGGCCAACCCTGTCAGTTATCTGATTATAGGGTGGCAATCCAGTGGTGTTCCTATGTTGGATCGAATGAGAAAGAAAAAAAGATCATCCCTCCATCGTGAATTCAACGTTTTTTTACGTACCAGACAACCGTCTGCGTTGTGCCAACATACCACACTGTTGAAGCATTTGGAGCCAATACTGGGGGGTCGACAACATCGCGCTTCGTGAAGGGAAATGAGAGCACCGTTGGAGCAGCAATGAGCAACGAGAGGTAAATCAACTTGGTCAGTGAAAACATGGTCGTGATGGTCGTTAGGAGAGGTCTCGCAGTGGACTTTGAGTTGAGCCTTTGAGGCTGTTGCAGCTCGGTGCGGTGCCTGGCAGTGACTGGGGATGGGCGTCCAGCCAGGACTATGTTTGGGCCCTATTTATTATAGCACCCATGCGTTCGGCTAGTAAGAGCATCATGTGATGAACGAGAAATGATTGATACCAGCTCGCCATTGGGCGCACTTGGCAGCAACAATAAGCGATAAATCAGTCTGATGACTTACCTGAAAATCTGGGCAATCGGAGTCCAAGGCCGCCCGACACCTCTGAATGGCACAGCATTATTTATTACAAACGATAGAGTAACGTATACAAGCTGACAAGTACCAAAGAAGTCTGTGTCGCGGCTGGAGCTACATGTAAGTTAGTGTGGCATTACACTTTTTTCTCTGAGGTATTATCTTGACGTAACATTTTTTTATACTAGTTTTGACGTCCGTTCGTAATAAGGTAAGTATTCTCCTGGCTGTAATCGTAAAGTCCAAAGTGTCCTATGCAGCAATGGTGAACGTGCCACTATAGTTGCCAGAGTCGCCAAACACTGATGTGCCATTCAGTAATTTATTTTTTTTCGCCACCGCGTAGATCTTGGGGGGACTTACAAACAATCGCATAGCCCGTTCCAGGAGCTATACTTTTGGGGACAGTGACCGCATGTCGTCCGGTCATGATGTCAAATCCCTCTGCCAAGGGCTTGTCTAACAAGTCAAACGTCAGACTGGATCCTTTCAAGGAGATGAATGGCCGCATACTAAACAAGAGCAGGCCGTCTTTGGCAAGCACAATACGTCCCAGCTTGTTCGTGATCTCATGGGGTGGATTCGAGGTGTCCCTTCGCAACCATCAGCTACACCCTGTCTCAGGAGCTGGTGACAAGCTCACCATGTGACGTTGTGAGTGCTGCCAACTTTCCAGACCGTGCCATTCCCAGGAGAAATGACCGGGGGTACGTACACGTCGCGAATGTCGATCGGCGCGGCAGCAATGAGAACGCTGAACAAAGAAACGAGAACGACGAAAATGGTGGTGACCTGCGACGCCGCGAACATTCTGAGGATGAATTAGAAAATAGGAAGAAGTAAAGCGATGGAGAGATTAGTGGTGAGGATTATTGAAGGATTAAGTGCCCACTCTTTATACAACGCCCATGCGCTCTACGAAGTCTGGCTTCCGGCGGACTCGAGAGGGACAATGTAAAAGATTACTATTCAACCGTACGAGAAGTGGACCTGCCCGTTAGCCTACAATCACTCTGTCATCGATTCTTGCTTCCTATCAAAACATTGAACACACCCTTATCTCTACCAGGTTGGGAAAGTTTTTGCACAGCAAAGCTTCTGCCATCATCAGGCTCAACATCGTCTTCGATTCAGCGTCCGTCAATGAGTCTTGTGACTGCCTGTGCACTCCTCGACAAAGTCTTGGATTGAGATCCATCGTGTGCATGAGCTCAAAGCCGGATTTCCATCTGTGGCTCGCGTAGATTCCGTATTCCTGCTTTGAGTTTAAGGCTAGATTGCGCATGAGCGAGGTAAGAGTCAGTCCATCCGTCTAAAGCAAGCATTCACTCCAAATCAAACTAAAGACCCGTCATCCTTTACATCGCAGCAATTGCAATGAGGCTTGCGAAGCCGTCAAGCTTCGAAAGACGATGGTGAGCCCGTTACTGCATTCGTCCTTGCTCCGTCTCTTCGGCCTGGGAAATGACCTGCCTTCGTTCATTTCGCGGGAATATACCTTCTTGTTCTTTGCAGCGTGCTCCACTAAGGTCGTATCCGCTTGATTTGCTTCTTGCGTTAAGCCAACAAATTGAGGATCACCAGGCTGCATTATTGAAGGTCTGCGTCTTGCCTGGACTCGCCGTGCCGCATGATAGGTTGGCGTACACTAATGCCCGCTGGGACCCCCGCCCTTTGGCCTTTTTTCTTTCTTTTCAGACCCATATGCCAGAACACTCGATGACGACGAATGGAGAAGATGTTGCGATATTAACTATACGATACGGGGAATAGACAAGAGCAACCTCAAGGTGCGAGCGCCAAATCTCGAGATTCTGAACTTCTCAAGATCAAGTTTGCACAATTAGGGATCGATCGTCAGTCAACGAATGACAATGTCGGCCGTTACTGAGAGGATCACCCTTCCACTTGTGCATTTGCTGCTCGAATCCAACAATAATAACGCAATGTCTGGCAAGTCGTCCTGGGCCGTATCGTGCGTGGTGGATCATGCATCGTGGTCCGCTACGACCTGGTTAACACCGCAGTGGGATAGGAGTCTGCCATTCTCGTTTTGGAGAGGGCGGGACGGGAGATGACCAGGCAGTGCCGGACCTACTCCTCTATGCTCAGATTCTGACTCGAGAGTCTTGGTGTTAGTTACTTCTTCCTCCTAGCTTTCAAACGAGCATGCTTTCCTTTGAGCGGCGAGATGTGCAGCGTCACGAGGCTAATTAACCATACGTCACGCAAGATGCAGTGTAGCGAGCATTGCTGGTACCTATCTTCTTTCTAGTCGATTGCTGATGTTGGTAAAGACGGAGATTAAATGTAGTTGGCCAGTATGCGTTATGTGCTCCTGGTCATAGAGCCCGGCTAGCTGTTAAATTGGAACAAAGAAGAGGCGTATCACACTTTAAATCCCTTCTGCGTTCGTCCAAGTTCCCGCAGTAATGTCCGTTACTGATTCGAAAGTATGCATCACTAGTTCCACCTTCCAAAGCATGGATAGCTATTATACTTGATGCAGGAGAAGATGAGGGCATCGTCTGGCCCAATGCGGCAGCGAGCAGGTCGGCCAAGAGTGTGTTAGTTCCTGAGTGGGCTGGATGCTGCATTCGTATCGGGCTTTCCACATGCAAATCCTATGCTTGATTGATGCGGTCCAAAAGTCTAATGTATTGATGTTCGCATTGGAGCCTCTTCCAGTATGGACAGACAAAATAGCCGTCCTGCGCGACGTTCGTTCAGACACTGTCAGTAAACATGACCAAATAACGCGGACGCGCTACATTTTGATGTGACACGCGTCCACACGTCACGCTGTCTTGAATGGCTCTCCCTACGCCGCCACGCTCGAGCAACAAGGAAAACAATGCTCAGGCTTTCGCAGCACGGGGCGTAGTCTGGGCACAGCACACTCAAATACATCATCTTTCTAGTCCACCCCCACCTTCAAAAAGTGTTTCTAGGGATCGTCCAGCCAGGAGTATTCTGAAGAGACAGAGTTACTCCAGCTTACCTCTCCCAGATGACATATGCGACGAGTACAAACCACGCGAAGTGACTCCGGAGCCGGCAGATCCTCTATGCAATCTCACCTACCTAGAGCACCCGGTTTCGCGCATAATAGCATCAGATGCACCCTTAAAGGACTTGATAGAAGCGCATAATGTTCTGGCAGCGCGTCTCCGCTCTAGCGTGACGAATACAACGGATACGGACGCGTCATGGCCTCTGTTTCAACCAATTAGGAAGAACAGAGACGCGTTTGTAAAAGGGATCGTAAGGGATTTGGGCCGGGCCCTGGTGGATCCTCTAGGTGGCAACGGTCACCAAGAATCGTGTGGTGAGCGCAAAGAGGAACGGATCCTCGCGCCTCTACCATCTCCAAACAATACTCCAAAGAAGAAGAGAGACGGAATGACAGCAGAGCAGGTCAAATGTGCCCGTGATCAATGTACCATCTCACATTCCGTCATTCGTTTGCTCTCAGTGGTTTGGACGATGCCAGCTATTATCGGAATATTTTCTGGTCAGTGCAGCCACTTTCGAGCGCATATATATATGCGGTCCTGACTCATCCATGATGGTTAGATGAGCAACTGAGTGAGATCCTCACCCAAGTTTTGGCAATACCCCTCGCCCCTGAGCTACCAACTCTCAATTCCCGAAAGACGTATGCATTGGCGATCTGGTTAATCCAGAGCCAGCGCCTCCCTCGGGATGTCTTGGCACCGGCAGCGGATAGAATCGCGGCCGCTTTGAAACGCGCTATTGACGGTGAGCTAGGAAAAGAAGGAAAAAAGGGCTCTGTTAGCGATGGTCTCAAGGTACCTGAGCGCTTATGTTAATATATATACTGTACTAATGCAATCGTTCAGGCCATCTATGACTTGTGCATTTACCAACCAACAACTTTCGTCAAGGCTTTCGCTCCCGTGCTCCCTTTCGTTCTTCAAAACCTGATTGGGCCCACACTCGCTCTCCGAGTTCAAGCATGCCAGGCCCTAGGAGGTATAGTCACCGGTGCAAATAGAGCGGTTCCAAGGAAAGGACCCATACATGCAAGATTTGCACGCCTGGTTCGCTTGTTCCTTACCCGCGCGCCTAAATCAAGCACACAAAGCAACGCTGTTCCTTCCACTCCGCGGGAGCCACTCATCATCCGTACTCTCCGCTTGACACTAGAAGCGACGGACCCGCAGCATAGTGCTCAAGGCCCCGTCTGGGCATTAAACGTTCTGGCTGCTTTGATCGCACTTTTGGGTCCTCTTCTCGTTGAGGATCATTCCTTGCGACGGACGTTGGCGTCCTTATTGTCGCTTGGACTGCGACACCCGAAGAGCTCCGTCCGCGCTCTTGCTTGTGTTGTTTGGAGGCCACTCGCCTGGGCCTGGTTCCAACCACCTTTCAGTCTGGATATCATATGGGAAGATGTCCTTGAGAGCATAGAGCATGATCTGAGCCTTAAGAAACGGGAGAAGGAGTTGAAGAAGAGTGAAAGGAAACTCGCGAGGGAGAAGGAAATCGATATGGGGAAGGACTCGTTGTGGAAACTCATAACGAGCGTTGTTGAGGGTCAAATAGGTGTTGTCACAATCGCAGCTCTGCTCGGAACGGATAACATCAATGGTGATTATGAGAATGACAGACAGACCAACACCGATGATAATATTCGGCGCACGTTTTCTGTCCTCAAGGCCATGACCACAAAAGGAGGGTTGACCTGCCAAGATGCCGTTGAGGCCCTTAAGCGTCTTGTCGGCTTTGAACAGACCTATGAGCAATGGCATGTCAATATGCTTCTGCCTCGTTCCTTGTTCTCCTCAACTTCGAATCTTCTCTTCGTCGAATTCAAGAGCTTGTCGACGTCCGTCAGGTCAATCTTGGAGAGATCACCTGGTTTGGAGGAAATTCGTAGTTTGACGAGAGAAGAGCTTTCAAAAGAATGGATTTTCAACGGCATTATTGACGTTTGGAAAGAGATCGTTGGTTACTTGGAGATAATGGACCAAGATGATTCTCCCGTAAGCTCTTTTAAAAGGAATACGACATGAGCTGACTTTCTGTTACTACTAGATCACAGATATCTCAGAACCTTGGGATGGTTTGATTAAGGCTAATGTAGGACATTTGCTAGGTATGCTGGTCCTATGAATTGTCGTATTGAAATTGAAATTTATTAGATGGGAACGACGACGCTGCAACCATTGCCTTCACCGTTCGCGCTGCTGAGATTCTAATCGACATTATTCAAGATCAAAACATTGACTTCACTCCCAAAGCTTTGATACTCCCACCAGCTGATTCAGCACCGAAGAGCGAGATTGAAGTATTATCCATCACACTTTCCTCAGATCCACCTCAAGAAGATCCTGTGCCAACAAAGCACTGTACGAACGGGGAATTGAAATTAAAGGTTGTTCGAGATTTGTGGGCAACTGTTAGGACAGTAGTCCCTCATTCGCTACTTGCTTCTGCAAGCGAGAAACTTCTCCTTTGCCTGATCAAGAACGAAGATGAACTTCTTGACGACAATGTACTCGGCCTTGACATATGCGACGATGACATGGCTCTTAAGTTCTGGATGCAGTTTTGTGCAGAACTCGTCATGTGTTGTGATATCGATGTCATGAAATCCTTTTGGGGCATGGAAAGCGGCGGAAACCTGCAATATCAAGGATGGCGTCGAGCAACGTGCTTAAGGAAGGTTTGGAGAGTGTTCGTGGATATGTGGAGAGTGGAATCTGTGTGTATATGGGAGGGTTGTGCGATTCTCCTGCGCGTCCCATTCATGTAAGTGAGCTTTATTCTCGTTATTTGTCATGCTCAATTGAATGATAGGAACATCAACGTTGATGGCGCAAGTGACGATGATAGCGCAATATGGGAGTCTCTGCTCGAGAATGCGATAGCGAAGGCCCTGGATCATGGCCTAGACAATGTTACGGTTCTCGAAGACGTGGCTGAAGACCTCGTTCGGGCACATGACTGGGACACTCCGTGTGGTCCTTCGTTCGTTCGTGCTACAGATGCGCTGCTGTCACGTCTGGACCTTGATGAAATCAGAGAAGTCCCATCTTCATTGCTGGGCCTCATCAACGCCGTGCTTGCTGCCACGTATCCTCCCTCAGCTCCAACGGAACAGTATGCAAGATGGGTTCTCCGAACTGTTTCCGACCTACTCCGGAAATGCAGTGAGAAGGAGATGGCGTGTAATATTGCGACAGCTGTCAAGGAAAGTGTCACTATGTGGATTCTAGATGATGCTGGGGCATCGAATGAGGAAGAATGGGCATACGATGTACGTCATATTAGTTGGTGGTCACGTATAGCCGTTAATCCAAGTTTCTGCTTATGCAGATGGAGCCCTTGTACGGCTACCTGTTATCTGCACTTGGTTTTTTGCCAAAAACGATTGAAACTCTGAACGAGCACCTGCCCATGTTGGAATCGGCCTTGCTCGGAGGGACGTTCAGAACCTTGTTAGCGGCCGAGGCTTTCAAAGAGTTCTGGTCCGGCTATTCAGACGTGACGGAACCTCGAGGGGGATGGCCAGCAGGCATATCAAGGTGTCTTGATGGCTGCAAGTATGAGGAAACAACTGCGAATACCGCGGGTGGAACAGAGGATGATCTAGTCAAGACGCCTGAGCAGTTCATCGTGATGCTTCCGCCCTCTTCCTCAACACTGTGTGAGGAAGCTTCTGACGAGCCAGGTGAGCAAACACTAGGTTGTGCTCTAATGAATGAATAACACATGCTCTCAGATCTTGACCGTTCCACAGTTTCCCCTCCATCTACACCCACAAAATATGATCCAACGTTTTCCGAAACACACCTACTGGACTTTTCGAGTCCTCTACGATTGAAACGGTTGAGCCCTGTCATAACCACATCACTTCCTCAAGCTTCGCCCATTTCCCCAATTTGGGTAGCATTGAAGAATAAGACCGGCTCAAGGAAACGTATGCGAATCTCTGTCGAGAAGGAGAACAATATGTCTCTAGCGTCTCCATCCCCGAGTGTCCCCGAAGCAAAGCAGAATTCTCAACCTCCGATGACACCGAGGAAGCGGAAGGTGCAGGATGGTCTCGATGACGGAGAGAAGAATCTTTCACCGTTGAAGAAGTGTAGATCCGATGCTGTTTTCTCTCACTCTACGAATACCTCGCATACGGATGATACAGATGACGAGGATCATATTGCGAGCAGCTTACTTGCATCTCCACGATCGTCGGACGAGATTGTTCTTTCTCCAGGAAGGCCTAGGAAGCGAAAGCGGACAACAATGATTATGGCTGCCGTCGAAGTGCCTACGCTCAAGTCAGTTGCCGCGAGCTACGCAAAGACCAAACACAAGTTGCATTCAGTAGACAAGAACGATGGACGGAGATTGATCACGCCCAAGTCAATATTGCGACGCACCAAGAGCGACTCTTCAAGGGAACTGTCGAAACAAAGACGCGAGTTGACCGCCGAAAGCGAGCACGACCTGTTTGGGCCTTTGCCATTGCCTAACCTTTTGGCATCATACCCACAGTCAACAACTACCAGGCGCATCATCACCAGATCTAGTTCTGCATCTGCAACACTGTCGTTGCGGGAGCTTGATTCAAAGTCATTGGATCAGAGCCCGCCATCTTCCCCATCTCCTCAAGCTAAACTCGTGCTTGAACCTCTTGCGGACGATTCGGAAAACGAAGATATGTCGGCAGTGGGGTCGAGTCCGTTGAGGTCAGCGAGGCTGCGCAAGATACGGCGAACTCGATCCCAAATGATCACTAGGAAAAAGATTGCAGTCTAACTGTTTCCTAATTGCCAGACTCAAAAGCTATCAAAAATTCGTGTTTTTTTTTATTGCATTGCATTATCAATTAGAACCTGCATTTTTCTGTACCTATAGCTAAAATGTCCATAACTAATAAATATCATACGGTCCTTGGAACTATCCAATAGATGAATCTCACGAACCCTGGAGAGGAGCACCTGTATATTATGTCCTTACCATGTTACTCGATCCGAACCCAATACGTGCTTGTCCAGAATGCTAGGATCGCCATTACGAGGATTCCCACAGCAAACAGGTGCCCTGAAAAATCCGTCCAGGCATCATTTACAGCGAACGCCGCCCTCGGCGCCGGCCATACTTGTACCTCTATCCGATGCAGCTTCCCACTCGTCCGGTCCGCCACCACGACAAATAGCGTCTGCCGTGCTTCATCGTACGTCCACTGGTCTCCTTTCGACAACCCGTGCACCTGTATCTTCCGACCCCGTGTCAGAAGAGAGGGTAAGAATATCTCTGTTTCATATGAGGTTAGAACAGGGCCATCAGCATCAGGTCCGTTGTTCAGCTTGAGGTCGGCATGGTTCTCGCGTCCCGCAGGTGTCATCACCCACTCGAACGCAAACCACCCGGTCGTGACCTCATACTCAAACTTCAACGGCACACCTGCCGTCTTGGCCGGGTACGGCCGCACAACCATATTTAAGATCCGGCCTCCATTGTCCAACGTGACCGAGTCTTGGGTATAGTCTAGTAACGAAGGGGGTAGTGCACGTTTTTGACTGAACCACGAAAAGTTTTCGCCGTTCCAATCATCGCCTAAAGTATCATCATTGTATGGGTTATAGTTCCACAGCCTATTCAATATTATAATCAAAAAAAAAAAAGAAAAAAAAGAAAAAAGGATTAGACTATCCACTCACGTAAATCCAACGAGCGCTTTATCTAAGCCAGTTATCAAGGCATCCATCATACGACCCTGCCAGCTGAAATTCTCGGTTGCGAATGCTTCCCCCTCGCTATAACACGTGTAAGTTGAAAAACTGGATACTTGAATGAAACTGAGACGCACTTCATGTCCATCGGAATGCCACATTCTCCAATCAATACTGGTGTCTCTCCGAGAGACTTGTAGCCCTCCTCTACTATTTTCCCTATTTGCAAGCCAAAGTTGTCCCGTACACCTTTGTGTCCCCAATAGAATGCTTGCAAAGGAAACATACCCTACAAACAAATGTCAGTACAATTACAACTCGAACTGTGCTTGACTAACCCTCGAAAGGCCTTGCACGTTCACCGTGAAATCGCCAAACGATTTCTTGAACAGAGCACTTAAGTCGTACCTATACGCCGCACTATTAAAGATAGAGTGGCTCAAAGTAATGATTTGCCTACCAATGTGGTGCGTAGACCATGTTACTCAGTCTATGCTCTGATGTCCATGATGAAGGACAAAACTGTTCCCCCCGTCATTAATACGGACTACACTATACCTGCGCACTCACTTCATTGGGTATAGGCTCAACAAACACAATTTTGTCAGGCGAGCTCAACTTCCTCACACGTCCAGCCCATCGTTTCAGGAACGGATAATAAAAATCGGTATACCAATCGATCTTCCAATCGCTCAGCATTGGGAAAAAGTGTGATAACACATTAATGCTTACCGGTCTATTTGTGTCGGGATGCCGCGTGAAATAATTCTCCCTCAAGACGACACCCTCGCTCCTTTTCACATCCCAAGCCCATACACCATGCATTTCCCAAGGGCAACTGCCGAAAGTGGGGCCATCCTCCCTCCATACCTTCCGCCCGTTGGGGTTCAAAAGCGTTTCCGAAGTTTTAGTCGTTGGGAAGGGGAACGACCGGGTATACGTTGGTACTATTGTTGGGTGACCCGCACCGAGTTTGAAGGATTGAAAAGCAGATGCTAGGAATGCCCCTTGCTGTCAGACATAGCTGGCTAATTTACAATATCTGCGAAGACGGCTTACGCATAGGGCCCAGATGAAGCTCCGCATTATAATCAAAAGAATGTAATGATCCGAGATCTATATATCCTCTATGTGGCTCGTTCATTACCTTTACCCATCAAGGTCAGAAAAAACAAACGAACGGTCACTGTGTACTCACTTCGAACCCAATAACCGAATCCAAGTCCCCCACAGCCTCGACTAATTTATCAAACATTTCCAAAAACGTGTCCTGCAAAAACATCTGGATTGAAACCTCTTCCCCTGTCCCCTTCTTCACCTTGAGCTTGGGCACAAACGTATCTCCAGCCCAGAAACACGTGCTAGATAGCCAATTTTTTTTTTTTAGCGTGAGTCGTATCAAGCAACAAAAAGAGACGACATACGCCATCGTTGACGCGGCCAATTTCGTGTATCCCGTCGGCCATAAACCACGGTTGGCGGGATCCTTATCTGCGCCGCCTTTCCTCACGCCGTTCAACCACGCAGCTCCCGTCTCTTCCAGAGCACCCAGTTCAAAGCCGATCGACTCGAGTGTCCATGCCGGTGCCCCCGAGCCACCAGAGTACCGAGACCAGATGTCTTGATGCATCGACACAAACGCGACAATTCCATATTGGGGTAAGAGTGAGAGGAGAGAACGGATATAAGAAAGGTAGGGAAAGTCATATTGACCACTGCGGGTGTGCGGTTAGGTTTAATTTCGAGCGGGGGTGGGACAGGTTAAGGATAAAATAAATAAATAAATAAAACACGCACGGTCCATCGTGTTCAATTGCTTCCCAAGTCACGAGGAATCTCACTTTGCGGATGTTCAGAAAGAGGAAAGTCGAGGGACGAAAAGAAAACGCGTACGGAACGTGAGCCCCCACCTCCGCAAGCGAGAAAAGTGTTCATGGGCCTCTTCTAGGGGAAAAGGACGCCCGACAAAGGTGACTGACCGATGGTCAAGTGGAAATGAGTCGGGAGTGTGGTTCGCGGGTCTTTTGCAACAAATGATTAATGAAGGGTAGATTACAAGCAAATAACAGGACGACTATTACTCACGTTTTACAGCTCCCAGATAGATTGACACCCCTCAGTTGACATACGCGTCCATGGGCGTCTACAAAATGCCTCCCATGAATGCGGATGTTGCCTCCGCCCGTCCAAGCGTGTGCGTAGGATGTCGTGTCTCCTGGTTTATAAGAGGATGACAATGAAGGATGAGTCAAGATATCCCGAAGCTGGCCATCATGCTCATCGACGAGGACGAATGAACTTTGTAGATCTAGGTTGGGTATCATGTTGCGGTTAACGTTTATGTAATCGACTGGCTGCCAATTAGAATGGGATATATTTCGTATTTCGTCTGCTAATATTGTTTACTCGAAAACCGTCTAGTACAACATCGAGGACATGTCCGCACGGATACGGCTGTAGTCCTGGAGACTCTCTACACGACCATATGCAGCAACTGCAATCTACATTTCACTAATCAGTAACCCTGTCCACGTCGATCTTGAACAAATACGCACATCTCGGTCCCAAAGATACTTTTGTGCAACCCGCTTGATCTCATCCACGGTGACAGCATCGACAGCCTTTTCAATTTGTTGAGGTGTCATGCGCCGGCCGCTCGTGACCAGCTGTCTCCCAATGTCCTCCGCAACGGCGGTGGTTCCATCAAGGCTCAAAAGTAGTCCAGCCTTTAGCTGGCTCTTGGCCCGCTCAACCTCAGCCGTGGTAGGATCGATGCTCATCCTTGTCCACTCTTTCAACGTGAAATGTGTGAGGTCATCGAGATTCATCAAGTTTTCTGAGACGAGGTAGATACCCCAGAGACCAGTATCAGAGTAGGACGTTGAGAAAGACATATACGAGTTAGCAAGGTTGTTGGAAGAGATAATGTGCGAAAGACGAGAAGAGAGAAGGGGAGATGATCCAAGGCTGCGGTCCCAGTTGCCGAAAATGCTTTGCATGACCATCATTGGGAAATAGTCAGGAGAGCTCCAGCTAACACCTTCGACAGCGATGGCAATATGGACGGTCGGGACTTCGTCATTGCGAATGCGTACCTCAGAACCGACAAAGTTTGTTTTAGGGTGAGAAAGACGACCGAGAGGGATTGGGTTAGGAGAGACGGGAAGTGTCGAGAAATGTTTTTCAGCAAGCTTGACAAGTTCGCCATGATCAACTCCTCCAGTTCCAACCAGGACCATACGATCGGCGGTATAATTGATCTTGATATACGAAGACAGATCGTCCCGTTTAATGGAAAGAATGTTGGCTTTTGGACCAAGTATAGTGCGTCCAAGGGGCTGACCTAAGAAAAAATGAGTGATATGAGAACAAGTATTGAAAAGATGAGCCAAACCTTGAAACGCAACAGCATGTAAGTGGTCAAAAACGACCTCTTCCAGCTGCTTGTCCACTTCCTGTTGCTCACGAAGAATAACATCTCGCTCCCGCTCAATTGCAGCACCGTCCAGTTTGGAGTTCTGCAAAATGTCGCTGATAATGTCTACAGCAGTGGTAACATCCTTCCTGAAGCTTTTCGCATAGTAGACGGTCTGCTCCCTGGAGGTGTAAGCATTAAGGTGAGCTCCCAGGTTCTCAACCTCAAGTTCGAGGGCGTGTTGCGTCCGTCGGTTGGTACCCTTGAACGCCATGTGTTCCAAGAAGTGTGCAGTGCCGTTCGTCTTGTCTGTTTCCGCCCGCGAGCCTGCATCTATCCATACACCAACAGTAGCTGTTTGCGCATGAGACTGGGCCTCTGTTGCAACTGTCAGCCCATTCGACAACGTTGACACTTCTGTGAATGGTCCAGATACATTGTGCGCTGTCGCGAAAGTTCTCAATATTCGCTTTAAAGTTGATTTCTTCAGCCCGTTTCTCAATTTTAGGGGCTATAAACTCACAGGTTGGCGGCCTGCGCTTCCGAGAGCACGGCTGAGGACTGTTCTTAACAGCATGGATGCCCTACAGGTTTTTGGGTGAATGTGCTTAAAGTCGGGCGTTCACGGTCGGAACTTGCCGATGTCACGTGTCACGTGTTTGTCACTGAAAAGCCGTCGTCAAGATCACTCGCTCTACGATATAAGTACCCTCGCGCTACTATACGTTCTACTGGAGGTGCACGTCTACTTGGTGTGGCCGAATTCCAACTACCTGTGGTAGTTTTTCCATGTAGATTTTCCAACTACTGTAAGTACTGATTTAGCATTCGTCTACTATGATTCTATGTAATATTCTTTGTTCAAGAAAGCCGCAATAGTGCTATAAACTTTCTGAGGTGCAAGCTCTAGCCTAGTGCAAATGTCGCAGTATTAATCCCTCTGAATCTGGCATCACATATACGCAGGTAGTTTCGAGCTCAAGCGCCCCAGGAAATAATTTCCACTCTTTTACATGCATGAACCTACAAGGGCGAATCTATTTTCCTTTTATAATACACGAGAGGAATGCTTTGGATCAGACACAGACCAATTATCACCCGTTCACACAGGACGAGAGTGCACGCGCGCGATCAAGCAGCAGTTGGCCCTAAATGATGTCGATTTCATGACGGTTTCGGGAGCATATAGTCTGTGGGAAACAGAGTAAGGTCGATAGTGGGATAAGTATAGTACAGGTCTTAATGAGAAAAAGTAAACAAGGAGCTGTCTGACGAATGTCGAAGGAGGCTTTGATCAAAACGCATTGTGGCAAGCCCCAGAGCAGAGGCGAATGATGAATCAGTCGTTCCTTCGCGAACCGAAGCTGAAAGCACAATATTGGCGTTGTTCTGTTTTTCAGAGAAAGACTTGAAGATATCCGGTATCCTGGAGTTACTTGAGGAACATCTCACAATTCTGTTGAATATTTGATGTAAATGTTGGTCAATGTAGTTCTAAACAAGACAATGTCTAGGGTGATGAACTGTACTCAAATGTCAGTAAAATGATTTTAATGTGCCAATTTGGTCGACCTTTATTAGGTCTAAGCCTCACACGACAAGGAGCACGAGGAAAAGGGGCTAAACTGTCCCTTTATCTTCCCTAGGAACTATCTACCGGTGTCCTAAAGGGAGATCCAACAAAGTATGGGTCAAAGGAAGGTTGAGCGCTAGTCTGACCAGGACTAGCGCTCTGCTGTTTAGACGATGAGCTTGGCAGGACTCATGTCAAATAATTCTGTCGACAGGGCGGTGCAGTCCGTCTGTCGGGTCGGCCGTATAATCAACCGCCAGACGGTCAGTCCGTCGACAATGATATGGCATTTTTTTTTCGAGTAGAATATTTGCATAAGTCAGGTGTAATATGCAACTCCGGGAAAGAATCATAAATACAGAAAAAAGCAAATGTGATAGATATGGATATCGTTGGCCAGAGATCGTACCCCGGCGGAACATTGGCAAAGGACCAATGAAAAAGATTGCGGTTAAATACCAAGGACATCTGCAGCCAGTTATGTTAGCGGCACCGTCGCTCGTCTTGCACGCTTACCTGGCAGCTGACAAGTTGTCCTCCTCATATCATTCCACGTGCCTAGCTGCCATACGTCAACGCGTCAACTTTGCACGTTCCCCTGCTACTGCCTCCCATCCGCCACTACACTGTCCCACATCGATGTACTCCTGGAACAACGCATCCGCGGCCTCCCACTCTCCGCCCTCCACCATCCGTCCTCCACGTCTGCCCTGTGTCTTTGCAGGCGATGGCAATCTGCGGGTCATGTACATTGTTAAAAGTACGGTCCTGGCGTCTGCAGATTCCATGAGGGGTGTTGGGTGTTCTTGATGAATACAACGAGCCTTTTCGTCAGTTTATTTATCATTTCGACCTGCTTGGCGCAAAGAACAAAATGTCTTTCTCTTGGCGCAACTGGCAACCGCCGCCACGATTGCCAGGAAAGCGGTTTGTTTGTGATACAGGTGCTCGCTTAGAAATGTCATGTGAGATTTCTGTGCCGGGCTTCAAATGAACGCCAGGTGGCCCACTCCAGCTGCCAGGGCTTTGTTCTTCAGAGCAGTGGCACGATCATTGGCATTACATTCTGGCGTGCCACGTGACATGTGACAACTGATCAAACTTGCATGCATGCATGATCTGCACCCAAAAGATTCACCTCAGGCCGCCCTTCCCAATGATGTTCTCGTCCACATATTTGTTCTCGTTTCGCAAGACTACGGACCCGTCGCATTCCAAATGAACCAAAGCGATGAAACGCCTCCCCAGCTTGTGTTGTCACACGTCTGTTCACGTTGGCGCGCTTTGGCACTCAGTGCATTCGAGCTATGGAATAACATCTGCCTTTTAAATCGAGATGACCATTGTGTTAGTCCAATTTGCCATGAATGGCTCTCGCGTGCCAGAAGCTCTCCGATAGAGCTATCGTTATTATCCGATGGTCCATCTTGGGATCATTCAACCGTCAGGGATGATGATGACATGATGGCCAGGACCATCCAGGACATTGTTTCTAACTTCAAGCCTCAGATCAAGATACTCCACATTTATCTAACTTTTGGTCAGTTCAAAGCGTTATCCAGCTTCCCCAATACTATTTTACCAAACATCGAGAGGCTCGAATTTTTGTTCGGTTCTTACAATGCTGAAGAAGCCTTTGAAATTACCCCGATCAGTTTCACCAAACTACAATCAGTGGTCATTACTGATAAACTCTCTGCGATATCATTGAATTCGAACGTTTTACTGAATATCTCCTTGCCATGGGGTCAGCTACGGTGTTTGAAGCTCCACTTCAAAGCAAGATACCTGATGCCGGTCTTTAATACATTGCGACGGATGCCATTACTACAGGAACTCCGTCTTTGCATTCGATCAGACCCTTTCCATTACCCAGATTCATTGGAGGAGTTAACCATACCTAGTTTGCGGCGCATCTGCTTGAAATTCTTCATCCACACCGAGGTCACTAGCCAGGTCCTCCGTAGCATCACTTGCCCCGCCCTTGTCGAATTAGAGACAAATATGAGTGTATGGTCGAAAGAAATTATCAAGCAACAATACAATTTGCAAGGACTCGAAGAGCTCTCATTCCTTAATCATCCTATTCCCGCCTCTTCTATTCTGAAAGACGCGCCGAAACTACGGAGACTTCGGATAAGGGGAGGCGCAATTGACGATGAGGCGATCGTGGGTTTGTCGAACGGGACCCTGGGACGTTGTCTCAGGGAATTGGCGATTTTTTATGCTGAAGATCTGAATCGATTGCTCAGCATGGTGGAGATGCGCAAGAGAACGGTTGACAGGTTGATTGAGAAGGGATGTGACTGGAGAGAGATGATTACTGTTTTGAGAGAAGTGGGTATCCATTGCGAGGATTACGGTAGCGAGGGGATTGAACATGGATACAAGGAAAGGGTTGAAGCTTTGAAGAATGTCGGTATTACAGTTTGGATGTCTGAACATGCACATGAATGAAATCATTAACTAGTAACTAGTTTAATAACAGAGGAGACTGGTACATGCCGATACACATCGCGAATGGAACATATAAAATAAAATAAAATAAATATTGAGACCCGTAGGTCTACCACTCCGGAAAAGCGTGTCATCCTTGTGCAGGGGCCATGCTAATCTTCTCTGTATCGTTCCAATTTTTTCGTATGTCACCCCGAAGGGGACAATACTATATGGTCTTGTTTGATTGGCGCAAACCAAGTTTTGTATTTTGTTCAACTGGCAGGGTAGCTTATGTAATACCACCCTCACGTCCTAACGTCATGAAGATGAAACCTGAGGACGGTAAAAACGACATAACGCGCTTGGAAGAAACGGGCAAGGAGAGCGCATGACAAAGGGCATCCGCCGATCATACTGCCACTGGGCTTGCCAAGGGCCACCCCCTTTCCTTTCAGCCCATCATGGGATGCACAAAAGTTCAGTAGGTCTGTGAACAAGCACGCCTTAGAAGCCATGAAGGCCTACGGTATGCACAAAATTTGGCGAAGCCGGAGCCCGGAGCCTGAGGGTGTCTGCTAGATATTCAATAACCCACTACCCACTACGCTCAACCAACGTCATCAATACGATCAGGTATCACCACCCTTTCCATCCATCGCTCCTTTCGCAACCCCTACCATCCTCCTAACATCTCTCCCTTATGGTTGGGTATAAAATGGTGTCACTATTGCCCTTTCAAGCATCCACCACCACACCCACTGTGCCCTCGTCAAGATGTTCTCGCCAGTACTGCTGAACTCTCTACTTGCTTTGGCCGCATCAGCGGCCAGCGTTCCCACAGCGTCTCATGTTACGCTGTCTCTGTCTAGACAAGTCAACTTTACTGGCAGTCATCACCTTCTACGACAAGATCAAGAAAGGGCACGGTTTTTGGCGGACAGGGCGAGTGGACCTGGGCAGTCCGCTGCTATCATCAATGAACCGGTCACTAACCGGATTGTGACTTACGTCGCGTCTGTCGGTGTCGGGAGTCCACCCACTTTCTGTATGTTCCCTATTAGAGTTTTCCATATGTATTATTTTTTTTTTTGCTGATGACTTGACCATAGATAATCTTATCGTGGACACGGGAAGGCAAGTTTTCATACTTTTCTAACCTCAACATGCTAAAGTTATTCTTCAGTTCAAACACTTGGGTAGGTGCGGGCAAAAAATATGTCAAAACTAGGAGCAGCAGACAAACTCAAGACTCCGTGGTAAGTTTTATTTGACATCAGGGATGCAGAAGCAGAAAAGTGATGGCCACTGGTAGCACGTGAAATATGGTTCAGGATCTTTCTCAGGTTCGTACGGCCGTCCGTCATAATAGATAATGGAGCTGACGGAGTCTTGTTGCAGGGATTGAGTATATCGATACCGTTACCCTTGGACCCAATCTTGTCGTCCCACAACAGTCTATTGGCGTTGCATCGACCGTCAGTGTTCTTTCATAATAAATTGATCGTGTAACTCATTCAACGTAGGCCAAGGGCTTCACTGGCTATGATGGAATCTTAGGGTGTGTATTGGATACCGTGCTTTTTGACTACGTATCTCACAATTATCCCAGGATTGGTCCCGCTTTCTTGACCAAAGGTAGACCCAACACGTGAAAAAATTGTTATTTCCGCTAAAGTGTTTTAGGAACCCTTTCACCGCATTCCTCTGCAACGATTCCGACCGTTACGGACAATGCATTCTCCCAGAGACAGATATCCGCCAATTTCATCGGTATATCGTTCCGACCAACTACGTCATCTTCAGTTCAGAATGGCGAGCTAACGTGGGGTATGTGTCCCTATATATGTATGCGTCTCGCAAAGCTAATCCTCAACACAGGTGGTGTTGATCGTAGCAGATACAGCGGGTCAATCAATTTTGCGTAAGTTGAAAATTTGATTTATGTTATAACGTCTATTTAACGACCATCCAGTCCTGTCACATCCACTTTCCCGGCCAGCGCTTACTGGGGTATAAATGAGTCCATTACGTATGGATCAAGAGTTATCCTATCCAATACTGCAGGCATTGTTGATACTGGTGGGTCTATATTGCGTAAAGTTTATCCATTAATAACACTCCTCTCTCTCTAGGCACAACTCTCATTCTCATCGCCACCGATGCATTCAATCGTTACAAAGCTGCAACCGGCGGTGTTGCTGACGCAGTCACCGGTCTGCTCAGAATCACTCCTTCTCAGTATAGCTCCTTGAAGACATTGAATTTCAACATCAATGGGGTATGTTTTCGCTTTTCACAAATGCATTTGTAATCCGATTCTGATGCTAAATCTCAAAGTTTGCTTACGGCCTAACACCCAACGCTCAAATTTGGCCGCGTTCCCTCAATACGGCCATTGGTGGTCGGGCGAACTCGATATACTTGGTCGTTGCCGATATTGGGGCGAACACGGGATCAGGCCTTGATTTCATCAACGGGTACACTTTCCTTGAGAGATTTTATAGCGTTTATGATACCACGAACCACCGCGTTGGCTTTGCTGCTACTTCTTACACGACTGCGATCTCGAATTAGAGTTACTGATTATCTGTTTACTATAATACCTGAATTACAATTTCTACTTGGATAATAATGCGCGAAAAACTCAACACTTATTCTTACCAGCAACTAGGTTTGCCTCTTCACTTTTCGTCATTTGGCTCTTGTTTTTCTTGTTTGTTTTTTGTTTATGAGTAAGATAGAAATGGATTGTAACGGGAATTATACAGACTACATAATTATCGAGAGCATCCAACTTTAGGTTCATCGATGAAGCCAACTCTGTCAGTCATTTTCTGCCATTTCTATTCGGAGATATCTTTTGACTATCTCATTTGAGAATTAGCTTGGTAAAATGACAGTTTTATAGCACATGATATATCCAGGATCTCAATGTCTACGGGGGAATAAATAAAATATTTTATCAACTGCTGAAGTAAGCGGCGGTTTGCGAGTTAGGGGCGTCCATCAACGGTGTACAGTAGTTGTTAAATACAAAATAAAATATGAAATTACTATGTTTTATATCATGACGGTACCTCGTATTAGATGTCGGCGCATCGCATTAATAATGAGTTGTTCATCACCCATCTTTCCAATACCACTTCGTCACCCATCTCTCCTACTGCGCGCGTTCACGCGCCCTCTACCGTCGATCCGCCTATCCGCATCACACGCAGAAAAGGCGTTGCTGGTATATATTGTATGCGTAGTCAGAAGCTGATGCAACAAGGTGACACTGGGAAAGGATCAACCTCATGATTATGCCTCCAGAAACACGCGGAAGAGACAACTTACTCAATTTCTTATGCGAATGCATAGCTATGTGGATACAAATGATATGACTTTGCGGCCTTCGTTATAGTCGCTTTCAGTACTTCAGTATCCAGTATCTCATGTGTTTCAACAATTTGCTGCACGTTATTCCCATCCTGCGCGTATCAAAGTATAATTAAGTCCCCATTAGCTCAAACGAGGCATCTAAAAAGAATATCCCAGTTTGCGCATCACACGCAGCTGGCATGTATTGTATGCGCCGTACGTCCGAAGCTGATAAGGTTCCGATTTTAAATCTTATAAAGGCATCAATGCATCAAGCCCTCCGAAGCGTCGACACCCATCCCATCCCGAGCAGAGCATTCCTCCCCAGATTTGTACCCCCATGGCAGTTATTCCGAATGTTGTCATCTTTGGAGAGACGGGAGTGGGAAAGAGTTCGCTCATCAACTTGATCGCGGGCAACGATATTGCCCCAGTTGCTAATGGAGCCGTGGGGCTCACATACAAAAGCACATGCTACCCAGCTCAGATTGGTGGATTGCAGTTCAATCTATATGACACGGCAGGATTGGGTGATGGTGACGAAGGGACAGTTTTCAATGATGCAATTGTACAATTGTATACCCTGCTTCGAAGGCTGGACACTGGTGTCAGTCTCCTCGTATTTTGCATGCGAGGTCCGCGAATCAAGATATCTTGCGTCAAAAACTGGCGGTTGCTTCGGGAAATCATTTGCCAAATGCGCGTTCCCATCTTACTGGCAGTCACAGGATTGGAGTACGAGGAGCCTATGGATAACTGGTGGACAGAGAATGAGGAACACTTCATCGCATACAACATCTACCCTAGTGGAGTTGCATGCGTCACAGCGACGAGAGGGAGACAAATGCCTGATGGAGCCTATAGGTTTGGAGAGGAGTATAAAGAATCGCAAGTGAAGATCAGGAGGTCGATACATATGGCACACCTTCACCACCCATGGCGCGTACCCCCGGCAGAATGGTTCATCGAGATATCATATAGAGGAAGTGGAAAGTCGGTTGAAACAAGTCTTGGAAGTGCGACGAAAGAATTGATGGGACATTGCTGGATGACGGCGGAGGAGGCACATGCACTGGCGCAAAGCCTAAGTGGCATATGAGATCTAGTAGCTAGTAGCAATACATGGTCCACGTATCTGATAAGTAACATACTGGCGACGAAGGCAAAAAACAGAACAGCGTTGTTGTACTTTTAGCTACGGTTCGTTAAGGAACGACTGAAGTGTCAACATTGTCGAATGGGCTTACACTGTCGCAACGGAGGCCCAGCCACTGTTTTTTTTTGTTTTTTTTTGCATGGAAAGGTCACGACATAAGTAAGTATGCAACCGGATACCAGAGGCGAACGACACGTTGTGGGTCGTGTGTGATAAGCTACGTAGCTAGATGAAAAGTAGGCAAGAAATAGAGGAACAGAAAACCTTGCTTAGTCCGGGAAAAGAGCCACATGTAGGTGACGGCGACGGGGGCGGGACGTGACAGGGACAAGGGCATCGAAGGTAGCAGCGCAGGGGTGGTCCTTTAGGAAGGCAATGAGGCCGACATAATAATTGTCGAGCCGTAAAAAGGAGCTAAAAGACGTAAAAGGAGGCGGGTAAGAGAAGCACTCACAAATGATACGGGAACGCGTCAGTGGTCTACGATGAGGGCAGTCGATGCAGTGGAGAGGCGCCTGTGGAAAGAACCGGCGGCGGTACTCCGCAGACGGCATGTGGCCGGTGACAAACCGAGTAAACCTTGAAAACAAAGACGGAGAGTCGTCGCATTTGAGGATGAATCGAGATTTGGAGCGACAAACCCCAGCCACTGTTGAATGGATAGATACAGGCTCGCGGGCGGAAACTGACAAGACGAACGGAACAGACACCTAGCAGACCCCCTGGGGCCTCCATACTTACACTCAACAGATCTCAGAATCCACTCAGGCTAAATCGCTATTCGGGTGGCAATTGGACTCTCATATTCCCTGCCGTACCTTGGCTTTTGTTCGTATCCACTGAATCCAACTCCGGCGGCGCGGCCAACCTCACGACAGACATGAGGCCTTGAGGTCGAACATTTTCCCAGAGACAGATATCCGCCAATTTCATTCGTATATCGTTTCGACCAACTACATCATCTTCAGTTCAAAATAGCGAGCTGACGTGGGGTACGTGTGTATACATGCGTCTCTCGAGTCTAATGCTTAACACAGGTGATGTTGACCGTAGCAGGTAAGCGGGTTAATCAATTTTGCTTAAGTTGAAAATTATCTATGTTATGATGTCTATTTCTACATCCCTTCTCTCCATAACTCTGATTCTCATCGCCACCAATGCGTTCAATCGTTACAAAGCTGCAAGCGGCGGTGTTGCTGACGCAGTCACTCGTCTTAGTACAGCTCGACATTGAATTTCAACATCAATGGGGTATGTTTTCGATTTTCACAATGCATTTGTAATACGATTCTGATGCTAAATCTCAAGTATGCTTATAGCTTAACACTCAACGCTCAAATTTGGCCGCGATCGCTGAATACGGCCATTTGTGGTCGGGCGAAGTCAATATACTTCGTGGTTGCCGAACACGGGATCCCTTGATTTCATCAGGTACAATTTCCTTGAGAGGCTTTATGATACCACGAACCACCGCGTTGGCTCTGACTGCGACCTCGAATTAGAGTTACTAATAATCTGTTTATAATATCTTAAGCTTGTATAATTGCCACTTCGATGACTTTTAACATGCGCGAAACACTTCGACACTCGTCGCTGATAAGACTGCTCTAGCTTTGGCTCTTCATTTTTCTCATTTGGCATGAATAACCTACTTTAGGTTTTGTTTTTTGGATGCTCTGCCAGGCCTGGCCTCGATTACTGTGTACTGCATTATTCTCATTACAATCTTAAAAACAACTATAGGTTCACCGATGAAGCCAACTTGTCATTTACTTGCCATTTCTCACTTGGAAATATTGACTTGTCTCACTTGAGAACTGGTTTGGTATATCCAAGATATTACAAAGCTCAATGTCTACGGGGGTAAAACAAATATTCTATCAACTGCTGGAGCAAACTAGGCGGACAGACTGGTTGTGAATCCATACGTCGTGATACAGGTTGGTACCTAGGATCGACGAGTGCGTAATCCCGGCCCCGATGGTCATTCTGATCATACATTTGTCTCATTTTCTCAGCAATGTTACCAAGCCATCTCGAACCGTCTGGCTTCCAGGATCTTTCTGGGCAATGCGCAACAATGAGTTCACGCACCAATGTCGTCGACTGGTTGTATTCTTCTTCAAACATGTGTTTGCCGTTCTTTGTCATCTTGCCCTTTGTGGTTGTGATACAGGCGTAGCCTGCGAACCGCATCATGCGACGATGGAAATCTTCAGCATTGTCGATCCACCAATTTTCCATGTTCTCCTCGTTCTCCAACCCCGTAATCACGACTACAATCGGTACCTGCCCACCACAGATAATCGTGTAGAATAGATCATAGTTGATTTTGATAATATCACGAATGCGCGAGCCTCGGATGCAATAAACCAGAAGGCTAACACCGCCACCTCTGAGGCCATGAACGAGTTCCTGGAGGTTTTGAATAGCACGATCTGCAGAGACGTTTCCTTTCTCGCCCTCGTTCAGTCCCGCGGTATCCCATAGACGGTATTTGCGGCCACTAAGTTCAACCTCGTGGGGGACCGCCTCAAAAGTGCATCCAATGGCTGAGCCTGAAACCGTCGCGGACTTCATTCCAGAAATCATATTGAGGAGTGAGCTTTTTCCGACGCCAGTCTCTCCAAAGATGATAATGTTGGGAGTGTCGTCTGTAATGCTAAGATATGAGGGGGTTGTGATTCCTGGCTCAAGGGCCTTGGATAACTGGCGGATTGGGTTGCTTCGATTCCTGGAAAATTCTCGCTAGGTCGACTCGATAATTGCGCTGCTAAAGCGGTGGTCATCGCGTCAGTGGAATCAAGGCTTGCAGTCTGTGGTGTCGAGTTTTTCGCGCAAAGATGCGACAAATCGCTTTGGGGCATGTCATAGTCGAACGACCTAGAGTCTAACACCATCTCCTCATGTGATGTGGTATCCCTGTAGGATGCACTGAAGCACCCATTCAGCCATTATTCAATAAATTTAGCGTCCCACATACTTTTGATATCCTCCTGACGCTTTGTTCCTCGTTTGATCTTTGGGACCTTCCATAATATCTGGCCACGCTTCAGTCTGTTAAATGGTAACTTGTAGATGTACCGTTGTTTCGGTTTGCATACGAAACAAAGTTTGTTTTGCTGTGGAAAAGGCCACGCTGCCACCCATGGAAGCTACCAACCTCGTGCACCTGCAACATTGCACATGCCTTACACTCAATTTCTCAACGATATGATATCCAGCCTTCGTTGGGCAGGGGACTCACATCCAAGGGCACTGACGGGTTATTCGCCTTGAAGCTTAAGGATCGAATATCCTATGTTCTTTGATAATTTACTTCTCCCTGACAGTTTCGAATCTTCGATGTGCACGGCGTCTATATGTGCCCACCCGATCAAATACCGCCCACATCATCTGTGAGTGTCTTTCTTATGCCTCTCCTTTCCCCTCTTTTCTCTCCTTCCTCTGGCGGGACAATAACTATATTGGTCTCGTCACTTTCCTGAAGTCTGCAGCCACATTCGACAATCTTGTACCTTTTACCTACTGCTCCTGTTCTCGCCATTCACATACGGCCCTTTTCCCGGACTGAAAGGCGTATACCTTCTACAATGCACTTAGCCTCCCTGCTTACTACACATGACCCACTGCGTGTCATTCCCGTTACAGTATCCTCCCTGTATACTTACTTGTCCCACAATCCCACAATATCATCATCATTATGCGGAAAAAAAGAAAAACAAACATAGCATTGGCGGTCACGCGTCTCTTGTCACGCAAATGTAAGCCTTGCTCTTGGTAGGAAATTTGGATCTCTCAGCCAGTTGTATCAGATGCGGCTTCAAGCTCTCATACTTTTTTGCAGCTAGCTCAGTAAGTTACTTATCAGATACGTGGGCTATGATGCATCGTTAATATCTCATATGCCATTTAGACTTTGTGCCAGTGCATGTGCCTCTTCTGCCGTCATCTCGCAACGCGCCATCAATTCTTCCGTCGCACTTCCAAGGACCTTTTTACTTGTTTTGATTTCTTCCACCGACTTTCCACTTTCTCTATATGATTTCTCGACAATGACCTTGAACCATTCCGCTGGGGGTACGCGCCATGGGTGGTGAAGGCGCGTCATACGTATCGACCTCCTGATCTTCACTTGGGATTCTCTGTACTCTTTTTCATAAAAATGGTCTCCGCTAGGCCCTTGTTTCCCTCTCGTCGCTGTAACGCATGCCACTCCATTGGGGCACATTTTTTTTGTGATGAAGTATTTCTCATTCTGTGTCCACCAGGTATCCATATTAGGTTCCTCATTCTCCAATCCTGTGATTGCCAGTACGATGGGAACGCGCATTTGGCAAATGATTTCCCGAAACAACCGCCAGTTTTTGACGCAAGATTCCTTGATTCGTGGACCTCGCATGCAAAATACGAGGAGACTGACACCAGTGTCTAGCCTTCGAAGCAGAGTATACAATTTTATGACTGCATCTCGACTGGAGACTGACCCTCCTTGACCTTCGTTCAATCCTGCCGTATCATGTAGATTGACATGCATCCCATCAAACTCAACTGGGTAGCATTCGCTGTCGAATGTGACCCCCGCGGCTCGACTGCCAATTGGGGCCGTATGTTTGCCCGCGATCAAGTTGATGAGTGAACTCTTTCCCGCTCCCGTCTCTCCGAAGATGATAATATTCGCCATGGTACAAATCGGGGGAGGAATGCTGCTCTGCTCGGGATGGGATGGGTGTAGTGTTTATTCGACGCTTCGGAGGGCTTAATGCCTTTGTAATATTGAAAATCGGAACCTTATCAGCTTCGGACTGCGCACACAATACATGCCTGCCACGCGTCTTCTGCGTGTGGTGCACAAACTGGGATATTCCTTCCAGAAGTCAAATCAAACTCGTCTGAGCTAACGGGGACTTCAATATACTTTGATACGCGCAGGAACGTGCTTCGGGAGAAGCAAATTGTCGAAAAACATCAGACACCGAAGACGAATAACCCGTCGGTCCGCCGGTCATCCTTGAAGCTCGAATGTAAGTGCTCTGCCTATAACGAAGGCCCCATGTCATATCGTTTGTATCCATATAGTTATGCATTCGCTAACCTTTGCATAAGAGGTTGAGTGTCTGTTTCTTCTGTGTGTTTCTGGGGGAGGCATATATCATGAAGTGGATCCTTCCCCCATGTCACCGTGCCCCATCAGCGCATGCAATATATAACAGCAATGCCTTCTCTGCGTGTGATGCACGAACTATTATTTCCAGAAGCCAAATCTAAGTCGTTCAGGCTAATGGGGACTCCAATATATCAGCTGAGGGCAGGTGGCCCGTGGCGAAACGAACGAATCGAGAGACTAATGGCGGGGAATCATGGCATTGAGTGATGAAATGGCTCCGTGGGCGACCCAAGGTAGGTTTGATGATACCCTTGCCGGTGTTTAAGCGCAGTAGATTGTGGCGTTTGCCATGCGAGTACTCAAGTACTCATGAGCGCAATACGCGTCGGCTTCCTCCTCTCATTGTTTATATTCATCGGGTATAGCCCCCAATTTTTCATCTTATGACCCTGTTACCCTCATGTCCCATCATTGGACTTGATGAAGCAGATTAAACTGCTGTTGCCCTTCAAGTAAGCAAACGGATACTCAACGACTTTGACACCTTACTGTTAGGAATAACAGTTTCCTTGTCGTGACGTTACTATGGAGCTACATCCTTTGCGTTATGACTGACCCGGGAGGTGTGCCAGATTATTGGGTACGTCTCTTGTTCCTAATATCTCAACAGGGATGACTTACTTTGTAGAATCTGAGCATCGTCGTCGGTGCCGCAGAGGCTAAGAAGAAACTGCCATGGCTAAATAACTGCATAGGGCACGTTCATTACCTGAGATTCCACTTCTATACGGACCTAACTTGCATATACATACCGCCTTGATCACACTCCAGTCATGAATTGGGTAGGTTCAATCCTATATGTGCAGACTAAAACCAATTGTTCAAGAACAGAAGATTAAGTATAGAATTAATTATCATCGCGTCAAACTACATTGCCTGCATATCAGTTATTTCCTACTTGCTTCGGCACAGGAAAGGGGTTCTGAATTATGTCTGGACTATATTGATTTCAAGTTTGGCACAACTCCGCAATCTACTTCGGAACAAGACGACCATTGAAAAATTCCAGGAAAGCAAATTAACTCAGGAGGTCTTATTTGGACACTTTAACCCTGTATGCAGGGGAAGAAACTCCACGTCTAATTTTCTAGCAAACTAAGTATTCTACTTAGTATATCCCCAGGACCTTGGTATCGCGCTCAATATTGAATCGCCTTTTGGCCTGAAGGTTTGGCTATGGTGGTGGCCTAGCCAAAGTCCAGGAGATGGACTAACATTTCCGATCATCGAGGAGCTGGTAAGCTGAAGTTGTTCGTCTACTAGGTCACCATACTGACATAGGCACAGAGGAACCGTGGCCGCCTCGAGATCAGGCCGAGGCCGATGCAACCAACGTGGACTATGGTGATCCATACCATTCCTTCGACCTGAAGCTCCATGACTCTACGTCCCTTAGGCCGTAAAGAGTAATACTTTATACCGCTGAGGATTAAGGAGCGTGACTAACGGATTTCCTGATTAGCTGCTATGTTGCTGCGAGCTCAGTAACGTAATGAACATATGTCATAATTGATATAGGACTGCTATAGAGTTTCTTCATGGCCAAGCAAGCTGCGAGCTCACTTGTTTAAACTTTGAAGCTTAAGCTCTTGCCAAACTGTCGTCCTGTGACCTGGTTATGTTAAAGTTCTGACCCATGTATAATGGAACTCGTGCAAAAAAAAAAAAAAAAACAGAAATCGGAATAATGTTAGATCCCATCGAAAACACATTGACCAAGAAATATCGATCCAATATGATCCTTGTCGGAAGCCGCGAAGCAATTGTAAAGTCTAGGATCCATATTAAGTCTTCCAATGGATCGAGGTGATGAAGATGACACCAACGTGAAAGGAGTAAGTCGTCGGCTAGAACACCCAACCATGATGGGGTATGTTTTCGGTTTTCAGAACGCGTTTGTAATACGATTCTGATGCTAAATCTTACGACCTAACACGCAATGCTCAAATTTGGCCACGTTCCCTGAATACGGCCATTGGTGGTCGGGCAAAGCCAATATACTTGGTTGTTGCTGATATTGGGTCAAGCACGGGATCAGGCCTGAAGGCCTTGATTTCATTGGGTACGTTTTCTTGAGAGGTTTTATGATACCACCACCCATCGCGTTGGCTTTGTATCTTGTTAATTATAATTGCCATTTGGATGACTTTTAACATGCGCGAAACACTTCGACACTCGTCGCTGATAAGACTGCTCTAGCTTTGGCTCTTCATTTTTCTCATTTGGCATGAATAACCTACTTTAGGTTTTGTTTTTTTGGATGCTCTGCCAGGCCTGGCCTCGATTACTGTGTACTGCATTATTCTCATTACAATCTTAAAAACAACTATAGGTTCACCGATGAAGCCAACTTGTCATTTACCTGCCATTTCTCACTTGGAAATATTGACTTGTCTCACTTGAGAACTGGTTTGGTATATCCAAGATATTACAAAGCTCAATGTCTACGGGGGTAAAACAAATATTCTATCAACTGCTGGAGCAAACTAGGCGGACAGACTGGTTGTGAATCCATACGTCGTGATACAGGTTGGTACCTAGGATCGACGAGTGCGTAATCCCGGCCCCGATGGTCATTCTGATCATACATTTGTCTCATTTTCTCAGCAATGTTACCAAGCCATCTCGAACCGTCTGGCTTCCAGGATCTTTCTGGGCAATGCGCAACAATGAGTTCACGCACCAATGTCGTCGACTGGTTGTATTCTTCTTCAAACATGTGTTTGCCGTTCTTTGTCATCTTGCCCTTTGTGGTTGTGATACAGGCGTAGCCTGCGAACCGCATCATGCGACGATGGAAATCTTCAGCATTGTCGATCCACCAATTTTCCATGTTCTCCTCGTTCTCCAACCCCGTAATCACGACTACAATCGGTACCTGCCCACCACAGATAATCGTGTAGAATAGATCATAGTTGATTTTGATAATATCACGAATGCGCGAGCCTCGGATGCAATAAACCAGAAGGCTAACACCGCCACCTCTGAGGCCATGAACGAGTTCCTGGAGGTTTTGAATAGCACGATCTGCAGAGACGTTTCCTTTCTCGCCCTCGTTCAGTCCCGCGGTATCCCATAGACGGTACTTGCGACCACTGAGTTCAACCTCGTGGGGGACCGCCTCAAAAGTGCATCCAATGGCTGAGCCTGAAACCGTCGCGGACTTCATTCCAGAAATCATATTGAGGAGTGAGCTTTTTCCGACGCCAGTCTCTCCAAAGATGATAATGTTGGGAGTGTCGTCTGTAATGCTAAGATACGATGGGGGTTGTGATTCCTGGCCCCTCGGATAACTGGCGGATTGGGTTGTTTCGATCCCTGGAGAATTCTCGCTAGGTTGGCTCGGTAGCTGTGCAGCTGAAGCGGTGGTCATGGAATTAAGGCTTGCAGCCTGTGGTGTCGCGCGAAGATGCAACAAATCGCTTTGGGGCATGTCATAGTTGAACGACCTAGAGTCTGACACCATCTCCTCATGTGATGTGGTATCCCTGTAGGATGCACTGAAACACCCATTCAGCCATTATTCAGTGAATTTAGCGTCCCACATACTGCGTTTGGTATCCTCCTGACGTTTTGTTCCTCGTTTGTTGAGAATGATTTTTGGGACCTTCCATAATATCTGGCTACTCTCGTGGATGCTTCATCCAGTCTGTTAAATGGTAACTTGTAGATGTACCGTTGTTTCGGTTTGCATACGAAACAAAGTTTGTTTTGCTGCGGAAAAGGCCACGCTGCCCAAGGAAGCTACCGACCTCGTGCACTTGCAACATGGCACATGCCTTCCCAGAAACAGGCGGAGGAAACAGCCTACACTAAAAAATTTCTTAACAATATGATTCCGCCTTCGTTGGGCAAGGAACTTACATCTAAGTGCAACGACGGGTTGTTCGCTTTAGCATCGAATAGAGCATCCTATGATCTTTGACAATCTCCTCGACAGTTTCAATGTACACGTTGTTTATATGTGCCCATCCGATCAAGTCCCCGTAAGCTCAAATGATTTGATTTGGCTTCTGGAATATCCTAGTTCGTGCATCACGCGCAGAAATGGCGTTGCTAGTATATTGCAGAAGCTGATGGGGACGGTAATATTAGGAAAGGATCAACCTCAATATATATGCCTGCCCAGAAACACGCGGAGGAAAAAACTTACTATGCAAAGATTGGCGAATGCATAGCTATATGTATCCAGACGACATGACATTCCGACTTTCGTTATAGGCAGAACACTTACACGAGCTTCAAAGGAACCGGTAATGAATTAATGACGGGCCGATCAGGTTATTTGCCTTCACGGTTTCAGTATCCGGTGTCTCCTCTTCTTCCCGTGAATCAAAGTATATCGAAGTCCCCATTAGCTCAAACGAGGCTTTTGGACAGAATATCCCAGTTTGTGTATCACACGCATAAAAGGCGTTGCTGGTATGCATTGTTTGCGTAATCCAAGGCTGATAAGGTTCCGGTTTTCAATCTTACAAAGGCATTAAGCCCTCCGAAGTGTTGAATAAACGCTACACCCATCTCATCCCGAGCTGAGCATTCCTCCCCAGATTTGTACCGCCATGGCGAATGTTGTCATCTTCGGAGAGACGGGAGCGGGAAAGAGCTCGCTCATCAACTTGATCGCGGGGAACGATATTGCCCCAATTGCTAATCGAGCCGTGGGGCTTACATTCGAAAGCACATGCTACCCAGTTGAGATTGATGGAATGCATTTCAATCTACATGACACTGCAGGTTTGGATGAAGGTCAGGGAGGAACAGTTTCCAATCGAGATGCAATTGTAAAACTGTATACTCTGCTTCGAAGGCTGGACACTGGTGTCAGTCTCCTCGTATTTTGCATGCGAGGTCCGCGAATCAAGGAATCTTGCGTCAAAAATTGGCGGTTGTTTCGAGAAATCATTTGTCAAATGCACGTTCCCATCGTACTGGCGGTCACAGGATTGGAGAATGAGGAGCCTATGGATAACTGGTGGACACAGAACGAGAAACACTTCATGACGTACAACATCTACCCTAATGGAGTTGCATGCGTCACAGCGACGAGAGGGAGACGAAGGTCCAACGGAGACTATATGTTTGGGGAGGAGTATAAAGAATCCCAAGTGAAGATCAGGAGGTCGATACGTATGGCACACCTTCACCACCCATGGCGCGTACCACCGGCGGAATGGTTCAAGGTCATTGTCGAAACATCATATAGAGAAAGTGGAAAGTCGGTGGAAGAGATCAAAACAAGTAAAACAGTCTTTGGAAGTGCGACGAAAGAGTTGATAGCACGTTGCGAGATGACGACAGAGGAGGCACATGCACTAGCGCAAAGCCTAGATGGTATATGAGATCTTAGCGATACATAGTCTTCACGTATCTGATAAGTAACATACCATCGAAATGTAGGAGAGTTTCAAGTTGCATTTGAGCGCTTGAGGCGCGGGTTGCCGTCTTGAATTAACCTTGATGAAACTCCGAACTTTGCCGCACGATGAAGGCAGAAAACAGAACAGCCCCGTTGTACTTTTGGTTTCGTTCGTGAAAAAACAACTGATTCATCATTCGTCTTTGCTCCCCAATGCGTTTTGATCAAAGCCTCTTTTAGACAGTCACGGTTGTTGGATTGGAAAGTGGATTATTAGCTGAACACGGTCTTGAAAACTCCACTCCTTACCCTCCTCCGTTTCTTACCTCCGGCCCTGGTATCCACACTGCCTGCACGTAAAATCATAAGCGTGACCCGAGTCACATGATTGTGACATGCTGCCTCAGCCTCACCGCGGTGAGTTTGTAGAAACGGGCTGAAGAAATGTGAGTACTGAGAACTTTCGCGACAGCGCACAATGTATCTGGACTTGGACTATTTACAGAAGTGTTAACCTTGTCGAATGGGCTGACAGTCGCAACGGAGGGCACGATCTGACTTCATATATAAGGCCTTTAGGATCAACTATACCACCGATCGTATGGCCCTGGAACTGGGGAGATCACGGCGGTTCAACCCAATTCCTCTTAAAACAAACTTTGTTAGGTACGCACTCGCGATGTCCCAACCGTCCATATTGCCATCCCCGTCGAAGCTGTTGATGCTCTGAAGCACCTAGTCAACCATTATTTAATAAATTTGGCTCCCATATACTGGGTTTGGTATCCTTGACGTCTGGTTCCTCCACGCTGCCCAAGGAAGCTACCAACCTCGTGCACTTGCAATACGACATATACCTCCCCAGAAACAGGTGGAGAAAACAGTCTACACTCAATGATATGATATTCTGCCTTCGTTTGACAGGGGACTTACATTTAAGGGCAATGACAGGTTAGCGTAATACCGTATGTTCGTTGACAATTTACTTCTCCCTGACAGTTTTGATGTGCACGGCGTCTACATGTGCCCATCCGATCAAGTATATTAAAGTTCTTGTTAGCCCGAACAACTTTGATTTGGCTTCTAGAAAGAATAACACAGTTCGTGCATCACATGCAGAAAAGACATTGCAGCAGCATGGTGTGTATTGTCAGAAGATATATACCTCCCCAGAAACACGCGGAAGAAACAACTTACATATACAAACGTTAGTGAATGCATAGCTGTACATATGTATACAAACGATATGACCTTACATCCAGGGAAGATTGGGTCATTCAGTATCCAGTGCCTCATGTTCTTGAGTCGACAGTTTGCTTCTCCCGAAACACGTTGTTCCCATCCTGCGCATATCAAAGTTTCGATCAAGCATATTGAAGTCCCCGTTAGCTCAAACAGCTTTGATTTGGCTTCTGGAAAGAAATTACACACGCAAAAAAGGCGTTGCTTATATGTATTGTAAGCGCAGGGGGGAAGAGCAAGGTTTCCGGTTTTCAGTCTTGTTAGCATGGTACATCAAGACGGGTGTCATTGAGCAAAGGCACCAAGCCCTCTGAAGCGTCGAATAAACACTACGCCCATCCCAGAATTCCTCCCCAGATTTGTACCGCCATGGCAGTTATTCCGAACGTTGTCGTCTTCGGAGAGACGGGATCGGGAAAAAGTTCACTCATCAACTTGGTTGCGGGAAAAGACATTGCCCCAGTTGCTAATCGAGCCGTGGGGCTTACATTCGAAAGCACATGCTACCCAGTTGAGATTGATGGAATGCATTTCAATCTACATGACACTGCAGGTTTGGATGAAGGTCAGGGAGGAACAGTTTCCAATCGAGATGCAATTGTAAAACTGTATACTCTGCTTCGAAGGCTGGACACTGGTGTCAGTCTCCTCGTATTTTGCATGCGAGGTCCGCGAATCAAGGAATCTTGCGTCAAAAATTGGCGGTTGTTTCGAGAAATCATTTGTCAAATGCACGTTCCCATCGTACTGGCGGTCACAGGATTGGAGAATGAGGAGCCTATGGATAACTGGTGGACACAGAACGAGAAACACTTCATGACGTACAACATCTACCCTAATGGAGTTGCATGCGTCACAGCGACGAGAGGGAGACGAAGGTCCAACGGAGACTATATGTTTGGGGAGGAGTATAAAGAATCCCAAGTGAAGATCAGGAGGTCGATACGTATGGCACACCTTCACCACCCATGGCGCGTACCACCGGCGGAATGGTGCAAGGTCATTGTCGCGACATCATATAGAGAAATTGGAAAGTCGGTGGAAGAGACCAAAACAAGCAAAACGGTTTATGGAAGTGCAACGCAAAAACTGATAGCACGTTGCGAGATGACGACGGAGGAGGCACATGCACTGGCACAAAGGCTAATGGTATATGATATCTTAGGGATACATAGGAGTCCACGTATCTGATGATTAACATAATGAGCTAGCTATCGAAATGTATGAGAGTTTGAATTGCCTTTGATACAGCTGAGAGATTCCCTACTGTACTGGTAGAGCTTCAAGCGTGACGCGTGACCACCAATGCTGAATATGGAAACTCCGGACTTTTGCCATGCGATGTCAGTCAATGAGCACTTATCTGAAGACTCTTCCCAGGCTAGCACTCAAGAAATACTCATGAGTGCACTACGCGTCGGCTTCCTCCTCGCATTGTTTATATTCATCGGATATAGCCCCCAATTTTTCATCTTACGGCCTTGTTACCCTCATGTCCAGTCATTGGACTTGATGAAGCAGATTAAACTGCTGTTGCCCTTCAAGTAAGCGACAGGATACTCAACGACTTTGACACCTTACTGATATGAATAACAGTTTCCTTGTCGTGATGTTACTATGGAGCTACATCCTTTGCGTTACGACTGACCCAGGAGGTGTACCAGATTATTGGGTACGTCTCTTGTTCATGATATCTCAACAGGTATGACTTACTTTGTAGAATCTGAGCATCGTCGTCGGTGCCGCAGAGGCTAAGAAGAAACTGCCGTACTGTTGGAGCTGTGAGAAATACAGGCCGAGGCGATCTCACCATTGCGTGACTTGTAATAGGTAAGTCTGTACGTTGAAATGTGCGGCCAGCACTCTCTTATGATTAACAGATGTGTCTTACGCAAAGGTGATTAATTATCCCTTGATCTTCATCGTTTTTTTAAAATAGATCCAATATTTACAGACCATCATTGCGAGTGGCTAAATAACTGCATAGGGCAATTGAATCACGGTCATTACCTGAGATTCCACTTCTATACGGACCTAACTTGCATATACAATCTTGTAATGCTTTCATACCACCTATATGATCGCCCTCTAGCCATGACTTGGGTAAGTTTAATCCTTCATGTGCAGACTAAAACCAATCGTTCAAGAAGAACAGAAGATTAAGCATAGAATTAATCATCATCGCGTCAAATTACATTGCCTGCATATCAGTTCTTTCCTACTTGCTTCGGCACAGGCAAGGGGTTCTAAATTACGTCTGGACTATATTACCTCACATTGATTTCAAGTTTGGCGCAACTCCGCAATCTACTTCGGAACAAGACGACCATTGAAAAATTCCAAGAAAGCAAATTAACTCAGGAGCAAAAGGTACGTCTTCTTCGACGCTATTTGGACACTTTAACCCTGTATGCAGGGGAAGAAATTCCCATATGTACGTCTAATTTTCTGCAAATTAGGCATTCTACTCAGTATATCCCCAGGACCTTGGTATCGCGCACAATATTAAATCGCTTTTCGGCCCGAAGGTTTGGCTATGGTGGTGGCCTAACCAAAGTCCAGGAGATGGACTAAAATTTCCGATCATCGAGGGTTCCGGTTAGCTGAAGTTGTTCGTCTATAGGGGACTGTACTGACTTGGGCACAGAGGAACCGTGGCCGCCTCGAGATCAGGCCGAGGCCGATGCAACCAACGTGGACTATGGTGATCCATACCATTCCTTCGACCCGAACGTCCATGACTCTACGTCCCTTAGGCCGCGAAGAGCAATACTTTATACCGCTGAGGATTAAGGAGCGTGACTAACGGATTTCCTGATTAGCTGCTATGTTGCTGCGAGCTCAGTAACGTAATAAACATATGTCATAATTGATATAGGACTGCTGTAGAGTTTCTTCATGGCCAAGCAAGCTGCGAGCTCACCGGTTTAAACTTTAAAGCTTAAGCTCTTGCAAAACCGTCGTCCTATGACCTGATTGTTAAAGCTATAATGGAACTCAAGCAAAAAACAAAAATAAAAATAATAAAAATAAAAATAATAAAAATAAAAAACAGAAATCGGAATAGCGTTAGATCTCGTCGAAAACACATTGACCAAGGAATATCGATCCAATATAATCCTCGTCGGAAGTCGCGAAGTAATTAGAATCTAAATGAAGTCTTCCAATGGATCGAGGTGATGAAGATGACACCACTCGGGATTTCTAGACTGTGTGGTATGTGATGTGAAAGGAGTAAGTCATCGGCTAACCATGATGTATGATACATCATGCTTTCATAGAGCACATGAGCGCAGACAGACCGAGTTCGGCAAAGTACGCGATGATTCCATTATTTCTGATAGAAAACAGATCTCAATGATCGGTTTTTAAGAAGCCTAGGGAGCTGGTATGTTTTCATCCAAATTACATATATCATGCCGTCATGGTCATCACCAAACTGTGTGTGATGATCGTCCAAAACCAATTGCGAGAAAAGCGCTTTGAAGCGAGTACCTGAATCTTCTCTCACGGCTCTCCCTTTCCGACAAGCGTCCAATACCACAAGTAAAGAATCCATCAATGGAAATTGGTAAGTTTCTATTGAGCTTTCTGGACTATTCGGCAGCTTGTACCTTGATAACGGGTGTAGAATAACAAACGCGCGACATGCTATCACGGCTCGGGAGAAAGCGCAACCTGGCATAAAATCAATGGAGAGATTCCAAATGAATGGGATTCGAGTTATGCGCAATAGATTTATGCTCTTTTCAAGAATGGGACCAATTCGAACCTTGCAGGGCGTCCCTCCTGTAACAATTCATCGAGTTGGGGATGCATCTAGGTGGGAACGTGCTAGATAGTTTTCGCGTTCTAGATTTGAGTAGAAACTTGCAGAACTAAGGCTTGCGCTAATTTGGCTGCTTGGGACTGGGACGGATGATAGAAGGACCGTAGAGGAGTAAGGGGTTTCTTACTCGTTTGTTTGACTAACATCTAGTTTGATTCATTGTATAAATGGCAACAGGTTTCAATTATGAAGAGGGGGGGAAAGCTCACTACGAATAACATTTCTTCTCATCTAGAAGCAGGAATCATTGCTGTAGCTCCAAATGCAGAGGTTAACACCTTATGGCATTTGAGAAATTAATGCGGCGCTTGCCAAAACAATCAGTGCTGTACGTACAACGACATGACTTGTGTTGACTTCTGACCGGCAGAAGGGCGGATCTTATGAGATACGCGTTTCCCTGGCTGAGACGACAATGGCTTTGAAAGTAATCTTCAACTCTTAGAATAGTTTAGCCGTTTAACCGAATCGTTCGCGAATGAACATAATCATTATAAGTATTCAGTGACGGTTTGGTTTGGTTAGTAAACGGGATAGATCCGGCTTCACTTTGTCCCTGCCTCAGGCCATGACTTAATCATCTTCTCCCCCAACATCCATACGGCTGCGATGGCTTCACGTCCACTCCATACCCAGTCTCTGGCTAATTCAGTCACCTCGTCCTTGAAGGGTATTGATGTCGTTCCCAATGATGAGAGGGCGCCTTTACTGGACGTCGAATCAGCCAGCTCAAGTTCGCAGCCGTATGTAGAAGGGCAGGAACCACCGCCTCGTGGTGAAAATTTTGCATGCACATTGAGGGAAGGTTGACTAACGCTACCTAGCTCTACGGACCAAGGCGTCACGTTCAAAGTTTGCGAAAAGAGCAAGATACTACATACCTTCACTGGCTTGGATTCCTGATTACTCTACTTCATTGTAAGTGGTACATCAAGTTTGGTTCAGCACCCATTTTACTCTCGTAGATTGGGGGGCGACTTTTTGGCGGGAGTTTCCGTCGCTTCTATGTTGATACCCCTCAGCGTCAGTTATGCCACTTCCTTGGCGAAGCTTAGCCCGGTGACAGGTCTAGTGAGCTTGACATCATTTCGCATATGTTACGTTGGTTAAATTTCCTAGTTCTCTGCTTCCATCCCGGGCCTTATATATGCATTACTCGGTTCGTCCAGACAGCTCAACGTGGCGCCTGAGGCTGCCCTGAGCCTACTCCTCGGACAAGCTGTGCAAGATTTTAAGCGTGAGCTCGATGATCCGCATTCGGTCGAAGCCGAAGCAGTGGGCATCGCAGTTGCGACAGTCATAACGCTGCAAGCGGGACTATTCACATTCCTATTGGGGTTTTTCCGGTTAGGCTTTATTGATGTCGTGCTGAGTCGAGCGTTGTTGCGGGGTTTCATTGCTGCTATTGCCTTCATCATCATGATGTAAGTCGAATGCATCAACTGCAAATTTGCGACAAAACTCAATGGCTTCAGAGAACAACTAATTCCCATGTTTGGTCTCACCAAGTTGCAGCACATCGTCGATCCAGAGACGGCGCTACAAAAGTTGCAATTTTTGATAGAGAATGTGTTCACCCACGCTCACAGGACCACAACCATCATCAGTTTTGGCGCTTTACTTTCCCTCGTGTTGTTTCGTGAATTCAAGAATTTGTTCAAAAGCAAGTGGTGGATATATAGGCTTCCCGAGATCTTAATTGTAGTGGTCATTTCTACAGGTAGCGGAATATTTAACTTGTCTTTTTCCCCCGGTTATTGACTGGCACTAGTGTTATCTGACTGCTACCGTTGGGACTTAGACGGTGTGGCTGTATTAGGATCCGTTTCCTTTAAGCCAGGCATATCGATGATACAATTTCCAATCAACGGCGGCAATATTCGTTATCTTCATCGTACTACTTCGACGGCAATGTACGGTTTATCCTTTTCTTGATGACATTGGGTCACAATTCCTCCTAGTCTAATTGCCGTAGTTGGTTTCCTGGATAGTATAGTCGCTGCAAAGCAGAACTCGGCGCGTTTTGGATATTCTATCAGCCCTAATCGCGAACTTGTCGCGTTGGGTGTAAGTAATATTGTTGGGTCATTTATACAAGGGACGCTGCCTGCATATGGCTCAATCACAAGGTAAGTTACATGGTTCACGTTGATATGATTTATCAAATTTTGTGTACCAGGACTCGCGTGAGCGCGGATATAGGTGCTCGTTCACAAATGTCGTCGCTTGTCTGTTCAACTATCGTTCTATTTGCAACATTTTTCCTGTTGCCATCGCTCCATTACCTTCCCCAGTGCGTCCTGGGTGCAATGTACGTATCTTTTCTTTTCTTTTATGTATTTTACTATCTGATTATGACATAGCATTTGCCTGATTGTGTTCTCCCTCCTGGCTGAAACACCACATGACGTTAAATATTATTGGAAGTACGCGTTATTCATCATTTCTACTTTCCTAGTTGCTCAATAATACTTTTCAGGATGGGTGCTTGGCTGGACTTTGCGCTTATGCTCTCAACATTTATGTTTTCTATTATATGGGATGTTGAAGTTGGCATTGTCACTAGTCTGATCATCTCTCTTTTAATGGTCGTCCATCGATCATCCAAAACTCGCATGAACATTCTGGTATGTCATTTAACAATAAGCCATGTATGGTGCAATTTATTTGTTTGAAAAGGGGCGTATACCAGGAACTGATACATGGATGCCAATCAGTGAGAATCCTGAGGCTGAAGAGAATGTAGCTGGAGTTCTTATTGTTCGTATTCGCGAGAACCTTGATTTCGGTAAGTTATTAAAACATATACGTATGTCCTGATGAATGGCATTTATACGCATATAGCCAACACTGCGCAGCTCAAAGGTAAGCTGGAGATATTTCATTTTCGAGTGTTCCTTATTGAGCGACAGAACGCCTTCGTCGACTGGAGTTGTATGGTCCCCAGCGCAGCCATCCATCGGAAGAACCTAGTAGAAGAGAGGCATCTATCCTCGTTTTCCACATGGCCGACGTCGACACTTGCGACGCTTCGTAAGTCACTTACTCCAAGTCACAGATCCGAAGCTGATGGTGTTGCCCTCAGTGCTGCGCAGATATTTAGTGAGTTACTAGATGAGTATGGCGTAAGTTCTTGAGAACAACACGTTGCAGAGATACCTGAATAAAATTTCCAGGGTCGTGGCGTGGGGCTGTACATTACCAATGTGCGGTCTGGCGTGCATAAAACATTCGAAAAGGCTGGCATTATCGATATGATAGGTCATGATGCATTCCAAGATCATGTTGCAGATGCAATGGCGGCCATTGAAGCGAGATAAGATATTGGAACAACACTAAATAGACGATTGATTGATAACGTAACGTAACGTATGCTTAACAAGCAATGACACCTCTGCGAGACCCGGTCTTGACCTTCTCTAGTATCTTGGATTTCAATGATACCTTCAGAGGCGGAGGAATGTCAAACCATAGTCATATCTATGACTGGGTTGAGGCTCCAACTGATCGATGTCAGGCCCTGACGTCTTCAAGGGCTCAGTCTTCTCCACAGTATCCACTACGAACATGACCAGGCCCCCTATCCTCTCAAAATGAATATATTCTGTTACCCCACGAAATGTAGCCGCGAACATTTTGCAGGCCATCATGTTCTTGCTCTCATCTCTTGTGCTATTCATCCTCACCTGGACCGCCCATGTCAACTCTAGTTGCTTACCATGTCAACGTTCCTATGGGCAGAAGGCCGTTTCAAGCCGTGATTACCGCAACCATCTTGCCTCGCGGACGGTGTTCAATCCTCGCATCACAAGCCCCACTGCAGGAACAGAGTGGACTGTAGGATCTCTCGTCAGGGTTACGTGGTCAGTTTGAGCATGTTCCTAACGAACGACAGATTTTACTGATGAATGGTCGTTTCAAGGGATGCCTCCGATGTGCCGCCAGATGCTGATAGGAAGGGAAAGATAATGTTGGGGTATCTAGATAACAACGATGGGAACGAGCATTTGGATTTTAGTATGACATTTCTCGACGTCTACTAGCTCCCAGCTGATGTGGTGATGATTCATTCCCCTTGGTCAGAACATCCTCTCGCGGAAAACTTTGATATTCGTCGGGGCAGTGTCCACTTTACGGTCCCAGACGTGGAGTCAAGGGACAATTATATCGTCGTCCGTACGTTATTCGCTTCTTTCACACGCGAAGCTCGCTGATAATACGCGTCCTTAATAGTATTTGGTGATTCGGGCAATCGTAGTCCGAAGTTCTCTATCAGTAACACGTAGCTTGGTCATAATAATAATAAAAAACTGTTGCGTTTCAGACCATTGCGACGCCCGGGTAATCACCGCGTGCCCTGGGGCGGTCCCAACACCAGTGGACAAACCGTCTGGATAATAGGGCCGAGCATATTCAGGAACACGGAGAGGGACGCCCATAAAAAGCAGTCATAAATAAATAAATGTAGGAACTAAACTCAACAGCCTTCTCTCTCTCCATCCTTCTCTCTTTTCTTCTCTCCCTCCCCCAAATGTTTGCGAGTCTATTCACCTCTCTCCTCCTCGCCTTTTCAGCTATCGCACTCCCTACGTCTGGAAAATACGACTTCAAATTTCGCGTTACCAATATTGTTGCTCCGAGGAGCGATCTGCATGAACTGATCGTCTTCAACCCAACCATCACGAACCCTCAAGCAGGATTCGTTTGGAAAATGGGTCAAACGTACCAAGCTACTTGGGGTCAGTTGCACTTTCAAATATTCTAGTTCTGTTCTCTAAAAAAAAAAAAAAAATGGCGTTTTCTATCATAGACACTGAGAATTTCCCACCTGAGGAGCAAAACATGACAGGCCTTATCTTGCTGGGACACGCAGGAAACGGGAGCGAAAATTTGGACATTAGTGCGTTGTGCTCTCCTTTCTCTAACTTTTGACATTTCTCAGGTGTTGAATTTTTTATTTTGTTATTTTTGAAAAAAAAAAAAAAGACCATCCACTTGCGTCGAACTTTCCCCTTATCGCTGGTTCTGTCCCTATTACAATCCCTTCAGGAGTGGAGTCGCGGGACGACTACTTCATTGTCTGTAAGTGACCATGTATATATGCGTGTTTATTCTGCTCATTTGCCTTGTTTAGTGTTTGGCGATTCTGTACGTTGACCGTTGAAACGTTGATTCTTGTAAAAAAAAACGCGACTGACACAAATTATAGGGCAACGCCTCCCCACAGTTCACGATCGCTTCACCGACGGATTCGTAATTTCACGACACTTCTATTATTCTTTATATATATACAATACCCTAATGACGAGGACCCGTGGACTTGAAAACGAACTATGGACTGTTTTTTCATTATTAATGTGAACTTTTTGTACTGTTGGCTTTTTGGGGGGGCGTAGGGCGCTCGCTTTGTCCATAATCACTATCGTTATTCGTTCAGTGTCAGTAGCGTCGTTGTTCAGCGCTCAGCGTAAAACAAGTGTCCAAAGGGCCATGCATATATTCAACACAGATAGCTAGTACAATATCATATCCGGTACGTACGCTCCATCAATGCATCACGCTCGCTTTGACTTTTTACCGGCTGTTTTGTTCGCCCGCAGAGCACCGGCAATATGTCCGTACGAGTCAACCATGAGTAGAAGGGGTATCACGACCCAGCTTTGTTAAAAGAAAACGTCAGTCTTGAGAAAGGGGGGGAAATAGAAAGGGGGGGGACTGACATGATGTTCATAAACTAATAATCCACGTTGATTAGATGTGATGAATCGAGAGATGGAGAGACTCACGAAGAGGTAAACCCAAAGATAAAGTGGGTTTGAGGTATTGAGGTTTGGGCTTCCAGTCAACCATTCGGGGCAGAACGTCATCCATCTGGGATCCTGCTCAGCACGGAAAAAAATGTACAACGTTAGAACTCAGTCATCTCACCCTCCGTACAGCTCAGCTGTGCTAAGCACGATGATCCAAAAGTGCCGTGCAGGGTCGTCTGTAACAAGTTGCTTAAGGATGTAGCAACACAAGGGTCCAGCGCCGAAGACGGTCAAGATTTCGAGGGAGACTACGGTAGAGTCCGCGATGCCCCATCTATAGTCTGCGAGAGCATACTCTTTCCCTGTTGTGCCAGTGAGCGGAGAATAACCGTAAGCGACCCATTGAATGGTTTGGCAAAAGCCTCCAAGCTGGGTGTTAGAAACGTACACATTTCGGCAAGAGGGCCTTGGCTTGTGATGACCTGGTTGCCAAAGGTAGAGAGATAAAGAAAAGAGCCTTCAAAGGAGAAATGGATGAGAGCATCGAAGGCCTAGAGGTCGGTTGGAAGAGATGAGGATGAAACGTGGAGAGACGGTGACGCACGAGCCAAACAAAGGTATAACGATCCTGCCATCGTGTGTTCTTGGGAAGAAGAACCTTGGAGGCGACATAGGAAACAAGTCCGACGCCTGCTACGCCTGCAAGCGAGGCAGCGGAGGTAGAGGTGAATATGCCTGAGGACATGCTGCTGACTTTTGGCACAGGGCTGTTTATTATAAATCCCCTGGTTGATATCACATCAAAAAATGCTGCCGCTAGAGCCCGTCCAGCTCTCCGCCGATATTGTCCAGATAATTTTCACAGAATTCTCAATGACGCTCTCAACAGAACGTGTTTACCAATTTCCTTGGTTCCTAGGCCAGATCTGCTCATCATGGAGATCCATATTCCTATCCATGACGGCCCATTTCTGGCGCAAAATCTCGATATCATTATCACCATTCTGGTATTACAAGCATCAGACAGAAGTTGTCCGATTCTTTCTGGAACGCGATCCCGAATCCCCATTTTCTTTCCACTTCACATTGAACCCCCTCATGGCAGAAGAGTCGAGTGACTTACACGATATCCTGGAGATGCTGGTCAACGAGTCAACCCGTTGGACGGACGTAACATTATCCTGTATACGTTCCGGCTCGTATATGCTGCCTTTGGATCGGGTAAAGGGTCGTCTTCCCCTGCTGAATACTCTCTACCTGTATATGGCAAAAGCACCACAGGAGCTGCACAGCATATTTCAGATCGCGCCATCCTTGACCATCGTCGACATATATGGACTTGACAATTGGAAGTTCGACTGGTCAAAAGTGAAACAGCTCAAGATACATTGTTTCTATGACATAGAAGCATGGGATGCCCATCAGCACGGTGTCAACTTCCTTCCTTGCCTAACCGCCTTGTATTGCAATCCTGGCTGGTTGCCTTACTTGACAGCTCCCGGACTAGAGGATCTCACCATCTACTTAGGTGGATCCGACACGGCTGTCAACCTACAGTCTTTTGTATCCAGGTCCTCCTGCAACATCTTGCATCTTACCATAGAATCGACTCCAGGAAGCATAGCCCTGGAAGCCGTCCGGCATGCACCCCATATCGTCTACTTGGGGCTTGCATTGGTCGTCAATGTAGGCCTTGTCCTCGGACAGCTTTTCAAGTCGACAAATCCTGGACGGGGACCACTAGCGCGTCACATGGTATTGTTCGACATGCATAGCGACGCCGATTCTACTGAGGCCAAACAACTCTATGATTTGATTCTATCGCGGACCAGCACGGCTACCGACGAATACGGTTACGAGAGAATTCAGAAGCTGGGTCTAATGTGCAATTATACAACCGGGCCCATGAAAGATGTCATCACGCTGTGTGAGAGGCAGGGGATTCAAATGTCTTACCTCCCAAGTAAATCTGCAGTGTTGACCATGGACTTCTGACATCGAGTCCGCGTCGAAAGGTGAATGAGTAGTCTTACGGTGTATTCAAGTTGAGGTAAGATGAAAAAGAATTTTTATTTTCATTTTTTGCTTCGATAACTTGTGCCAAGAATTTCAAAATCAATTTTATGGACGTTGGCCCACTGCCGCTCTGTATCACAGCAAGACGCTGCAGTGATGAGTATGCGGTCGAGCTACTATCATCGGGAGCCCTGTAGGATGCACTGATGAAGATATTTCTATTCGCGTGAACAGTATCCGTTAGTGCGACGCGTTTGGACTCCAAGGAGAAAGCATCATAGGAGCATCGCAGCAATTGCTCGATTGCACAATTCAGGCACTCACTGAGCAAGTGTGACGGCAAGCTCAAACAGCGTTTTTTTTTTTGTTTTTTTTTTTTTTTTTTCAAAAATATATCTAGGTTCAAAACGCAAAAGTAACTAACTTGTCTCGTGGTTATGACTACCTATGATATCAAATGAGTTTCATGTGCATCCAAGGCGACAACGGTTTTTTGTTTGTTTGTTTTTTTTTTTTTTACCGTCATATTCGCCTTCGTGCATTGTGGCGTTCAAATTTTACGACTGGAATCGTTTGGCGGTGGTAGTAGTAGGTAGGGGCACATGTACAGCATTGAGTTACTCATTGCCACAGGGACAAGAAGCGGCCTGTGAACCGGGAGAATTTGCCAGCCTGAGAAAGGGGACTCGCGATTTGGGAGAAGCTCGGCACCTTTGTAAGTTTGTATTTTATTTTGATTTTAATTATATCAATAGATGACCAACCCGTCCAAAGCGGTGAACCGGTGAAGCGTCAAGGTTGGTCATTTACCTGCATTGGAAGGTGACTCGTGAAATTTGAAAGCTAGGCATGGTTGTGCACTGCTGCATCTCGAGTCACTGTAGCATCTCGATAGCTTGGTAAGTTCAAGTTTTATTTGAGGGAATTGCGAGGCTGTTCCTCATCAAATTCCGACGAGACTCTCCTGAGTTCCAAATCCTGAGTCAACGAGCCCGCATTCTGAATCAGAAAACAGATAGCATATCAGCAGCAGCAGCATATATGTTCGAACTGCCGAAGAATCAAATTACAATCATGGATTGCAAAGAACGAGTACTTTTTTTTTTTTTCATCGCTTTGGCTCTGGCGCAGCGGTTGAAATCTACAGCCGATGGAGGCTATCCAGGCGAGGTGCGCACTGCCGAATCCCGAATGGAAAGGCTTCATCATTTTACGGTGCGGAAAAAACTTGTGTGGAGGATCCCATGCAGCAAGGGAATGGGCCCTCAAGGGGTTGTGTTGCACCGCATCGAGAAGCATAAATTTAGCACGCGAAGCGTAATCGAGAGATATAAACAGACATCGGGACGGACCACCGAAAGATTATATATTCTGTCCATGTTATCATATCTCCGAGTCCAACATCAAGTATGTATATTGTAACCGGATCATTAAGTAACAGTAACGGACGTGTTGAGGAATTGCAACAATGGGTACATCGCAACCTAGGTAAAATCCGTTAGAAGATCCTTGATTTATGAATACGATGATGGCTGGAACGTACTGCTACGAGCTCAAGATTCAAGACGTTTATCTGTGCAGCTCCTTTGGGGAAGTCAGATGGGATACTCAGTGTAAAATTTTGGAATGGCGGTGGGGGGACGCCCTCGTGGAACTGGGGGTTGAATGTTCCGTTGTATAACATTGTGCCAGCAAAGGAGCCTTGAGGATCTCCGCATGGGCAAGATGCCACAGAAATGGCTAGAAAAAGCTCTTCTGAACCCGTGATCGAGTCCTTGTGATGTGTGAATTAATAAAATTAGTATATCTTTGAAGCCACTAAAAATGACGTACTGGTTTTTGAATTTGGACAGTGAAGGGCTGTCCAGCAGGAATCGTTGCTCCTGGCGCAGGAGCACCAATCTGGACAGACTGGCCAAGAGAAAGAGCAGCGAGCATGGAGAAAACGATAACACTGAGGAGCTTCATTTTTTTCGTTCGTCAATGGGGGGTTGGGAACAGTGGTTTAAAGTTGGATGGCTAGTCACTTGGCTTTATACGCAAGGCGTCCATAATCATCATTACAAGGTCTTCAATCGCCGGTCCCGGGACACTGGCAGCTGAGCGCTCTAAAGCACTGACTGCGACTGCGATCTTGTCATACATGCCGCCGCTGTGTTATTTCTGCACAGCCCTCCAAGTGGAGAACCAAATGCCGGTGTACCATGGCCGCTGCTGTTCGGCAAGGTGCTCGAGTAATTCGGCTCTTGATCCCATCAAGAAAGTGAAACGCTTTTGTCAAATTAAAGTAGGTGACCAAGCCACAGGGCACCATCTGGATCTTTCTAACAAATTTAGCACAAGAGGCGACTGCGATGACCAAAGCAATACCAGGGCTCCGGGGGTAAGTTAGTAAGCGCGTCCTGCAATTGGTGAATATCGGCGCGACAAGAATTTACATTAGTAGTGACTGACTCACGGGCTTCTCGATCCGGCGTCCAGCATAAATCTTTTGCGTCTGGCTTAAGTTGGGGATACCGGATCACGATGTAAAACAAGCAAGAGAAACTGCTGCGAAAACAACAACTTCATTGGGTTCGCGAGCGGACGGTCGATGGCGGGCCCTTGTAATTATGGCCACTGAATTCATGTTTACAGATATCCATGTAATTAACAGGTCCAGAGTCTATGTACTGTTGTCTACACCCAGAGCCTAGGTTTATAATTCAAAGGTTCATAATTTAATCAAAATCATCAAGCCACAGTAATAGACATATTGAGGAATTGCAAGGATGGAAACCGTTCAGCCTGGGCACAATCTATTAGAATATCCTTGGATTACGTCGATCGAGACGTACTCCTATGAGCTCAAAGTTCGCGACGTTGAGCTGTGCAACTCCTGTGGGGAAGTTGTTGGGGATGGTCACATCAAAACTTTGGAATGGTATGGGGCTGCCTGGCTGGAACTGTGGGTCAAATGATCCATTGTACAACAAGGTACCAAGACCTTGCTGAGGTACTAAGCAAGGGGAATTGGCGCAGGATGCAATTGCGATAACTAGAGCAACCTCTGGCGAATCGGTAAGCGTGTCCTGCAATGGGAAAATGTGAAACATTGAAACAGAAGAAGTTACAATATATAAGGTAGCACGTACAGGTTTTTCAATTTCGACATTGAATGATTGTCCAACGGCCACTGTTGTGCTTGGCTGGGGAGCACCGATTATGATATTTTGGGCACCGGAAACGGCCGCTAGGAGGAAGAAGACAACGGCGCTGATGACCTTCATTGCGTTCGTGAAGGATACCAGTGCTGGTATTTATATGGGCGCCCCAGGACCAGACGTCGTCACTATCGCAATGCAACATTGCAAGGCCTTGAAACACCGGAGTGGCCGTAGGGGGCATCGACCCCTGTTGTCGTTCGGCAAGCTCGCCAAGACCTGCACATCTTGCCTTCGCTAATTCGGCGACCTCGGCGTATCCGGAGTATTAATTTGTTGAGTTCACCTTCCTTAGCATCGATATGCTATGCTAAATGACGTGAAATATGGATACCCAGTAAATCACTTGAGCCCTGGGGTGCCTCTGCCACGGTCATAATCGAGACGTGCCACGCTTGCCCAGTGGCACCCTTTCGAATGGGCCTTACCTTTATTTCTTTGGCTGTGTTGCCTTTTGCAAGACCGTCTATTTTCATAGGGAAAGCAATACTTGTAACAGGACAGACCAAGGGTCAGCGAAGTGGGATTCACAGATGTGATTTGCCTTCTAGCTGGACCTGCAGAGTCTCTCTTGGAGAGGCGACAATAAACTGCGACCAAAAGGTAAGGAATTCACCGAGAGGTGAAGAAAGTTATAAATGAATTGTTTCTGGACGTCAAATCATAACTACTAGGGTACCGTTCAAAACGGATCAGCCCGTTTGCAATGACTTGAGTCAATGCCGTCCCGATATTGACATATATTCGGACTTTGGATCTGGACAGGAAATGCGAGTCGTTGCCTATGGCTCCGCCAATCCCAATATTTTGGGCCAGAGAAAATGGCGAAGGAAACTTCATATGGAGGTTCGAGGAAGGTGCGCTAATCACATAATCACACGCTGTCTGCGAGCACCGGCAAAACGCGAACAAGACTGGATTCCAGTAGCCGGTGTCGGAATGTCAGAAAACTAACATTTCATACCCATTAAAATAGGCCATAAGCCCACACACTCTATGTAGTCCATCAACTATCTAGAGTCACTTCTAATCGTGGCCGAATCATCAACACACAGTAATGCTCGTGTTGAGGAGCTGCAAATATGGGAAATACTCGGCCTAAGGAACAATTTGTCAGAAGCTTCGTAAATTATGTTTGGCGATACGTACCCCAACGAGTTCAAAGTTAGCAACGTTGAGCTGTGCAGGTCCTTTGGGGAAGTCTTGTGGGATGGCTACAGAAAAGTTTTGGTATGGGTAGAAGGGGCCGGTCCGTTCAAACTGTGGGTTAAATGTTCCGTTGTATACCACCGTGCCCAGGGCTTCCTGAGGTGGCAGGCACTGGTGGCTGGAAAAGGCGTTACAAGATGCGACTGCGATGACGAGAGCAATCTCCGGCGCATCTGTAAGCGAGTCCTGCGTTTAGCGAATGAATCAGAGAAGCAACAAGTGAAATAATAATAATAATAAATCATACGGGTTTCCCGATCAGGACATGGAGTTTGTGTCCAGCGTGAACCTTTGCGCCTTCATTGGGGGAGCCGATCAAAATGCCTTGGGCAAGAGAAACGGCCGCAAGGGCGAAGAAAATAACAACGCTGAGGAGCTTCATTACGTTCGTAAGAGGAGGTTCGATGGGGGATGGTGGACCAGAGTTGGAGTGCTAGTGGTTAAATAGCAAAGGCAAGAAGGCGTTCAATCGCCGGAGTGTAGTGTGATCAGAGACTCCTGTATGGACCAACCTCTATAACACCGGATTCAGACACATCAAACGCCCGGTTCGCAAGCGAGGTGCTATGTTTGGTACACATCTTGTGCTATAAATGAGCTTCAGGAACTTCCCGTCGGCAACAAGTTTTGAGGCACCGGACAAACGTGTAGACCGTGATTGACGCCTCGACAAGGCCGGTGATCGGCAATAGCGCGGACGTACTGCTACACCAATGGAATAAACTTGCCTGTCCAACTATTACCTCTTCCGCATTTGTGAGCATACAATTGGCGCCCGTACCTCTTAATTTAGGCTTGTCTACAATGGTAAACTTATTTTCCTTGGAAGGTCATTGACTCGCGGGTCTGCGTCCACGTAGGTCACAGGTCGAAGACCCTATGTTCGGTCATCCGGGATCATCAAGGTAACGGATGTGTTGAAGAGCCGCAAATACGAGAGCAGATTAACCTATGTCAGTTTGTTAATGAAAGACGGTAAATGATGTATACTCCTATTGAGCCTAAATTTGCAAAGTTGAGCTGTTCACCTCCTTGAATATACCATGAGAGCGCACTGAAGTGTTAGGCATGGGAGCGATGACTACGGTGTCTCTGTTAATGAATAAAAGTGATAGTCAACAAGAAACACGTACGAAGTTTTGAATCTGGACATTGAATGTATGTCCAGTATGAATCGCTGCCCTCTGGCTGGGTGGCACAGATAGATCTCTATATTTTAGGCAAGAGAAATGAGTAGATGATGAAGATTGAAGGCGACAACGCCGCGGTGCTGCATTACGGTCATGAAATGAAGTTGGATGGGCGAGCTGGAATATCTGCTAGGCCCATCTCATCATTGCAATCACCGGCGAACTTAGGCCACTGACCGCCATGTTTTTCGGCACGGTTATGACTGCTGTGCTCCGTTTGTCTCTCTGCATAGCCCTTAACAAAAATAAATGTGAAACACTCAAGAACGCGTATATGCGCACCTGCCATACTCATCGCATACGTAGATATCTTCCCCATTTGTCCATGACCTCACCCTCAAGGAAGGAACAAAAACAAAACGCCCATATCGTTCACGGCCCGATTTCCCGGGGCGTTGGATCGCTAACACAAGACCTGATGATGATCAGCCAACAAGCTTCGAAGTTACTCGTCATCCACTCTTGCAACGGATTTCTGGTGCTCCTGTTGGCCACTGCTGGGAATCTGCATTGCTGTGAGCTCTGAGCGGACTTGCAGTCATTTGCGGTTACAAAAGCTCCCAATTGAACTCTGACATTGGGCTCTGGGCTCTACTAGCCACCACGATATCGAATAACGAGCACACGTCCACAAGTGATCGTTCTCCATAACCTCGTCGTACTCATTACGAACGCACCAGGAGAATGAAGTAGTTAATTCTTCTTGGATACCACAAACTCTGTAGGAAGGCCATGAAATAACAAGTTTTGGAACGGGGAGAAAAGTGACCAGGGACTCCGACTGCCAACCCTGGTCTAGGTGACAGGAGAAAGATACGTGCTGGAAGTGTATTGGATGGTTTTTTACATGATCTCCGAACCTCGCGGAGTGCTGAGATATGTAAGGGAAATGTGTAGGGTAGTCCGTCACTACCTCGAGCTCCACGGGAAGGAGGACTATGTACAGGAAGCCGATCAGACGGACGGATGAATATATATTCCTTGAGGTGAATCGGTGTAAGGGATTGCGATGAAGAAATCTGTGGACCATCCTGCCTTTGAATGAGTTTGGACCAGTGTAACCCATGCATGAAACGTTGGCTATGGCTATAGCCCCGTCTATTAAACAATAGTCAACGACGAGTTGGTGAGCTGTAGAATTGGTTGTGGACCAGCCTAGGCACACTTTATTAGTTAGATCCGTGAATAAACGATGAGCGATACGTACTTCTTCGAGCTGGAAATTCACGGCGTTGAGCTGTGCAGCTCCTTTAGGGAAGTCAGATGGAATGGCCACGTCGAATATTTGGTATGGCGGCAGTTCGGGGCTGTGGTACTGTGGGTCGTAGGGTCCCTTGTACAGTATCTCACCAAGGATAGCTTTCGGCTTTGCACAGGGGTAGGTGGCACAAGAAGCGAGTCCGATGACTAGAGCAACCTCTTCTGAACCAGTAAGCGAGTTCTGCGACTATTGTGTGAACAGCGGACACGACAACTGAAAAGAAATACTATGTACGGGCTTCTCAATTCGGATACTGAGTTGGCGTCCGGCATGAACATTTGTGTGTGGCTTAGGAACGCCTATTATAATATCCTGAGCAAGAGAAGCTGCCACGAGCACGAAGACAGGGGCGAGGTTGAGGAGCTTCATTGTGAACGGTTTCATGATGGTCGGGGTGTGGTTTGAAGCCGGCAAACACGGCTGTAGACAGAGCTATACTAATCGTATAGCACATGCCTTGCAAACACGACAGACACACGCGTGATGCTGTCTTTGATGATATCTATTTGCGCTTGTTTTGTTGCAGCAAACAAACGCCAAGTTACACGCGCCCGCAGTGCCACGCTCACTGGTCACACCATGACTACCATTACTCGAAATCTTCCCCCGTTCGTCCGTGATCTCGGTGTATCAATTATCGGCAAGGTGAGTAATATTTTAGCCTCTTGATTTTGGTGCTTGATACTCATTGACAAAGAAATGCTACGCAACGCTCGTAGAAAATCTTGAATTAGACAACGTGAAATGCCTCAAGTATGCGCTCTCCAAAGGTTTAGGGATTGGGATCGTAGTCGGGGGATCTATCATGAAAGTACCCCAGATTCTTCTAAGTGAGTCATGGCAAGCTGTCACTCTTCGTTCGCTAATTATGACATTTCAAGTTCTCAAGGCGCGCTCGGCTCGCGGAATATCCCTATCAGCGTACATTCTTGAAACACTCTCTTACGCCATAACTCTCGCATATTCATTCCGAAACGATTATCCGTTTTCTACATACGGCGAAAACCTCTTCCTCACCATTCAAAACATTGCTATCCTATTTCTTATCATATCATACGCACCGCGCGTATCTAATAAGGCGCAAAATCTTGCTACCATCTTTGTCGGCACTGCGGCCTTGTTGGCAGCTCTCTACGTTTCTCCACCGAGCACTCTCGCTTTCCTCCAAATGAGCACTGTCCCGCTCTCCGTATTTTCCAAATTACCACAGATCAGGCAAAATGCCAGGGCACAATCAACAGGGCAGCTTTCCTCCTTCGCAGTTTTTGCACAGATCGCAGGGTGCTTCGCCCGTCTGTTCACTACTGCCACCGAGGTCAACGACTGGATTGTATCTGCAGGTTTTGCAGTCGCATTAGTCCTAAACCTCATTCTCGGCTTCCAGATGTACACGTATTGGCCCAAAGCCGAGAAAGCCACGTATGAGATGCAACCCATCAATGGTCCGTCAGTGCAGAAGGCCGAGCAGACTTATAGCGAGAAAGTACCTTCCACGTATGAACCTACGTCGTCTGCTTGGAATCAGTCAGCGCAGCCACTACAACATCGCATCTCGACTCCACCACCAAGAGTACAGACGCCAGGATCAGGAAAGAAGTGGACAAGGAAGGTGGATTGATCTCAGTGTTCGTTTTAATTATTTATTCACATGTTTTTTTTTGGTAATCTATCACTGTGTACCAAATGAATCTTTTCATTCATCCTTCCTAGTATCAAGCTCCGATACATCGGCGAAACGTGTCCGCCGTGGTTGCTAATATGGCATAATCATAGACTTTTTTTTCTGCGACGATTCAGAATCTCCACCCCCTAAATCCCATTGGTGAGAGAAGCTTGAAAAGTTTTATCGGATACTACTACATCTCTCTACGTGTTATTTAATATCTGATTACATTTGCGGTTCATAACACCATGAAAAAAAAATTTATCCTAGCCGTATCACATTCAAATGGCTTGAAACAGAGTAATGTGCACCACCACCACCATGGTCCATTCCCAGGTTGTAATCACAAGTTCGTCGTCTCCTGTTTCTTCTTCTTTTCCACCTTTTCAGCATGCTCCATCATATGCTTCACCTCCGTCGCAGCGCTTCAATTCCGCCGTATTCCTCTTCAGGCTGGTTATCGTCCAACGAATATAATCGTTCCCGCTGGAATTCGACAGTCCATACCCGTCTGGGACCACTAACGGCAAAAATAAAAATAAAAAAAAGCGTCATAAATCAGTTTGACGTGAGAGGGAAAATATGGGAAATCATTTGAACCTTCACCGTATCCCAAAATAGGGACTCTCCTGATCCATGGGCTCAGCTGGTGAAGCAACTGGCATTCCATAAGATGTTCAGTAGGCCTGGGGTGACGTACGAAAGTGCTCAGACCAGGACGTACCAGCTCTGTAGAACTGAAGTGATCAGGAGCGCGAGCAACGAGAGCAAAGAGTGGGCGGAGGCGATGTCGAGACCTATACCCAAGGTGAACCTTTTCTAGTCATGATCATGATATAATACATATACACATTATCTGATTGATTGATTTTTTCGTGATCTTTTGTACAGGACCCTATCTATCTCTTCCGCAGGGCTCCCGCGCGCCACATGCTGTACTGTTGATGACCGCGGACTGGATCGACATTTGTTCGGCCTGAAGAAATGTCTAAAGGGAGATGAACCGCTGCCTGAGATCTACCGGGATGAGTCATACGTCCAAAGTGGTCATCGGGAGTCGATAATTATCGACTGAGCAGTGTCGATTCCCAAAAGGATGTTGATTTTCGAGATAAGATCTTCCCAGCTTGGCTTCGCATTGAAAGATGCAAGTGTAGTTGCAGTGCTGAACGTTTTAAGGAATATAGACATCAATTGATGGGTACTTGCGATAGGAGTTATAGTGAATCGGTTCGTAAAATATATATTCCGAGACCTTTGTGACGTCCCCGCTTCGTAGCAAAATGTTTCATGCATGAATCATTCGAATCAGGGCATCCCTTCGAGGAACTCAAACTCTAGCGGATGCATCTGGCCGCGAAGTCTCCGCCGCCGAGCTAATCTCTCCTAACCATGACTCGTTAATTGACTCTCACTTCTTTGGATTTAATACAGGCAATTCGAGCGAATCATTGCGCATGCGGCAAACGCGCCAGCTGTTCTTCCAATCGGCGTTCTCACTTCGGATACTAACCATGACCTTCGGGCGGATACTCGTGTAGCCTCTTCTCCCGTACACAATGCGACGCTTCAGCATGCGTTGTTTGTTTGTTTTCATGTATCTGTCTGCCTCCTATGCGCCGGAAAATGGTCGGCTTCTTTTTTTCTAGTCATTATATACGATAACAATTGTTCTGGTTTCCTTGGAGAACATGGGTGGAAAATAGTATTCTTGTGATTGATCATTGATAGACCAAGTGATCCACATGAATGAATGCATGCTGGCTACGATTGCCTTTGGGAAGGCTGACCTCGGCCCTGGACGAACATCAGAAACGGGTCGAGACCTGGCGCAGCCCGAAGACTTCGGGCTGGTGTCTGAAGTGAACAGCAAAGTTGAAGAACTTGTCAAAGGTGCCGCGCAAAGGTTTGACGAGTTGATTTCCAAACATGATTTGCATGTACGAACCGTTTTCGGTGGTCATATCCACCCACTACTTTTTTGTTATTGATTTTTTGACTTATGGGTAAAAGGTTTTGCGGTGGGCGCTATGGCAAAGACTATATCAAGAAATTTAAACAAACTTCAGCGGGTCTATACTGAGTATCATGGAGACTTCAATTTTTGGGTGCAGGCTCCAGGTGAGTCTGCTTCGTTCCTGCCATTCCTGCCACCTCCCGGTTAGCACAGATCACTCCCAGTGGTTACAATTTATCTAAGATATCTAGCCAGTAAGCAATTAGCAGTCAGACCGATAAAAATGCTTCAATAAGTGGCTCTGCAGATAATCAGCTCAAACTTTTTTGTTGGGTTCACGATGCGACTGGCAACCTTTTTCCTGTCATCATCGGAAAAGGTGCGACGGTGGGCAATTTGAAGAAAGAGATCAAGAAAATGAAGGAAAATTTGCTTCGTGGCATCGATCCCGACATTCTTGTGCTCTGGAAGGTGGGTGATTCCTCCCTGCGTGCATTGATGACATCTGATTTTTGGGAAGCCGTCTCCACCAATTGCTTCTGTGGAAATCCGCGCGAAGTTTGAGGATGTTCAAAGCCTGCAGGAGTTCCCGGGTTGTTCCAAGTTAGACAGCACTGATCAATTATCGGAACATTTCTCCTTGGTCCCTCTCAAGCACGTCCCTATCATTGTAGAAGTCCCCCCTCCACTGGCCGGTAAGCAATTAGCAGTTGGACCGATAAAAATGCTTCAATAAGTGGCTCAGATGATCAGTTCAAACTTTTCTGTTGGGTTCACGATGTGACTGGCAATCCTTTTCAAGTCGTCATCAGAAAAGGTGCGACGGTGAGCCAATTGAAGAAAGAGATCAAGAAAGATACCCTCAGAATGCAAATAAATAAAGTCAAACAGTTTGAAGGAATCCCACAGTATGTATGCAGACTAGATATCAGTGTTGCCTCACAGTGGACCTAGCCTAGCTGCCATTCTATTCAATTCTTATCATTGTTATGTTACCAAATCCTGATATTTGTCAATAATTTCATTGAACTGGGCTAGCAGCTGGTGCATATCTATGCATCAATAATAATTGTTTACCCATACGCCTGGGCTCCTCGCGTGATTGCATCCTGGTCACGAGGATGGCAGCAGTCCCCGAAAGAGCAAGGAAAAATAATGTGTTTTCACTCATGAGTACAATGAGGAGATCGGAAGTCACGATCCGGTCCGATTTTAAGGACCAGGCTGTCACTGATGCCTCCGGATAAGAAAAAAGTGTTCCTGCGTTGGGTCAACGATCGAATGATTGATGAACACATTCAACAGCAAATCACTGAGATTATGCTGGCAGCCTTTTGATCTGAACGTGCAGAGTAGAGTAGGTCCAGTGGGAAACCCATTTGGTGGGTGACTTACCATATTTGGGCGTCTTTTCGGATTTCCCTATATACCAGGCTGGTCACTCTGACTTAGCGTTGCAATAAATTCTCTTTTTTTTTTTTAAAAAAAAAGGATAGACAACAGAGCTATCCATTTCCGCTCTTCTCCAACTTGCGACTCTGCTCTCTGACCAATGCTCCTATCTGATTCGAGGCCTCTATCAAGTCTTGAACAGGAATCTGGGAAATCCCATCAGTTTCCATCAAAGCTGTCAGAGCATGCCGAAGCATCGTTAAGCGATCCATTGCCGTGGGATTCCTCGGCTCCAAGACTTGTTCATCCTCAATAATGGTAGGCAATGATTGTGCACGTTGCGGGGTAGCGGAGGCACCCAATAGCGGAAGTAGACGTGAAACTGTTGCACTATTTTATTCATTCTGCGTTTCAAGTGACTCGAAAATATACGCACAGTTATCAGGCTCGGCCACGCTATTATCTTTCGCTTCTTCAGCTGTTAAAGCTGCTGTGTGACGGTGAGCAACGCGTTCACCATGGGGCGTTCCGGATTTGGGTAGCTTCGACGGAGAGAATCCTTCGATCAACCCGCTTGAAAATTCCGGGAGGCTATCAAGTGTTAGACGGCCACGAGCATTTCGTAGCCAGGGCATGTCAACATAGTCTGCTAGTTTACGTTTTCTTGAAGACTTTGGCTGTGATATTGAACGATTCTCCATAACAAGTGATAAATGTTGCTCAAGTAGAGGTTCGGACAAAGCCCGCTGCATAGACGGGATTAGTTTCAGAGCAGGGCTACTCTCTATAGGTAAACCGAGGCTGGCTTCAAAACGCCTTCGTTTGCGCGCAAGCGATTCATTGAGATGTTCTGATGGAACAACTCTCTTTCTGCCTTTGAAAAGCCCAACACTGCCAGGTTCCGCATCGGCGGGAGGCGGTGATGTCAGACTATTGTCAGATGACGAGGAGGCGAATTGGCTTAATCCAAAGGACCGGTGGAGGTTCCAAATGGGAGTCGCGTCGCTACGGTCCCTTCTAGGTCGTGGCGTGGATGGTTCCGGACACTTTGCATTGTCAGTGATCCCAAGGTTCGAAGGTGAACATGGCGGTGCAGATGAATGCCGCTGTGGTGAGAGAAACGGATCAAATGGAGATGATAAGGGTATGGAACCTTGGGCCGAGGTGCTCCTACTGTGGACGATAGCTTGAGAGTCGGGGACAAAAGTTCTAGACTATAAGCACAGCTCTTTAGAAAGAAAAGGATGTTAAACCTAGATCTAGCCAACCTTTTGTGATACCGAAAAACTGCCTGCCACGCTTTCACCCCAAGCAAGAGAAATACTTTCCAGGCATGTTTTTATCTCTTCTGGCCAAAGTGCCTTGAGCTCTTTCTTCTCGTGGTATGACATGCGCCAAAAATAATCAAACGATGCTGGTCCCAACGCCGGCCCAGGTATATGCCTTGCTCTGAAAACGGAAACAAGGAAAGGAGCAATGTCGTGCAGCAACTTGGTCGTGGGCTCATGATGGCAAAGCCTGTCTAACGCAGTGCAATACACGGAGTTGACCTCGTCTTGGTCAGTATATCATGGGCGCACAAAACGCAGAACATACGATGATATTCTGTTCTGTCTCCAGCAAGACGCCCTCGTCGTCTTGTATCCAACAGCATAGACTCCCTTGCATAATTTTGATGAGTTCAGGCAACAGTATGTCTGGGCAGCTCGCAAAGAGTTCACCAACGACACATAAGATGTCAATGCAAGCTGCAAGCAATTCGGGCAGCGGAGGATAAAACTTAATCAACACATCGTCCACCAATTCAAAGAGGCTGCTGGTGTCAAGCTCCTTGCAGCCCGATAGATCAAGCAGTCGGACAATGGAGTAGACGGCTTGCGCATTTTCTTTAAACCTTAAAAATGGATTATAGTTCTTATCAACACCCAGAGAAAAAGGGGCATACGCTTCTCGTCTTTGGCCTCCTAATCGCTCAGCGAAAAGTCTGATAACCGCATTACCAGATACAGACGAACGTCCTGCCAGTTTAACAGCATTTGTCAGTAAGCTCTCCCACATCCCAGCTTCTTCCGTCGATAATCTCCACGCCCTGTAAGCACGAACTGTTTAACAGTGTCCGATCAAAAAAGAAAATACAATACAACCCACCCGAATGGCACCACAAGCAAGGTAACTAAATCATCCCATGTCGTCCTATGATCCATGATCTGCCACGTTCTAATCAGCACGGTCCATAGCTGCCTCAACACCTCCACCTGCTCTCGTCTCTCGCTCTGGAAATAGATGACATGCAAGAGAGTCGGAACACCAACGGAGACGAGGTCGGCACAAAGATCGCTCCACACCTTCTTCACATGGTCGTCACCGAGGGTAAACGTCCGCTTCAACACAGCCGCCAGGACAATTTCCGCATTCGACGGTAACCAAGTATCGTACAGTACACTCTTTGTCACCGACCACACTCTCTTGACAAACTGTAAATGTCGAATTTGCGCAGCAGGTTCACCTGAAGCGTCAAGCAGCTGGCCAGCGATCATGGCTACGGTGCTTGACAGGCCAGACGGGCTCGATGTGGGTGTAAGGCCGTCGCATCGTTGAACGAATATCTCGAGCAATGAAATCCAGACAGATAGTACCAGATCCTATAAGCTTATTATTTGCGAACAACGAAGCACGTAACAACGTTACTTACAGATGACTCCGATTCGGGTTCCTTGAGCGACACCAGCGCAGCCGCAGCCCAGACAGAAACAACAGGCTTCCAACTCTCATAAATTTCTTCGTTCGTCAACTGGCGCACCAATTCTGGAGTCATAGCGGGGATTGACTGTATGACGCTACTTTGACGCTTGAGGTCGCTATTGAGCAACGTGCCATCAAATAGCATTTGACAAACCAGACGGTTTATTGGATGCTCCAATAAACCGGTAGCTGGTTCATAGCTTGACCCAAGTAATCTAACAAAGATGGACATTCCAGTGTGTCGAACGTCACTGTCCAAGCTTTGCAGCATATCTTGGACAATACCGAGCGCGTTTTCAACAGATTCAACCGCAGTCAGTATTCCGCCAGCTTGTAACAATGACGCTACAAATGCGGTGTTGATATCAAGTTTGGTTTCTTGCCTGAGCACTTTGAAGGTGCGTTTCTTGATGTCAGTAACCTCAACATCGCCTAGTTCGTCCCTGTCGACAGCGTCAGGAATCCGGAAGTACGCCCAGATAAGCAGCTTCCAGACATGCGAGTGCAAAGTGCGGACGATGGAGCGGTTGTAGTGAGCAGCTTGGAAAAGCGTCGAGAAGCAAAACTTGACACAATACGGACGAAAGAAGATGGTGTGATCCCAAAGAATGATCATGGATGATACAAGTGTGAGAGCCCAACCAGGTCCCTGCCCAAGGTGGGTCGGATTCCGATTTGATGCCGCCACTTGGATAATTTTGAGAAAAGATGTGGCATCTGGTACATTCCCTGGCTTTTCAACGTGACGCTCAACAAATGCCTGAGTAGTTTTGCGTATGGTGGCACACGTGTCACAAGGCTCGTTGCATAATTTGACCGCAACTGCAAATCCACTCAGTGCGTAAACCGAGTTTAGGCGGAGGTCCGACGAGTCACTAATGATATGTTCCAGAACGAAGGGTAACAATATTACCAGTGGACGTAGGAAGGTCACACCATGCCGCAGGAGGAGAGTATGAACAGCCTTTTGGATGAGGATAAAATAAAATAAAAATCAGCTCTAGTAGACCTTAGAGATCGAAAATAAAAGAATAATAACGACCTTAAGACCATCCAGAACAGCCTGTGGACCAAAGTGTCCTTTGATCGCTCTCTCCAGCGTCAAAGCGATTTGATCTGATCTTGTGAGCAGAATGTCCGCGGGGAGCTGTTGCACCTGCAAAATCCACACGATTATACAGCACAGTTTCGAGCCGTTCATGATAGCCAGTTCAGGAGCCACAGTGAACGCGAACACATCGTCCAAGATAGATTGAAAATCGCTAGCTGTTGTTACAGCCACATCGTGGGTGAGTGAGGATTTATCTAAAGAGCATATAGGCAAGGGGGTATAAACATTGACGTACATGAGAACAAAGAATACAGAGGCCTAAATATACAAAAGTCGGATATCAAGCAGAGCGCATATTGGGCCAGCCTGGCCGAATCTAGCGCGTATTGAGCATCGTCGTCCAGAGTGGGACTGTATGAATACATGTTTAACGAGTCTTGCGAATGGGAGAGAGGAGCTGCGAGGGGACGATGCAGGTCCCTCTTCAGGACCGACACCAGCTCAATTGAGCGTTCGCCAACGATCCTTAACGCCGCTTCCGTCCGGGTTAATTCGACTCCAATGAGTGGCTTTGCGATGGTACGGATGCGGTCGGAAAAACAGGCATAAGCTTCCATAACGTCGTGAAGTGTTATTTGGTTACAGTCGGGGTCGTGGACAGACTCGAGGAGAGTGTTCAAAGGGGAGGCGAAATAGAAAGGGACGGTGAGAAGCTTGGAAGGAGGATCAAGCGCATACATTGGATATGTGGACCTTGTCTTTCGTTGCTGCTACGCTCCGCGAAAGTCGCAAGAGGCCAGGTGTTGTCTCATGCTCTTGTCGATGTGGCAGGTCAACCTGGTTGAGTTGACATTGTCAGCTCGGCACCGACCGCGGGTATTTCCGGCAAGACTTTCTCATTGTTGCATGAGGATTTAATCCTGATGGCGCCTGCACATGGGGAAACTAAAAAAAGTCTAGTCTAAGGAACAAAACGTCAATCTCTAAGCTCTAGTACCAAATACTTCTAGTGCGATGAATGGGAGCCATCTCCTCGGTCACAATTCCCTCGACTTTATCTTCCCCATCCTCAATTCGCTTCGCCAAATCCCACAGATAAAAATCGATCAGGACGGAACTGATCTCTTCCTCGCCGCTCTTTTCTTCTCTCTCAACATGGCTCTCACCTCTCTTGCCCCTCTTCCCGCGCTTGCCACGCTTTAATTCTTCTTCTTTTTCTTTCCTCTGTATTCTCACCATCTCCCTCCTCACCCTCTCGACCGCCACAATACTCGCAACCCGCAAGCTCACCTCTTCCTTTGCCCCATTCTCAAGCAGCGTCCCTTGTGCCAAGAGTTCAAGCAGAGAGGGCGGATAAGATATAATCCGTAAGTGGTGCAGGATCTGTGGTACACGGTAATCCGCGAACATGGTGAGCAAATGGATTTGTGGACCTGGACCAGGTGGAGAGGGAAAGATCGGATGAGGTGCGGGGGGACTGCTAATTGGAGGATAAAATGCCGCCCAGATTTCTGCGACAAGGATTTGGGCCCGTTTCCAGAGGTATACTGTTGTCGCAGGTTAGCAGAGGTTTTTTCTTCTTCTTTTTGTTTTAAAAAGGCAAGACAACCACGCACCTCTGTGCCCGTCAATCGACGATTCGTCTCTAAACGAAGGGAAGGTTTCCACAACCATCTTTGCCAAGTCAAGCGATGTACCCTGACCATTGTGTCGCTCGTGAAAGGCTTGTATGAAGTAGAGGAAGGAGCCGTTAAAGTCCTGCGCTAATATTAACGAGGAAAAAAAATGGAGACCAAATAGAACACTGACGTCACACAAAATTTTGCCCACCTCCCGCATAATGGCGATACGTTCCTTCAGCAGTGCAATGGGCTCTCTGTGTCGACTCGCGGGTCTAAACACATGTTCAATGAGCGAGTCAGGGCAACGGGTCTCATCAGAGTAGAAAGCAGGATCAGTAATGGGTATTCTGTCATCTGCGATGGCTAAGAATATTCATCAGCGCTGGGCGCGCTCAGGCTGGTCGAAATAAGACAGACACACCTCTGTCTAGTGCAGCGACCAAGGTCCAATAACCCGTCCACACTTGTCTTTTCTCCTTTCCAGTCCCACTCTCTGCCTCAACGTCAACATCAGAAGTCCATGCATCCCTCCATTCAACCCCAAAGACATCCTCCGTTTTGTCCTTGTCTGACCAAAAACTGAAATTGAGCGACGAAATGAGAAGGATCCAATCCAGCACGAGCTTATTCCGTGGATCAGAAAGACCTGCCGAGTCGACGGGACATATATGCAGCGGATGCGTACGCCAGGTCCGAGGTGTGTATGAATCAGTCCGGAGGCGTGTTCTGATCTATTTTTGGATTAAGTTACAGTTTGGAAGGGGTGAGGTGGCAAAGGAGCGTGAATGGGTAAAAAGCGAACTGACGAACGTAGCGGGCAGCAATCTTTACACCCTCGTCATTGATTTGCACGAGATTTATGTCCTGTTCAAATCATGTTTTTCTTTTCTTTTCGGTTTATTTTGTTGCGAACCTGAAACATACCTTGTGAGCGAACTTGGCGCTCTCCAACACTGGATTGACTGTTCCATCGCGTTTTATTGCAGCAGATAGAGATTTCCGACGAGCTGAAGGGCGAGTAGGTCGAGCATGGTGCAAAGCAGTCGAGCGAGGTTGAAAAACAGGCATCAAAGGGTGTGGAAGGTCTTGGCGGCAGAAATTTGCACTAAATACATATTACATAACGCGCTAGCCTATCAAAATGTCAAGATTGATATCACACCTCGAGTAGCGGCCCTGACGCTTTCCTGGACTGCGTCTTTCAAGTCAGAAACAGTGTTGTAAACGAAACGCGTCTCAATCGCCACTCTGAACACGCAACATCTTCAAAATTTTTACTTACGGTACCTTGAGTTTTCTGTGACCGAGTCTCACCTATAACATGACGATGAGTGTCAACAACGCTTGACATGTTATCGTGTTAACGTTAGTACGCCTGACGTCACTTAGTCCTTCCTCCACGCAAACGCCCTGATCGGCGACCCATCTGCCTCGCTCACAACCCACGGATCCCCCCCTTCATCGACATCCAGCAGCTGGTCCACATTCGCCAAATTCTCCACAATCAGCCCTCCCCTTCCCAACACCGTCTCATGCACCCCAAATCCTTCCTTCCCAATCTCTCCTTCCCTAGGTGTCTCATCCGGACTCGCCATATCCAGCCCTAGAATCTTGACTCCCCGGGCCATAATTCCCTCCGCCGCATCCCGCGTAAGATACGGATGCGAGAAATACTCCTCCTCCTCCTCCCCCGCCGTACTACTACTACTACTACTACTACTACTACTACTACTACTACTAATACTATGCCAGTACTTCTTTGACCACCCCGTGTACAGCAACAACGCTCCCCCTTCTGGGACTTCTCTGATCCTCCCTTCATACTTTTCCAAATCAGCCCAAGTAATCCTCTGCCTTGGATTGAGCCCGCGGTTAGTAGTAGCCGGCGGCGTCGTGGTAGTAGCATTCAGTTGGGACAGATCCACCACCACAGTTGGAACCGCAACCAGTTCAGAGATCGGGATCTGTCCAATGTGCTTGCCGTCAGCAAAGAAATGAGAGGGTGCATCGATGTGCGTCCCCGTATGTGTACCGAGGGAAAGGCTATGGACGCTAACGCCCTGTTTAGGGATCGTACATGTCGGCGTTGAGACAAACGGGCAATCGCCTGGATAAATTGGCGTATTCGATGTCAAAGGATGTGTGAGGTCGATGATCTGCATGATGTTTGCTTCAAGGTAATTTATTGTAAATAAGGCACTTGACAAGTGGACTATACTAGTTTTAACGTGCGTTTGGTCGACCACGAGGTCTAAGCCCAAGGCCCACGACAAGGGAGCACGAGGAAGAGAGGCTAATCCGCCTCTCCACCTTCCCTGGGAACTATCTACTGTACACTACTGTATAGTAATCAATCCAGAAGCAAAAAAAAAAAAAAGATGGGTCAAGGAATCATTGAGCGCCAATCTGGCCGAGACTGACGCCCAATACGATCCCTATCCTTCCCTCCCATTCGGACGATAAGCCTGGCCATGGCTCACGCCGAACAAAATCGCTCTCCTGGGGGCATCGTACGATAGGATAGGTTGCGAATGCAATCCAGTGGACCTTGACGCATAAAGATGGAAATCTGCAAAAATTAGCCACATAACAGTTGAAGAACGCAAATGCCGAGATTTTTTTTTGCTGTTTGTCGTTTTTCGTTTTTTTTTTTTTGCTTTCGTTTTTTTCGTTCTTTTTTTTGATTTTGGACTGGGAATAAAAGGTATCTTGGGAGTTATCCCGTCCCGAGCCCGAAAAATAAAATGAAAATAAGAATAATGAATACGGAAAGAGAAATGGAAAAAATACGCCAGCGCGCTCTATTTTTTTTTGAGTGTTTTTTTTAATAGTTGAGAGAGTCATCCCTGATGTCGCATTTGGCGAAAGATGGAGAGGGAGATCGTGCACGGTGATTTTCTATTGCCTGATCTAGACCTTACGCAACAAGATCAAGTGGAGAGATGAAAGAAAATGATGCAAAACGGATAAGACTCACAATTTACGGTCGCCCGTCGCCAGTGCCACAAAAGTTCTGAAACCGACCAAGAGACATAAGAGTAGCACCAGAAGCCTCCAGTATGCGCATATAGCCCGTTGCCAGAAATCCAGAATGTCGACACAGAGAGAGCACAGTAAAGAACAAGTCCAGAAAGCCCAGAGGTACGGCTACACCAAGGAGAGCAAGATTCGCCAGCTGTCGGTTCCCAGAAAAAGATCTAGAAATGTTAGCAAATAGAGAGGAACGGCACTGCAAGACAGAGGCGACTAAGAAGTTGTAAATACGCTCAAAAAAATGCACACATACCGTTGATTGAATAAAATTGTCTTCGTCACCCACGGAAAAAGCACGGGCCGAGCCACAGCCTATGTCGTGCTCTACAACTGCACCGCTAGATCATCAGGGAGTTTTGTTTGGAGGCATACCGTGCCAAGGGTCATAGCCTTTTCCCGTCACGCGATCCAGCCCACCACCGATGGCAGGTGCAAGTTGTCACTCGACGAGTTTCGGAACCAACCTTTGCCAGAGATTGGCTCCTACGCTCGCGGTGTTCCGGGGTGACTCGGTTCTGGTTATTGAAGAATTCGATGGGTGTCGCAGGTATAATCCCAGCCGAAAACGTCCTCATCGTCATCCCCTTCTTCGTCTTCTAAATCCAACTCCCTTTCATGATCTTCAACGATTTGCGCTGGGGCACGTAATATAAACATGGCCTCTATTCCGTGAAGTTTTTTTTTTTTCAACGTGGAAGATATCAAAAAATGGGGTTTGAACTTACGCCGGCCAGTGAATGTGACATCCATCACGGTATCATCACCTTCATCCTCATCCTCATCCTCGTCATCGTTGTGAACTGTAGACTGTATTAGAAATCTTGATTTCAGCAAGTATGCTTGGAAATTACCTTCATCAACAAGAATAACATTCTCGAAGACATCGGATTTGTCTATTGTACCGGCGCGTCAATCTCAAAACGTCAAGGCAAAAAAAAAAACAGGAATAGTTACTAACCTGTGCATGCATTGGACTCTACATCGTCAAAAGCGTCAACATCACCGACAGAGTTAACGCCTTCGACTCGCTCGTCTTCAATCACAGTTTCTTCTGGTAGCACAGTCTCTTCTTGCTCTGCAATTTCGTCAGCCTCAACGATAGGGTAAAGACCTACCTCTTCAAATCTGTCAACCCACCACGGCGTCGGCTTGCGATACCAGCGGGAGACAGGGGCAATGAGGATATCGGAGAGATCGTGTTCGGGGGTGCGGCGAACGCGGTTATTAGGATGGATAATGATGGTGTTCATGGTAATTATGGGATGTGTGGTTATGGGATGTGTGGTTATGGGATATCGCAGATATCGCAGGGTGGTGGTAGCTGAATTAGCTGAAGAAACAGAAGCAGGCTAGGCGAGTAACTTGAAGTAGTGGTGGCTGACATTACGATCGGGGCCGACTCCTTTCAATGCTGGCGCGAGCTCTCGCTCGCTCGTCGGGCGTATAGGAGACCATGGACGTGCATTGAATAGAGATTATTGAGATGCAATTAGGCCAGTGAATAAGGATGGTGTGAAGAACGCTCGCAGATGAAGCTATCATATTACTCGCCGTGAGTTTCCGAGTATCGGTCTGCAATGAGGACTTTCCGAGAGGAGGGAGTCAGCTCGTAGTAAGGCAAGAGGTTCTCATCACACGCGCCGATTCAATTTGAAAGCACTGTCGTACAAAATACATAGCAAAAATATTATTATACACGATAAGCAACATATGGCGGCCTACGAAGCGGGAGGCTGAGTTTGCTGAGGCGGCCGTCTTGGCACCACCGGCGCTTTCTGAGCTGGTACTTCTACTGCAGGTCTGATGCGTTTAGCAAGCGCGTCATCTCCTGCCCCAGCTTGTTCCTCGCGAGGCCGCTTACTTGCGCCCACAATGTGCAGGGAACCAGGTTGGCTGGCGGTGGGAGCAGGAGCGGCAGCGGCAGCAGCAGCAGCGCTAGCGCCAGCAATAGAGAGCCCGGTAGCACCGGGTCGTGCTGGAGCACCTCCGCGAGGAGGCAACCCACTCGCGCGGGGACCTCCGCGTGCTTGACCACGGACGGAGGCCCCTCTACCAATACCAGCGGTGGGCCCTGTGGGCACCACCTGTGAAGGCCTCCGCACAGCGGCTGTACCAGAGGAAGCACTGGTGCTTGCGGCTTGCGGTAGCGGCGTCGCAGCTGGCTTCGCTACTGGGGGGACTGGAGCTGGAGCGGTTGTGGTGGTTGAGGTGTTCGTCTGCTGCTCATCTACTGGTATATATCCAGCTTCTTTCCATTTCTGCACTTGCGCTTCCAGTTCCTTGACACGTTTTTGGACCTTGACCAATTGAGCATCCTTCACTTTGCTCTTCATCGTCTGTTCCATTCTTCCCCTCTCCATTGCGGCCTCAATATCCTCTGCGTGCTTAGACTCAAGCGATTTCGTATGCTCAGCGACAGCAGCATCAATAGCCGCTTTTCTGTCTGGACTAGCCGTGGAACTAGCTTGCTCTTTGCGGGCGTTCTCAACAGCCAATTGCAGCTCTTCCTGATGTTGTAGTTTGAGCTTCTCTTCAAGGGCCCGCAATTCCTCGGCATGTCGCTTGGAGTCCTCAGATGTGGTGCCCATTCCAGCCTTTTCAAATTCAGCTTTGGCCTTCTCTACTGCGGAAGTAACAGCCGCCTCGCGATCAGAGTCAGCTGCTGATTTAGCCTTTGTCATGTCCTGCAATCTCTTCTGGAACTTTTCCTGTATGACAAGGTCAGGCTGCATCATTCAAAAACAATTTTACTGTCACACACGTTTTGGAAGCGTATGTTCTTCACGTCTTCTACCGCCTTCTGCGCTTCTTCCGTTGCAGCCTAACGAGAGTCTGAGGATATTTCTCGAGGTAAAAGTCAGAACCCGACCTTCAGTTTGGTCAATGCATCGTCGCGAGCCTGCAGCAATTCATTCTTTTCTGTCTCCCATGAACGCTTGGCTTCTTCAATGTCAGTCGCCGCAGTTGTAGGAGCTGAAGCTCTGCTGGCCTCCAACGTCGCCTTTTCTGCAAGGAGCTTGTCTCGCTCTGCTTGCAGGGTAGCCTATCGAACGCAGATAAGCAGAAAATGATGCCATTGGCAAACGGACACATACGATGGTAGTACTTTGGTCTTGTGCTGGTTGAGCGCTGGCCTCTGACACCTTACTTTGTGCCTCGTTTAGCTGTTGCTCAAGTGTGGTCACTTTCGTCTCGAGTGCACGTTTCTCTTCAAGTATCCTACCCTTCTCATTATTGAGCTCGCCAATCTGCGTTCTAATTCGCTGATTAAGCCTGTTTTGATTTTCCCTGCTATTACGGATGGTACTCTCCAACGCCTCAACCTAGCGAATGTTAGAGAGAGTCCTGCAGTCGCTTGATAACACCCACTCGACTGTCGACCTCTTTGCGGGAATTCTCGAGGTCTGCTTTCTGTTGTTCCACTTCAGCCTTTTGGGTCTTAAGGGATTCGATTTCATCTTTAAGAGACTGCATCTCGGCGGGATCAACGCGATCATACTATGGAATGTCGTTAGCCGTTGCGGGAAATCGGGGAAAACATTAGTCACTTTGCTCAGAAGCTGGCTATTACGTTCCTGCCATCGGCGATTCTCCTCCTCCAAGCGAAGAATATGTGCTTTGGATGCCTCCAGCTCTGCCTGGGCAGCGCGAGACTGCTCTTTCGCGGGCTCAAGCTCTTGTGACGACCGTTTCAGCTTATTTTCTAGCTCCTTGGCTCGCTTGGCATAATTCTCGCAGTCAGCGCGAAGAGTGACATTGCTCTCTCGAAGGATATTGAGCTGATTAATCCTTTCAACCAATTCCGCGTGTTGGGAAGCAGAGGCCGCTGTCTCGAGAGCCCGTTCACGTTCCTTACACTGGTGAGCATCTATACGATAACATGTTAAAATATTTCATACCTCTGACAATGTCGCGCGTGCGGCATCCAAAGCATGAGAGAGGTGGTCCACCTGGCCCTTGAATCGAGCATTTTCTTGTTTGCAAAGTTCCAGTTGCAGATCGACAATCTCCTTCTCCTTTCGGAGATATTGAACAACTTGACGCAGTTCGACGAACTTGTCTTCTGAGGTGTCACCTTCTACTTGCGCAGAAGCAGACGAATCGGCTGCCTGTCTGATACGTGCGGCCTGTGAACTGACAGACTCGAGGTGTTGATGAAGAAGCTTGTTCTGGTTAGACAAGTCTTTGCACCTAATTCAGGTAAGCACACTACAGTTCAACCTGTAAGCGGAGATTCTTACCTGGCGTTGAGATCCACAATTTCTTTGTCAAGAGCCTCTTTTTGTTGTTTCCAACTGTTTTCAGAAGAGGAAAGCTTGGTTTGCGCAGTTTCGGCGGTACGGAGGTTATCTCTAGCAGTGGCGTGAATGGTGGCCAGTTCACGCTTCAAACTCTCGATAGACTTGATAGAATCGGCATGAGAAACAACCTCGTTGGAGTAACGTTCTTCAGCAGTCTGTGTGTATTGTTCAGTATAGCTGTGTTGACTTGGTGAGAGGTTCTGACCCTAGCTCGCTCTTCCAATTGACGAATCTCGTCCTCGCGAGAGGACCGGTCTGTTTCTGCGTTCTTCTCAGAAGTGCTTAAGTCAATAATAGTATCCTCCAGCGTCTTCTTGTCACTGGCCCAGGCAGCGCGTTCAGCGTCGAAAGTCGCTCGAATTTCGTCGTGTCTGCTCCGTAGTTGACTCAATTCTTCTTGTACTTCCTTCAAACGTTCTTGGAGAGCTGTATATTCGGCCTGCGTGAAGTTATTGACCTAGGCCTCTTTATGCATGATAGGCATCCTCACCTCTTGGCGAGCAATCTGACCCTCTGTCGAGATTTTATACTCATCATAGGTCGAACTAAGGTTCGCCAAAGCCTCCTCGCTTGCTTGACTGATTTCCTTAAACTGTTGGACGTGACCCTTGGACGTCGCAAGATCCAATTCAGCCACCTTCAGAGCAGACCTGGATAATTCAAATTCAAATCACAACTCGGATGAGTTGAACTTCGACATTACCTGAGCTCTGCAACCTCGGACTCCAACTGTTGCTCACGACTGAGATCCTGGTCAACATTCTGCGAGGTGCCATTGGCTGCGGTAGGCCGACGCTCGTAGACAGCAAGCTTCTCTTCGCTGCCTTGTACTTGGCGATTGAGGTCCGCAATACGTTCTTCCAAATGCTTCTTACTCGTCTCGGCACCGACAAGCCCCTCCCTAGTCTTTGACAATTCTTGGGTCTACATTAATGTGTTAGGATATTAAGTCGCCCCGGAAAACGAAGGTTGCATACACTCTTATCAAGACGGATCTGAAGTTCCTTGAGTTCAATCTCCTTCTGAAGATTAACGTGCCGAATAGTATCCCTCTCTTGGACTAGTTGGGAACGCAAATCTTGCCTGGTTGACGGTATAAATTTACGAATCGTTGTTCAAGCAAGAGGGACCACTCACGTTTGGTTTTCGAGCATCTGTAACTGACTCTCTAAGCGGCGACGATCGTTCTCACCAGATCGCTCAAGGTCGCCATGCATCTTCTGTACGTTAGTCATGAGGTCCGATAAGTGAGCGCGCTCCAATGCAAGAGTTTTGTTCTCCTCGACGAGGCGGCCTTGTACACCCTAGAGTGATTGATCAATACACAAAAGCATGCAGCATGAGCGACAAGGATGGCGAACCTCCCAGATCTTCTTCTCGGCACGCAAGTTTGCGCATTCATTGCGCAGTTGCTCCATTCTGCCATTTGCGATCTGCAGGTCTTCAGTTGCTCGGCTGCATTCAATGTCAATCCTTGTCCACTGATCAAATAATTTCTGGTTCCGCTTTGTTAAATCATCTATCTCCTTAGCATGGAGAGCGAATTGATCTTGATGCATGCGGTGGCGATCTGGTTTTGTCATGGTTAATATCATCAGTGAGACACTGAGAAAACAGGACACACCAGTCAGATACTCGATCTTTGCGTTAGCCTTGGCAAGAGCAGCTCCGAGCTGTGCAACTTCCCTCTGTGATCCGACAAGGTCCTCCCTCAGACGAACCGAATCAATACCCATTTCTGACCTATAGGCGTCAAACTGGGTCTGTACTTCTGCCAGTTCCTTGGCTAAATCACTCTGTCCCTCACCACCATCACTCACGGCGGGGATATTGCCATTGACACCAGCCAGTGAGGCACTCGATACCTTCCCGGCTCTAGCCAACATAGACTTGAGAGCATCCCGTTCTTTCACATATGCCTGAATGACGTTTTCGCTATTCTTCTTCTGTCTCTCAAGTTGCGCCGCCAACTCTTGCATAGCCTCGTGAGCCTCCCTAATCGCTTCGCTCTGCTCCCTCTCCATAGCTTCCTTGTATTCCCTTTCTTCTGTCTCCATCTTGCTCGAAAGCTCCCGTACAATCTTTAGGAGTTTCTGGTTCTGTTCTTGTAGGCCTCTGATAGATTTGAAAAGAACGAGATTGTTGGTGATGAGCGCATCAGTGTCTTCTGCGGCCAAAGGTTGTGCCTCTTCATCCACCGTATTTATCAGCGTCGGGTCATCACGCCGGGAAATCTCACGGAGCAACGATTGCACTTGCCGACCAAGATCCTCTAGCTGTTTCTGCAATAACTCGTTCTCGCGAAGAGACTTGCTCAGTTTTTGCGTGTTGTCCTGGGCAAGATGGCTTTGTGTTTCGCGTTCGGCAATAGCCTGTGCGAGCTGAGAAGCAAGTTCAGAGGCTTCAGACTTGAGTCTCTCGTATTCCATGCGTTGTTGCGAGATAATGGGCGCCTGCAACTTGGTTTAAATAGTAAAAAGTATTTGCCGAAATAACGTACCCTTTCTTCAATCTGAGCAAGAACCGCCGTCAAAGTGCGATCCATATGATCATACTCGGCGCATTTCTGAGCATATTCATCTTGAAGTCGGACGTAATCCGCGTATACTTCTGTGAATGTCTTGCCGCTCTTCTGTGTCCTGCTAGCCATAGCCACAGTAGGGCTAAGACCCATCATAGCTTCTGTCGCCGCATCTGATGTACGAGGTGTCCTGAGAGGTGTTGACGGTGCACTTCTACCAGGTGGAGGCAGCTCTCCACGCCCCATACGATCCAAGACAGTCTCCAGGTGATAAATCCTCTTCTCAGCGTCTTCACGCGCCCTCCGTTCCCTTTCTATTTCGTCTTTCAAAACAGCCTCCCGCTTTTCTGCCTTTTCGCCAACGCCCGCCCACTCCTTCTCAATACTCTCTACAATCTCCTTTGCCTGTTGCTCTCTTTCCTCCATCATTGCTACCAGCCGCCTTAACCCATTGGCTTCGCTAACATACGTCGCCTCCTGTTCAGCCAATTGTCCAGTGAGGTCCTGCACCTTTGCAAGTGCCTGTGTCAACTGGTGGGACTGCGATGTATGAGAAGCCTGGAGTGCCTTCAACGAAGCCTGAGCAGATTCGTGACTCTGCTTCAGGGAATCGTACGAAGCTTGCAAGCTGGATAGCTCAGCGCTCTTGCTACGACGATACTTGGAATATTCCTCTGTCTTGGAGCCGAGTTCATTAGCAGTACGATCAACTTCGGTTTGCGCCAGCTGTAATTGTTGGTTCAGTGTTTCGGCCTTGAACTATCACAGGAAGAGCGACTTAGTGGGTACATCATAATCAAGCAGTACCGTTACCTTTGTTGATGCCTCCGCGGAGCGAAGTTCGCGAATTTGGACCTCCAGAGCCTGATGTTCCTGCCTAGCCTCTTTCAAATTGAGACGCAAGGTTTGTATTTCCTCTGAAGATCCTGTGGCATCAGAGCTACCTATATTTAAGCGACTTGGTCCATACCTTCTCGCTGCTCACTTTCTTGTTTCGAGCGACTGATGACTCCTACTAAGTCGCGTTTTTCACGTTCCACGTCGTCGACACGAGTGCGCAACGCATCCACTTCAGCCGTAGAAGAAGTTTGTGAAGCTTTCAGAGTTGTAATTTGCGTCTGCAGGGCAGACTGTGTATTAGCTTTACATCAAGAACCGAATGAGCCACAGTTTGCCTATGAAAAGAAATAAAGATACATACCCAACTGGTCTCTTTCTTCGTTGGACTTTTGTATGTCTGTCTTTGCAGACTCCAAGGCCAGCTCGAGATCCCTGGACATTGTCTCCCGGTCTTGCAGCGCCTGGTCAAGCTCGACATCTTTCTTTTCAGCCTCAGCACGCGCCTCATCCAATTCTCGTTGTGTGGCGTTCAAGTCTGTGGCATGTTGAAGCAGCAAGCGGTAAACGCATAAAACAACATCAGAGTTGGGCGCAGAAAAGTCTGCGTCCGGAACAAGAGAAGAAAGGGCGTCGAGGTCGACATCTTCAGGAATGACAATTGAGAAAGAGTGAGACTCCTCAACCTGTGAGGTCTCTGCACTCGCAGCTGTCGCAGCTTTGCTCCTGCGACGTGTTTTCATCATGGCCAAGTTTGACGGATACCGTCGATGGATGGTGTCACACACAAGCGCGTAGTGAATTTTGGCCACGTGAAATTACATAATATTATTCCACGCTCTCAAATCTTAAATCCCGAAATCATCAACACAACACAAACTGCGAACTTTGGGTATGTAAGATTTGGGTCATCTCCTTAGACTCTGATTTCCAGCTTTCAGTCACCTTCTGACTCGAATCAACATGAGTTACGTCGCCAAAGGAGAAAAAGAATACGATGCCACAGGCGCCCCTGTTCCTGCTGCCAAGATACACAAAATCAGGATCACCTTGACCAGTAGCAACGTCAGAAACTTGGAAAAGTGTTTGTGATACTCCAAGGAATTCTTTAGACATCTTTGTTAACCCAGCATCTAGTCTCTGGTGACTTGATCAACCGCGCCAAGGACAAGCAGCTTCGCGTCAAGGGACCTGTCCGTCTGCCTACAAAGGTATTGAGGATCACCACCCGTAAGACTGTGAGTCAAAAAAACATGGAGAGCCGATCAACCATTTTTCTGATTGTTTTGTTTTTTAATGCAGCCGTGTGGTGAGGGCTCTAAGACATGGGATCGTTACGAACTCAAAGTGCACAAACGCCTCATTGATCTGAACGCCTCTAGCGAGGTCGTTAAGCAGATCGTTTGTTTATTTTTCCTGCTTGGATCTGGTGTTGAAACTGACTTTATTTCAACAGACGAACATCAGTCTGGAGCCCGGCGTTGAGGTCGAGGTCACCATTTCAGCTTAGATTGTTGGTATTGTAGATACACTTTTCAATATTCAATGACATATGTGTGTACTGAGTGTGTGATTAAGCGGATTCGCTGACTAATTCATACCACATACGCCGATGGGTCGAAGCGCCAAGCTGCACAAGCGCGTCGTATGTCACCTATCATATTGCAGCCTGCAATCAGATTCATCTGACTACCACTGCCAGTCCAAAAAACTAAAGTCGACCTCTACGTCGAGCTCCACATCTATACCATCGACTGTGACCGCTACACTGGCTGGACAATCAAAAACTGAAAGCGCCCGAAAACGCGCGCATTTGAAGGCCAAGGCAGCTAAATCCAAATCGTCCTTGACGTCGGCAGGGCAGAAAGGTCATGTACTTGGCGGCGCCGACTACGTTTCTCTGTTATTAGCTGGTAGGAGAAAGGCAAAGGAAGAAGCCGATAAGCTGCCTCGGGATGATGATTAGGTACTTTGCTTTATTTCCAACTGAATGCTATTCGTGCTATCCCGCAGTGTATAATGCCTTTTGGCTGCATGAATATTGGAAATATCATCTCCCCGTCGTTATGAATACTCAAAATATTAAGCCTGGACAACCTTTGAAACCTAAACGCAAACGCATCACATTGTGCCCATATCCTCTCTTCCTCCCCGCCAGCTACCACCTCAGCCAATTCCTTCTGTCAATCCGTCCTACAGACGTCGTCGTTAAAAATGAAATAGCGCATAATGAACGTCCACGTGACTACGGCACCACGACATGATGAGGCGGTTAGTGGCAGAGGCGGGTAGCGAACCGGATAGCTATGTGTTGTCCATTGCGGACATCCGTCTGAAAAACGCCGCATTGTCGACAAGAAGCGGGATAGGGAGGGAACTATGAGCCTGGACTTATTCGTCCTGGAGGTGTCTATGGGAGTCGGGGCGCGCTCGTGCACGCTGGGCTGTACGCGTAGTCCTGTGGAGTATGTTGCGTTGAGTCCGAGCCTTCTCTAGATTTGATAGGGCTTGGGGTTTGTAACGTGCGCGATAGAAAGGGCACGTGCGGTGAGCAGCATCGTGAGTACCATCACAGTTGATGCATCGCGATCGCGCGAAGGAGGCGTCGCTCTGGGCGGCAGCGGTGTGGGCTGAGGACGGGTGGGGGCCAGTGCATTGAGTGCACCATGGTAGTTTGGACTTACAGACGTGAGCAGTGTGGCCCCACCTGAGGCATATGCCACACTGCGGAGAGGCCTTGGTGACAGTCCAAGGCTGGGTACGACAGTGTGTTCCCCAAAAGGAGACGTCTGTCTGGAGAAGTTGACAGGCTGCGGAACCAGCCCTATTGTCAACTGCACACTTAATGGTTGCGGAGAAAACTTGAGACTGGTCCTTGTTTGTCGGTATGAGGAACGTAGGTGTAAGGGCTCTACTTTGTCCTGGGAGAGCCTCACCCTTGTCTCTATCTTGCTGTTTTTTGTTTCTTGTCGATGCATATACCTATGTGCATCTTTATCTACCTATGTACATATTTGTGTTTGTTTGGACATGCAGACCCTTTGTTACACATCAAATTAATTAGATAATCATGTTTTAACTTATTCTTGCACCATTGTGCTACATGCCCAATATACTTTTGGTTCAGTGTATGGTGCACTGTGATGTTACGGTTGATGTCCACAACATCATTCAGCATCCAAGTCTACAGTGACCAACAGAGTCTCGGTTTGTTCTCAATCACTGGACAAGGGTTCTAGGCACTAAGTCTGATGATGATGAAGGCTAGAGAGAGCAAGGAGAGTGGTTGAGGCGACAAGTAAAAGAGCGTTCAAGTTATGGATAGGATTTGACTAAGTTGGAACTAAAGAACTACGATACATGAGAGGGGTTTATATACGTTAAGAGAACAATAGAACTCAAAGGGGAAAAGCATAGCTATCTAGGAAAGGAAAGGTGAAGGTAGCTATTTAAAGGAGATAACGTCCAGGCATGACTATGGGTTTGTAACAAGTAAATGTAGTCCGTTAACAAAGGAAAAAGAGAACTGTAACATGCGAGACTTAAGTAAAAAACCCCAGAAACTTTACACTACCAATCAGTAGTGTAGCACTCAACCAAACAAGATGTTGTTAGACAATGCCTTTCAATCCCCAGAGGAAATCCTCACACAAGTGGTGAAGGGACCTTGTTACACTTCTCTTTTCCCCTTTGTTAACGGACTACATTCACTTGTTACAAACCCATAGTTACGCTTGAACGTTATCTCCTTTCATAGCTACCTTCACCTTTCCTTTTCTAGATAGCTATGCTCTTTCCCCTTTAATTTCCATTGTTCTCTTAATGTATATAAACCCCTCTCATGTACTGTAGTTCTTTAGTTCCAACTTAGTCAAATCATATCCATAACTTGAATGCTCTTTTGCTCGTCACCTCAACCGCTCTCCTCGCTCTCTCTCTAGCCTTCGTCATCGTCAGACTTAGTGCCTAGAACCCTCGTCCAGTGATTGGGAACAGACCGAGACTCTGTTTGTTGCTGTAGACTTGGACGCTGAACGACGTTGTGGACATCGACCGTAACATAAGTTGGAACTCAGGACCAGCTCAGGGTATCACCCCTAGCTGACACCATTGAGACCCGCAGCTCTCAGGAATGACCCCCGAATGGATCCGTCACCTATAAGGGGAAAACCTACCTTGGACGACGAGAAGTTTTTCTCTACCAACAAACCTGGTACTTTGTTACAGAAGGACGGAAACGAAACGAACCAGTCCCAGACAAATATTTTTCAGGAGACTTCTACTCAGGAGCCTTTGAATTCGATTTACCCGATCAAATCTACCTAGACTGGGGTAGTGAAGTACAAGGAGAACCGCTCTACCTTGTTAAGGAACCAGAAAACGAACCAGGAAGGACTCTCTATAAGAAATTCTTTAGTGGGAATGACCGACACGGAATTGCAGCTAGTCTTTTAGCAGAGTGGGAGGAATTACTGTTACAATTCTCTTTTCCCTTTGTTAACGGACTACATTTACTTGTTATAAACCCATAGTTACGCTTGGACGTTATCTCCTTTGGTAGCTACCTTCATCTTTCCTTTCTTAGATAGCTATGCTCTTTCCCCTTATATTCTTGTTGTTCTCTTAATGTATATAAACCCCTCTCATGTACCATAGCTCTTTAGTTCCAACTTAGTCGAATCTTATCCATAACTTGAACACTCTCTCACTCGTTGCCTCAACCACTCTCCTCGCTCTCTCTCTAGCCTTTGTCATCGTCAGACTTAGTGCCTAGAACCCTTGTCCAGTGATTGGGAACAGACTGAGGCTCTGTTTGTCGCTGTAGACTTGGACGCTGAACAACGTTGTGGACATCGACCGTAACATAAGTTGGAACTCAGGACTAGCTCAGGGTATCATCCCTAGCCGACACCATTGAGACCCGCAGCTCTCAGGAACGACCCCCAAACGGATCTGTCACCTACAAGGGGAAATACTACCTTGAACAATGAGAAGTTTTTCTCTACCAACGAACCTGGTACTTTGTTACAGAAGGACGGAAACGAAACGAACCAGTCCCAAATGAATACTTTTCAGGAGACTTCTACTCAGGAGTATCTGAATTCGATTTACCCGATCAAATCTACCTAGACTGGGGTAGTGAAATACAAGGAGAACCGCTCTACCTTGTCAAGGAACCAGAAAACGACCCAGGAAGGACTCTCTACAGAAGATTCTTTAGAGACAGCAACCGACACGGAATCACAGCTAGCCTTTTAGCAGAGTGGGAGGAATTACTACGAATTGAACAAGCCAAGCTTGAGGAAAACCCGTTTGATACAGATTACTCAAAACAAAGACCACCCCCATCTCCGAAAACCAGAACCCCAAGTAGAACCCCTACTCCAGAACCGAAACCGATCACCAGAACACCAACCCCTGAACCACCGATCAACCCCAAACCACCGATTACTCCTGAACCAAGAATGGCGTCTGAAACCAGTGCTAGCTCTAAAGGAGATATCAAACCGCAGCCTATACAACCTTTTACAGGCAAACGAATCGAAGCAAGGTCATTTTTAGGACAGCTTGAGGATTACTTTACCCTCAATGAACAGAACTATGAAGGGAAAGATGAGAAGAAAGTTAGATATGCGCTTGCGTGCATGGGACCAGAATTAGACAATTGGAAAACAATTATCCGAAGCGAATTGAATGACAACAGAGGCAGTACCACAGCCACGTTCAAATGGAGCAACTACGAAGCATTTGAAACACGTTTCATCAATGACTAGGGAGAAGTCAACAGCGCCCTCCGAGCCCTGAACAATCTATCCAAATTAAGAGTTGGAAACGGCGTTTCAGTCCCAGAATACATCAGAAAATTTCGCATGGACATAGGAACCTCTGGACTCACTGGGATACCCGCTCAGTTGCAGGCATTTGTCAAAGGACTACCATTAGAACTTGCTAGAACGATCTTACAGGACCAAAGAAAGATCAAGACGATGCAAGAAGCCTATGATAAGGCTGAGGATCACCATAACACTTGGGACATGACAGGACAAGGAAACAGGAGAACCAATGATGGATCTGGAACACGTTTTAATCGAAACAATAACAACCGATCTGGAACAATCAGAGCTATAAATACCACGAACCCTAGCTGATTGACAGATGATCAAAAAGAGGAATACCGAAAGACTGGCAAGTGTTTCAGATGTGGAACACAGGGACACATCTCCAGGAACTGCCCGAAACGCAATGATGCGTCCTCATCCAGGTCTTCTTACCAGAATAAGGCGATCCGTTCCGTCACTGAGGAACAGCAGAAGGAAGAAGATGAACCAGCAAAGAAAATTAGAGCCATCTTTTCAGCAATGTCTACTGAGGAGAAGAATGCCCTCTTAAACGAATTTGAAAACAAGGGTTTTTAGTTAGGAAGCATCACTCAGCGGTTGGCCCTTCCTTATTATCGAGATCTGAACAGTTAGCGCTTGATTCTGTAATAGTATTATCCAACAATGACAAACGCATTTCATTAACTATCAAATCGACCGATTTACCCGCTGGAACATCTGCCCTAATCGACTGTGGAGCAGAAGGAAATTTCGTAGACGAAGGAGCAGTAAAGGAGCTCAGGAAAGAACGACTTAAGAAACCAATTAAAGTCAGAAATGCAGATGGAACAGTAAATGCGAAAGGAATGATCACACATCGGACCAAGATATGCTACATGATCGAAGGACAACAGTTTATCAATTGGTTCTGGATCACTAAACTAGGCGATCAACGAATGATCCTAGGGATACCTTGGTTGGAAGAGAATAACCCGATCATCAATTGGCAAGAAAAAACCCTGAAAATTGAAGATCCGGACACATTGCCAAAAGCAATTTGGCAGCTAGCCCTTGACTCCCAGCAATGGGGTGAAGATGACTACTGGATCAGAGTTAAAACATCGGCATCACAAGAATTAGAACATAGGCTAAAGAAAGACAAACCATCTACCACTCTACTGACAGAATATGAGCAATGGCGCACCATCTTTGACAAAAAGGCGTCAGAACGCTTCCCATCCAGTCGACTGTGGGATCATGCAATTAACACGAAAGAAGGCTTTGTCCCAAAGGCTAGTAAACTCTACCCTCTATCCATCAAAGAACAGGGGCTGTTAGACGAATGGATTGATGAACAGCTCAAGAAAGGATACATTAAACCATCCACATCACCGCAGGCATCACCGTTCTTCTTTGTAGCAAAGAAAGAAAGCGGAGCACTCCGACCCTGTCAGGATTATTGATATCTCAATGAATGGACCGTCAAAAACGCATATCCCCTTCCCTTAGTCTCCGATCTCATGACTAAACTATGAGGCGCCAAGTATTTCACCAAACTAGACCTCCGATGGGGATACAATAACGTTCGCATCAAAAAGGGAGATGAATGGAAAGCGGCCTTTATCACCAATCGAGGACTCTATGAACCCACAGTGATGTTCTTTGGATTATGCAACTCGCCGTCAACCTTTCAAACTATGATGAACGGATACTTTAAGGATATGATCAATGAAGGATGGTTAGTCATCTACATGGATGACATGCTAATTTGTGCAGAATCACTGGAACAACTGGAAGAGTGGACAAAACGGATTTTACAACGGTTACAAGATAACGATCTATTCCTGAAATTAGAAAAATGCAAGTTTGCCATGCAGGAAGTTGAATTCTTAGGAATGATCATCACCCCTGGACGCATTCAGATGGACCCAATTAAGTTAGCAGGGATCGCCGATTGGCCAGTCCCTACCACAGTCAAACAGGTCCGATCCTTCCTTGGATTCGGGAATTTTTACCGACGTTTCATTGGAAACTTTGCTGCAATCGCTAAACCACTCACCGACCTCACTAAGAAAGCTGAACCATTTGACTGGACTACAGAACAAAACAATGCTTTTGAAATACTAAAGAAACAATTCGCATCTATGCCAGTATTATTAATGCCGGATCCTACTCAACCCTTTATCCTTCAGACCGATGCATCAAATAAGGCGATAGGAGCAGTACTGAAACAAGCAGATGAAACAGGATCTCTGCACCCCTGTGGATTTATTTCACATGCATTAACACAAACGGAACAGAATTACCAGATCTACGATCGAGAACTCTTGGCGATCATCAAAGGATTGATGACTTGGTGACATCTACTGCATGGATCACCCCACACTACTATAGTGCACTGCGACCACAAGAATTTGTCCTACTATCGAACGGCCCAACGCTTAACACCCAGACAAGCTAGATGGTCATCCTTATTATCAGAATTTGACCTACGTATTGAGCACATCCCTGGCACAAAAATGTTTGAAGCGGATGCCCTATCCCGACGCCCCGATCATATGGGAAACAGTGAATCACAAGAAGATGTCATAGTCCTACCGGAAGATCGCTTTATTTGTCTTATTGCAGAAGATCTGGTCACGGAAATTCAGAAGGCAATGTCAAAAGATGATTTTGGACGAATTCTAATTGAGGTTATCACCGCGCATCGCGCTCCACCAATCAAATCGAACATACAGGATTGGTCTTATACAAATGGCATTGTTCACTATCTTGGGAAAACCTATATCCCTGACCAGGACGGATTATGAACCAGATTGATTAAAGAAACACACGAGGCATGATCATCTGGCCACCCTGGATGATTAAAGACCCTTGAACTCCTTAAACGAGATTACTGGTGGCCCGGGATGTTCAAACACGTCAGAGAATGGATAGAAGGATGCGCCCTTTGTCAACAAATGAAGATTAATACTCACCCAAATGTGCCAGCCCTTCACCCGATTTCGTCGAAAGCAACCCGTCCCTTTCAACAAGTCACCCTTGATTTCATTACCGACCTACCCCTTTCTGATGGTTTTGACTCGATCCTGGTCACGGTGGACCACGGTCTTACAAAGGGGGTAATTTTCACACCTTGCAAGAAGACAATCGACGCGTTAGGCACAGCAGAACTCTATGTCTCCGAAATTTTCAAACAGTTTGGTCTACCAGATGTCTTAATCTCAGATCGAGGACCACAGTTCTCCGCAAAAGTATTTCAAGAAATACAAAAAGCATTAGGAATTGACCATAGAATGAGCACAGCCTATCATCCTCAGACTGATGGAGAAACAGAACGAGTCAACCAGGAACTAGAAGTCTATCTCCGAATGTTCTGTTCCAATGAACCGCATCTATGGAAACTGCTTCTCCCAATAGCTGAGTTTGCCCACAATAACCGACATCATGACACGATCAAAACTTCCCCATTCAGACTAATGTATGGAACGGACCCTGTTGCGCTTCCCACAGCTACTACGTGAATGACCACACCAGCAGCAGAGGAGCGCCTTCAGTTCCTAAGGAAAGCCAGAGAAGAAGCGCTAGCAGCACATGAACTAGCAAGACAACTAGTGGCAAGACGACGCAAGGACAAAGCAATACGATTTGAAAAGGGTACCAAAGTATGGCTTGAGAACCGAAATCTTCACATACCATATCAGTCCAGAAAACTAGCACCAAAACGAGAAGGACCCTTCGAAATCGAACAAGTGATGGGACCAGTGACGTACAAATTGAAACTCCCGAAACAATGGCGCATTCACCCTGTGTTTCATGCGTCACTCCTTACCCCGTACAGGGAAACAGCTGCGCATGGCCCGAATTATGTGAAACCACCCCCTGATCTCGTAAATGGACAAGAGGAATTCGAGGTAGAGGCAATTCTAGCTCATAGGAAACGAGGCGCAGGCTACCACTACCTAGTTAAATGGAAAGGCTACGGATCGAACGATAACTCTTGGGAACCTGCTTGCAATCTTGCAAATGCCACTGATATCCTATCAGAATATCAACAACGCCGACACCTCTGAACCATGACGCGATATAGAAACTGCCACGTCTTGAAACAAAATTACCACTATACAAAACGGAACTGCTCAACACTCTCTCGATACACTATAGCTCTCAAAGAAAAAACCGTCTATACCCACATACAATACCTCCCTTTCCAACATGCTCTTAGAGCACCGACCCCACCAGGAAAATTTACCCGAACTATGGCATTAGTCACACAATACTATCGCACCCCTTGACTTGATCACCGTCACCAAAAGAATCCTTCAGGGATAACAGAATTCCCCTGAATGATGTCCAGAATTATCTTCCTAAGTACCACGACCTACGATTTTCAACCGACAATCTACCTCCCTACAATAAGAATCCACCTGCCTACCAACTTTTAGCCATCAAAAGCAGTGATGTTTATAAAAGCGCTCATGGAAGATTGCTTTGTCCAGAAGAATATAAACAAATGGATGAAATTACTAAACAGACACGGGAGTGTAGTGCACAGATCTGGTTAATCAGCCGAGGAATCAGAATACCGGGAAGGCCTCGCATTTTCATGGAAGACATCCTCGACGAACTTGATTATTTGTCTATCGCGATGGCACAGGTAATAGCGGATATCATTAGGCGAATCAGAAGGTTCCGAATTACACCGACAACGACACCAGGGATTGAACATTTAAATTCACTAACCTGGTTCATGAGGGAAGAACGAGAACTCCTCACTGACCCTGCAATCGAAGACCCGTTGAATACAGAAAATTGGGACTCCGACACGGAAATCAGTGATCCGGAATATGTATAAACTCTCCAGGCATCGTCACCTAACGCCAATAAACGCATTACAGTAACCATGTTCACCTTCTTCGCCCTCGCCGCCTACTTCATCGCCCTGGTCCTCCTCTCCTGCGCTCATTGGCGCATCGACGAAGCGACTGCCGCCCTCTCGCCCTTTATTGCCATCCCAGACCTCCCGCTAGAGGTCTTCATTGAAAACACTACCATTGTCCACTTCGAGGACGACGACTTACATGTTCACCCGGCCGCCTTACTTCCCCAGGTACACCCCGACGACCACCATCTTCCCCACTTTGCCCAATATATCAAACGAAATACCACGCTCACTGTCGTCGCGGACGCCCTTGCCACCGCCACCTGTTCTATAACCAACCTATCCTCCGCCACTGACAACCTTGCCGCCCTCACTCTTACTATCGACCCACATTCCATCCACAAACAGATGGACAAACAGAGGGAATGAATCAGGACTTGGAACAGTACCTGAGAATATTTGTGGATCATAGACAAGAAACATGGTCTGGATGGTTGGCAATTGCTGAATTTAGCTACAATCATAAAATTCAGACATCCACCAAACAGACACCATTCTTTGTCAATTATGGCAAACACCCTAGGATGGGAATCGAGCCAAGAAGGGAAGGTAGTCACCCTGCTGCATCAGAGTTCAGAAAATGAAGGAAATTCATAAGGAAACTCAGGTTGCCTTGTTAAAATCACAGGGCGATATGAAGCTGTATGCAGACAGGCACCAATCAGATGCACCAGAATACAAAGTTGGAGATAAAGTATGGCTGTCAACCAAAGACTTGAGATTGACAGGATGACCAACTAGGAAGCTGGTGGAAAGATGGATTGGGCCATACCCAATCAAGAAAATAGTGTTGCCGAATGCAGTGGAACTAGACCTACCATTCTCTCAACAGATCCATCCTGTGGTAAATGTATCAAGAATCCGCCCTTGGAAATGACCTATGAAAGGGCAAAAGGCACAACCCCCACCACCAATTGAAATAGATGGTGAAAAAGAATATGAAGTGGAAGAAATAATAGATGTAAGATTAAAAAGAAATAAAATGGAATACTTGGTTAGGTGGAAAGGATACACCGCCGAGCACAACTTATGGGAGCCATTGGACAACATGAAATGACTTACGAGGAACGTGACTCTTTCCTATGCAATGCTCAAAATTTGCATCGCACTGCCGAAGCGCTCAAATGGAAAGTAGAAACGTCGACAAAAGAACTCGACAATGCTGTCAAGTGGGCAGAATCTAGGATGGACCATGGCTGGACAACCTCCGGTTGGTAGAAGTCAGTGACTTCTCGCATACAAAGGGGGTAATGTTACAATTCTCTTTTCCCTTTGTTAACGGACTACATTTACTTGTTATAAACCCATAGTTATGCTTGGACGTTATCTCCTTTGGTAGCTACCTTCATCTTTCCTTTCTTAGATAGCTATGCTCTTTCCCCTTATATTCTTGTTGTTCTCTTAATGTATATAAACCCCTCTCATGTACCGTAGCTCTTTAGTTCCAACTTAGTCGAATCTTATCCATAACTTGAACACTCTCTCACTCGTTGCCTCAACCGCTCTCCTCGCTCTCTCTAGCCTTTGTCATCGTCAGACTTAGTGCCTAGAACCCTTGTCCAGTGATTGGGAACAGACTGAGGCTCTGTTTGTCACTGTAGACTTGGACGCTGAACAACGTTGTGGACATCGACCGTAACAATTACTACAAATTGAACAAGCCAAGCTTGAGGAAAACCCGTTTGATACAGATTACTCGAAACAAGGACCACCCCCATCTCTGAAACCCAGTACCCCGAGTAGAACCCCTACCCCAGAACCGAAACCGATCACCAGAACACCAACCCCTGAACCACCAATTAACCCCAAACCACCGATCACTCCCGAACCAAGAATGGCATCTGAAACCAGTGCTAGCTCTAAAGGAGATATCAAACCGCAACCTATACAACCTTTTACAGGCAAACGAATCGAAGCAAGGTCATTTTTAGGACAGCTTGAGGATTACTTTACCCTCAATGAACAAAACTATGAAGGAAAAGATGAAAAGAAAGTCAGGTATGCGCTTGCATGCATGGGACCAGAACTAGACGACTGGAAAACTATTATCCGAAGCGAGTTGAATGACAACAGAGGCAGTACCACAGCCACATTCAAATGGAGCGACTATGAAGCATTTGAAACACGTTTCATCAATGACTGGGGAGAAGTCAATAGCGCCCTTTGAGCCCTGAATAATTTATCCAAATTAAGGGTAGGAAATGGCGTTTCAGTCCCAGAATACATTAGAAAATTCCGCATGGACATAGGAACCTCTGGGCTCACAGGAATACCCGCTCAACTGCAAGCGTTTGTCAAAGGATTACCTCTAGAACTTGCTAGGACGATCTTACAGGACCAGAGGAAGATCAAAACGATGCAGGAAGCCTATGATAAAGCCGAGGATCACCATAATGCATGGGACATGACAGGACAGGGAAACAGGAGAACCACTGATGGATCTGGAACACGTTTCAATCGAAACAACAATTGATCCAGAACAATCAGAGCTATAAATACCACGACCCCTAGCCGATTGACAGATGATCAAAAGGAGGAATACCGAAAGACTGGCAAGTGTTTCAGATGTGGAACACAGGGACACATCTCCAGGAACTGCCCGAAACACAACGATGCGTCTTCATCCAGGTCTTCTTATCAGAATAAGGCCATCCGTTCCGTCACTGAGGAACAACAGAAGGAAGAAGACGAACCAGCAAAGAAAATTAGAGCCATCTTTTCAGCAATGTCTACTGAAGAGAAGAATGCCCTCTTAAACGAATTTGAAAACAAGGGTTTTTAGTTAGGAAGCGTCACTCAGCGGTTGGCCCTTCCTTATTATTGAGATCTGAACAGTTAGCGCTTGATTCTGTAATAGTATTATCCAACAATGACAAGCGCATTTCGTTAACTATCAAATCGACCGATTTACCCGCTGGAACATCTGCCCTAATCGATTGTGGAGCAGAAGGAAACTTTGTAGATGAAGGAGCAGTGAAGGAGCTCAGGAAAGAACGACTTAAGAAACCAATTAAAGTCAGAAACGCAGATGGAACAGTAAATGTGAAAGGAATGATCACACATCGAACCAAGATATGCTACATGATTGAAGGACAGCAATTTATCAATTGGTTCTGGATCACTAAGCTAGGCGATCAACAAATGATTCTAGGAATACCCTGGTTAGAAGAAAATAACCCGATCATCAACTGGCGAGAGAAATCTCTGAAAATTGGAGATCTGGACACATCGTCAAAAGCAATCTGGCAGCTAGCCCTCGACTCCCAGCAATGGGGTGAAGATGACTACTGGATTAGAGTTAAAACATTGGCATCACAAGAACTAGAGCATAGGCTAAAGAAAGACGAACCATCTACCACACTACCTACAGAATATGAGCAATGGCGCACCATCTTTGAGAAAAAGGCATCAGAATGCTTCCCATCCAGTCGACCATGGGATCACGCAATCAACACAAAAGAAGGTTTTGTTCCAAAAGCTAGTAAACTTTACCCTCTATCGGTCAAGGAACAAGGACTGTTAGATGAATGGATTGATGAACAACTCAAGAAAGGATACATTAAACCATCTACATCACCACAGGCGTCACCGTTCTTCTTTGTAGCAAAAAAAGAAAGTGGAGCACTCCGACCCTGTCAGGATTACCGATACTTGAATGAATGGACCGTCAAAAACGCATATCCCCTTCCCCTTGTTTCCAACCTCATGACTAAATTACAAGGTGCCAAGTATTTCACCAAACTTGACCTCCGATGGGGATATAACAATGTTCGCATCAAGAAGGGAGACGAATGGAAGGCAGCCTTTATCACCAATCGAGGGCTTTACGAACCAACAGTAATGTTCTTTGGACTATGCAACTCACCGTCAACTTTTCAAACTATGATGAACGAGTACTTTAGGGACATGATCAACGAAGGATGGCTGATCATTTACATGGACGACATGTTAATCTGTGCAGAAACACTAGAACAGCTGGAGGAGCAGACAAAATGAATTCTACAACGGCTACAAGATAACGATCTATTCCTGAAACTTGAAAAATGCAAGTTCGCCACGCAGGAAGTCGAATTCCTAGGAATGATCATCACCCCTGGATGTATTCAGATGGACCCAATAAAGTTAGCTGGGATTGCAGATTGGCCAGTTCCTACCACAGTCAAACAAGTCCGATCATTCCTCGGATTTGGGAATTTTTACCGACGTTTCATTGGGAATTTTGCTGCCATCGCTAAACCACTTACCGACCTCACTAAGAAAACAGAACCATTTGACTGGACCACTGAACGGAACAACGCCTTTGAAATTCTGAAGAAACGATTTGCATCTATGCCGGTATTATTAATGCCAGATCCTACTCAACCCTTTATCCTTCAAACCGATGCATCAAATAAGGCCATAGGAGCAGTCTTGAAACAAGCAGATGAAACAGGATCTCTACATCCCTGCGGGTTTATCTCACACGCATTAACACAAACGGAACAGAATTACCAGATCTATGATCGGGAACTCTTAGCAATTATCAAAGGATTGATGACCTGGCGACATTTGCTACACGGATCACCCCACACCACTATAGTTCATTGCGACCACAAGAATCTGTCCTACTATCGAACCGCCCAACGCTTAACGCCCAGACAAGCTAGATGGTCATCCCTATTATCAGAATTTGACCTACGCATTGAGCACGTCCCTGGCACGAAAATGTTTGAAGCAGATGCCCTATCTCGACGCCCGGATCATATGGGAAACAGTGAATTACAAGAAGATGTCATAGTCCTACCAGAGGATCGCTTTATTTGTCTTATTGCGGAAGATCTAGTCACAAAGATTCAGAAAGCAATGTCAAAAGACGATTTTGGACGTATTCTAATCGAGGTTATCACCACGCACTGCACCCCGCCAATCAAATCGAACATACAGGACTGGTCTTATACTAATGGCATTGTTCACTATCTCGGAAAGACCTACATCCCTGACCAAGACGGATTACGAACCAAATTGATTAAAGAAATGCACGAGGCATGATCATCAGGTCACCCTGGACAATTAAAGACCCTTGAACTCCTTAAGCGTGATTACTGGTGGCCCGGAATGTTCAAACATGTCAGGGAATGGATAGAAGGATGCGCTCTCTGTCAACAGATGAAGATTAACACACATCTGAATGTACCAGCCCTTCACCCAATTTCATCGAAAGCAACCCGCCCCTTTCAGCAAGTAACCCTTGATTTCATCACTGATCTACCCCTTTCCGATGGCTTTGACTCGATCCTGGTCACGGTGGACCATGGTCTTACAAAGGGGGTAATTTTCACACCTTGCAAGAAGACAATTGACGCTCTGGGCACCGCGGAACTTTACGTCTCTGAAATTTTCAAACGGTTTGGCCTACCCAACATTTTGATTTCGGATTGAGGACCACAGTTCTCTGCAAAAGTATTTCAGGAAATACGAAAAGCACTAGGAATCGATCATAGAATGAGCACAGCCTACCATCCCCAAACCGACGGAGAAACAGAACGAGTCAACCAGGAACTAGAAGTCTACCTTCAAATGTTCTGCTCCAATGAACCGCATCTATGGAAACTGCTTCTCCCAATAGCCGAGTTTGCTCACAATAACCGACATCATGACACAATCAAAACTTCCCCATTCAGACTAATGTATGGGACGGACCCTGTTGCGCTTCCCACAGCTACTACACGAATGACCACGCCAGCAGCAGAAGAGCGCCTTCAGTTCCTAAGGAAAGCCAGAGAAGAAGCACTAGCAGCACATGAACTAGCAAGACAATTAGTGGCAAGACGACGCAAGGACAAAGCAATACAATTTGAAAAGGGCACCAAAGTATGGCTTGAGAACCGAAATCTTCACATACCATATCAGTCTAGAAAACTAGCACCAAAACGAGAAGGACCCTTCGAAATTGAACGAGTGATGGGACCAGTAACATATAAACTGAAACTCCCGAAACAATGGCGCATTCACCCTGTGTTTCATATGTCACTCCTTACCCCGTACAGGGAAATGACTGCGCATGGGCCAAACTATGTGAAACCACCCCCTGATCTCATAAATGGACAAGAGGAATTCGAGGTAGAGGCAATTCTAGCTCATAGGAAACGAGGCGCAGGCTACCATTACCTGGTTAAATGGAAAGGCTATGGGTCAAATGATAATTCTTGGGAACCCGCTCGCAATCTTGCAAACGCCACGGATATCCTATCAGAATACCAACAACGCCGACACCTCTGAACCATGACTCGATACAGAAACCGCCACGTCTTGAAACAAAATTACCACTATACAAAACGGAACTGCTCAACACTCTCTCAATACACTATAGCTCTTAAAGAAAAGACCGTCCATACCCACATACAATACCTCCCCTTCCAACATGCTCCTAAGGCACCGAACCCACCAGGAAAACTCACCCGAACCGTGGCGTTAGTCACACGATACTATCGCACCCCTCGACTTGATCACCATCACCAAAAAAACCCTTCAGGAACAACAGAGTTCCCTTGCAATGCCATCCAGAACTATCTTCCCAAGTACCATGACCTACGATTCACAACCGACAATCTACCCGCCTACAATAAGGATCCACCCGCATACCAACTTCTAGCCATCAGAAATAGTGACGTTTATAAAAGTGCTCATGGAAGATTGTTATGCCCGGAAGAATACAAGCAGATGGATGAAATCACCAAGCAGATACGGGAGTGTAGCGCACAAATCTGGTTAATTAGCCAAAGGATTAGCATACCAGGAAGGCCCCGCATTCTCATGGAAGACATCCTTGACGAACTTGATTACTTGTCTACTGCAATGGCAGAGGTAATAGCGGATATTATCAGGCGAATCAGAAGATTCTTAATCACCCCAACAACGACACCAGGAATCGAACATCTAAATTCATTAACCAGGTTCATCGCAGAGGAACGAGATCTCCTCACCGACCCTGCAATCGAAGATCCGTTAAACACAGAAAATTGGGATTCAGACACAGAAATCAGCGACCAGGAATCCGTATAAATTTCCAAGTATCACCGCTTAACACCCAACCTACCTCGCAACTAGAAACCATGTTCACCTTCTTCGCCCTCACCGCCTACTTCATCGCCTTGGCACTCCTCTCCTGCGCCCACTGGCGCATTGATGAAACTGTCGCCGCCCTCTCACCCTTCATCGCCCTCCCGGACCTCCCTCTCGAGGTCTTTATCGAAAACACCACCATCGTCCACTTCGAGGATGATGACCTCCACATTCATCCGGCCAATTTGCTTCCCCAAGTACACCCAGACGACCACCACCTTCCCCACTTCGCCCAATTCGTCAAACGGAACACAATGCTCACCGTCGTTGCTGACGCCCTTGCTGCCGCCACCTGCTCCATCACTAACCTCTCCTCTGCGACTGATAACCTCGCCGCGCTCACCCTCACCATTGACCCTCACGAAATGACTTATGAGGAACGCGACTCATTTCTACGGAATGCTCAGAACTTGCATCGCGCTGCTGAAGCACTCAAGTGGAAGGTGGAGACCTCAACAAAAGAATTGGACAACGCTGTCAAGTGGGCTGAGTCCAGAACGGACCATGGGTGGACAACTTCTGGCTGGTAGAAGTCGGTGACTTCTTGCATACAAAGGGGGTAATGTTACACTTCTCTTTTCCCCTTTGTTAACGGACTACATTCACTTGTTACAAACCCATAGTTACGCTTGAACGTTATCTCCTTTCATAGCTACCTTCACCTTTCCTGTTCTAGATAGCTATGCTCTTTCCCCTTTAATTTCCATTGTTCTCTTAACGTATATAAACCCCTCTCATGTACCGTAGTTCTTTAGTTCCAACTTAGTCGAATCATATCCATAACTTGAATGCTCTTTTGCTCGTTGCCTCAACTGCTCTCCTCGCTCTCTCTCTAGCCTTCGTCATCGTCAGACTTAGTGCCTAGAACCCTCGTCCAGTGATTGGGAACAGACCGAGACTCTGTTTGTCGCTGTAGACTTGGACACTGAACGACGTTGTGGACATCGACCGTAACAGACCTCTCAAACTCCCCTTTGAATATGAGGGAGAGTTCCCCTGTGATAGTGCCATGCTCAGTAAGCCTGAGTGTCCCAGGAGGCCCTAAGCCTCTCAATGACCAACATGTCACCATGAGAAGTGCCAGCACTTCTCAACCAAAGGCCCAGCTGACACCTTCCCCAAGCAGCCGAAGAAACACTGAGGCTCCCAAGGGAACCTCAACCACCCAACTGCCACCTAGAGCAGCACAGTCACTGACAAAACTGCCCTACTCAGCAGTGGTTAAGTCAAACAATCCTGAGGTTTATTTGAACTGATCTCCAATGGCCATGAGGACAGTGCCCAAGGTGCATCAACACATTGACCATGCAAAGCCCCAAACAAGGAAATACAGACTGCCATTGAGCAGAGAACTGATGGCACTGCCAAAGAGAACTGGACTGGCTCCCAAGCAACTAGAGGTATCTGCTACCTCTATTACTGATGATCTATTCAGTGATACCCTGGCAAAATGTTGTCATGGCCAACTGAAAAGCTGCATGTTTTTCACTAAGCCATTTCCTTTTATTATTTATTTTCCTTCATATTAGATAATGTATGCTGACTAAGCAGGTGCCTATCAGTTGGCACTTAGATAAGTAGATTAGATACCAGAGCTCAGTGCAGATGACATATCACCATTACACAGTTGTCTGACTCATACAGTACTATATTTAGTGTAGGGCTTAGGGTAGTGCACAGACCACCTGTCATAGTATATAAGGAATGCAATTGAGCACCCAGAGTCCTCAGTTGAGTTCTCTTGGGTTTCTCCCCTCATTCCCTCCCTCCTCCTTCTCTCTCAGTTTGCTGTTGGAGCTCCTAGGCATCACACCAGGGGGTGTTACAGTCAATGTCCACAATGTTGTTCAGCATCCAAGTCTACAGTGACAAACAGAGTCTCAGTTTGTTCCCAATCACTGGACAAGGGTTCTAGGCACTAAGTCTGATGGCAACAAAGGCTTAGAAGGAGGGCAAGGAGAGCGGTTGAGGCAATGAGCAAAGAGCATTCAAGTTGTAGATATGATTCAACTAAGTTGGAACTAAAGAACTACAGTACATGAGAGGGATTTATATATGTTTGGAGAACAAAGGAATCATAAGGGGAAAGAGCATAGCTATCTAGAAAAGGAAAGATGAAGGTAGCTATAAAAAGAGATAATGTCCAAAGCATAACTATGGGTTTGTAATGAGTAAATGTAGTCTGTTAGACAAAGGGAAAAGAAAACTGTAACATTACCCCCTTTGTATGCAAGAAGTCATCCAACCATGATCTGTTCTAGACTCAGCCCATTTGACAGTGTTGTCAAGTTCTTTTGTAGAAGTCTCCACCTTCCATTTGAGTGCCTCAGCAGTGCAATGCAGATTTTGGGCATTTTGTAGGATTGAATCGCATTCTTCATATGTCATTTCATGTGGATCAATGGCAAGTGTGAGGGTGGCAAGATTGTTGGTGGCTGAAGAGAGATTAGTGATGGAGCAGGTGGTGGCAGCAAGAGCATCAGCAACCACAGTAAGAGTAGTATTCCATTTGACAAATTGAGTGAAGTGAGGGAGGTGATGGTTGTCAGGGTATACCTGGGGAAGAAGCTGGGCTGGGCGGACATGTAGGTTGTCATCCTCAAAATGGATGACAGTGGTGTTTTCAATGAAGACCTCAAGCAGGAGGTCCAGGGTGGCAGTGATGAATGGGGAGAGGGTGGCCATAGTTGTCAATGCACCAGTGAGTGCAGGCAATGAGGAGAAGGGCAATGAAGTAGGTGGTGAGGGCAAAAAAAGTGAACATGTTGGCACAAGTGAAATTGATGCTGGGTAGTTGCTTCAGGGAGTTTATATGTATTCCAAGTTGCTGATGTCTGTATCTGAATCTGAGTCCTTGATATCCAATGGATCTTTGATTGCAGGGTCTGTGAGGAGTTCACATTCTTCAGTGATAAACCTGGCTAGCAAGTCTAGATGCTGAATTCCCAGTTCTGTGGTTGGTGTGACTATGAGCCTTCTGAGCCTTCTGATTATATCTGCTATGATTTCTCTCTGTTTGTTGAATAGGTATTGGAAGTCATCTACAATGTCTTCAATGAGGACATGAGATCTTCCTGGAATTCTGATTCTCCATCTGAGTAACCAAATCTGTGTGCTACATTCTTGCCCCTGTGTGGTAATCTCATCAATTCTCTTGTATTCCTCTGGGCATAACAGTCTCCCATGTGTGCTTTTATAGACATCACTATTCTTGATAGCAAGAGATTGGTAGACAGGTGTAACAGATATACATTGTCTTTGACAATGTATCCCTTTACATTCTAGATTCATTAATTCAAATGGACATGCATACTAGATATGCATGTCATTAATAAATATTAAATAAATATTATATTTATGTGTGGTCATGCAACCTTAAGTTGCGTGTCACTGATTATGTAAGAAAAAGTTTTATTTACAAGTAACAGCCACAGTGCTACCAGTACAAGGTCCAATATAGTTGGTTCAATGTACGGCGCATGGCGGGACTTAAGAAACCACCAAACCCAGGGTCTATGGGTTTCAACTCATAGATCCTTTATACTTTTTTACACTTCCATCAGGAAGAGTAGCGCGAAGAAGACATCTTTCAATGTCTTCTCTTTTTCTTTGGCTCCAGGAGGAAACCCTCACAAATGCGAAGGGTTAAACTCGAGAACCTTCCACTTTGAGAGGGTTCAGATCAATAAATTTGCACTCGATGAATTTCAGTGCACAGAGAAGCTACAAGCTTCTCTATGTGTGACGCATCATTACCCTTGCAAATGCAAAGGGCTTAAACCTGCGAACCCTCCACTTTGAGAGGGTTCAGACTGAATATGATTGCACCCAATGAGCTCAGGTGCACGGAGAAGCTACAAGCTTCTTGACATGTGACACATCACCATGAGAAGTACTTGTACTTCTCGACAAAAGCGCTGCCTTTGTCGACTGTCTTACAGTCAAAAAAGATGCTTTGAGACCAAAGCGAATCTTTTGGTCTCGTCTGACACCCAGAGGGACCTATGTGCCCTCAAACTCTCCACTTATAGAGAGTTTTATCGAAATCTGCCTGTGCTCAATGACAGAGCGCATGCTTCGAGAAGCTCTGCACTTCTCAACACTCCTTCAATCGTCTGAAGGAACCCTGGAACTCTCCACTCATGGAGAGTTCAACAAATTAGCCTGTGCTCAACAGAGCGCACGCTTTGAGAAGCTCTATGCTTCTCAATCCTCCTCCAGTTACCTGGAGGAGCTCTCGAACTCTCCAACTATGGACAGTTCCTTTAATTTGCCTGCGCTCAACAGAGCGCATGCTTTGAGAAGCTCTGCGCTTCTCAATTCTCCTCCAGTTACCTGGAGGAGCCCTCGAACTCTCCACCTATGGAGAGTTCCTATATTTTACCTGCACTTGACAAAGTGCACGCTTTGGGAAGCTCTGCGCTTCTCAATTCTCCTCCAAATACCTGGAGGAGCCCTTGAACTCTCCATTTATGGAGAGTTCCTTCGATTTACCTGTGCCTGACAAAGCGCATGCTTTGAGAAGCTCTAGGCTTCTCAATTCTCCTCCAGATACCTGGGGGAGCTCGTGAACTCTCTACCTATGGAGAGTTCACTCAATTTTCCTGCGCTTGATAAAGCGCATGCTTCGAGAAGCTCTAAGCTTCTCAATTCTCCTCCAGTTACCTGGAGGAGCTCTCAAACTCTCTATCTATGGAGAGTTCATTCAATTATCCTGCACTCAACAGAGCGCACGCTTTGAGAAGCTCTAAGCTTCTCAATTCTTCTCCAGTTACCTGGAGGAGCTCTCGAACTCTCTACCTATGGAGAGTTCATCTAATTAGTCTGCGCCCAACAGAGCGCATGCTTTGAGAAGCTCTGGGCTTCTCAATTCTCCTCCAGATCCCTGGAGGAGCCCTTGAACTCTCCATCTACAGAGAGTTCCTTTGATTTACCTGTGCTTGATAAAGCGCATGCTTTGAGAAGCTCTAAGTTTCTCAATTCTCCTCCAGTTACCTGGAGGAGCTCTCGAACTCTCTATCTATGGAGAGTTCATTCAATTATCCTGCGCTCAATGGAGCACATGCTTTGAGAAGCTCTAAGCTTCTCAATTCTCCTCCAGTTACCTGGAGGAGCTCTCGAACTCTCTATCTATGGAGAGTTCATCTAATTAGTCTGTGCCCAACAGAGCGCACGCTTTGAGAAGCTCTGGGCTTCTCAATTCTCCTCCAGATACCTGGAGGAGCCCTTGAACTCTCCATCTACAGAGAGTTCCTTTGATTTGCTTGCACTCAACAGAGCACACACTTTGAGAAGCTCTGTGCTTCTCAATTCTCCTCCAGTTACCTGGAGGAGCTCTCAAACTCTCCACTTATGGAGAGTTTGTCAAACCTATCTGCGCTCAACAAGAGTGCATGCCCTGAGAAGCTACACACTTCTCAATTTCTTCTTCAGAACCTGGAGAAAAATTTAAAGGGGGAGAGTAGGTACCCTCTTTCAAAGAAGATAGCGAGGCCTCTTTGAGAAAGTGCCTCAGGAGATGACAAGATGACTACAAGTCATCTACAGAGGACCAATATGGTGCCTCTCCATGAGATGAAAGCAAGGCCTTTCAAGGAAGCACCTCGGGAGACAAACAAGATGACTATGAGTCATTTACAGAGGATTAATATGGTACCTCTTCATGAAAGAGAGCAAGGGCCTTCCATGGAAAGCATCTCAAGAGTAAAAAAGGAGACGACTATGAGCTGTCTCAGGATGACAATGTCACCAATGGTTCTGCCTTATTAGCAGAACCAGAAATAACTCTAGAAGCGGAATGGCATTATGCCTCTGCTGAGGAACAACATGAGGCCTTTCACAGAAGTGCCTCAAGAGATGAAGGAGACAATACAGAATTTGTCTCAAGACTGGCACACTTGCACCAAAGATAAATAATCTGATAGACTCGAGCTACAAGTCTAATTTAGATGTGAAACTGATAAACAGTTTCAAGACCAGAGAATGGTCTTCGATGAGAGCATGCTCTCAAACTTGAGTGGATTGTGATGGTCCAAATATAAAGAAGGATCATACAATACCTTCTTGCTTTCAATGTTACAATAGAAGTAGCCAATATGCTACTTCTAAGCAAAAGATACTGAGGATCCGCCAGAATTTTTTTTTACAGATCTGTAGGTTGTACCTTTGGCACAATCTAGTTGGGAAGGGTGCGAGGACAACACATTTCATTTGCGAGAGTCCTCATTTTTTTTCATTCTCCCATCATTTGATTGATGGGCACTTAGCACATCAACAAACCTCTACCCAAGGACTGAGACACAGTCCTCATATATGATGAGAGATCCCTACCTCCTTTAGAATGGAGTGCAGGGACCCACTTCTAAATGCAAGGGGAATTAATCTCCTTTTGTTTCCTTTGGCTTTAGATTGATCCTTAGAACAATCTAGTTGGGGAGAGTGTAACAGATATACATTGTCTTTGACAATGTATCCCTTTACATTCTAGATTCATTAATTCAAATGGACATGCATACTAGATATGCATGTCATTAATAAATATTAAAATAAATATTATATTTATGTGTGGTCATGCAACCTTAAGTTGCGTGTCACTGATTATGTAAGAAAAAGTTTTATTTACAAGTAACGGCCACAGTGCTACCAGTACAAGGTCCAATATAGTTGGTTCAGTGTACAGCGCAGGGTGGGACTTAAGAAACCACCAAACCCAGGGTCTATGGGTTTCAACTCATAGATTCTTTATACAGGTGGGCTTTCACTGTAGAGTGGTAAATCATTTACTGAGAATCACAGGTCATAGTATCAAGGGAGATAATGCTGAACAGTGTGGCAGGGGAATTTTGTTGTTCCTGATGGATTTTTCTGATGGTTTTGGTTAAGGCAAGGGACACAATAGTATCATGTGATCATGGCCACTGTCTTGGTTGGTTTCCCTGACAGGATTGGCGCTTTTGGGGAATGTCTGAAAGGAAGGTACTGCACATGGGCAAAAGTGGTCTTTTCTTTAAGGGCTATAGTGTATTGAGAGATTGTTGAACAATTTTGTTTTGTGTAATAGGGATTTTGCTTTAAGATATGGCAGTTTCTATATTGAGTCATGGGTTCAGAGGTGTTGGCATTGTCTATACTCTGCTAGGATGTCTGTGGCATTTGAGAGATTGCGAGCAGGTTCCCAAGAGTTGTCATTTGATCCATAGCCTTTCCATTTAACTAGGTGTTATGAGGTTGGTAGACCAAGTCGCACAACCAGAGGAACAAGAGGAAAAGAAGGAAACTCTGTAGGACTGTCTACAACAGTGACTATCAAGAGCCTGGGGGTTCTCAGGCTCCCACTACTACTATATACCCCTCGCCTCATGGTCCCCTCATGTCCACCTCCCCTCAACCACATGCCCTGCTGATGTAAGCTAGGGTGCTACCATGGGCGCCTGTCCGTCACTCTTGTCACCTCCGTAACCGTCGAATCGTAACATTACCCCCCCCTTTAAGGGTTCGGTTCCACACGAACCATGTCGGGGTTGTCATCTGGAAGAGCGTAAAGGGCCGCTCGATCACCCTTCCATTTATGCCATTTGCGCTCCAATCATTCCCGATAGTTGCGTTCAAACTTGCCATCCTCCCAACCAAATAACTTTCTTGGGACATGGGTTTTAGTATGATTTTGATACCGTCGAAATGCGTCCTTAGGTAACCATTGTGAGGCGGGGGCGTTTGGATGTTTCTGGTGAAACTCCTGAATTGCCTCCCCTGCATTCTCCAAATTCTTTAACGGTTCCCAAGTCGACTCTTCCACCGGAAATCCCTTCCATTTGACAAGGTATTGAATGCCTCGACCTTGTACACGGCTGTCCAACACTTCCTCTACTTCATACTCTTCTCCTTGGACCTTCGCTTCCTCTTCTGCGCGTTTTGCGCTCAACTCCTCATCCTTTCGCCTCTGTTCTGGGAAAGCCGGCTGTATATATGGTTTCAACAATACTTCGTTGAAAACGTTATACACTTTCCATGACTTCAGGAGATCCAGTTGGTATGCAGTGGATCCTATCTTTTCTAATACCTTGTACGGTCCATAGAACTTGCCGTCAAGCTTCTTAGATGCTCGTACATGTGGGAGGTGTTCCGCGTTAACATAGACCTTGTCGCCGACCTGATACTCCCTGGCAGGATGCTTGCCCTTGTCATATTGTTTGGCCATATGCTCGGCCGCCTTTTCCAGGTTTTCTACTGCTAGGTCGCATGCCTCTTGTGCGTTTCCTACGAACTTCTCCACATCCGCCACTTTGGTGGTCAACTTTGGATCGCTCAACTTCCTTGGGTGTTTCCCATTGTTCAGATAGAACGGGGTGAAACCTGTGGCCAAGTTTTCTCGATCGTTATGGCAAAACTGGGCGAGCGCCAAATGCTCGCTCCAGTCATCCTGCTTGTCATTTGTGTACATTGCAAGAAACTCGCGCACTTCCTGGTTGACCCATTCCGTCTGTCCATCGGTCTGTGGGTGGTACACGGTGGAAGGGTTTCCCTTGATGTCTAGCAACCGGAACAGCTCCTTCATGAACTGGGAGACAAATTGAGATCCCCTGTCGCTGATGACTTTCTGAGGTAACCCATGATCCTGGAACACATTATCACGGAAAAGCCTAGCCACTCCTAATGATGTGATTGTGGAGTTTGTTGGCAAGAAATATGCTTTCTTGGTGAAACGATCCACAACTACCATTATCATATTGAAGCCTCACGATTCCGGAAATGGTCCCATTAAGTCCACAGACACGTCTTGCCACGGTTGACCGGGTACGCTGTTGGGTCGTAGTGGTGCTGCCCTCTTTGTTCTGTCTGGTTTGACAGTCTGACATGTCCTACACCCTGTAACATACAGCTTGACGTCCCTAGCCATGCGTGGCCACCAGTAGTTCCGTGTGATGACCTCCAAAGTCTTGTCAATTCCATAATGTCCCCATTCATGATGGATATTGAGAATAGATTCTCGCACCCTTCGGTTGACTGGGACATATATTCAACCCTTCCATGTCACAATCCCTTGTTCCAGCTTGAAGTCGGGATCCTCGTTCTTGAGTCCTTCCACTACCTGTGACTCCCATTGCCGCTTGTTAATCTTGGCAATCTTCTCTTCCAACTCCGTCAACGCATCATCATCATCATAAAGACGAACAAAAAGATCCTCCTTCAGAAGGATGATGCCTTCATTATCGATCTCCTCTCCCTTATGATCTGTCCTCCAGGACAGAAGGTCCGCCTTACTATTGGATTTACCAGAGCAATGCTTGATAACAAAATGAAACTCCTGCAAATCCAATATCCAATGCGCCTGACGCCGATTAATATTTTGCGGCTTCTGGAAGTACGTGAAATTCTGGTGATCCGTTAGAACCTCAACTGGAATTGTTGTGCCCTTCAGATAGTGAGACCATTTGTAAAAGGCATGCATAACCACCAACATTTCCTTGTCATAAATCTCGTAATTGCATTCGGCCGGATTAAGAGATTTGGAAATGAAAGCAACAGGTCGCCACAGACCATCCATTTGTTGCTGCGACAGGATACCACCAATGGCAAAATCCGATGCGTCCATCTCAATCCGGAATTGCCCCTCATTGGCCGGGATGGCCAACACAACTTCGTCCGCAATGCGCGTCTTGAGACCATCGAACGCGCGTTGTTGATCAGTGGTCCACTGCCACTCGTTATTGCCCGTGAGAAGGGTCAATGGCTTCGAGATGGAGGCAAAACCCTTCACGAAGCGTCGGTAAAAGTTGACGAAGCCAAGGAACTGCTGAACATGTTTCTTGCACGTAGGGACGGGCCAATCCACGATGGCTCTGACCTTGGCTTTATCCATACTGATTGAGTCATGGGAGATGATCAGACCCAGGAATTCGATTGTTGACTTGTCAAACCAACACTTTTCCGGCTTTAACGACAGCTTGTGTTCCTGCAACTTGGCCAGTATCCGGTTTACATGGACTGTGTGACTCCTTTGATCCTTAGAGAACACCAAAATATCGTCCATGTAGATAACAACCCACCCTTCAGCAATTTCCTCCCTGAAGATGTCGTTCATCATTGTTTGGAACGTTGCAGGGGAGTTGGTGAGACCAAAGAACATAACTAACAGTTCAAAGAGACCTTGATTGGTTCTGAAAGCCACCTTATGCTCGTCACCATCCTTAATATGGACATTGTTGTATCCCCACCGGATGTCCATCTTCGAGAAGACCTTTGCATGGGATAGTTTATCTACAAGCTCTGAGATGAGCGGTAATGGGTACCGGTTTTTAATTGTCATCTCGTTAAGCTTTCGATAGTCCTGTACTGGTCGGAGCGAACCGTCTTTCTTTTTGACAAAGAAGAATGGTGACGCCATCGCTGACTTGCTTGATCGGATGCGTCCTGTTTCTAGGTTGTCTTTGAGGAACTTCTCTAGTTCCTCCTGCTCTACATGGCTTAAGGGATAGATCTTGCAATCCAACATGTTGGCACCAGGTACCAATTTGATTGTGTGATCCCAGGGTCGACGTGGCAGTAGCTCATCAAAGGTCTGTTTCTCGAAGACCTTCCAGTAACCTAAGTAGTGCTCAGGCATGACTTCCTCCAGGGTCCGGGTGATCTTATTTTCTGCAGCAATTTTGGTTGCCGTAGACTCGTAAGCCCTGATCCATTCTGAGTCTACGTCTTCCCTTTGTACTGCCAACAGTTGATCCCCTTCCTCCCAATGCACGCCACCTATCTCTTGCTCCTCCTCAGCGTCTTCGTCCTTGGGCTCGCAATGAGCGCGATTTCATTGTAGCCCGTAAGTTGGGCTAGCCCTCAGAAATCGACAATGTAGTCTTCTACATTGCGCTTTCCCTGCTGTAACCCCTGAATTTTGCATATTGCATCATCCCGGGTTTCTGTTGTCAGGAAGAACTTGCATGCTTCCATGTCAAATTCTTGCCAGCTTGTGAAAGGTGGCTTGTGGACGAATGCTGTCTGTTCGACGCTCTCCACTCCATCTAGTAATGACATTATACCATGCCGTTCTTGCACTAAGGTGGTTCCTGCTCTCCAGGTTCCTAGCGCCCTCCGCTCTTCTTGCTCCAATGCGTTCTCCAAAATCTGTTGAAGCTTCACTCCTGCCCAGTTTCCTGTGCGGTTGGCTGAACCGCCTTGTGTTACGGTCGATGTCCACAACGTCGTTCAGCGTCCAAGTCTACAGCGACAAACAGAGTCTCGGTCTGTTCCCAATCACTGGACGAGGGTTCTAGGCACTAAGTCTGACGATGACGAAGGCTAGAGAGAGAGCGAGGAGAGCGGTTGAGGCGATGAGCAAAAGAGCGTTCAAGTTATGGATATGATTCGACTAAGTTGGAACTAAAGAACTACGGTACATGAGAGGGGTTTATATACGTTTAAGAGAACAATAAGAATATAAGGGGAAAGTGCATAGCTATCTGAGAAAGGAAAGATGAAGGTAGCTATGAAAGGAGATAACGTCCAAGGCGTAACTATGGGTTTGTAACAAGTAAATGTAGTCCACTAACAAAGGGAAAAGAGAATTGTAACATTACCCCCTTTGTATGCGAGAAGTCACCGACTTCTACCAGCCAGAAGCAGTCCAGCCATGGTCCGTTCTGGACTCAGCCCACTTGACCACGTTGTCTAATTCTTTTGTAGAAGTCTCCACCTTCCATTTGAGCACCTCGGCGGCACGATGCAGATTTTGAGCGTTTCGTAGGAATGAATCGCGTTCCTCATAAGTCATTTCATGAGGGTCAATGGTGAGGGTGAGCACGGCGAGATTGTCGGTGGCGGAGGAGAGGTTGGTGATGGAACATGTGGCGGCAGCGAGGGCATCAGCGACGACGGTGAGCGTGGTATTCCTCTTGACGAATTGGGCAAAGTGCGGGAGGTGGTGATCATCGGGATATACCTGGGGAAGCAGGGTGGCAGGGTGAATATGTAAATCGTCATCCTCGAAGTGGACGACAGTGGTGTTTTCAACGAGGATCTCGAGCGGGAGATCCGGAATGGCGAGGAAGGGCGAGAAGGCGGCGGCGGTTTCTTCGATACGCCAGTGAGCGCAGGAGAGGAGTGCCAAGGCGATGAAGTAGGTGGTGAGGGCAAAGAAGGTGAACATGGTTTCTAGTTGCGAGGTAGGTTGGGTGTTGGGCAGTGACACTTGGAAATTTATGTGGATGCCAGGTCGCTGATTTCTGCATCTGAAGGCCAATTTTCTGTATTTAGTGGATCTTCGATTGCAGGGTCGGTGAGGAGTTCTCGTTCCTCTCTGATGAACTTGGTTAATGCATTTAAATGTTCGATCCCTGATGTCGTTGTTGGGGTGATTAAGAATCTTCTGATTCGCCTAATAATATCCGCTATTACCCCTGCCATTGCGGTAGACAAGTAATCAAGTTTGTCGAGGATGTCTTCCATGAGAATGCGAGGCCTTCCTGGTATTCTGATTCCTCGGCTGATTAACCAGATTTGTGCGCTACACTCCCGTATTTGTTTAGTGATCTCGTCCATCTGCTTGTATTCTTCCGGACATAGCAATCTTCCATGGGCACTCTTATAAACGTCGCTGTTTCTGATGGCTTGAAGTTGGTATGCAGGTGGATCCTTGTTGTAGTGAGGTAGATCGTCGGCTGAAAATCGTAGGTCGTGGTACTTTGGGAGGTAATTCTGGATATCGTTGCAGGGGAACTCTGTTGTTCCTGAAGGGTTCTTTTGGTGACGGTGATCAAGTCGGGGGGTGCGATAGTATCGTGTGACTAACACCACAGGTCGGGTAAGTTTTCCTGGCGGGTTCGGTGCTCTGGGGGCGTGTTGTAAAGGGAGGTATTGTATGTGGGTATAGACAGTCTTTTCTTTAAGAGCTATAGTGTATCGAGAGAGTGTTGAGCAGTTCCGTTTTGTATAGTAGTAGTTTTGTTTCAAGATGTGGTGGTTTCTGTATCGCGTCATGGTTCAGAGGTGTCGACGTTGTTGATATTTAGACAAGATATCAGTGGCGTTTGCAAGATTGCGAGCGGGTTCCCAAGAATTATCATTCGATCCATAGCCTTTCCATTTAACTAGGTAATGGTAGCCTGCGCCTCGTTTCCTATGGGCTAGAATTGCCTCTACCTCGAATTCCTCTTGTCCATTTACAAGATCAGGGGGTGGTTTCACATAGTTCGGCCCATGCGCAGTTGTTTCCCTGTACGGGGTAAGGAGTGACGCATGAAACACAGGGTGAATGCACCATTGTTTCAGAAGTTTCAATTTGTATGTCACTGGTCCCATCACTTGTTCGATTTCGAAGGGTCCTTCTCGTTTTGGTGCTAGCTTTCTAGACTGATATGGTATGTGAAGATTTCGGTTCTCAAGCCATACTTTGGTACCCTTTTCAAATCGTATTGCTCTGTCCTTGCGTCGTCTTGCCACTAGTTGTCTTGCTAGTTCATGTGCTGCTAGTGCTTCTTCTCTGGCTTTCCTTAGGAACTGAAGGCGCTCTTCTGCTGCTGGCGTGGTCATTCGTGTAGTAGCTGTGGGAAGCGCAACAGGGTCCGTCCCATACATTAGTCTGAATGGGGAAGTTTTGATAGTGTCATGATGTCGGTTATTGTGAGCAAACTCGGCTATTGGGAGAAGCAGTTTCCATAGATGCGGTTCATTGGAGCAGAACATTTGAAGGTAGACTTCTAGTTCCTGGTTGACTCGTTCTGTTTCTCCGTCGGTTTGGGGATGGTAGGCTGTGCTCATTCTATGATCAATTCCTAATGCTTTTCGTATTTCCTGAAATACTTTTGCAGAGAACTGTGGTCCTCGATCCGAAATCAAAATGTCGGGTAGGCCAAACCGTTTGAAAATTTCAGAGACGTAAAGTTCTGCGGTGCCCAGAGCGTCGATTGTCTTCTTGCAAGGTGTGAAAATTACCCCCTTTGTAAGACCATGGTCCACCGTGACCAGGATTGAGTCAAAGCCATCGGAAAGGGGTAGATCAGTGATGAAAACAAGGGTTACTTGCTGAAAGGGGCGGGTTGCTTTCGATGAAATTGGGTGAAGGGCTGGTACATTCAGATGTGTGTTAATCTTCATCTGCTGACAGAGAGCGCATCCTTCTATCCATTCCCTGACATGTTTGAACATTCCGGGCCACCAGTAATCACGCTTAAGGAGTTCAAGGGTCTTTAATCGTCCAGGGTGACCTGATGATCGTGCTTCGTGCGTTTCCTTAATCAATCTAGTTCGTAATCCGTCTTGGTCAGGGATGTAGGTTTTGCCAAGATAGTGAATAATGCCATTGGTATAAGACCAATCTTGTATGTTCGATTTGATCGGTGGGGCGCGGTGCGTGGTGATAACTTCTATTAGAATGCGTCCGAAATCGTCTTTTGACATTGCTTTCTGAATCTCTGTGGCTAGATCTTCCGCAATAAGACGAATAAAGCGATCCTCTGGCAGGACTATGACGTCTTCTTGTAATTCACTATTTCCCATATGATCAGGGCGTCGGGATAGGGCATCTGCTTCAAACATTTTCGTGCCAGGGACGTGCTCGATGCGTAGATCAAATTCTGATAATAGGGATGACCATCTAGCTTGTCTGGGCGTTAAGCGTTGGGTGATTCGGTAGTAGGATAGATTCTTGTGGTCGCAATGAACTACAGTGGTGTGGGGTGACCCGTGTAACAAATGTCTCCAGGTCATCAATCCTTTGATAATTGCCAAGAGTTCCCAATCATAGATCTGGTAATTCTGCTCCGTTTGTGTTAATGCATGTGAGATAAATCCACAGGGGTGTAGAGATCCTGTTTCATCTGCTTGTTTCAAGACTGCTCCTATTGCCTTATTTGATGCGTCGGTTTGGAGGATAAAGGGTCGAGTAGGATCTGGCATTAATAATACTGGCATAGATGCAAATTGTTTCTTTAGAATTTCAAAAGCGTTGTTCCGTTCAGTGGTCCAGTCGAATGGTTCTGTTTTCTTAGTGAGGTCGGTAAGTGGTTTAGCGATGGCAGCAAAATTTCCAATGAAACGTCAGTAAAAGTTCCCAAATCTGAGGAATGATCGGACTTGTTTGACAGTGGTAGGGACTGGCCAATCGGCTATCCCTGCTAACTTTATCGGGTCCATCTGAATGCGTCCAGGGGTGATGATCATTCCTAGGAATTCGACTTCCTGCGTGGTGAACTTGCATTTTTCAAGTTTCAGGAATAGATCGTTATCTTGTAGCCGTTGTAAAATTTGTCTTGTCCGCTCCTCCAGTTGCTCTAATGTTTCTGCGCAGATTAACATGTCGTCCATGTAAATGATCAGCCATCCTTCGTTGATCATGTCCCTAAAGTATTCGTTCATCATAGTTTGAAAGGTTGACAGCGAGTTGCATAATCCAAAGAACATTACTGTTGGTTCATAGAGTCCCCGATTAGTGATAAAGGCTGCTTTCCATTCGTCTCCCTTCTTGATGCGAACATTGTTGTATCCCCATCGGAGGTCTAATTTGGTGAAATATTTGGCGCCTCGTAACTTAGTCATTAGATCGGAAACAAGGGGAAGGGGATATGCGTTTTTGATGGTCCATTCATTCAAGTATCGGTAATCTTGACAGGGTCGAAGTGCTCCACTTTCCTTTTTTGCCACAAAGAAGAACAGTGACGCCTGTGGTGATGTGGATGGTTTAATGTATCCTTTCTTGAGTTGTTCATCAATCCATTTGTCTAACAGCCCTTGTTCCTTGACCGACAGAGGATAAAGTTTACTAGCTTTTGGAACAAAGCCTTCCTTTGTGTTGATTGCGTGATCCCATGGTCGACTGGATGGGAAGCGTTCTGATGCCTTTTTGTCAAAGATGGTGCGCCATTGCTCATATTCCGTAGGTAATGCGGTGGATGGTTCGTCTTTCTTTAGCCTATGCTCTAGTTCCTGTGATGTGGATGTCTTAACTCTAATCCAGTAGTCATCTTCACCCCATTGCTGGGAATCGAGGGCTAGCTGCCAGATTGCTTTTGACGACGTGTCCAGATCTCCAATTGTCAGAGATTTCTCTCGCCAGTTGATGATCGGGTTATTTTCTTCTAACCATGGTATTCCTAGAATCATTCGTTGATCGCCTAGCTTAGTGATCCAGAACCAATTGATAAATTGCTGTCCTTCGATCATGTAGCATATCTTGGTTCAATGTGTGATCATTCCTTTCACATTTACTGTTCCATCTGCATTTCTAACTTTGATTGGTTTCTTAAGTCGTTCTTTCCTGAGCTCCTCCACTGCTCCTTCATCTACAAAGTTTCCTTCTGCTCCACAATCGATTAGGGCAGATGTTCCAGCGGGTAAATCGGTTGATTTGATAGTTAATGAAATGCGCTTGTCATTGTTGGATAATACTATTACAGAATCAAGCGCTAACTGTTCAGATCTCAATAATAAGGAAGGGCCAACCGCTGAGTGACGCTTCCTAACTAAAAACCCTCGTTCTCAAATTCATTTAAGAGGGCATTCTTCTCTTCAGTAGACATTGCCGAAAAGATGGCTCTAATTTTCTTTGCTGGTTCGTCCTCTTCCTTCTGTTGTTCCTCAGTGACGGAGCGAACAGCTTTGTTCTGATAAGAAGACCTGGATGAAGACGCATCATTGCGTCTCGGGCAGTTCCTGGAGATGTGTCCCTGTGTTCCACATCTGAAACACTTGCCAGTCTTTCGATATTCCTCCTTTTGATCGTCTGTCAATCGGCTAGGGGTCGTAGTATTTATAGCTCGGATTGTTCCGGACCGATTGTTGTTTCGATTGAAACGTGTTCCAGATCCATCATTAGTTCTCCTGTTTCCTTGTCCTGTCATGTCCCAAGCGTTATGGTGATCCTCAGCTTTATCATAGGCTTCTTGCATCGTTTTAATCTTTCTTTGGTCCTGTAAGATCGTTCTAGCAAGTTCTAAGGGTAATCCTTTGATGAATGCCTGCAACTGAGCGGGTATTCCAGTAAGTCCAGAGGTTCCTATATCCATGCGAAACTTCCTGATGTACTCTGGGACTGAAACGCCGTTTCCAACTCTTAATTTGGATAAATTGTTCAGGGCTCGAAGGGCGCTGTTGACTTCTCCCCAGTCATTGATGAAACATGTTTCAAACGCTTCATAATCGCTCCATTTGAACGTGGCTGTGGTACTGCCTCTGTTGTCATTCAACTCGCTTCGGATAATAGTTTTCCAGTCATCTAATTCTGGTCCCATGCATGCGAGCGCATACCTGACTTTCTTTTCGTCTTTTCCTTCATAGTTTTGTTCATTGAGGGTAAAGTAGTCCTCGAGCTGTCCTAAAAATGACCTTGCTTCGATTCGTTTGCCTGTAAAGGGCCGTATCAGTTGTGGTTTGATATCTCCTTTAGAGCCTGCACTGGTTTCAGACGCCATTCTCGGTTCAGGAGTGATTGGTGGTTCGGGGTTAATTGGTGGTTCAGGGGTTGGTGTTCTGGTGATCGGTTTCGGTTCTGGAGTAGGGGTTCTACTCAGAGTTCTGGGTGTCGGAGATGGGGGTGGTCCTTGTTTCGAGTAATCTGTATCAAATGGGTTCTCCTCAAGCTTGGCTTGTTCGATTCGTAATAATTCCTCCCACTCTGCTAAAAGACTGGCTGTGATTCCGTGTCGGTTGCTGTCTCTAAAGAATCTTCTGTAGAGGGTCCTTCCTGGTTCGTTTTCTGGTTCCTTGACAAGGTAGAGCGGTTCTCCTTGTATTTCACTACCCCAGTCTAGGTAGATTTGATCGGGTAAATCGGATTCAGATACTCCTGAGTAAAAGTCTCCTGAAAAGTATTCGTTCGGGACTGGTTCGTTTCATTTCCACCCTTCTGTAACAAAGTACCAGGTTCGCTGGTAGAAAAAAACTTCTCGTCGTTCAAGGTAGTATTTCCCCTTATAGGTGATGGATCCGTTTGGGGGTCGTTCCTGAGAGCTGCGGGTCTCAATGGTGTCGGCTAGGGATGATACCCTGAGCTAGTCCTGAGTTCCAACTTATGTTACGGTCGATGTCCACAACGTCGTTCAGCGTCCAAGTCTACAGCGACAAACAGAGTCTCGGTCTGTTCCCAATCACTGGACGAGGGTTCTAGGCACTAAGTCTGACGATGACGAAGGCTAGAGAGAGAGCGAGGAGAGCGGTTGAGGCGACGAGCAAAAGAGCGTTCAAGTTATGGATATGATTCGACTAAGTTGGAACTAAAGAACTACGGTACATGAGAGGGGTTTATATACGTTTAAGAGAACAATAAGAATATAAGGGGAAAGCGCATAGCTATCTGAGAAAGGAAAGATGAAGGTAGCTATGAAAGGAGATAACGTCCAAGGCGTAACTATGGGTTTGTAACAAGTAAATGTAGTCCACTAACAAAGGGAAAAGAGAATTGTAACACCTTGGATGCGTTGAAGTGACATTGTCACTTGCCGTGATACCGTTCTCTGCTTGGTTAAGTGGAAATATATTGCCATACTTTGTAACCAGTTGGCGATATGCTCCGGCTGCCCTTCGTAATATTCAGGCATGTTCAGCTTAACCGTTGGGGCTGTCTCCTCCCGGGGTGGGCGGAACAACATTTCCGCTACTGTTCCTATCCCCTCTGCAAATGGTCGGACCCAGTTTCAACAATCATTGTCTGAGCATCCCTCCCATGTGGCATTCTCTGCCGTTGTCCCGAATACTGCAATATATGCAGTGACTAGCATAAGAATCGCCGACATGAAGGCGTCGGTAACCGTAAATCCCACCCGACAGTGGTCAGGTCCAAACCATCTCCACACGTCTCGTGCTGGAGTACCCCACTCCTCGTCTTTTTCTATGTGGTAGATCTGCTGCCGTCGATCATATGACACGGATACCTTGATGTTCTCGTTTCGCATATCTTTTTCATAAAGGGATATTTCTATCCATGAAGGATTTTCCTTCCATATGAAACTCGACCAGTACTGTGGCTTGAATAACCATAGATAACAGTACCCTGGTGTCATTGGCGATACGTTCGTGTACCCTCGTTGTGGAAGTGCATAACCATCCCACTGTTGTACCCGATTGACCCAATCTTCCACGTTGATTCCGTACTGGGGAACGTCATCCAGCCACCTAATGCTGAACTCATGTTCTCCCCACACCCGCTCTATTGGTGACCTTCATTGAATATTGACGTTGGTGACATCTTGTAATATTCTGCGAAAATACACCACTCTCTCATCTGGTTCTGCGCCTAAGCGCACTGTCCTCCATCCTGGACCCACACTCCAGTGAGTCAGTTCGTCAATATCCTTCCACGTATAGGTATCCATGTCATCAACCTCTTCAGGTTGTGCTAACACTACGTGGAAGATCCCTTGTTCTGGCCCATCCTGTAGCTTAAACCAGGTGGACTCATTCCGCATTTCGATTTCCCAATTGGAGATATCATATAATGTCGGATACTTGGGCCAGTCAAACTTCTCCCATAATTCCCTTTTGAATAGATGAAGGTAGCACCAACCTCTAATCATGTGTTTGGGAATTTTGACCGACATCCTTGCAGTCTGTTTTGTCCTTGAGAAGTCTGCCTTGGTTCTTGCTGGACCAGGGAAGATCGTTTCCACCGACTTCCTCCACTCTCTCATACGAGTCTTCTGCTCTTTCAGAGACTCTTCTCCCATTTCCCGTAGGAACATGGTTAAACTGAGCCCGACCAATCCATCAAGGACTCCTTCTCCTTTGTATTCATTTGGCGTTGGCGGTGGTGCCATGTTACGTGGCTTTGTCATTCTCAACGGATCATACCGTTGAACTCATAAGTAGTGTGCCGAGTTCTTTATATTCCCATTGAGCGCATGAACCAGTCTGTTCATGGCCTTCTGCGATAGCTGCCAATGACGGCCTACCAATACCAGGTCGCGTTGCATGCAGTCAAATGCGCGCCTGACATAGCTAGCCAGAACCTGAAAATCTAATTCGATTTCAAATACCAGGTTCTGCTTGTCATCAAATCCCTGTCCTCCAACTTTCTTCAGATTGATGAAAGTGGACTGGGACCACTTCGACTTCTTGTCTTGGATCCACTTGTTACATTTCTGCATGTGTACCTGGTTATAGAGTGACTCCTTCTGATCGCCCAACTCGATATGAACGCCCGGCGTAGTCTCCAACTGGTTGATCATTTCGTCGTATTTTGCATATACCTGCTCGTATAATGCCACTGCTGATTTTTGCTTGTTATCCCAACTGGCTTTTGGGATGAACCTACCGATGAGCTTGTCGGCCATGTATTTGAAGTTGGGAGCCACCTTGGTCCTACTTGGTGCTGCTACTGCCAGTGTCAAAGGCTTAACCTCCACTGCCTTTCTCGCCACTGCCGGCTTTGTCTGATGCACCTTCCGCGCCCTTTCCTGGACACGTGTGGCCTGCGCCTTTTCCCTTTTGAGACGCGCTGCCTCGTCACGTTCCTTGCGCTCTCTGAGTAGCGCTTCCCACGCCTCGGACTGTTCGGCCCGAGCCACTCTGTCAGCTTTGGCAAGGAGACGGCGTGTCTCCTCAACCTCATGCCGACGGCGCTCCACGGCCTTGTGGATGATCCACTGACAAACGTGCATGTTATTGTTGGTGGGTACTGGCTGACGTGCCAGTCGTGCAAGCCGTCGCTGTTCATAGGCTTGCCACCATGCGTAGTTTGCGTTTTCCCGAGTGTGCCACTCATCCTCGATTCGGCTCTCGATGAGCCCCTGTAATAAAAACTCCATCTTACTCAGATCCCACACCAATCTGACGTAAGGAGTAGTCCTGTTCATCTGCCGAGACGCCCTTACGGGGATGTCGCCAGATGGGTTTCCACCTACTCTCGGGGTCAATTTGGCGCGTCCGGCCTGCACCCCCGCAGAGCTCTTCGATTTAATTCCACCATGTGATGCAGGGAGGTGGTGCCTGGGTCTTCGGTCAGGTGTCCTCGTGCTCAGGGAACTAGCCCCGATACGTGATTGGTATCCTGACACTGTGCATCCTTGATACACGGCACCCTCCTGCGTTGTCTTCGCGTGTTTTCCCACGCTCTTCCGCTGCGCCAGCTGCCAGTCCCCCTGACCCACTATCCCAGGGCAGGACGGCACTCTCACCGTACACAGTTGTGTCGCCTGAGTAGCTGCGACCTGTTTAAAAGAAATAGAAACGGAACCCATACCGGTTCCGACAACTGATGCGCTCTGTTGAGCGACTTGAGGTTGGGCTGCGTCGACGACGCCTAGAGTGGTTGTGCTGTTAGTGCTGAGGTTCAATGTTGCCTGTGACGCTGGCATAGCGGTTGTGTTTCGCTGTCGGTAGACTATACCTGTGCGAGGTGATCTTGCAGGCTCTTGATTATGTTACAAGGTCGGTAGACCAAGTCGCACAACCAGAGGAACAAGAGGAAAAGAAGGAAACTCTGTAGGACTGTCTACGACAGTGACTATCAAGAGCCTGGGGGTTCTCAGGCTCCCACTACTACTATATACCCCTCGCCTCATGGTCCCCTCATGTCCGCCTCCCCTCAACGACATGCCCTGCTGATGTAAGCTAGGGCGCTACCATGGGCGCCTGTCCGTCACTCTTGTCACCTCCGTAACTGTTGAATCATAACACTAGGTAGTGGTAACATGTGCCTTGCTTCCTGTGTGCTAGGATTGCTTTGACCTCAAATTTCTCTTGTCCATTTATGAGATCTGGGGGTGGTTTCACATAATTTGGGCCATGTGCAGTTGTTTCCCAATATGGAGTAAGGAGTGACATATGAAACACAGGGTGGATCTGTTATGGTTGATGTCCACAATGTTGTTCAGTGTCCAAGTCTACAGCAACAAACAGAGTCTCGGTCTGTTCCCAGCCACTGGACAAGGGTTCTAGGCACTAAGTCTGATGATGACAAAGGCTTAGAAGGAGAGCAAGGAGAGTGGTTGAGGCGATGAGCAAATGAGCGTTCAAGTTGTAAATATGATTTGACTAAGTTGGAACTAAAGAACTATGGTACATGAGAGGGGTTTATATATGTTTTAGAGAACAATGGAAACTAAAGGGGAAAGTGCATAGCTATCCAAGAAAGGGAAAGTGAAGGTAGCTACAGAAGGAGATAATGTCCAAGCATAAGTATGAGTTTGTAACAAGTAAATGCAGTCCATTAACAAAGGGAAAAGAGAATTGTAACATTACCCCCTTTGTATGTGAGAAGTCACTGACTTCTACCAGCCAGAAGTTGTCCAGCCATGGTCCATCCTGGATTCTGCCCATTTGACAGCATTGTCAAGTTCTTTTGTAGAAGTCTCCACCTTCCACTTGAGTGCTTTGGTGGCATGATGGAGGTTTTGAGTGTTCCACAAGAAGGAGTCATGTTCCTCATAAGTCATCTTGTGTGGGTCGATGGTGAGGGTGAGGGCAGCAAGGTTATCTGTGGCAGAGGTGAGGTTGGTGATGGAACAAGTGGCAGCAGCGAGGGCATCAGCAACAATGGTGAGTGTGGTGTTTCACTTGATGAACTGGGTGAAATGAGGGAGGTGATGGTCATCAGGATGTACCTGGGGAAGAAAGTCGGCCAGATGAACATGCAGGTTGTTGTCCTTGAAGTGGATGACAGTGGTGTTTTCAATGAAGACCTCAAGTGGGAGGTCTGGGAAGGTGGCAATAAATGGGGAGAGGGTGGTGATGGTCTTGTCAATTTGCCAATGGGCACAGGTGATAAGGAGGAGGGTGACAAAGTAGGCAGTGAGGGTGAAGAAGGTGAACATTGTTTCTTGGTATGAGTGAGGTGGTTGTTAGGTGCTGGGTGCATCAGTACTTTTATAGGTCATCTTCTTCGTAATCTGGGTCTAAATCTGAATCGGTCATTTCTATTTGATTCAGGATGTCAGGGTTTGTGAGAAGTTTGTGATCTTCCCTGATGAACATTTCTAAGGCCATAAACTGATAGGTGCTAAGGTTGGTGAAGGGTTTGGAGAGGAACCTCCTAATCTTCCTGACAATATTGAGTACTATGTCCTTTTGCTCATCCAATAGGTAACAGAGGTCATCAGTATAGTCATCCATAGATAGGATTGGTCTTCCTGGGAGCATGATTCCTTGGTGAGACAACTAGATCTGTGTGCCAATCTCTTGTGCCTTTTTTGAGATTTTGTCAAGTTTCTCGTACTCTTCCAGGCATAAGATTCTTCTGTGGCTCATGTCATAAACATTGGTTTTCTTTATTGCTAGGTTCTGGTAGATTGGTGGGTTCATACTGTAGGGTGGTAGGTCATTGACTGAGAATTGTAACTGATAAAATCTGGGGAGGTACTGTTGTACTGCATGACAGGGGATCTCTGTTGTTCCTGACAGATTCTTCTGATGATTGCAATTCAGTCAAGGCATGTGGTGATATTGTGTGACCATTGCCACTGTTTTGGTTGGTTTTTCTGATAGGTTTGGTGCCTTTGGGGAGTGTCAGAAGGGAAGATACTGTATGCAAGTGAAGATGGTTTTTTCTTTAAGAGCTATAGTATACCGAGAGAGTGTTGAACAGTTTTGTTTTGTCTAATAGGGGTTTTGCTTTAGAGTATGGCTGTTTCTGTATCGAGTCATGATTCAGAGGTGTCAACATTGTTGATATTCTGACAGAATGTCAGTGGTGTTTGAGAAATTGCAAGCAGGTTCCCAAGAATTGTCATTTGATCCATAGCCTTTCCATTTAACTAGGTAGTTGTAACCTGCACCTTGCTTTCTATGTGCTATAATTGCTTCGACCTCGAATTCCTCTTGTCCATTTACAAGATCAGGGGGTGGTTTCACATAATTTGGGCCATGCGCAGTTGTTTCCTGATATGGAGTAAGGAGTGACATATGAAACACAGGGTGAATGTGCCATTGCTTTGGGAGTATTTGTATGTCACAGGTCCCATTACTTGTTCGATTTCAAAGGGTCCTTATAAAGGATCTATGAGTTGAAACCCATAGACCCTGGTTTGGTGGTTTCTTAAGTCCCGCTGTGCGCTGTACACTGAACCAACTTTATTGGACCTTGAACTTGTAGCACTGTGGCCGTTACTTGTAAATAAAACTATCTCTTACATAATCAGTGACACGCAACTTAAGGTTGCATGACCACACATAAATATAATATTTATTTTAATATTTATTAATGACATGCATATCTAGTATGCATGTCCATTTGAATTAATGAATCTAGAATGTAAAGGGATACATTGTCAAAGACAATGTATATCTGTTACACTCTCCCCAACTAGATTGTTCTAAGGATCAATCTAAAGACCAAAGGAAACAAAAGGAGATTAATTCTCCTTGCATTTAGAAGTGGGTCCCTGCGCTCCGTTCTAAAGGAGGTAGGGATCTCTCATCATATGAGGACTGTGTCTCAGTCCTTGGGTAGAGGTTTGTTGATGTGCTAAGTGTGCATCAATCAAATGATGGGAGAATGAAAAAAAAATGAGGACTCTCACAAATGAAATGTGTTGTCCTCACACCCTCCCCAACTAGATTGTGCCAAAGGTACAATCTACAGATCCATAAAAAAATTCTGGCAGATCCTCAGTATCTTTTGCTTAGAAGTAGCATATTGGCTACTTCTATTGTAACATTGAAAGCAAGAAGGTATTGTATGATCCTTCTTTATATTTGGACCGTCACGATCCACTCAAGTTTGAGAGCATGCTCTCATCAAAGACCAGTCTCTGGTCTCAAAACTGTTTATCAGTTTCACATCTAAATTAGACTTGTAGCTCGAGTCTATCAGATTATTTATCTTTGGTGCAAGTGCGCCAGTCTTGAGACAAAGCGTGCGCTTTGTCAAGCACAGGTAAAATATAGGAACTCTCCATAGGTGGAGTGTTCAAGGGCTCCTCCAGGTAACTGGAGGAGAATTGAGAAGCTTAGAGCTTCTCAAAGTGTGCGCTCTGTTGAGCGCAGGCTAATTGAATGAACTTTCCATAGATAGAGAGTTCAAGGGCTCCTCCAGGCAACTAGAGGAGAATTGAGAAGCTTAGAGCTTCTTGAAGCGTGCGCTTTATCAAGCACAGGCAAATTGAGTGAACTCTCCATAGGTAGAGAGTTCACAAGCTCCCCCAAGTATCTGGAGGAGAATTGAGAAGCCTAGAGCTTCTCAAAGCGTGCGCTTTGTCAAGCACAGGTAAAATATTGGAACTCTCCATAGGTGGAGAGTTCAAGGGCTCCTCCAGGTAACTGGAGGAGAATTGAGAAGCTTGGAGCTTCTCAAAGCGTGCGCTCTGTTGAGCGCAGGCTAATTGAATGAACTCTCCATAGGTGGAGAGTTCGAGAGCTCCTCCAGGTAACTGGAGGAGGATTGAGAAGCATAGAGCTTCTCAAAGCATGCGCTCTGTCATTGAGCACAGGCAGATTTTGATAAAACTCTCTATAAGTGGAGAGTTTGAGGGCACATAGGTCCCTCTGGGTGTCAGACGAGACCAAAAGGTTCACTTTGGTCTCAAAGCATCTTTTTTTTTGACTGTAAGACAGTTGACAAAGGCAGCACTTTTGTCGAGAAGTACAAGTACTTCTCATGGTGACATGTCACATGTCGAGAAGCTTGTAGCTTCTCTGTGCACCTGAGCTCATTGGGTGCAATCATATTCAGTCTGAACCCTCTCAAAGTGGAGGGTTTGCAGGTTTAAGCCCTTCGCATTTGCGAGGGTAATGATGTGTCACACATAGAGAAGCTTGTAGCTTCTCTGTGCACTGAAATTCATTGAGTGTGAATTTATTGATCTGAACCCTCTCAAAGTGGAGGGTTCTCGAGTTTAACCCTTTGCATTTGTGAGGGTTTCCTCCTGGAGCCAAAGAAGAAGAGAAGGCATCAAAAGATGTCTTCTTCGCACTACTCTTCCTGATGGAAGTGTAAAAAAGTATAAAGGATCTATGAGTTGAAACCCATAGACCCTGGTTTGGTGGTTTCTTAAGTCCCGCCGTGCGTCATACACTGAACCAACTTTATTGGACCTTGTACTTGTAGTGCTGTTGTCAAAGCAGAGCATGACAGGGGTGCAGTAGAATGGGTAGAGCTGGTGAGTAAGTACTCACTTGTAGCTGTAGTTAATCACTTAGGTCCGCTTGTGGCGATCACCTAGTAGAGCAGAGAACTGAACTGTAGATTGACGGCTACATACACAGGTATATATACTATTTATCTACATGCATGATGTCAGCAATATTAGTATTGCTGACTGGTGATTTATATTGTGCTTGGTAATGCACAGTCATTGCTGTGTTCAATGCTGTGTGTAACACAGCATTGCACAGTTGTGCACATGGTGCACTTATTGTCTGAGTATGACATGTGTCAAACTCTATAATATCTGTCCAACTCTATAATATCTGTCAAGGATACTTTTTGTCCCATCACCATATTATCTACAAGGAGAATGGACTATTCTGGGACAGATAAGATAAGATCAGTTAAGATCGGAGTGATCCAAAATGTTATCACAATCTTTACAAGATTGTTTCAACACTCCCCCTCATTGAGGATCTTAATGCCAATTTTATTTCTTAACTCTTTAAACTTTTGCCAAGTTAAATTTTTTGTTAAGATATCACATATTGTGTGATCAGACCAGCACTGGTATCCTGTGCACAGGTAACCCTATCAACCAGGTTAGGTCCTTCAGTTTGCATAGACCAGGAACATAGTGCAAAGCAAGTTAAGGGCCACGATGCAGGGCCACAGACGCTTGGTTTTTATAGATCCAGCAACTAGCATGGCACCTTTAAAGTTGGTGTTACAACTATAGTATCCCCCTGTACTTGTCCACTTAACCCTGTGGTCTGGGTGTATTCAAGCGTGGGGCTGTTGAGTGAACTAGTCGAGTTCTACTATCAGGACTCCCTCAGCATGACACCTAAGAGCCCCAGACAGAGAACGAGACAGGAGGAGGAGAGGAGGGAGGGGAAACCCGAGAGAACTCGACTGAGGACTCTGGGTGCTGAATTGCACTCCTTATATACTACAACAGGTGGTCTGTGCACTACCCTAAGCCCTATTCTAAATATAGTACTGTATGAGTAAGACGACTGCGCATGTAGTAATAGTCATGAGTCATCAGTGCCATACTCTGGTATCTTATCTACTTTGTTATCTAAGTGCCAAGCAATAGGTGCTTGCTTAGTCAGCACATGTTTATATAATATGAAGAAAATAAATAATAAAAGTAAAATGATTTAGTGAAAAACACAAAGCTTTTCAGTCGGTCATGACAAAAATCATCTTTTGACATTGCTTTTTGAATATCTGTAACTAGGTCCTCTGTGATAAGATGGATGAAGCGGTCCTCAGGCAAGACTATGATGTCTTCTTGTAATTCACTATTTCCCATATGGTCAGGGTGTCGAGATAGGGCATCTGCTTCAAACATCTTTGTGCCAGGGACATGCTCAATGTGCAGGTCAAATTCTGATAATAAGGATGACCATCTAGCTTGTCTAGGTGTTAAGCATTGAGTGGTTCAATAGTAGGACAAATTCTTGTGATCACAATGAACAATGGTGGTGTGGGGCAATCCATGTAATAGATGTTGCCAAGTCATCAATCCCTTAATGATTGCCAAGAGTTCCCAGTCATAGATCTGGTAATTTTGCTCCGTTTGTGTTAATGCATGTGAAATAAATCCACAGGGGTGCAGGGATCCTGTTTTATCTGCCTGTTTCAAGACTGCTCCTATCGCTTTATTTGATGCATCAGTTTGAAGGATAAAGGGTTGAGTTGGATCTGGCATCAATAGTACTGGCATGGATGCAAATTGTCACTTTAGAATTTCAAAGGCATTATTCTGTTCAGTGGTCCAATCAAATGGTTTGGTCTTCTTAGTGAGATCATTGAGTGGTTTGGCAATGGTGGCAAAATTCCTGATGATGCATTGATAGAAGTTTCCAAATCCAAGAAATGATTGGACTTGTTTAACCGTGGTGGGAACTGGCCAGTCAGCAATGCCTGCTAGTTTAATTGGGTCCATCTGGATGCATCCAGGGGTGATGATCATTCCTAGGAATTTGACTTCTTGTGTGGTGAACTTGCACTTTTCTAGTTTTAGAAACAGATTGTTATCTTGTAACCATTGTAAGACTCATTCTGTCCGCTTTTGTTACAATTCTCTTTTCCCTTTGTTAATGGACTACATTTACTTGTTATAAACCCATAGTTACACTTGGACGTTATCTCCTTTGGTGGCTACCTTCATCTTTCCTTTCTTAGATAGCTATGCTCTTTCCCCTTATATTCTTATTGTTCTCTTAACGTATATAAACCCCTCTCATGTACCGTAGTTCTTTAGTTCCAACTTAGTCGAATCTTATCCATAACTTGAATGCTCTTCTGCTCGTCGCCTCAACCGCTCTCCTCGCTCTCTCTCTCTAGCCTTCGTCATCGTCAGACTTAGTGCCTAGAACCCTTGTCCAGTGATTGGGAACAGACCGAGGCTCTGTTTGTCGCTGTAGACTTGGACGCTGAACAACATTGTGGACATCGACCATAACATAAGTTGGAACTCAGGACTAGCTCAGGGTATCATCCCTAGCCGACACCATTGAGACCCGCAGCTCTCAGGAACGACCCCCGAACGGATCCGTCACCTATAAGGGGAAATACTACCTTGAACGACGAGAAGTTTTTCTCTACCAACGAACCTGGTACTTTGTTACAGAAGGACGGAAACGAAACGAACCAGTCCCAAACGAATACTTTTCAGGAGACTTTTACTCAGGAGTATCTGAATTCAATTTACCCGATCAAATCTACCTAGACTGGGGTAGTGAAATACAAGGAGAACCGCTCTACCTTGTCAAGGAACCAGAAAACGACCCAGGAAGGACTCTCTACAGAAGATTCTTCAGAGATAGCAACCGACACGGAATCACAGCTAGCCTTTTAGCAGAGTGGGAGGAATTACTACGAATTGAACAAGCCAAGCTTGAGGAAAACCCGTTTGATACAGATTACTTGAAACAAAGACCACCCCCATCTCCGAGAACCAGAACCCCGAGTAGAACCCCTACTCCAGAACCGAAACCGATCACCAGAACACCAACTCCTGAACCAAGAATGGCGTCTGAAACCAGTGCTAGCTCTAAAGGAGATATCAAACCGCAGCCTATACGACCTTTTACAGGAAAATGAATCGAAGCAAGGTCATTTTTAGGACAGCTTGAGGATTACTTTACCCTCAATGAACAGAACTATGAAGGAAAAGATGAGAAGAAAGTTAGATATGCGCTTGCGTGCATGGGACCAGAATTAGACGACTGGAAAACGATTATCCGAGGCGAACTGAATGACAATAGAGGCAGTACCACAGCCATGTTCAAATGGGGCAACTACGAAGCATTTGAAACACGTTTCATCAATGACTGGGGAGAAGTCAACAGCGCCCTTCGAGCCCTGAACAATCTATCCAAGTTAAGAGTTGGAAACGGCGTTTCAGTCCCAGAATACATCAGAAAGTTTTGCATGGACATAGGAACCTCTGGACTCACTGGAATACCCGCTCAGTTGCAGGCATTCGTCAAAGGACTACCATTAGAACTTGCTAGAACGAGCTTACAGGACCAAAGGAAGATCAAGACGATGCAAGAAGCCTATGATAAGGCCGAGGATCACCATAATGCTTGGGACATGACAGGACAAGGAAACAGGAGAACCAATGAGGGATCTGGAACACGCTTCAATCGAAACAATAACAACCGATCTGGAACAATAAGAGCTATAAATACCACAATCCCTAGCCAATTGACAGATGATCAAAAAGAGGAATACCGAAAGACTGGCAAGTGTTTCAGATGTGGAACACAGGGACACATCTCCAGGAACTGCCCGAAACGCAATGATGCATCTTCATCCAGGTCTTCTTACCAGAATAAGGCAATCTGTTCCGTCACTGAGGAACAACAGAAGGAAGAGGACGAACCAGCAAAGAAAATTAGAGCCATCTTTTCAGCAATGTCTACTGAGGAGAAGAATGCCCTCTTAAACGAATTTGAAACGAGGGTTTTTAGTTAGGAAGCGTCACTCAGCGGTTGGCCCTTCCTTATTATCGAGATCTGAACAGTTAGCGCTTGATTCTGTAATAGTATTATCCAACAATGACAAGCGCATTTCATTAACTATCAAATCGACCGATTTACCCGCTGGAACATCTGCCCTAATCGATTGTGGAGCAGAAGGAAATTTCGTAGACGAAGGAGCAGTAAAGGAGCTCAGGAAAGAACAACTTAAGAAACCAATTAAAGTCAGAAACGCGGATGGAACAGTAAATGTGAAAGGAATGATCACACATCGGACCAAGATATGCTATATGATCGAAGGACAACAGTTTATCAATTGGTTCTGGATCACTAAACTAGGAGATCAACGAATGATCCTAGGGATACCTTGGTTGGAAGAGAATAACCCAATCATCAATTGGCGAGAGAAAACTCTGAAAATTGAAGATCCGGACACATCGCCAAAAGCAATTTGGCAGCTAGCCCTTGACTCCCAGCAATGGGGCGAAGATGACTACTGGATCAGAGTTAAAACATCGGCATCACAGGAATTAGAACATAGGCTGAAGAAAGACGAACCATCTACCACTCTACCGACAGAATATGAGCAATGGCGCACCATTTTTGACAAAAAGGCGTCAGAACGCTTCCCATCCAGTCGACCGTGGGATCACGCAATCAACACAAAGGAAGGTTTTGTCCCAAAAGCTAGTAAACTTTACCCTCTATCAGTCAAAGAACAAGGACTATTGGACGGGTGGATTGATGAACAACTCAAAAAAGGATACATTCAACCATCTACATCACCGCAGGCGTCACCATTCTTCTTTGTAGCAAAGAAAGAAAGCGGAGCACTCCGACCCTGTCAAGATTACCGATACCTGAATGAATGGACTGTCAAAAACGCATATCCCCTCCCCCTTGTTTCTGATCTCATGACTAAATTACGAGGTGCCAAATATTTCACCAAACTAGACCTCCAATGGGGATACAACAACGTTCGTATCAAGAAGGGAGACGAATGGAAAGCAGCCTTTATTACCAATCAAGGGCTCTACGAGCCAACAGTAATGTTCTTTGGATTATGCAACTCACCATCAACCTTCCAAACTATGATGAACGAGTATTTCAGGGACATGATCAATGAAGGATGGCTGATCATTTACATGGACGACATGCTGATCTGTGCAGAAATGCTGGAACAGTTAGAGGAACGGACAAAACGAATTTTACAACGGTTACAAGATAACAATCTATTCTTGAAACTAGAAAAATGCAAGTTCGCCACGCAGGAAGTTGAATTCTTAGGAATGATCATTACCCCTGGACACATTCAGATGGACCCGATAAAGTTAGCAGGGATCGCCGATTGGCCAGTCCCTACCACAGTCAAACAGGTCCGATCCTTCCTCGGATTTGGGAATTTTTACCGACGTTTCATTGGAAACTTTGCTGCAATCGCTAAACCGCTCACCGACCTCACTAAGAAAGCTGAACCATTTGACTGGATTACAGAACGAAACAATGCTTTTGAAATACTAAAGAAACAATTCGCATCTATGCCAGTATTATTAATGCCGGATCCTACTCGACCCTTTATCCTTCAGACCGATGTATCAAATAAGGCGATAGGAGCAGTACTGAAACAAGCAGATGAAACAGGATCTCTGCACCCCTGTGGATTTATTTCACATGCATTAACACAAACGGAACAGAATTACCAGATCTACGATCGAGAACTCTTGGCAATCATCAAAGGGTTGATGACTTGGCGACATCTACTGCATGGATCACCTCACACTACTATAGTGCACTGCGATCACAAGAATTTGTCCTACTACCGAACAGCCCAACGCTTAACGCCCAGACAAGCTAGATGGTCATCCTTATTATCAGAATTTGACCTACGTATTGAGCACGTCCCTGGCACGAAAATGTTTGAAGCAGATGCCTTATCCCGACGCCCCGATCATATGGGAAACAGTGAATTACAAGAAGATGTCATAGTCCTACCGGAAGATCATTTTATTTGTCTTATTGCAGAAGATCTGGTCACGGAAATTCAAAAGGCAATGACAAAAGATGATTTTGGACGAATTCTAATTGAGGTTATCACCGCGCATCGCGCTCCACTGATCAAATCGAACATACAGGATTGGTCTAATACAAACGGCATTGTTCACTATCTTGGGAAAACCTATATCCCTGACCAAGACGGATTACGAACCAGATTGATTAAGGAAACACATGAAGCACGATCATCTGGTCACCCTGGACGATTAAAGACCCTTGAACTCCTTAAGCGTGACTACTGGTGGCCTGGAATGTTCAAACATGTCAGAGAATGGATAGAAGGATGCGCCCTCTGCCAGCAGATGAAAATTAACACACACCCAAACGTACCAGCCCTTCACCCGATTCTGTCGAAAGCAACCCGCCCATTTCAACAAGTAACCCTTGATTTTATTACCGACCTACCCCTTTCTGATGGTTTTGACTCGATCCTGGTCACGGTGGACCACGGTCTTACAAAGGGGGTAATTTTCACACCTTGCAAGAAGACAATCGACGCTCTAGGCACAGCAGAACTCTATGTCTCCGAAATTTTCAAACGGTTTGGCCTACCAGATGTCTTAATTTCAGATCGAGGACCACAGTTCTCTGCAAAAGTATTTCAAGAAATACGAAAAGCATTAGGAATCGACCATAGAATGAGTACAGCCTATCATCCTCAGACTGATGGGGAAACAGAACGAGTCAACCAGGAACTAGAAGTCTATCTCCGAATGTTCTGTTCCAATGAACCACATCTATGGAAGCCGCTTCTCCCAATAGCTGAATTTGCTCACAATAACCGACATCATGACACGATCAAAACTTCCCCATTCAGACTAATGTATGGAACGGACCCTGTTGCGCTTCCCACAGCTACTACGCGAATGACCACACCAGCAGCAGAGGAGCGCCTTCAATTCTTAAGGAAAGCCAGAGAAGAAGCGCTAGCAGCACATGAGCTAGCAAGACAACTAGTGGCAAGACGACGCAGAGACAAAGCAATACGATTTGAAAAGGGTACCAAAGTATGGCTTGAGAACCGAAACCTCCACATACCATATCAGTCCAGAAAGCTAGCACCAAAACGAGAAGGACCCTTCGAGATCGAACAGGTGATGGGACCAGTAACGTACAAACTGAAACTCCCGAAACAATGGCGCATTCACCCTGTGTTTCATGCGTCACTCCTTACCCCATACAGGGAAACAACTGTGCACGGCCCGAATTATATGAAACCACCCCCTGATCTTGTAAATGGACAAGAGGAATTCGAAGTAGAGGCAATTCTAGCCCACAGGAAACGAGGCGCAGGCTACCACTACCTAGTTAAATGGAAAGGTTACGGATCGAACGATAACTCTTGGGAACCCGCTCGCAATCTTGCAAACGCCACTGATATCCTATCAGAGTATCAACAACGTCGACACCTCTGAACCATGACGTGATATAGAAACCGCCACGTCTTGAAACAAAACTATCACTATACAAAACGGAACTGCTCAACACTCTCTCGATACACTATAGCTCTTAAAGAAAAAACCATCTATACCCACATACAATACCTCCCCTTCCAACACGCTCTTAGAGCACCGACCCCACCAGGAAAACTTACCCGAACTATGGCATTAGTCACACGATACTATCGCACCCCTCGACTTGATCACCGTCACCAAAAGAATCCTTCAGGGATAACGGAATTCCCCTGCAATGATGCCCAGAATTATCTTCCCAAGTACCACGACCTACGATTTTTGACCGACGATCTACCTCTCTACAACGGAGATCCACCCGCCTACCAACTTTTAGCTATCAGAAGCAGTGATGTTTATAAAAGCGCTCATGGAAGATTGCTTTGCCCAGAAGAATATAAACAAATGGATGAAATCACCAAACAGACACGGGAGTGTAGCGCACAGATCTGGTTAATCAGCCGAAGAATCAGAATACCGGGAAGGCCTCGCGTTCTCATGGAAGACATCCTTGATGAACTTGACTATCTGTCTATGGCAATGGTACAGGTAATAGCGAATATTATTAGGTGAATCAGAAAATTCCGAATTACACCGACAACGACACCAGGGATTGAACATTTGAATTCATTAACCATATTCCTCAGGGAAGAACAAGACCTCCTCACTGACCCTACAATTGAAGACCCATTGAACACAGAAAATTGGGACTCCGACACGGAAAGCAGCGACCTGGAACATGTATAAAACCTCCAGGAATCACCACCTAATGCAATTAAACACGCATTACACCACCATGTTCACCTTCTTTGCCCTCGCCGCCTATTTCACCATCCTCCTCCTCCTCTCCTGCGCTCCTTGGCGCATTGATGAAGTGACTGCCGCCCTCTCGCCCTTCCTCGCTGTCCCAGACCTCCCGCTAGAGGTCTTCATTGAAAACTGTTATGGTCGATGTCCACAACGTTGTTCAGCGTCCAAGTCTACAGCGACAAACAGAGCCTCGGTCTGTTCCCAATCACTGGACAAGGGTTCTAGGCACTAAGTCTGACGATGACGAAGGCTAGAGAGAAAGCGAGGAGAGCGGTTGAGGCGACGAGCAAAAGAGTGTTCAAGTTATGGATAAGATTCGACTAAGTTGGAACTAAAGAACTACGGTACATGAGAGGGGTTTATATACATTAAGAGAACAATAAGAATATAAGGGGAAAGAGCATAGCTATCTAAGAAAGGAAAGATGAAGGTAGCTATAAAAAGGAGATAACGTCCAAGCGTAACTATGGGTTTGTAACAAGTAAATGTAGTCCGTTAACAAAGGGAAAAGAGAACTGTAACATTACCCCCTTTGTATGCGAGAAGTCACCGACTTCTACCAGCCAGAGGTAGTCCAGCCATGGTCTGTTCTGGACTCGGCCCACTTGACGGCATTGTCCAATTCTTTTGTAGAAGTCTCCACCTTCCATTTGAGCACTTCTGCAGCGCGATGCAGATTTTGTGCATTTCGTAAAAAGGAGTCGCGTTCCTCGTACGTCATCTCGTGTGGGTCAATGGTGAGAGTGAGGGCGGCGAGGTTGTCAGTGGCGGAGGAGAGGTTAGTGATGGAGCAGGTGGCGGCGGCAAGGGCGTCGGCGACGACGGTGAGCGTGGTGTTCCATTTGACGAATTGGGCAAAGTGGGGAAGGTGATGGTCATCTGGGTATACCTGGGGAAGTAAATTGGCTGGGTGGACGTGAAGATCATCGTCTTCGAAGTGGACAATGGTGGTATTTTCGATGAAGACCTCTAGCGGGAGGTCCGGGATGGCGAGGAAGGGCGAGAGAGCAGCGGCGGTTTCGTCGATGCGCCAGTGAGCGCAGGAGAGGAGGACCAGGATGGTGAAGTAGGCGATGAGGGCAAAGAAGGTGAACATGGTTACTGTAATGCGTTTATTGACGTTAGGTGACAATGCCTGGTGAGTTTATACGGATTCCGGATCGCTGATTTCTGTGTCAGAGTCCCAATTTTCCGTGTTCAACGGATCTTCGATTGCAGGGTCAGTGAGGAGCTCTCGTTCTTCCCTCATGAATATAGTTAGTGAATTCAAATGTTCAATCCCTGGTGTTGTTGTCGGTGTAATTCGGAATTTTCTGATTCGCCTGACGATATCCACTATTACCTGTACCATTGTGAGAGATAGATAATCAAGTTCGTCGAGGATGTCTTCCATGAAAAGGCGAGGTCTTCCTGGTATTCTGATTCCTTGGCTAATTTGCCAGATCTGCGCACTACACTCCCGTGTCTGTTTAGTGATTTCATCCATCTGTTTATATTCTTCTGGGCAGAGTAGTCTTCCATGAGCGCTTTTATAAACATCACTGCTTTTGATGGCTAAAAGTTGGTAGGCAGGTGGATTCTCATTGTAGAGAGGTAGATCATCGGTTGAAAATTGTAGGTCGTGGTACTTGAGAAGATAATTCTGGGCATCATTGCAGGGGAATTCTGTTATCCCTGAAGGATTCTTTTGGTGGCGGTGATCAAGACAAGGGGTGCGATAATATTGTGTGACTAACGCCATAGTTCGAGTAAGTTTTCCTGGCGGGGTTGGCGCTCTAAGAGCGTGTTGGAAGGGGAGGTATTGTATGTGGGTATAGACAGTTTTTTCTTTAAGGGCTATAGTATATTGAGAGACTGTAGAGCAGTTCCGTTTTGTATAGTGGTAGTTTTGTTTCAAGACATGGCGGTTTCTATATCGCGTCATGGTTCAGAGGTGTCGACGTTGTTGATATTCTGATAAAATATCAGTGGCGTTTGCAAGATTGCGAGCGGGTTCCTAAGAGTTATCGTTCAATCCGTAGCCTTTCCATTTAACTAGATAATGGTAGCCTGCGCCTCGTTTCCTGTGGGCTAGAATTGCCTCTACCTCAAATTCCTCTTGTCCATTTACGAGATCAGGAGGTGGTTTCATATAATTCGGGCCGTGCGCAGTCGTTTCCTTGTACGGGGTAAGGAGTGACGCATGAAACACAGGGTGAATGTGCCATTGTTTCGGGAGTTTCAATTTGTATGTTACTGGTCCCATCACTTGTTCGATTTCGAAGGGTCCTTCTCGTTTTGGTGCTAGCTTTTTGGACGGATATGGTATGTGAAGATTTCGGTTCTCAAGCCAAACTTTGGTACCCTTTTCAAATCGTATCGCTTTGTCCCTGCGTCGTGTTGCCACTAGTTGTCTTGCTAGTTCATGTGCTGCTAGCGCTTCTTCTCTGGCTTTTCTTAGGAACTGAAGGCGCTCTTCCGCTGCTGGCATGGTCATTCGCGTAGTAGCTGTGGGAAGCGCAACAGGGTCCGTTCCATACATTAGTCTGAATGGGGAAGTTTTGATCGTGTCGTGATGTCGGTTATTGTGAGCAAATTCAGCTATTGGGAGAAGCAGTTTCCATAGATGCAGTTCATTTGAACAGAACATTCGGAGATAGACTTCTAGTTCTTGGTTGACTCGTTCTGTTTCTCCATCAGTCTGAGGGTGATAGGCTGTGCTCATTCTATGGTCAATTCCTAATGCTTTTCGTATTTCCTGGAATACTTTTGCAGAGAATTGTGGTCCTCGGTCCAAGATTAAAACGTCGGGTAGGCCAAACCGTTTGAAAATTTCAGATATGTAAAGTTCCGCAGTACCTAGTGCATCAATTGTCTTTTTGCACGGTGTGAAAATTACCCCCTTTGTAAGACCATGGTCCACCGTGACCAGGATCGAATCAAAGCCATCGGAAAGGGGTAAATCAGTGATGAAATCAAGGGTCACTTGCTGAAAGGGGCGGGTTGCTTTCGACGGAATCGGGTGAAGGGCTGGTACGTTCAGGTGTGTGTTAATTTTCATCTGCTGGCAGAGGGCGCATCCTTCTATCCATTCTCTGACATGTTTGAACATTCCGGGCCACCAGTAATCACGCTTAAGGAGTTCAAGGGTCTTTAATCATCCAGGGTGACCAGATGATCGTGCCTCGTGCATTTCCTTGATTAATTTGGTTCGTAACCCGTCCTGGTCAGGGATGTAGGTTTTTCTGAGATAGTGGACAATGCCATTGGTGTAAGACCAATCTTGTATGTTCGATTTGATTGGGGGAGCGTGGTGCGTGGTGATAACCTCAATTAAAATGCGTCCAAAATCGTCTTTTGACATAGCTTTCTGAATTTCTGTAACTAGATCTTCAGCAATAAGACGAATAAAACGATCTTCCAGTAGGACTATGACGTCCTCCTGTAATTCACTGTTTCCCATATGATCAGGGCATCGGGATAGGGCATCCGCTTCAAACATTTTTGTGCCAGGGACGTGCTCGATGCGTAGGTCAAATTCTGACAATAAGGATGACCATCTAGCTTGTCTGGGCGTTAAGCGTTGGGCCGTTCGATAGTAGGACAAATTCTTGTGGTCACAGTGCACTATAGTAGTGTGGGGTGATCCATGCAGTAGATGTCGCCAAGTCATCAATCCTTTGATGATTGCCAAGAGTTCTCGATCATAGATCTGGTAGTTCTGTTCCATTTGTGTTAATGCATGTGAAATAAATCCACAGGGGTGTAGAGATCCTGTTTCATCAGCTTGTTTCAGTACTGCTCCTATCACTTTATTTGATGCATCGGTCTGAAGGATAAAGGGTCGAGTAGGATCCGGCATTAATAATACTGGCATAGATGCGAATCGCTTCTTTAGTGTTTCAAAAGCATTGTTTCGTTCTGTAGTCCAGTCAAATGGTTCAGCTTTCTTAGTGAGGTCGGTGAGTGGTTTAGCAATTGCAGCAAAGTTTCCAATGAAGCGTCGGTAAAAATTCCCAAATCCGAGGAAGGATCGGACCTGTTTGACTGTGGTAGGGACTGGCCAATCGGCGATCCCAGCTAACTTTATTGGGTCCATCTGAATGCGTCCAGGGGTGATGATCATTCCTAAAAATTCAACTTCCTGCATGGCAAACTTGCATTTTTCTAATTTCAGGAATAGATCATTATCTTGTAACCGTTGTAAAATCCGTTTTGTCCATTCTTCCAGTTGTTCCAGTGATTCTGCGCAAATTAGCATGTCATCCATGTAGATGACTAACCATCCTTCATTGATCATATCCTTAAAGTATTCGTTCATCATAGTTTGAAAGGTTGATGGCGAGTTGCATAATCCAAAGAACATTACTGTAGGTTCATAGAGTCCTCGATTGGTGATAAAGGCCGCTTTCCATTCATCTCCCTTTTTGATGCGAACATTATTGTATCCCCATCAGAGGTCTAGTTTGGTGAAGTACTTGGCGCCTCGTAGTTTAGTCATGAGATCGGAAACTAAGGGAAGGGGATATGCGTTTTTGACGGTCCATTCATTGAGATATCGATAATCCTGACAGGGTCGGAGTGCTCCGCTTTCTTTCTTTGCTACAAAGAAGAACGGTGATGCCTGCGGTGATGTAGATGGTTTAATGTATCCTTTCTTGAGCTGTTCATCAATCCACTCGTCTAACAGCCCTTGTTCTTTGACGGATAGAGGGTAGAGTTTACTAGCCTTCGGGACAAAGCCTTCTTTCGTGTTGATTGCGTGATCCCACGGTCGACTGGATGGGAAGCGTTCTGACGCCTTTTTGTCAAAGATGGTGCGCCATTGCTCATATTCTGTCGGTAGAGTGGTAGATGGTTTGTCTTTCTTCAGCCTGTGTTCTAATTCCTGTGATGCCAATGTTTTAACTCTGATCCAGTAGTCATCTTTGCCCCATTGCTGGGAATCTAGGGCTAGCTGCCAAATTGCTTTTGGCGATGCATCCGGATCTCCAATTTTCAGAGATTTCTCTCGCCAGTTGATGATCGGGTTATTTTCTTCTAACCAAGGTATCCCTAAGATCATTTGTTGGTCGCCTAGCCTAGTGATCCAGAATCAATTGATAAACTGCTGTCCTTCAATCATATAGCATATCTTGGTCCGATGTGTGATCATTCCTTTCACATTTACGGTTCCGTCTGCGTTTCTGACTTTGATTGGTTTCTTAAGTCGTTCTTTCCTGAGTTCTTTTACTGCTTCTTCATCTACAAAGTTTCCTTCTGCTCCACAATCAATTAGGGCAGATGTTCCAGCGGGTAAATCGGTCGATTTGATAGTTAACGAAATGCGCTTGTCATTGTTGGATAATACTATTACAGAATCAAGCGCTAACTGTTCAGATCTCGATAATAAGGAAGGGCCAACTGCTGAGTGACGCTTCCTAACTAAAAACCCTCGTTTTCAAATTCGTTTAAGAGGGCATTCTTTTCTTCAGTAGACATTGCTGAAAAGATGGCTCTAATTTTCTTTGCTGGTTCATCCTCTTCCTTCTGTTGTTCTTCAGTGACGGAACGGACAGCCTTATTCTGATAAGAAGACCTGGATGAAGATGCGTCGTTGCGTTTCGGGCAGTTCCTGGAGATGTGTCCCTGTGTTCCACATCTAAAACACTTGCCAGTCTTTCGGTATTCCTCCTTTTGATCATCTGTCAATCGGCTAGGGGTCGTGGTATTTATAGCTCTGATTGTTCCAGATCGATTGTTGTTTCGATTGAAACGTGTTCCAGATCCATCAGTGGTTCTCCTGTTTCCCTGTCCTGTCATGTCCCATGCATTATGGTGATCCTCGGCCTTATCATAGGCTTCCTGCATCGTTTTGATCTTCCTTTGGTCCTGTAAGATCGTCCTAGCAAGTTCTAGAGGTAATCCTTTGACGAACGCTTGCAGTTGAGCGGGTATTCCTGTGAGCCCAGAGGTTCCTATGTCCATGTGGAATTTTCTAATGTATTCTGGGACTGAAACACCATTTCCAACTCTTAATTTGGATAGATTGTTCAGGGCTTGAAGGGCGCTGTTGACTTCCCCCCAGTCATTGATGAAACGTGTTTCAAATGCCTCATAGTTGCCCCATTTGAATATAGCTGTGGTACTGCCTCTGTTGTCGTTTAGTTCGCCTCAGACAATGGTCTTCCAATCGTCTAGTTCTGGTCCCATGCATGCGAGCGCATATCTGACTTTCTTCTCATCTTTTCCTTCATAGTTCTGTTCATTGAGGGTAAAGTAATCCTCAAGCTGTCCTAAAAATGACCTTGCTTCGATTCGTTTACCTGTAAAGGGTCGTATCGGCTGCGGTTTGATATCTCCTTTAGAGCCTGTACTGGTTTCAGACACCATTCTTGGTTCAGGAGTGATTGGTGGTTCGGGGTTAATCGGTGGTTCAGGGGTAGGTGTTCTGGTGATCGGTTTCGGTTCCGGAGTAGGGGAGACCCTCAGTACCAGGTAAACCCTGCTCCAGGTGGGTTCTGGTGGTGGTTCCATGCTCGCCAGATGATTTCTTGCGAAATTTCTGAACAGGGAATTGCAGTCCCTGGATGTTAGTCCGCACTTATGAAAGTGCATAACTACATTGTCAAGTGTGTATTTGCCTGAGTGGACTAGCTGGTACAGGGTGTACATGACTAAACATCCTTCATCCTCCACAAGCCTTAGTCGAGCCAGAGTGCTCTTAAATAGGCCTAGTTTCTCAAAGAGATGGCATGACAACCACCAGAACCAAGCGGCAGTGCCTTCACTTGGATGGGGTTCTGTCATCTTGAGGAATATCCACACTGTAACATCTAGGACATTGTAGCAGCTGTCTGTTTCTTGCTGGATAGAAGTAGGGAGCTCACCCTTCCTAGCGAGCTCTTCAACGTCAGGTTCCCTTGATAAGTTGCTGAGGGGAAGGAATCCTGACACTGTGGTGTCTCTCACCGCCCAATGTTGAGCAGTGGATCTTTGATCGAGAGGCACCTTAGATGCCTCTCTCGCCATCTGCATGGGCTTCCCATTCTCTCAGTACCACTTACCAGCAGCTGGTCATTTTGCCCACAGATGAGCGGCATCCTCGTCCCAATAGGTTTTTACGTCCATGTGGATGTGTCCAAATTTGCTCAACTTATAAAGTCTGCTGACTTTATTGAGCCTAAAGGATGCTGGGTCCCCTAGAGGAGAATTTTGACAGCCCAGGGGAAACTGCCCAGTCTTTGTTCTCCTGGAGCCTGTGGGAGGCTCATATCTCTTTGATTGAGACGAGGCTCCCTCAATTCTTGAGACAAGGGGAGCTTCGTCTACTATCATTCTAGAGGAGGAAGAAGGGTTTTCTCCCTCAACTCTGTGAAATTGTCAGGTGTGCTTGCACCTGAATTCATTAAGCGCTGTTTCGAGCTCCTCCTCATCACCCAACAGAGAAGGAGCCATCGCATTGACTTCGCATTCACTGTCGAAGTCTGAATCCATCTTGTACATGGTCCTTTTTCCCTTTCCTTTTGTTGAAAGGGAGGGGGCAGACGAGGATGGAAGAGTCGGAGGAGGAATGCATGGATGGTCCTCCTCAGCCAGAACAAAAGGTGTGGGAGAGATTTGGTGGCATGGGGCTATGGGGCGGTGATCTCTGGGGGGAGAGCTTTGGCGTTTCTGCTTGCCCTGATGTTCGCCCTGGTGAGCCTCTTCCCCATCAGCATGGGCCAACCTAGAGGAGTTTTCACTCCTCAACTTCTGTGATAGTTCTTTGACTCTCTTTTCGAGAGTCTCTTTTTCCTTTGAGAGTCTTGCGACTCTCTGTGTTAGGACTAATCCTTATACACAATCACAAGCTTTGGAGAAGAAATAGATTATAGAGACGAAGCTAGACACAATAGTCTGTGACCTACAAGGAGGAAACAATCTAGAGTCTTAAGGACTCCTACCTACAGACGCACTCCTTATATACCTGAGCCGTTGGTCTGTGCGCACAGTCTGCGTAGTCGCTAAGGCTATGCATGCGCAGCAACAAGACCCAGACCCATCTCCCAGACCTGTCCGGACTCACCCAGACTCCTGGTCCCTTCCCACGAACGCCGTTTCACCCAATATCCCCTAATAGCCCTGATCGTATAGCCACCCTGGGTTATATAATCCTCCTGCCATATCTGGATAGGGGTCCTGCGCCGTATGCTCGCATCTTGTTATACGTCCGTAGGCCTCTGAATAAAATAGAGAAAAATACAGAAAAAGTCCAGATCATAACATGACCTCCTCCTTAAGACTTCACGTCCTGGGAAGTCACACGTTGGTTGTAAATCGCTTCAGCGCCAAGTGCTATATCATGCGATGGTTTGCCTTTAGGGGAATCAAGCGTGGGTTTAACCGGCCCACTGTGCTCAAGGTCTCTTGAGAATGCCCCATCCATGTCGGGTTCAGCGTATATGAGTTTACAGTCGCCTTTCCACCGTTGCCAGTTCCGTTTTAATCTGTCGAGGTAGTCACGCTCAAATTTGCCATCTTCCCAACCGAACAACCGTTTGGGAGCCTTTGTATCCGTGTAGTTATGCCAATTTTTAAATCGTAGGTCTGTGATCGCCAGTTGTCGGGGTGCACTTGGGTTTTGCCTGTGGAATTTCTGAACCTCCTTTTTAGCATTAGCCAGGTTCTCTGCTGGTTCCCATGTTGATTCTTCCACTGGGTAATTCTTCCATTTGACCAAGTACTCCAATCTGCCACCATTTCGCCTGCTAACTCTGCTGTCCACGACCTCTTCAACCTCATACTCGTCGTCCTCGGATTCCTCTACCATTTGTGCCTCCTTTCGTTTGGCAACCTTTTCGATTTGGTTGGGGAATTCTGGAGCAGTATAGGGTTTTAAGAGTATTTCGTTAAAGACGTTGTAGATTTTCCAGGCTGCGGGAATCTTTAACCGGTATGCCGATGTGCCAACTTTCTCCACTACTTCCAAGGGACCCACAAACTTGCCATCTAACTTCTTAGTTGCTCGAAGCGTTGGCAAATTTTCGGTACTAAGGTACACCTTGTCACCGGGTTGGTAATGTCGTGCTGGTGTTTTGTGAGCATCCCACCGCTTCTTCATCGCTTCAGCGGTTTTCTCCAGTGCAGTTTTAGCTTTGGCATGGACATCCTCAATTTCCCTCACTAGTTCGTCCATGACCATGGTTTTTGGTTGATACAGTGGATTCATCCCCTTGTTGGGATGTTGCCCATAGTTCATGAAAAACGGTGAAAACCCGGTAGACGAGTGTATTTGGTCGTTATGGCAGAATTGAGCTACCGCGAGCCAGTTGCTCCAATTATCCTGTCGATGATTGACAAACATTGTTAGGAATTCTTTAACTTCCTGATTGACGTGTTCTGTTTGTCCATCGGTTTGCGGATGATAAGCCATGGATCTATTAGCCTGTATCCCCAGGATCCCGTAAAGATCGTCCATGAATTTAGAGACAAATTGTGGTCCTCAATCACTGATGACTTTCCTTGGCAAACCATGTTCCCTGAAGACATTGTCCCGGAACAGGACCGCCACCCCTTGTGACATGATTGACGACGTTGTTGGAAGGAAATAAGCCTTCTTCGTGAACCGATCTACTACGACCATGATCATGTCATTTCCTTTGGAATCCGGTAATGGTCCAATTAAATTGAATGAGATGACTTCCCATGGTGCGTCCGGGATCTTGTTTGGGTTTAATGGTGCTGCTCTTGGTTGTTGATCCGGCTTTGCCCTCTGGCACGTTTCACATCCTCGTATAAAACGCTCAATGTCCTTTCGCATTTGTGGCCACCAGAAGTTGCGAGTAAGACTTTCCACGGTTTTGACCACCCCTGAATGTCCCCAGGAGTGATGAATTTGAATCAAATCGCCCCTGATTCGCGTGTCTGCTGGAACGTAAATCCGACCCTTCCATTCAACTAGTCCTTTCTCGATTTTAAAGTCCGGGTCCTGTTGTTCAATCCCCTGCCGAACCTGATTTTCCCATTGCCGAGCCGAGACCTTTTGGATCTCCCTGATGATGTCTTTGATTGCCCAATCATCATCATAAACCCTTATGAACAAATGATCCTTCAGGAGTATCACCCCTTCATTGTCATTTTGTCCCTTTTCATGTCCCGCTCTTCTCGACAGTAAATCTGCTTTTGAATTGGATTTCCCGGACCGATGTTTAATGATAAAGTTGAACTCCTGTAAGTCGGTGACCCATCGTGCTTGTCGCCTATTCAGATTCTGTGGTTTTTGGAAATACGTGAGGTTTTGATGATCTGTTAAAACCTCAATCTGTTCCTTTGCACCTTTCAGGTAATGAGACCATTCGTAAAACGCATGCATGACTGCAAGCATTTCCTTGTCATAGATCTCATAGTTTCGTTCTGCTTCGTTTAATGATTTTGAGATAAAAGCCACCGGTCGCCATGTGCCGTCCTTGCTCTGCTGGGACAAAATTCCGCCAATTGCAAAATCAGACGCATCTATTTCGACACAAAATTGACCATTGTCATTGGGAATTTTGAGAATTACCTCCCTCGCCACAAGGTCTTTCAGTCCCTGAAAGGCCAGGGTCTGCTGATCCGTCCACTGCCACTCGACCTTCCCAGTAAGACCTGTTAACGGTTTCACCATTTTGGCAAAACCCTGCACAAAACGCCGGTAAAAGTTGATGAAACCCCAGAACTGCTGTAATTCTTGTTTGCAGGTAGGAATTGGCCAATCAACCACTGCCTGTACTTTGCCTTTCTCCATTTGAATGGAGTCCTGACTGATGACTAGACCCAGGAAGTCGATTTGAGGTTGATCAAACCAGCACTTCTCTGGTTTTAATGATAGTTTATGGTTTTCCAGCTTTGCCAAGATGCGATTAACATGCATCGTGTGTGTGTCCTGTGATTGGGAGAATACCAAAATATTGTCCATGTAGATGACAACCCATCCTTCAGCAATTTCTTGTCTGAAGATATCGTTCATCATTGTCTGAAACATTGCCGGGGAGTTACAAAGACCAAAAAACATGACTAGAGGTTCAAACAAGCCTCGATGAGTTTTGAAAGCCGCCTTCCACTCATCATCTTCCTTGATCCTAATGTTGTTATAACCCCATCTGATATCCATTTTGGAGAAGACCTTGGCTTTTGACAATCGATCAATCAATTCTCCAATCAATGGTAATGGATATCGATTTTTCCGCGTGATGTCGTTTAGCTTCCGGTAATCTTGTACTGGTCTCAATTTACCATCCTTTTTCTTAACAAAGAAGAATGGTGATGCTTGTTCAGAAGTACTTGGTCTAATTTGTCTGGATTTCAGGTTTTCTTCCAGGAATTCATCCAACTGTTCCCGTTCTTCTTTGTTCAATGGATATATTTTACAATCAGTTGGCTGTCCTCCGGGAATAAACTCGATGGCATGATCCCATGGCCGTCTCGGTGGTAATTCATCAAACGTTTCTTTCTCAAATACTTTACGATATTTGAGATAGTGCCTTGGTACCGTCTCTTCTAGGGATTGTTTCTCACTAGCCAGCGCCTCTTTTGCTGCGATATCAGTGGAGAGTGGTCTTAGTTTTTGTTACGGTCGATGTCCACAACGTCGTTCAGCGTCCAAGTCTACAGCGACAAACAGAGTCTCGGTCTGTTCCCAGTCACTGGACGAGGGTTCTAGGCACTAAGTCTGACAATGACGAAGGCTAGAGAGAGAGCGAGGAGAGCGGTAGAGGCGACGAGCAAAAGAGCGTTCAAGTTATGGATAAGATTTGACTAAGTTGGAACTAAAGAACTACGGTACATGAGAGGGGTTTATATACGTTAAAAGAACAATAAGAATATAAGGGGAAAGTGTATAGCTATCTGAGAAAGGGAAGATGAAGGTAGCTACCAAAGGAGATAACGTCCAAGCATAACTATGGGTTTGTAACAAGTAAATGTAGTTCGTTAACAAAGGAAAAGGGAATTGTAACATTACCCCCTTTGTATGCGAGAAGTCACCGACTTCTACCAGCCAGAAGTCGTCCAGCCATGATCCGTTCTCGATTTTGCCCATTTGACGGCGTTATCGAGTTCTTTTGTAGATGTTTCTACCTTCCATTTGAGCGCTTCAGCAGCGCGGTGCAGATTTTGAGCGTTTCGTAGGAAGGAATCACGCTCCTTGTAGGTCATTTCATGCGGGTCGATGGTGAGGGTGAGGGCAGCGAGGTTGTCGGTGGCGGATGTGAGGTTGGTGATTGAGCAAGTGGCGGCGGCAAGGGCATCTGCGACAACGGTGAGGGTGGTGTTCCGTTTAACAAATTGGGCGAAGTGGGGAAGGTGATGATCGTCGGGATATTCTTGGGGAAGCAAGACGGCTGGGTGAACATGTAAATCGTCGTCCTCGAAGTGGACGACGGTGGTGTTGTCAATGAAGACCTCTAGCGGAAGGTCTGGGATGGCGAGGAAGGGCGAAAGGGCGGCGACGGTTTCGTCAATACGCCAGTGGGCGCAGGTGAGAAGGACGAGGGTGAAGAGGTAGGCGGCGAGGGCAAGGAAAGTGAACATGGCTTCTTGTTACGAGGTAGGTTGGGTGTCAAGCGGTGATACTTGAAAATTTATGTGGATGCCAATTCGCTGATTTCCGTGTCTGAAGGCCAATTTTCTGTATTTAGTGGATCTTCGATTGCAGGGTCGGTGAGGAGTTCTCGTTCTTCTCTGATGAACTTGGTTAATGCATTTAAATGTTCGATCCCTGGTGTCGTTGTTGGGGTGATTAAGAATCTTCTGATTCGCCTAATAATATCTGCTATTACCCCTGCCATTGCGGTAGACAAGTAATCAAGATCGTCAAGGATGTCTTCCATGAGAATGCGAGGCCTTCCTGGTATTCTGATTCCTCGGCCGATTAACCAGATTTGTGCGCTACAATCCCGTATTTGTTTAGTGATCTCGTCCATCTGCTTGTATTCTGTCGGACATAGCAATCTTCCATGGGCACTCTTATAAACGTCACTGTTTCTGATGGCTCGAAGTTGGTATGCAGGTGGATCCGTGTTGTATTGAGGTAGATCGTCGGTTGAAAACCGTAGGTCGTGGTACTTGGGGAGATAATTCTGGATGTCATTGCAGGGGAACTCAGTTGTTCCTGAAGGGTTCTTTTGGTGACGGTGATCAAGTCGAGGGGTGCGATAGTATTGTGTAACTAACGCCACAGTTCGGGTGATTTTTCCTGGTGGGTCCGGTTTCCTAAGAGCGTGTCGGAAGGGAAGATATTGTATGTGGGTATAGACGGTCTTTTCTTTAAGAGCTATAGTGTATTGAGAGCTTGTTGAGCAGTTCCGTTTTGTATAGTGGTAATTTTGTTTCAAGACATGGCGATTTCTGTATCGCATCATAGTTCAGAGGTGTCGGCGTTGTTGATATTCAGACAGGATATCAGTGGCATTTGCAAGATTGCGAGCGGGTTCCCAAGAATTATCATTCGATCCATAGCCTTTCCATTTAACCAGGTAATGGTAGCCTGCGCCTCGTTTCCTATGGGCTAGAATTGCCTCTACCTCGAATTCCTCTTGTCCATTTACGAGATCAGGGGGTGGTTTCACATAGTTTGGCCCGTGCGCAGTTGTTTCCCTGTATGGGGTAAGGAGTGACGCATGAAACACAGGGTGAATGCACCATTGTTTTGGAAGTTTCAATTTGTATGTCACTGGTCCCATCACTTGTTCGATTTCGAAGGGTCCTTCTCGTTTTGGTGCTAGCTTTCTAGACTGATATGGTATGTGAAGATTTCGGTTCTCAAGCCATACTTTGGTACCCTTTTCAAATCGTATTGCTCTGTCCTTACATCGTCTTGCCACTAGTTGTCTTGCTAGTTCATGTGCTGCTAGTGCTTCTTCTCTGGCTTTTCTTAGGAACTGAAGGCGCTCTTCCGCTGCTGGCATGGTCATTCGCGTAGTAGCTGTGGGAATTGCAACAGGGTCCGTTCCATACATTAGCCTGAATGGGGAAGTTTTAATCGTGTCATGATGTCGGTTATTGTGAGCAAATTCAGCTATTGGGAGAAGCGGTTTCCATAGATGCGGTTCATTTGAGCAGAACATTCGGAGATAGACTTCTAGTTCTTGGTTGACTCATTCTGTTTCCCCATCAGTCTGAGGATGGTAGGCTGTGCTCATTCTGTGGTCGATTCCTAATGCTTTTCGTATTTCCTGGAATACTTTTGCAGAGAACTGTGGTCCTCGATCCAAGATTAAAACGTCGGGTAGGCCAAACCGTTTGAAAATTTCCGATACGTAAAGTTCTGCAGTTCCTAGTGCATCGATTGTCTTTTTGCAAGGTGTGAAAATTACCCCCTTTGTAAGGCCGTGGTCCACCGTGACCAGGATCGAGTCAAAGCCATCGGAAAGGGGTAAATCAGTGATGAAATCAAGGGTCACTTGCTGAAAGGGACGGGTTGCTTTCGATGGAATTGGGTGAAGGGCTGGTACGTTCGGGTGTGTGTTAATTTTCATCTGCTGGCAGAGGGCACATCCTTCTATCCATTCTCTGACATGTTTGAACATTCCGGGCCACCAGTAGTCACGCTTAAGGAGTTCAAGGGTCTTTAATCGTCCAGGATGGCCAGATGATCGCGCTTCATGTGTTTCTTTGATTAATTTGGTTCGTAATCCGTCTTGGTCAGGGATATAGGTTTTTCCGAGATAGTGAACAATGCCGTTTGTGTAAGACCAATCTTGTATATTTGATTTGATCGGTGGGGCCCGGTGCGTGGTGATAACCTCAATTAGAATGCGTCCAAAATCGTCTTTTGACATTGCCTTTTGAATTTCCATGACTAGGTCTTCTGCAATAAGATGAATAAAACGATCTTCTGGTAAGACTACAACATCTTCTGGAGATTCGCTATTTCCCATATGATCAGGGCGTCGAGATAGGGCATCAGCTTCAAACATTTTTGTTCCAGGGACGTGTTCAATCCGTAGGTCAAATTCTGATAATAGGGATGACCATCTAGCTTGTCTGGGTGTTAAGCATTGGGCAGTTCGATAATAGGACAGATTCTTGTGATCGCAATGAACTATCGTGGTGTGGGGTGATCCGTGCAGCAAATGTCGCCAGGTCATCAGTCCTTTGATAATTGCTAAGAGTTCCCGATCATAGATCTGGTAATTCTGTTCCGTTTGTGTCAATGCGTGTGAAATAAATCCACAGGGATGTAGAGATCCTGTTTCATCGGCTTGTTTCAAGACTGCTCCTATTGCCTTATTTGATGCATCGGTTTGGAGGATAAAGGGTCGAGTAGGATCTGGCATTAATAATACCGGCATAGATGCAAATCGTTTCTTTAGAATTTCAAAAGCGTCGTTCCGTTCAATGGTCCAGTCAAATGGTTCTGTTTTCTTAGTGAGGTCGGTAAGTGGTTTAGCGATGGCAGCAAAATTCCCAATGAAACGTCGGTAGAAGTTCCCAAATCTGAGGAATGATCGGACCTGTTTGACAGTGGTAGGGACTGGCCAATCTGCGATCCCGGCTAGCTTTATTGGGTCCATCTGAATGCGTCCAGGGGTGATGATCATTCCTAGGAATTCGACTTCCTGCGTGGCAAACTTGCATTTTTCAAGTTTCAGGAATAGATCGTTATCTTGTAGCCATTGTAAAATTCGTTTTGTCCGTTCTTCTAGCTGTTCTAGTGTTTCCGCACAGATTAACATGTCATCCATGTAAATGATCAGCCATCCTTTGTTGATCATGTCTCTAAAGTACTTGTTCATCATAGTTTGAAAAGTTGACGGCAAGTTGCATAGTCCAAAGAACATTACTGTTGGTTCGTAAAGCCCTCGATTGGTGATAAAGGCTGCCTTCCATTCGTCTCCCTTCTTGATGCAAACATTGTTGTATCCCCACCTGAGGTCAAGTTTGGTGAAGTACTTGGCGCCTCGTAATTTAGTCATGAGATCGGAAACAAGGGGAAGGGGATATGCGTTCTTGACAGTCCATTCATTCAGGTATCGGTAGTCCTGACAGGGTCAAAGTGCTCCGCTTTCTTTCTTTGCTACAAAGAAGAATGGTGACGCTTGTGGTGACGTAGATGGTTTAATGTATCCTTTTTTGAGTTGTTCATCAATCCATTCATCTAACAGTCCTTGTTCCTTGACCGATAGAGGGTAAAGTTTACTAGCTTTTGGAACAAAACCTTCCTTTGTGTTGATTGCGTGATCCCATGGTCGACTGGATGGGAAGCGTTCTGATGCTTTCTTGTCAAAGATAGTGCGCCATTGCTCATATTCTGTAGGTAATGTAGTGGATGGTTTGTCCTTCTTTAGCCTATGCTCTAGTTCTTGTGATGCCAATGTTTTAACTCTAATCCAGTAGTCATCTTCACCCCATTGCTGAGAGTCGAGGGCTAGCTGCCAGATTGCTTTTGGCGTCGTGTCCAGATCTCCAATTTTCAGAGATTTCTCTCACCAGTTGATGATCAGGTTATTTTCTTCTAACCAGGGTATTCCTAAAATCATTCGTTGATCGCCTAGCTTAGTGATCCAGAACCAGTTGATAAACTGCTGTCCTTCGATCATGTAGCATATCTTGGTCCGATGTGTGATCATTCCTTTCACATTTACGGTTCCGTCTGCGTTTCTGACTTTGATTGGTTTCTTAAGTCGTTCTTTCCTGAGTTCTTTTACTGCTCCTTCGTCTACAAAGTTTCCTTCTGCTCCACAATCGATTAGGGCAGATGTTCCAGCGGGTAAATCGGTCAATTTGATAGTTAATGAAATGCGCTTGTCATTGTTGGATAATACTATTACAGAATCAAGCGCTAACTGTTCAGATCTCGATAATAAGGAAGGGCCAACCGCTGAGTGACGCTTCCTAACTAAAAACCCTCATTCTCGAATTCGTTTAAGAGGGCATTCTTTTCTTCAGTAGACATGGCTGAAAAGATGGCTCTAATTTTCTTTGCTGGTTCGTCTTCTTCCTTCTGTTGTTCCTCAGTGACGGAACAGACTGCCTTATTCTGGTAAGAAGACCTGGATGAAGACACATCATTGCGTTTCGGGCAGTTCCTGGAGATGTGTCCCTGTGTTCCACATCTGAAACACTTGCCAGTCTTTTGGTATTCCTCTTTTTGATCATCTGTCAATCGGCTAGGGATCGTGGTATTTATAGCTCTGATTGTTCCAGATTGGTTGTTATTGTTTCGATTGAAACGTGTTCCAGATCCATCATTGGTTCTCCTGTTTCCTTGTCCTGTCATGTCCCAAGTGTTATGGTGATCCTCAGCCTTGTCATAGGCTTCTTGCATCGTTTTGATCTTCCTTTGGTCCTGTAAGATAGTTCTGGCAAGTTCTAATGGTAGTCCTTTGATGAATGCCTGCAACTGAGCGGGTATTCCAGTGAGTCCAGAGGTTCCTATGTCCATGCAAAATTTTCTGATGTATTCTGGGACTGAAACGCCATTTCCAACTCTTAATTTGGATAGATTGTTCAGGGCTCGAAGGGCGCTGTTGACTTCTCCCCAGTCATTGATGAAACGTGTTTCAAATGCTTCATAGTTGCTCCATTTGAACGTGGCTGTGGTACTGCCTCTATTGTCATTCAATTCGCTTCGGATAATAGTTTTCCAGTCGTCCAGTTCTGGTCCCATGCACGCAAGCGCATATCTGACTTTCTTCTCATCTTTTCCTTCGTAGTTCTGTTCATTGAGGGTAAAGTAATCCTCAAGCTGTCCTAAAAATGACCTTGCTTCAATTCGTTTGCCTGTAAAGGGTCGTATAGGCTGCGGTTTGATATCTCCTTTAGAGCTAGCACTGGTTTCAGATGCCATTCTTGGTTCAGGAGTAATCGGTGGTTCGGGGTTGATCGGTGGTTCAGGGGTTGGTGTTCTGGTGATCGGTTTCGGTTCTGGAGTAGGGGTTCTACTCGGGGTTCTGGTTTTTGGAGATGGGGGTGGTCTTTGTTTCGAGTAATCTGTATCAAACGGGTTTTCCTCAAGCTTGGCTTGTTCAATTCGTAGTAATTCCTCCCACTCTGCTAAAAGATTAGCCGCGATTCCGTATCGGTCGTTGTCTCCAAGGAATTTCCTATAGAGGGTCCTAAATGGTTCGTTTTCTGGTTCCTTGACAAGGTAGAGCGGTTCTCCTTGTACTTCACTACCCCAGTCTAGGTAGATTTGATCGGGTAAATCGAATTCGAAGGCTCCTGAGTAAAAATCTCCTGAAAAGTATTGGTCTGGGACTGGTTCGTTTCGTTTCCGTCCTTCTGTGACAAAGTACCAGGTTCGTTGGTAGAGAAAGACTTCTTGTCGTCTGAGATAGGTCTTCCCCTTATAGGTGACGGATCCGTTCAGGGGTCGTTCCTGAGAGCTGCAGGTCTCAATGGTGTCGGCTAGGGGTGATACCCTGAGCTAGTCCTGAGTTCCAACTTATGTTACGGTCGATGTCCACAACGTCATTCAGCGTCCAAGTCTACAGCGACAAACAGAGTCTCGGTCTGTTCCCAGTCACTGGACAAGGGTTCTAGGCACTAAGTCTGACAATGACGAAGGCTAGAGAGAGAGCGAGGAGAGTGGTAGAGGCGACGAGCAAAAGAGCGTTCAAGTTATGGATAAGATTTGACTAAGTTGGAACTAAAGAACTACGGTACATGAGAGGGGTTTATATACGTTAAAAGAACAATAAGAATATAAGGGGAAAGTGTATAGCTATCTGAGAAAGGGAAGATGAAGGTAGCTACCAAAGGAGATAATGTCCAAGCGTAACTATGGGTTTGTAACAAGTAAATGTAGTTTGTTAACAAAGGAAAAGGGAATTGTAACAGTTTTAACTCTTCTGGTCCTATGTGTACAGCAAACAGACGTTCCCCATCTTCTAAGGATTCGGTTTTGTCTACCTCCTCCTCAGGTTCACTCACACTGGACTGATTCCAGCAAGTTCCTGGACAGCAGCTGAAGGTTACTTCATGCTTCTTCCAATTCATACTGGGATTATGCAGTTGTAGCCAGTCATGACCCAAAAACAAGTCTGTCTTCCCTAATTGTGCGACACAACAGTCCATAACTTCCTCATGATCCCCAATTCGCAGTTTAAACTGGACCATATATTTGATATTCCCCATTGTATTACGGGTTCCATCTGCATTATAGACTGGCACTGGTCGTAAAAGGCGTCGCTTATTCATCCGATGTTTTTCCACAAACTCATCATTAATACACGATCCTGTGCACCCTGAGTCTATCAACGCCGTGACAGGAATTGTGGATCCTGTATCCATAGTGGTTATGATTCCTTTAAGGTTCATTTCTTGTTTTCCTGAAGCTTTGACAATTTGTTGTCGCAACTGTGTCAGGTTCCACATTGCTTCCGATTCTGATTGCTGATTCAACTCTTTTAGCAATTGCGGTGTTACTTCAGATAAACGTTTTTCATGAACCCATCCCTTTAGACAGTCTATAGCAACCGTTTCGCTTTGTTGCCATATCCTTCTCATTACCCATGCAGGGGTCCATTGCTTAATTCTGGGTTTGGCGCTCACACTTAAGTTTCAAATTCGATGAATATAAGAAGAATATTCATATAACAATCCTTGTACTTTTACACAAGAGTCGTTGTCCATTTTCGAAACTCTATCAGCCAGCAGCGCTGAGCGCTCGCCTACTGGCTTTTGCCAAAACCCCTCTCCTTTCCGAGTTCTTTCCATTGTTCCTCGGTGAGCTCCTCTATTCTGACTTCTCTCACCCTCCACTTTCCCGTATCCTTCCATCGGGGTTTTCTAGGTTCTGGACAATCTTGTGCAAAGTGTCCTTTGTTGCCGCAATTGTAACAGTTCCCGGTAACGGGCTTTTTGCTTTTATCCACATCCATAGCATTCGGATCTTTAGGCGTTATTGGCGTACTGTATTGGAACTGGTTTGGTTTGCTATCCCTAGCGACTGTTTTTTCCTTGTATCCGCCTTTTTGTTTATCCGGCCCGTATGCTTCTGTTGCTTTACGATAGGCTCTTGCTAATTCTATTGCCCGATCCTGGATCTGTTTCAGGGTTGCATCATCCCCTAGGTTTCCATGCCTAATCAGATCTCGTCCGAGTGCGGGATTGATATTTTGCTTGAATAATGCAATCAACGCTCTATTGTCCCATCCAACCAATGGCACCAGGGCATTGAACCTGACCACATGATCTTCAATCATTGTGTTTCCTTGTTTTAATGCAAGAATTGCATCTGTCGCCTTTTCTCGAGTTTCGGTTGACATGAAGAATTCATGCATTTGCGTTGTAAAATCTTCCCATGAAGTAAAAGGGAATTGATTTCTCAATGGTCGTCGAATCTCATGGTCATTCACGATAACGCCTTGATTTAGCGAGGTCCAGGACAGGTTGGTTGGCCACCCAGAATTAACCATTTCATTTTGGTATTCTTGGTCCGCATCCTGAACTGCCTTGAGTTTAACTCCTGCCCAATCTCCTGCTCGGTTATCTTTTCCCTTTCGGATCCGGTACAAACAGATGGAGATCTTTCGATCTAATTGAGTTTCTCGAGCCAGTGTGAAGTATGTTCTCATCTGCCTCAGCCATCCATCTACCATGCGAGGGTCTCCTTCATAATAATCTGGCATCTCAGCTTTGGTAAGAGGTGTGGGTGGTGGGATTGGATTGGCTCGCCGATACTCATTAACTATTCCAGCCACCACCTGTCCGATTGCTGCGATGGTTTCTTCTCGCTGCATTTGTTGTCTCTGAATGACATCTTCCTGAGCCGCTATTTGAGCCAGGGTAGCGCTTGCAGGAGCAGGTAGTTCTGTATCTTCAGCCCATGCGGTCCGCCATCCAGTTAATGCATTATACATATGTGCCAGCATATCAGTTGTAAACCGAAATGCTCCCAGCCTTTTATGTCCTGATCCTTTTCGTTCCAAAAAGAACATATACCTCCAGGCTTGAAGTCCATCCAGACAAGGCTCCACATGATAGCAATTGTCAACCCCTTGAGTGGGTCTGATGGTGATCCGTGCTCTGGTGTTCCTTAATCTAGGGTCCCATGACACTAATTCAAATATGTGGGGATACGCTGGCCAATTGTATTGATTCCAATACTGCACTTTAATCATACTGAGGTAACAATATCCGGGGATGTCAGGATGAACCGGAAAATTGCTGTATTGATGATGAACTTCCACCGTTCCTTCCATATTTCCATTTAGGGCATGCATTAATCAATTCCTTTCTTTTGCTGTTAGGACTAGGCCATCATGTTTCAACGTGTACACATTGAAACTGATGAGCAGTAATTTGATGTTGGAGGGCGTGTTGAATAGCGCCTCCCGTACCGCCGATCCTGGTTCCAACTGATTTAGAACATCCTCCAGGGTTTTCCTTTCTTTTGCTATCTGCTGCTCAAGTTCCTTGAACCGGCGCTTTTGCATTAGCTGTTCATGGCGTATTTTTAACAGTTCTTGCCACGCGTCCTCCTGTTCCTTGATGGCCACTTCCTCAGTGCGCCATGCCACTAATTTCTCTTGACATTTCATTTCCTTTTGAAGACGTCTCTGTTCCTTCTGCCAGCGCTGCCAAGCCCTGACATGTGCATCTCGAGGTCGGTTATTGGTCCGAACCTCCTTGATTACTATAGTAGGTGATTTCTTTTCTGCGCACCCCTGCGCCCATCCGATCGAGAAGATGATCCCGATTTCTTCAAGGGTCATGCCGGCCCTTGGCAATACGTAGTTGAACAGCCCTGCCATTCCGATTGTTTTCGATCTTCTTAGATCCGCGATTCCGATGACGCCTCAAGTAGAGGGATGTCGCCTCTTCTTCCGTAAACGTACTTCCTAATACGTTCACTGTCCGATGCGGTCAATAACGCACCCACACTCGAATGTTCAATTTGATTCCTTCAACTGACCCAGATGTGTGGTGCCCGGGTTTTCACTGAGATGTCCTCGTGCTCAGATCAATAGATCTGATACATAATTGGTGTTCTCAGACTGTATCTCCTTGATACACGACACACAAATGGATTGTTTTCAAGGGTTCCGCCCCCTTTTCCGCAATACTAGTGCTGGTGCCTGCAAGACCCTGCCCGGTCGACTACAGCGCGCTCCAAGCTCTCGTCTAGTATTGTTTTGTTGCCAGTAGCCACTTGGCCATAGTCACCTTATAACGATAAGATGAGGCTATCTGCTGTCGATGTCGGTGTCGCCTAGATTACTTGAGGCTGTCTGTAGACACGTGCTGCAATGTGTACAGCGTGTACAGAGTCAGACGGTTTACTGAAACGAAACTCTCTTTGTCACTGTCCGCGACGACGAGCAAGACTTTGCTCCGCGCTGTGACCAACGACGAAGGGTGTGATGTAGAAGACTCTAGATTATGTTAGGACTAATCCTTATACACAATCACAAGCTTTGGAGAAGAAATAGATTATAGAGACGAAGCTAGACACAATAGTCTGTGACCTACAAGGAGGAAACAATCTAGAGTCTTAAGGACTCCTACCTACAGACGCACTCCTTATATACCTGAGCCGTTGGTCTGTGCGCACAGTCTGCGTAGTCGCTAAGGCTATGCACGCGCAGCAACAAGACCCAGACCCATCTCCCAGACCTGTCCGGACTCACCCAGACTCCCAGTCCCTTCCCACGAATGCTGTTTCACCCAATATCCCCTAATAGCCCTGATCGTATAGCCACCCTGGGTTATATAATCCTCCTGCCATATCTGGATAGGGGTCCTGCGCCGTATGCTTGCATCTTGTTATACGTCCGTAGGCCTCTGAATAAAATAGAGAAAAATACAGAAAAAGTCCAGATCATAACACTCTGATAGTACTCGTCGAGCTTTTCCTTGAGCTCTCAGAGTCCTCTCTCACCCCTCTTCAGACTGTCATCATAGGCCTGGTCTAGTTCCTTTTCTATTTGCAGGACCTCCTCCCAGTGCCTGCGTTGCTTTTTGATAAAGAGGGCTAGAGCACCCCCTTGGGTATCTTCCAGGATGTGCCTAGAAAAACAAGCACATTCCCGCACTGTTTCGGGTGCAGGGGAAGGTGGATGACTGGGTGGATGTCCCAGTCCAGAACTAAAGTTGAAAGGATGTCAGTGGCATCCATGGTTTCTTGAGGAGACAGTGATCTCCTCGGTTGTCATGAGCCTGGTTGACTCAGTTCTCCTATGCAAGGAGAGTGGTCACGCTCATCGTGTTGTTCCTCTCTCCTTGAATGTTCATAACGACTGTGGCGGTCTGCAGACATGTCGTTTGAATAAATTGTTGTGTGGGAATTTTTTTCGCATTTTGTTTCGGAGTTGAAAACAATTCCCAGTACACCTGGTTGGCCAATCGGCCGTTTCACTGCCACCGTCGCGTTTTTACTCGCGACATAAATCTGAGGGCATTTCCACACCCTCAAGCTCTAGGTATTGATCTAGAGCCTTGAGTTCTTCCACAACTTCCAGAGGTTCCCAAGTGGAATCTCCAAGTTCCCATCGCACCTTGAAAAGGAGCTTAGGAGACCACCGGTGGTCTTCTATTGCTTGGATGACCCATTCTTGTTCAGGGTCATTCCCAACATCATAATGTATTCAAGTTTCCCTCTTGGGAAACTTGTTTGAGTTATTCTTGATGTCAGGTTTTAGGACCTTTTCATGAAAAATGTTGTGAATATGTCTTGCCCTCAGGTCCAGTGGTAGATCAATCTTATATGTAGATTGTTCTGGGAATTTTTCTAGAACCTTATAGGGTCCTATGTATTTCAGACAAAGCTTTCAAGCTCGTCCTTTTGGGAGATTGATGTTTTCCGTTGAGAGGAAGACTAAATCTCCCTTGTGAAAAGCTTGCCCTTCCCAGCAATGTCTATTTGCCATTACCACTTGGCGCGTGTGTTGAGTGGTTAGCTTATCGAATGTTTTATCAAGAACATCCTTGATGTTCTCTACAAATTGTTTTACTCCCGTATGTGATGCTCCGTGGTCAATTCCTTGAATCATTCTGGGCATCCATCCATAATTGGATTCGAACAGAGAGTAGCCAGTGGATTCACTGGCTGCTGAGTTCATTGCGAACTCAACCATTGGTAATTGCGACTTCCAGTTATCCTGGTAGTCGTTTACTAACGATCTCAATATCTGAGACATCGTTTGGATAGCTCTTTCTGAAGAGCCATCAGTTTGAGGGTGGTAGGACGACAACATTAATAGTCATTGTCCCAGAATTTTGCTGAGTTTATTCCAAAACATTGAAGTGAACTTCATATCCCTATCGGATACGATAGACTCCGGTATACCATGTAGTCTGACAATTTCTTTAATGAACCAATGTTACGGTCAATGTCCACAATGTCGTTCAGCGTCCAAGTCTACAGTGACAAACAGAGTCTCGGTCTGTTCCCAATCACTGGACAAGGGTTCTAGGCACTAAGTCTGATGATGACGAAGGCTTAGAGAGAGAGCAAGGAGAGTGGTTGAGGCGACGAGCAAAAGAGCATTCAAGTTATGGATATGATTCGACTAAGTTGGAACTAAAGAACTACGGTACATGAGAGGGGTTTATATACGTTTAAAGAACAATGGATACTAAAGGGGAAAGAGCATAGCTAACTGGAAAAGGAAAGGTGAAGGTAGCTATGAAAGGAGATAACGTCCAAGGCGTAACTATGGGTTTGTAACAAGTAAATGTAGTCCGTTAACAAAGGGAAAAGAGAATTGTAACATTACCCCCTTTGTATGCAAGAAGTCACCGACTTCTACCAGCCAGAGGTAGTCCAGCCGTGGTCCATTCTGGACTCGGCCCATTTGACGGTGTTGTCCAATTCTTTTGTAGAAGTCTCTACCTTCCATTTGAGCGCTTCTGCAGCACAATGCAGATTTTGTGCGTTCCGTAAAAAGGAGTCGCATTCCTCGTACGTCATCTCGTGTGGGTCGATGGTAAGAGTGAGGGCGGCAAGGTTGTTGGTGGCGGAGGAGAGATTTGTGATGGAACATGTGGCAGCGGCCAGGGCGTCAGCAACAACAGTGAGCGTGGTGTTTCTTTTTACGAACTGGGCGAAGTGGGGGAGGTGGTGGTTGTCGGGGTGTACCTGGGGAAGCAAGGCGGCAGGGTGGATATGTAAATCGTCGTCCTCGAAGTGGACAACAGTGGTGTTTTCAATGAAGACCTCCAGTGGGAGGTCCGGGACGGCGAGAAAGGGTGAAAAAGCGGCGGCGGTTTCGTCAATGCGCCAGTGGGCGCAGGAGAGAAGTGCCAAGGCGATGAAGTAGGCGGTGAGGGCGAAGAAGGTGAACATGGCTTCTAGTTACGAGGTAGGTTGGGTGTTAAGCGGTGATACTTGAAAATTTATATGGATTCCAGGTCGCTGATTTCCGTGTCCGAATCCCAATTTTCTGTATTTAGTGGATCTTCGATTGCAGGGTCGGTGAGAAGGTCTCGTTCTTCTGCAATGAACCTGGTTAATGAATTTAAATGTTCAATCCCTGGTGTCGTTGTTGGGGTGATTAAGAATCTTCTGACTCGTCTGATAATATCTGCTATTACCCCTGCCATTGCAGTAGACAAATAATCAAGATCATCAAGGATATCTTCCATGAGAATGTGAGGCCTTCCTGGTATTCTGATTCTTCGGCCAATTAGCCAGATTTGCGCGCTACACTCTTGTATCTGTTTAGTGATTTCATCCATCTGTTTGTATTCTTCCGGGCATAGCAATCTCCCATGAGCGCTTTTATAAACATCACTATTTCTGATGGCTAGGAGTTGGTATGCGGGTGGATCTTTATTATAAGTGGGTAGATCGTCAGTTGCGAATCGTAGGTCATGGTACTTGGGAAGATAGTTCTGGATGGCGTTGCAAGGGAACTCTGTTGTTCCTGAAGGGTTCTTTTGGTGACGGTGATCAAGTCAAGGGGTGCGATAATATCGTGTGACTAATGCCACAGTTCGGGTGAGTTTTCCTGGTGGGTTCGGTGCCCTAGGAGCATGTTGGAAGGGGAGGTATTGTATGTGGGTATAGACGGTCTTTTCTTTAAGAGCTATAGTGTATCAAGAGAGTGTTGAGCAGTTTCGTTTTGTATAGTGGTAATTTTGTTTCAAGACGTGGCGGTTTCTGTATTGAGTCATGGTTCAGAGGTGTCGGCATTGTTGGTATTCTGATAGGATATCCGTGGCGTTAGCAAGATTGCGAGCGGGTTCCCAAGAATTGTCATTCGATCCATAGCCTTTCCATTTAACCAGGTAGTGGTAGCCTGCGCCTCGTTTCCTATGAGCTAGAATTGCCTCTACCTCGAATTCCTCTTGTCCATTTACGAGATCAGGGGGTGGTTTCACATAGTTCGGCCCATGCGCAGTCGTTTCCCTGTACGGGGTAAGGAGTGACGTATGAAACACAGGGTGAATGTGCCATTGTTTCAGGAGTTTCAATTTATATGTCACTGGTCCCATCACTTGTTCGATTTCGAAGGGTCCTTCTCGTTTTGGTGCTAGCTTTCTAGACTGATATGGTATGTGAAGGTTTCGGTTCTCAAGCCATACTTTGGTGCCCTTTTCAAATCGTATTGCTTTGTCCTTGCGTCGTCTTGCCACTAATTGCCTTGCTAGTTCATGTGCTGCTAGTGCTTCTTCTCTGGCTTTTCTTAGGAACTGAAGGCGCTCCTCTGCTGCTGGTGTGGTCATTCACGTAGTAGCTGTGGGAAGCGCAACAGGGTCCGTTCCATACATTAGTCTGAATGGGGAAGTTTTGATAGTGTCATGATGTCGGTTATTGTGAGCAAACTCGGCTATTGGGAGAAGCGGTTTCCATAGATGTGGTTCATTGGAGCAGAACATTCGAAGGTAGACTTCTAGTTCCTGGTTGACTCGTTCTGTTTCTCCGTCGGTTTGGGGATGGTAGGCTGTGCTCATTCTATGATCGATTCCTAATGCTTTTCGTATTTCCTGAAATACTTTTGCGGAGAACTGAGGTCCTCGATCCGAGATCAAAACGTCAGGTAGGCCAAACCATTTGAAAATTTCGGAGATGTAAAGTTCTGCAGTGCCTAGTGCATCGATTGTCTTCTTGCAAGGTGTGAAAATTACCCCCTTTGTAAGACCATGGTCCACCGTGACCAGGATCAAGTCAAAGCCATCGGAAAGGGGTAGATCAGTGATGAAATCAAGGGTGACTTGCTGAAAGGGGCGGGTTGCCTTCGACGAAATTGGGTGAAGGGCTGGTATGTTTGGGTGTGTGTTAATCTTCATTTGCTGACAAAGGGCACATCCTTCTATCCATTCCCTGATGTGTTTGAACATTCCGGGCCACCAGTAGTCACGTTTAAGGAGTTCAAGGGTCTTTAATCATCCAGGGTGACCCAATGATTGTGCTTCGTGCATTTCTTTAATCAATCTGGTTCATAATCCGTCTTGGTCAGGGATGTAGGTTTTGCCAAGATAGTGAATAATGCCATTGGTATAAGACCAATCCTGTATGTTCGATTTGATTGGTGGGGCGCGGTGCGTGGTGATAACTTCTATTAGAATGCGTCCGAAATCGTCTTTTGACATTGCTTTCTGAATCTCTGTGACTAGATCTTCCGCAATAAGACGAATAAAGCGATCCTCTGGTAGGACTATGACGTCTTCTTGTAATTCACTGTTTCCCATATGATCAGGGCGTTGGGATAGGGCATCTGCTTCGAACATTTTCGTGCCAGGGACGTGCTCAATGCGTAGGTCAAATTCTGATAACAGGGATGACCATCTAGCTTGTCTGGGTGTTAAGCGTTGGGCGGTTCGATAGTAGGACAGATTCTTGTGGTCGCAATGAACTATAGTGGTGTGGGGTGATCCGTGTAGCAAATGTTGCCAGGTCATCAATCCTTTGATGATTGCTAAGAGTTCTCGATCGTAGATCTGGTAATTCTGTTCCGTTTGTGTTAATGCGTGTGAGATAAATCCGCAGGGATGTAGAGATCCTGTTTCATCTGCTTGTTTCAAGACTGCTCCTATTGCCTTATTCGATGCATCGGTTTGAAGGATAAAGGGTCGAGTAGGATCTGGCATTAATAATACCGGCATAGATGCAAATCGTTTCTTCAGGATTTCAAAAGTGTTGTTCCGTTCAGTGGTCCAGTCAAATGGTTCTGTTTTCTTAGTGAGGTCGGTAAGCGGTTTAGCGATGGCAGCAAAATTCCCAATGAAACGTCGGTAAAAGTTCCCAAATCCGAGGAATGATTGGACTTGTTTGACTGTGGTAGGAACTGGCCAATCTGCGATCCCAGCTAACTTTATTGGGTCCATCTGAATGCGTCCAGGGGTGATGATCATTCCTAAGAATTCAACTTCCTGTGTGGCAAACTTGCATTTTTCAAGTTTCAGGAATAGATTGTTATCTTGTAGCCGTTGTAAAATTCGTTTTGTTTGTTCCTCCAGCTGTTCTAGTGTTTCCACACAGATTAACATGTCGTCCATGTAAATGATCAGCCATCCTTCGTTGATCATATCTCTAAAGTACTCGTTCATCATAGTTTGAAAAGTTGACAGCAAGTTGCATAGCCCAAAGAACATTACTGTTGGTTCATAAAGCCCTCGATTGGTGATAAAGGCTGCCTTCCATTCGTCTCCCTTCTTGATGCGAACATTGTTGTATCCCCATTGGAGGTCGAGTTTGGTGAAATACTTGGCACCTCGTAATTTAGTCATGAGATCGGAAACAAGGGGAAGGGGATATGCGTTTTTGACAGTCCATTCATTCAGGTATCGGTAGTCCTGACAGGGTCGAAGTGCTCCACTTTCTTTCTTTGCTACAAAGAAGAATGGTGACGCCTGCAGTGATGTAGATGGTTTAATGTATCCTTTCTTGAGTTGTTCATCAATCCATTCGTCTAACAGCCCTTGTTCTTTGACTGATAGAGGGTAAAGTTTACTGGCTTTTGGAACAAAGCCTTCCTTTGTGTTGATTGCGTGATCCCATGGTCGACTGGATGGGAAGCGTTCTGATGCCTTTTTGTCAAAGATGGTGCGCCATTGCTCATATTCTGTAGGTAATGTGGTGGATGGTTCGTCTTTCTTCAGCCTGTGCTCTAGTTCTTGTGATGCCGATGTTTTAACTCTAATCCAGTAGTCATCTTCACCCCATTGCTGGGAGTCGAGGGCTAGCTGCCAGATTGCTTTTGACGACGTGTCTAGATCTCCAATTTTCAGAGATTTCTCTCACCAATTGATGATCGGGTTATTTTCTTCTAACCAGGGTATTCCTAGAATCATTCGTTGATCGCCTAGCCTAGTGATCCAGAACCAATTGATAAATTGCTGTCCTTCAATCATGTAGCATATCTTGGTTCGATGTGTGATCATTCCTTTCACATTTACTGTTCCATCTGCGTTTCTGACTTTAATTGGTTTCTTAAGTCGTTCTTTCCTGAGCTCCTTCACTGCTCCTTCGTCTACAAAGTTTCCTTCTGCTCCACAATCGATTAGGGCAGATGTTCCAGCGGGTAAATCGGTCAATTTGATAGTTAATGAAATGCGCTTGTCATTGTTGGATAATACTATTACAGAATCAAGTGCTAACTGTTCAGATCTCGATAATAAGGAAGGGCCAACCGCTGAGTGACGCTTCCTAACTAAAAACCCTCATTTTCAAATTCGTTTAAGAGGGCATTCTTTTCTTCAGTAGACATTGCTGAAAAGATGGCTCTAATTTTCTTTGCTGGTTCGTCTTCTTCTTTCTGCTGTTCCTCAGTGACGGAACGGACAGCCTTATTCTGATAAGAAGACCTGGATGAAGGCGCATCATTGCGTTTCGGGCAGTTCCTGGAGATGTGTCCCTGTGTTCCACATCTGAAACACTTGCCGGTCTTTCGGTATTCCTCCTTTTGATCATCTGTCAAGCAACTAGGAGTTGTGGTATTTATAGCTCTGATTTCTCCGGATCGATTGTTGTTTCGACTGAAACGTGTTCCCGATCCATCAGTGGTCCTCCTGTTTCCCTGTCCTGTCATGTCCCAAGCGTTATGGTGATCCTCAGCCTTATCATAGGCTTCTTGCATCGTCTTGATCTTCCTTTGGTCCTGTAAGATTGTCCGAGCAAGTTCTAATGGTAATCCTTTGATGAATGCCTGCAACTGAGCAGGTATTCCAGTGAGTCCAGAGGTTCCTATGTCCATGCGGAATTTCCTGATATATTCTGGGACTGAAACGCCGTTTCCAACTCTTAATTTGGATAGATTGTTCAGGGCTCGAAGGGCGCTGTTGACTTCTCCCCAGTCATTGATGAAATGTGTTTCAAATGCTTCATAGTTGCCCCATTTGAACGTAGCTGTGGTACTGCCTCTACTGTTGTTTAATTCTCCTTGGATGATGGTCTTCCAATCATCTAGTTCTGGTCCCATGCATGCAAGTGCGTATCTGACTTTCTTCTCATCCTTTCCTTCATAGTTCTGTTCGTTGAGGGTAAAGTAATCTTCAAGCTGTCCTAAGAATGACCTTGCTTCGATTAGTTTGCCTGTAAAAGGTCGTATAGGCTGCGGTTTGATATCTCCTTTAGAGCTAGCACTGGTTTCAGATGCCATTCTTGGTTCAGGAGTGATCGGTGGTTCGGGGTTAATCGGTGGTTCAGGGGTTGGCGTTCTGGTGATCGGTTTTGGTTCTGGAGTAGGGGTTCTACTCGGAGTTCTGGGTTTCGGAGATGGGGGTGGTCCTTGTTTCAAGTAATCTGTGTCAAACGGGTTTTCCTCAAGCTTGGCTTGTTCGATTCGTAGTAATTCCTCCCACTCTGCTAAAAGACTAGCTGCAATTCCGTGTCGGTCGTTTCCACTAAAGAATTTCTTATAGAGGGTTCTTCCTGGTTCGTTTTCTGGTTCCTTGACAAGGTAGAGCGGTTCTCCTTGTACTTCACTACCCCAGTCTAGGTAGATTTGATCGGGTAAATTGAATTCAAAGGCTCCTGAGTAGAAGTCTCCTGAAAAATATTTGTCTGGGACTGGTTCGTTTTGTTTCCGTCCTTCTGTAACAAAATACCAGGTTTGTTGGTAGAGAAAAACTTCTCGTCGTCCAAGGTAGGTTTTCCCCTTATAGGTGACGGATCCGTTCGGGGTCGTTCCTGAGAGCTGCAGGTCTCAATGGTGTCGGCTAGGGGTGATACCCTGAGCTGGTCTTGAGTTCCAACTTATGTTATGGTCGATGTCCACAACATTGTTCAGCGTCCAAGTCTACAGCAACAAACAGAGTCTCGGTCTGTTCCCAATCACTGGACAAGGGTTCTAGGCACTAAGTCTGATGATGACGAAGGCTTAGAGAGAGAGCGAGGAGAGCGGTTGAGGCGACGAGCAAAAGAGCATTCAAGTTATGGATATGATTCGACTAAGTTGGAACTAAAGAACTACGGTACATGAGAGGGGTTTATATACGTTTAAAGAACAATGGATACTAAAGGGGAAAGAGCATAGCTAACTGGAAAAGGAAAGGTGAAGGTAGCTATGAAAGGAGATAATGTCCAAGGCGTAACTATGGGTTTGTAACAAGTAAATGTAGTCCGTTAACAAAGGGAAAAGAGAATTGTAACAACCAACACCTGGTGTGCCCTAGCGTTCTTTGTGTTCCAAGATGACCCAATGTGAGGTGGCAGGTATCAATGATGACACCTCGGATGCTCTTCCCTTTGAGTAGTCCATTCGGTGATATCCTACTCCACTGGCTAAAGACAGGGAGCATGTTGCGTGAGTCCCAAGAGGAGTCCTGTCAAATCGTCTGTTGGACTGCGATTAGTGTGTGGGTATGCAAGTACGAATAATTGGATGTGTGAATGGATAATGCAGAACCACGGATAATAGGAGCATGGATAAAAATGGATAATCGAAGTATGGAAGTTGTTACAATTCTCTTTTCCCTTTGTTAACGAACTACATTTACTTGTTACAAACCCATAGTTATGCTTGGACGTTATCTCTTTTAATAGCTACCTTCACCTTTCCTTTCCTAGATAGCTATGTCTTTTCCCCTTTAGTCTTTATTGTTCTCTAAATGTATATAAACCCCTCTCATGTACTGTAGTTCTTTAGTTCCAACTTAGTCAAATCTTATCCATAACTTGAACGCTCTTTCGCTCGTCGCCTCAACCGCTCTCCTCACTTTCTCACTAGCCTTTGTCATCATCAGACTTAGTGCCTAGAACCCTTGTCCAGTGGCTGGGAACAGACCGAGACTCTGTTTGCCGCTGACGACTTGGACGCTGAATGACATTGTGGACATCAACCGTAACATAAGTTGGAACTCAGGACTAGCTCAGGGTATCATCCCTAGCCGACACCATTGAGACCCGCAGCTCTCAGGAACGACCCCTGAACGGATCCGTCACCTATAAGGGGAAATATTACCTTGGACAATGAGAAGTTTTTCTCTACCAACGAACCTGGTATTTTGTTACAGAAGGACGGAAACGAAACGAACCAGTCCCAGACAGATATTTTTCAGGAGACTTCTACTCAGGAGCCTTTGAATTCAATTTACCCGATCAAATCTACCTAGACTGGGGTAGTGAAGTACAAGGAGAACCGCTCTATCTTGTCAAGGAACCAGAAAACGACCCAGGAAGAACCCTCTACAGAGAATTCTTTAGAGACGGCAACCGACATGGAATCACAGCTAGCCTTTTAGCAGAGTGGGAGGAATTACTACGAATTGAACAAGCCAAGCTTGAGGAAAACCCATTTGATACAGATTACTCGAAACAAGGACCACCCCCATCTCCAAAACCGAACTCCGAGTAGAACCCCTACTCCAGAACCGAAACCAGTTACCAGAACACCAACCCCTGAACCACCAATCAACCCCGAACCACTGATTACTCCTGAACCAAGAATGGCATCTGAAACCAGTGCTAACTCTAAAGGAGATATCAAACCGCAGCCTATACGACCTTTTACTGGCAAACGAATCGAAGCAAGGTCATTTTTAGGACAGCTTGAGGATTATTTTACCCTCAACAAACAAAACTATGAAGGAAAGGATGAAAAGAAAGTCAGATACGCACTTGTGTGCATGGGACCAGAACTAGATGACTGGAAAACTATTATTCGAGGCGAATTGAACGACAACAGAGGCAGTACCACAACCATGTTCAAATGGAGCAACTATGAAGCATTTGAAACACGTTTCATCAATGACTGGGGAGAAGTCAACAGCGCCCTTCGAGCCCTGAACAATCTATCCAAATTAAGAGTTGGAAATGGTGTTTCAGTCCCAGAATACATTAGAAAATTTTGTATGGACATAGCAACCTCTGGGCTCACTGGAATACCCGCTCAGTTGCAGGCATTCATCAAAGGATTACCCTTAGAACTTGCTAGGACAATCTTACAGGACCAAAGAAAGATCAAGACGATGCAAGAAGCCTATGATAAGACTGAGGATCATCATAACGCTTCGGACATGACAGGGCAAGGAAACAGGAGAACCAATGATGGATCTGGAACACGTTTCAATCAAAACAACAACCGATCTGGAACAATCAGAGCTATAAATACCACGGCTCCTAGCCAATTGACAGATGATCAAAAGGAGGAATACCGAAAGACTGGCAAGTGTTTCAGATGTGGAACACAGGGACACATCTCCAGGAACTGCCCGAAGCGTAACGACGCGTCTTCATCCAGGTCTTCTTATCAGAATAAAGCAGTGCGCTCCGTCACTGAGGAACAACAGAAGGAAGAAGACAAACCAACAAAGAAAATTAGAGCAATCTTTTCAGCAATGTCTACTGAAGAGAAGAATGCCCTCTTAAACGAATTCGAAAATGAGGATTTTTAGTTAGGAAGTGTCACTCAGTGGTTGGCCCTTCCTTATTATCGAGATCTGAACAGTTAGCGCTTGATTCTGTAATAGTATTATCCAACAATGACAAGCGCATTTTGTTAACTATCAAATTGACCGATTTACCCGCTGGAACATCTGCCCTAATCGATTGTGGAGCAGAAGGAAACTTTATAGACAAGGGAGCAGTAAAGGAGCTCAGGAAAGAATGACTTAAGAAACCAATTAAAGTCAGAAATGCAGATGGAACAGTAAATGTGAAAGGAATGATCACACATCGGACCAAGATATGCTACACAGTCGAAGGACAGCAATTTATCAATTGGTTCTGGATCACTAAGCTAGGCGATCAACAAATTATTTTAGGAATACCTTGGCTAGAAGAAAATAACCCAATCATCAACTGGCGAGAGAAATCTCTGAAAATTGGAGATCTGAACGCATCACCAAAAGCAATTTGGCAGCTAGCCCTCGACTCCCAGCAATGGGGCGAAGATGACTATTGGATTAGAATTAAAACATTGGCATCACAAGAACTAGAACACAGGCTAAAGAAAGACAAACCATCTACCACCCTACCCACAGAATATGAGCAGTGGCGCACCATTTTTGACAAAAAGGCATCAGAACACTTCCCATCCAGCTGACTGTGGGATCACGCAATAAACACAAAAGAGGGTTTTATCCCGAAAGCTAGTAAACTTTACCCTCTATTGGTCAAAGAACAAGGACTGTTAGACGAATGGATTGATGAACAACTCAAGAAAGGATACATTAAACCATCTACATCACCGCAGGCATCACCATTTTTCTTTGTAGCAAAGAAAGAAAGTGGAGCACTCCAACCCTGTCAGGATTACCAATACCTAAATGAATGGACCGTCAAAAACACGTACCCCCTTCCCCTTGTTTCCGATCTCATGACTAAACTACAAGGTGCCAAGTATTTCACCAAACTAGACCTCCGATGGGGATACAATAATGTTTGCATCAAAAAGGGAGACGAGTGGAAAGCAGCCTTTATTACCAATCGAGGACTCTATGAACCAACAGTAATGTTCTTTGGATTATGCAATTCGCCGTCAACCTTTCAAACTATGATGAACAAATACTTTAAAGACATGATCAACAAAGGGTGGATAGTCATTTACATGGATGATATGTTAATCTGCGCAGAAACGCTGGAACAGCTGGAAGAGCAGACAAAACAAATTCTACAATGGTTACAAGATAACGATCTATTCCTGAAATTAGAAAAATGCAAGTTCACCACACAGGAAGTCAAATTCCTAGGAATGATCATCACCCCTGGATGCATTCAGATGGACCCAATAAAATTAGCAGGAATCGCCGATTGGCCAATCCCCACTACAGTCAAACAAGTCCGATCATTCCTCGGATTTGGAAACTTCTACCGATGCTTCATTGGGAATTTTGCTGCCATCGCTAAACCGCTAACTGACCTCACTAAGAAAACCGAACCATTTGACTGGACCACTGAACGGAACAATGCCTTTGAAATTCTAAAGAAACAATTTGCATCCATGCCAGTGTTATTAATGCCAGATCCAACCCGACCTTTTATCCTTCAAACTGACGCATCAAATAAGGCAATAGGAGCAGTGCTGAAACAAGCTGATGAAACAGGGTCCTTGCACCCTTGTGGATTTATTTCGCACGCCCTAACACAAATGGAGCAAAATTACCAGATCTATGACCAAGAGCTCTTGGCAATCATCAAGGGATTAGCAACTTGGCGACACCTATTACATGGATCACCACATACCACCATAGTTCATTGTGATCACAAGAATCTGTCCTACTATCGAACTGCCCAACGTTTGACACCCAGGCAAGCTAGATGGTCATCCCTACTATCAGAATTTGACCTACACATTGAGCATGTCCCTGGCACAAAGATGTTTGAAGCAGATGCCCTATCTCGACGCCCTGATCATATGGGAAATAGCAAACTACAGGAAGATGTCATAGTCTTACCAGACGATCGTTTTATTTGTCTTGTCGCAGAAGACCTAGTTACGGAAATTCAGAAGGCGATGTCAAAAGATGATTTTGGACGCATTCTAATCAAGGTTATCACCACACATCGCGCCCCACCAATCAAATCAAATATACAGGATTGGTCTTACACAAATGGCATTGTTCACTACCTCGGCAAAACCTACATCCCTGACCAAGACGGATTACGAACTAAATTGATTAAGGAAACTCATGAAGCACGGTCATCTGGCCACCCTGGATGGTTAAATACCCTTGAACTCCTGAAACGTGATTACTGGTGGCCCGGAATGTTCAAACATGTCAGAGAATGGATAGAAGGATGCGTCCTCTGTCAACAAATGAAGATTAACACACACCCAAATGTACCAGCCCTTCACCCAATTCCGTCGAAAGCAACTCATCCTTTTCAACAAGTAACCCTTGATTTTATCACTGATCTACCCCTTTCTGATGGCTTTGACTCAATCTTGGTCACGGTGGACCATGGTCTTACAAAGGGGGTAATTTTCACACCTTGCAAAAAGACAATTGACACCCTAGGCACAGCAGAACTCTATGTCTCTGAAATTTTCAAACGGTTTGGCCTACCTGATGTTTTAATCTCAGATTGAGGACCACAATTCTCCGCAAAAGTATTTCAGGAAATACGAAAAGCACTAGGAATCGACCATAGAATGAGCACAGCCTATCATCCCCAGACTGACGGGGAAACAGAACGAGTCAACCAGGAACTAGAAGTTTACCTCCAAATGTTCTGCTCCAATGAACTGCATCTATGGAAACCACTTCTCCCAATAGCCGAGTTTGCTCACAATAACTGACATCATGACACGATCAAAGCTTCCCCATTTAGATTAATGTATGGGACAGACCCTGTTGTGCTCCCCACAGCCACAACACGAATGACTACACCAGCAGCAGAGGAACGCCTTCAGTTCCTAAGAAAGGCCAGAGAAGAAGCGCTAGCAGCACATGAACTAGCAAGACAATTAGTGGCAAGACGACGCAAAGACAAGGCAATACGATTCGAAAAAGGCACCAAAGTATGGCTCGAGAACAAGAATCTTCACATACCATATCAGTCCAGAAAGCTAGCACCAAAACGAGAAGGACCCTTCGAAATTGAACAAGTAATGGGACCAGTGACATACAAATTGAAACTCCCGAAGCAATGGCGCATTCACCCTGTGTTTCATACATCTCTCCTTACCCCATATAAGGAAACAACTGTGCACAGCCCGAACTATGTGAAACCACCCCCTGATCTCGTAAACGGACAGGAGGAATTCGAGGTAGAGGCAATTCTAGCCCACAGGAAGCGAGGCGCAGGCTACCATTACCTAGTTAAATGGAAAGGCTATGGATCAAATGATAACTCTTGGGAACCCGCCCATAATTTGGCAAACACCACTGATATCCTATCAGAATACCAACAATGCCGACATCTCTGAACCATGACTCAATACAGAAATCGCCATGTCTTGAAACAAAACTATCACTATACGAAACGAAATTGTTCGACACTCTCTCGATACACTATAGCTCTTAAGGAAAAAACCGTCTATACCCGTATACAATAACTCCCCCTCTGACACACTCCTAAAGCACTGAATCTATCAGAAAAACCCACTCGAACTGTGGCATTGGTCACACGATATTACCGCATCCCTCGACTTAACCGCGATCATCAGAAGAATCCATCAGGAACAACAGAGATCCCCTGCAGAGCAGTACAACAATACCTCCCTGGATTCTATCAATTACGGTTCTCAATCAATGATCTACCGCCTTACTTGACAAGCCCACCAGCTTACCAGAATCTTGCAATAAAGAAAACTGATGTCTATGACACTTGTCACAGCAGACTCCTATGCCCTGAAGAGTATGAAAAACTTGACAAACTCTCTAAAAAGATACAGGACCTTGGCGCACAGGTCTGGTTATCCAATCAAGGGATCACACTCCCAGATAGACTGATCCTATCTATGGACAATTATACCGACAATCTTCACTACTTGTTAGACGAGAGAAAAGACCTGGTGCTCAAAGTTGTCAGACAGATCAAGAGATTCCTCTCCACACCTGTTACTGACCTCAGTACTTATCAGTTCACGCCTTTAGAAATGTTCATCAGAGAAAACCACGAGCTTCTCACAGACCCTGACGTCCTGAATCAATTAGAACTGGATGATTTGGATCCAGACTTTGATGAAGACAACCTATAAAAGAACAGTCAGTTCTACACCAACAACCATCTTGACCGCATCCGAAACCATGTTCACCTTCTTTGCTCTCGCCGCCTACTTCACCATCCTTCTCCTTCTCTCCCGTGCTCACTGGTGCATCAATGAAACCGCTGCCGCCCTCTCACCCTTTCTCGCCATCCCAGACCTCCCACTCGAGGTCTTCCTTAAAAACACCACTGTCGTCCATTTCGAGGACGACGATTTGCATGTCCATCCTGCCGCCTTACTTCCCCAGGTACACCCCGACGACCACTATCTTCCCCACTTTGCCCAATTTGTCAAATGAAATACCACGCTCACCGTCGTCGCTGATGCCCTCGCCGCCGCCACTTGTTCCATCACTAACCTGTCCTCTGCTACCGATAATCTTGCTGCCCTCACTCTTACCATTGACCCACACGAGATGACCTATGAGGAACGCAATTCCTTCTTACGGAACGCACAAAACTTGCATAGAGCCGCCGAAGCTCTCAAGTGGAAGGTGGAGACATCAACAAAAGAACTGGACAATGCTGTCAAATGGGCCGAGTCTAGGACGGACCATGGTTGGACAACCTCTGGTTGGTAGAAGTCAGTGACTTCTCGCATACAAAGGGGGTAATGTTACAATTCTCTTTTCCCTTTGTTAACGAACTACATTTACTTGTCACAAACCCATAGTTATGCTTGGACGTTATCTCTTTTAATAGCTACCTTCACCTTTCCTTTCCTAGATAGCTATGTCTTTTCCCCTTTAGTCTTTATTGTTCTCTAAATGTATATAAACCCCTCTCATGTACTGTAGTTCTTTAGTTCCAACTTAGTCGAATCTTATCCATAACTTGAACGCTCTCTCACTAGCCTTCGTCATCATCAGACTTAGTGCCTAGAACCCTTGTCCAGTGGCTGGGAACAGACCGAGACTCTGTTTGCTGCTGACGACTTGGATGCTGAACGACGTTGTGGACATTGACCATAACAGAAGTGCAGATAATAGGATAATTACACCCATTGCGGCATGTAGTGACTTGTATGGTATGTGTGGAACGTGGTGCACAGCGTCAAATGTGACTTTGAGCTCGTTGATGACAAGGGTAATGTGTCAAATGCGACTGAGGACTTGAAAAGGTTGGAGAAAGGAAGAGAACGAGAAACAAAATGGAGAGACTAAGAGACGAGACGCAACCGATGAGACTTTAAATGAGGGGGGAACTTTCTTATTATTCTAAGGAAAATGCAAACACTTTATATACTTTTCATACTCTACTGAGACAACAAGACTCTGAAAATCCTACTCCTTTGTCCAAATCTGTGCTTGAAAGGCAAACCTTGATGTAGCCTAGACGTTTGGAAAATCCTTCATTTGCTGCTGTCGTATGGCTTCGTAGTGCGACCCTGCTATGTGTCTTGATGTGCGCAGGGTACTAGCATCAAACGCTGCTCCGGTAACCTGTAAAACCTTTGTGTACCTCACTCTGATGCTACTTCTTTCTTTGGCAATCGCGTTCCTGCAGTTTGGATGCAATTCCGTTATCCAATATAGGTTCTTGCTTGTTGAGCACTGTACATTGTTGATTGTAAGCCATTCTCCTGGGTGGAAAATAGTCTTCTTGTGATTGATCATTCATAAACCGAGTGATCAGTATCGTGATTGATGCAACGGTGTTTCCCAATCCGTCAGTGGCTATACGGCTGTCCTTCCTGTTATGGTCGTGATGAGTCAGCGGCTGTACTGTCTCTGTCAAGCACTGGAGAAGCAAGCTCTTGTCATTCCGTGTTAGGTGTACAAGTGAGAGTCGTCTTGCGGGATAGAGATGCACTGTATGACCGTCGGATCTCATTGGATAAGCGGAATATGTTGGATGAAGGCATATCGCATGCGTCGGATAATTGGCTGCTTGCGAACAACCTTGGGAAGTGCAAATGTTAGCAAAGGGGTCAGCGCATGTGTGGGATCCCTAGCATTCCAAAGGTAAGGCTTCTAAAGAAGCCCTACATGGTTGTAGCTGGACACAGCTCATCATCGGCACACAGACTACTTTTTGCCTGATCCTATTTGTAGTCCATAGGATCCCTTTCTTTAGATCGAATCTATCATATTGATCTACATTCTTCCAGATTTCTGCAAAGAATTTATCATTTATGTATTCCTTAGGAATACATTTCAAGATGACCTTTAGCGAATTGTCATCTAGGTTGAGGCCTGGGACCTCAGTTGTTCCAACTTCCTTATTGGAAGTTAACTCTTTCGACTCAATTTCTTGAGTCTCTAATTTGTCTTGAATTGGGGTGTCCTCCGATTCAATAATTGCTAAATGGGCATGAGACTGAGTTAATTTGTCTCGCCTGTTTAAGGGGAGATCTTCTCCTTCTGGATCTAATCTTGAGTCAGCATTAACATACACTGCAACATCATGGACCTCATTTGGTCCATCATTTGTATAGTAGCACGATAAACTATCTGCTACCTTGTTTTTCTCTCCCTAGAGATATTTCATCTCAAAGTCAAATCGAGATAGGTATTCCCACCATCTCATATGTCTTTGAGACCCGGTTTGAGTCTCTTTGAAGAAAGTTAGCACTTGGTGGTCCATCACTACTGTGAACTGGAGACCTAGCAGCTTGTCTTCCCAATGTAATAGAGCTTCTAGGATCCCTAGTACCTCTTGTTCCCAAGTGCAGTAGTTCATCTGTGCTGAGGTGAATTTGCAGGATATAAATCCTGCAGGCATGCAGGTGTCCCAAGTAGGGCCTTGCCCATACCAGGCACCTATTCCGCTAGCAGAGGTGTCTGTAATAACCCAGATGGGAACATCTAGGTTTTTATTTATCGGTTTACAGACTGGTGCCTTAGCAACCAGTCTTTTAAGTCTACGGAAGCAATTCTCATGGTAGTTCGTCCAGACAAACTCCCAATTATTGCTGCACATTCCTGTTAATGGAGCAGTTAACTCCGTGACATTTGGCAGGAATTGTGACAGGTATTGGATTACTCCGTTGAACCTGAGAACGTCTGTATAGTCTCTAGGCGTTCTCCAATTTAGGATCTTATTGATTTTAGAAGGATTGATATGAATTCCATCATCGTCAATGATAAATCCAAGACAGTCCATTCTAGTGGATAGAATGTCTATCTTCTGAGATTGTGACTCAAATAGAGCTTGAGTTTGTGCAGTCTATTAAAAGTCACCTTAAGATGACTATTGTGCTCTTCCAACATGTTGGAGTACACAAATATGTCATCTTGATAGCAGTGTAAGAAATCTGCTATCATATCAGCAAAAGAGACATTCATGAGCCTTTGGAACATTGGAGGTCCATTTTTATCTCCTTGTTGCATGACATGGCTGATCATATTGCCGATATCATTGCAAATACTGAGCGCTGTTTGTGCTCAGGCAAGATGCGGATTTGTTCATATGCATCTGAGAGGTTGATTTTTGTCCTAAATCGGGCTCTCGCTAGATCATTCCTGATCATTTCTTGGTCAGGCATTGGTGTAACATCCGCTAAGGTGTTGTCATTTCATTGCCTTGTGTCAATGATGGTTCTTATCTTTCCATCTCGTTTAATTACAATTAAAAGAGGCGCCAATGAAGGAAGGCTAGTCCTTTCCCACCATTCAGCCTCTAGATAGCGATCAACCTTCCTCCATGGTGATGGAGGTAGTACCTTCTGTGCACGCGCCAGCTAGCCTTTGAAGGTTGACATCCTCCAGTCAATGAGAACGTTTGTTGGGCTTGGATTTGCCCTTCATGTTCTCTTTAAGTTCTATGGGTTCTTTGAAGGACCCTTTAGTAGGCGGCATTGCGCTGCCTGATCCCTCCCCCACCTTACTGAGAGGAATTGAGAATTCCCCTTCTCGTACTGGGAACCATTTGTCTCCCAGCTTGAAAGAACCACTGCCCACATAATTAAGCAGCATGTTATGTTCTTTTAGGAACTGTGTTCCTAGTATGACCTGATATCTGTCCAGGTTCACAATATCAAAGTAGCAATTCTGTTTCAAATCACCTACTCTTAGCTTGGCTCTTGCTCCATAATTTGTAGCGGATCTCAAGCCTGAAGTTGCCATCTGCGACTTAACAGGTTTCTTAAGTTGGAACATGTCCAACTTATTGACAGTAGTGAAATTCGCTGATATCATATCCAGCATGCTTCCACCGTCAAGAAGTACATGTGCCTTTTGTCCATTGATGCACATGTAACCTTCTATTACACCCAAGCATCTAAAATCACGCTTAGGGCCATCCTCAATGCGGTTTTGAGCCACATCCTTTGTCAATCTGAGTCGATATGTGACTTGGTTGACCAACTCTGTTACTTTAGAGGATTTCGGACAATCTTCAGATTCTTCATCTAGAAGTCACATAACTGCTACCTCTAAAGTAATATCAGGTTTGGGAGAGGGTTCTATTGAATCCTCTCTCATAAGGTCCATCTCCTCCTGAGTGAAGCCTTTTGATAATGACCAATCCGTTAGGTTGGCCCTATCATTTCCAGACTCATGCTCCAAGTCTGTCAGTTCTTCTAATCTGGTGCAAGTGCACCAGTCCTCCAGAGATAACTCATCATTATCTCCATCATCTTCTGAGGTGTCTCCCTGTTGCACCTCATGTGCTTCTTCAGCAAAGGCATATCGCTCTTCTGCGTCAGAAAGTTCTTCAGCTTCTGCGGCATTTGCAGTGCCATCATTAAGCTCTCCATCATCGAGAGCTTCAGCGTTAGCAGATTTCTTAAATCTGCTGTTTTTCTTTGGGCAGTTGGGGCTAGTATGCCCTTTCTGCTTGCAAAAATAACACTCAATAGATTTTGAGTTGTTATTGTTGGTTTTATTAAAGGCACCCTTCTCAGGAGCCTTGTAACTCGTCTGTTTCTTAGACAAGTCTTTAGACGTCGATGGTTTCCCAGACGTCTTTGTTGTTGAGCGCTTTTGTTGGTCGTGCTCCTCCCAAGTTTCATAGAGATAAGCCTCCTCTATGAACTTAGCTGCTTCGAAAATAGCACTTAGATTGCTATTTTCAGGGTTGTAGCCATGTCTCACAACCTTGGTTGAAATTTCCGGCTTCAAGGCACTGAGAAATCTCCTCGCCATGTCATATTCAGAAGGTGTCTGAATCATCTGTTGACTCAGATGTTCCAAATCCTTCTTTAATTCGGTTACTGATTGTCCCTTCTGGGAGAGACGGTCAAATTTCATAGCAGCATCTCGTGAAGAGGCGTCCCTAATGAAATATCTCTTGAGGGCTACCATAGAGTCCTCAAAATTCCAACTGCGATCAGTATTAGAGTTGATTGTATGTTGATACCATTTTAGGGCTTTCCCTTTCAGGATCTGCCCTAGGAAGGTGACTCTAAATAAGTCAGCTTCGGGTTTCAGCAGCAAGTAGATGCTGAAGAAATTGAGGAGTTGCCTCTCAAATTTGAGGAACTCATTGATGGTTTCTCCTCCTTCATTGTTAGGACTAATCCTTATACACAATCACAAGCTTCGAGAGAAGAAATATATAGAGAGACGAAGCTAGACACAATAGTCTGTGACCTACAAGGAGGAAACAATCTAGAGTCTTAAGGACTCCTACCTACAGAACGCACTCCTTATATACCTGAGTCATTGGTCTGTGCGCACAGTCTGCTCAGCCACTAAGGCTATGCATGCGCAGCAACAAGACCCAGACCCATCTCCCAGACCTGTCCGGGCTTACCCAGACTCCCAGTCCCTTCCCGCAAATGCTGTTTCACCCAATATCCCCTAATAGCCCTGATCGTATAGCCACCCTGGGTTACATGATCCTCCTGCCATATCTGGATAGGGGTCCCGCGCCATATGCTCACGTCTTGTTATACGTCCGTAGGCCTCTGAATAAAATACAGAAAAATACAGAAAAAAAGGTCCATATCGTAACATGACCTCCTCCTCAAGACTTCACGTCCCGGGAAGTCACGTTTTGGTCGTAAATTGCTTCAGCGCCGAGTGCTATAGCATGCAATGGTTTGCCTGAGGGGAATTAAGCATGGGTTTAACTGGCCCACCGTGCTCAAGGTCTCTTGAGAATGCCCCATCCGTGTCGGGTTCAGCGTAGATGAGTTTGCGGTTGCCCTTCCACCGTTGCCAATTCCGTTTTAATTTGTCAAGGTAGTCATGCTCGAATTTGCTGTCTTCCCAACCGAACAACCGTTTGGGAGCCTTCGTATCCATGTAGTTATGCCAGTTTTTAAACCGTAGGTCTGTGGTTGCCAATCGCCGAGGGGCACTTGGGTTTTGCTGGTGAAATTTCTGAACCTCTTTCTTAGCATGGGCGAGATTCTCTGCTGGTTCCCAAGTAGATTCTTCCACTGGGTAGTTTTTCCATTTTACCAAGTATTCCAGTTGGCCACTGTTTTGTCCACTGACTCTGCTGTCCATGACCTCTTCGACTTCGTACTCATCATCCTCCGATTCCTCTACCATTTGTGCCTCTTTACGTTTGGCAACCTTTTCAATTTGGTTGGGGAATTCTGGGGCAATATAGGGTTTCAAAAGTACTGCATTGAAGACATTGTAAATTTTCCACGCAGCAGGGACTTTTAATCGGTATGCAGATGTGCCAACCTTCTCAACCACTTCCAAGGGACCCACAAACTTGCCATCTAACTTCTTAGTCGCTCAAAGCGTTGGCAAATTTTCTGTGCTGAGGTATACCTTGTCACCAGGTTTGTAAACTCATGCTGGTATTTTGTGAGCATCCCACCACCTTTTCATTGCTTCAGCGGTTCTTTCCAGCGCAGTTTTGGCCTTGGCATGAACATCTTCAATTTCTTTAACCAGCTCCTCCATGACCACAGTTTTCGGTTGATACAGTGGATTCATCCCCTTGTTGGGATGTCTTCTGTAATTCATGAAAAAAGGTGAAAACCCTGTCGACGAATGCACTCGGTCATTATGGCAAAATTGGGCCACCGCTAGCCAGTCACTCCAGTTATCCTGCCGATGATTAACAAACATTGTCAAGAATTCTTTGACTTCCTGATTAACCCATTCTGTCTGTCCATTGGTTTGCGGGTGATAGGCCGTGGATCTATTAGCCTGTATTCCCAAAACTCCATATAAGTCATCCATGAATTTAGAGGCAAATTGCGGTCCTCGATTGCTAATGACCTTTCTTGGTAGACCATATTCCCTGAAGATGTTATCTCGGAATAGAACCACCACTCCTTGTGACATGATTGACGACATTGTTGGGAGGAAGTAGGCCTTTTTTGTGAACCAATCTACTACGACCATGATCATGTCATTTCCTTTGGAGTCCGGTAATGGTCCAATTAAGTCTACTGAAATCACCTCCCATGGCACATTGGGAATTTCATTTGGATTTAGCGGCACTGCCCTTGGCTGTCGATCCGGCTTGGCTTTCTGACATGTTTCACAACCTTGTATAAAACGCTCAACGTCTTTCCGCATTTGCGGCCACCAGAAATTACAAGTGAGACTTTCCACAGTCTTTGCTACTCCTGAATGTCCCCAGGAGTGATGAATCTGAATTAAATCACCCCTGATCCGCGTGTCTGCTGGAACATAAATCCGACCCTTCCATTCAACTAATCCTTTCTTGGTTTTAAAGTCAGGGTCCTGTTGTTCGATACCTTGTCAAACCTGAGTTTCCCATTGCCAAGCCGAGACCTTCTGGATTTCCTTGATAATATCCTCAATTGCCCGATCATCATCGTAGATCCTTACAAACAAATGATCCTTCAGGAGTATTACTCCTTCATTATCATTTTGCCCCTTTTCATGCCCAGCTCTCCTTGACAATAAATCCGCTTTCGAATTAGACTTCCCGGACCGATGTTTGATGACAAAATTAAACTCTTGTAAGTCCATGACCCATCGTGCCTGTCATCTATTCAGGTTTTGCGGTTTTCGGAAGTATGTGAGGTTTTGATGATCTGTTAAAACCTCAATTTGTTCCTTTGCACCCTTCAGGTAGTGAGACCACTCATAAAACGCATGCATGACTGCAAGCATTTCCTTGTCATAGATCTCATAGTTCCGTTCAGCTTCATTTAATGACTTTGAAATAAACGCCACAGGTCGCCATGTGCTGTCTTTGCTTTGTTGGGACAAAATTCCACCAATTGCAAAATCAGACGCATCTACTTCGACACAAAATTGACTGTCGTCATCGGGAATTTTGAGGACTACCTCCCTCGCCACAAGGTCTTTCAGTCCCTGAAAGGCCAATGTCTGCTGATCCATCCAGTTCCACTCAACCTTGCCAGTAAGACTCATTAAAGGCTTCGCCATTTTAGCAAAGCCTGGTACAAAACGCTGGTAAAAGTTAACAAAGCCCAAGAACTGCTGCAGTTCACGTTTGCATGTAGGGGTTGGCCAATCCACCACAGCCTGTACTTTGCCTTTCTCCATCTGAATGGAGTCCTGACTGATGACTAGCCCCAGAAAATCGATTTGAGGCTGATCAAACCAACATTTCTCTGGTTTCAGTGATAATTTATGATTCTCCAGTTTTGCCAAGATACGATTAACATGCATCGTGTGTGCGTCCTGTGATTGGGAGAATACCAAAATATCATCCATGTAGATGACAACCCATCCTTCAGCAATTTCTTGCCTAAAGACATCATTCATCATTGTCTGAAACGTCGCCGGGGAGTTACAAAGACCAAAAAACATAACCAGGGGTTCAAACAGGCCTCGGTGAGTTTTGAAAGCCGCCTTCCACTCATCACCTTCTTTGATCCTGATGTTGTTATAGCCCCATCTAATATCCATTTTTGAGAAAACCCTGGCTTTTGACAGGCAATCAATCAATTCGCCAATCAACGGTAATGGATATCAATTCTTTCTTGTGATGTCATTCAGTTTTCGGTAATCCTGTACTGGTCTTAATTTCCCATCCTTCTTCTTGACAAAGAAGAACGGCGATGCCTGTTCAGAAGTACTTGGTCTAATCTGTCCTGACTTCAAATTCTCTTCCAGGAATTCATCCAGCTGCTCCCGTTCTTCTTTGTTCAACAGGTACACTTTGCAATCCGTCGGTTGTCCGCCTGGAATGAACTCGATAGCATGATCCCATGGGTGCCTTGGTGGCAGTTCGTCAAAAGTTTCCTTCTCAAATACCTTTCGATATTTGAGGTAATGTCCTGGTACCGTTTCCTCTAACGACCGCTTCTTGCTAGCCAACGCCTCTTTTGCTGCAATGTCGGTTGATAGTGGTCTTAGCTTTAACTCTTCTGATCCTATATGCACAGCCAACAGACGTTCCCCATCCTCTAAGGGTTCGGTTTCGTCTACCTCCTCCTCAGGTTCGCTCACACTGGACTGGTTCCAACAAGTTCCCAGACAATGGCTGAAAGTTACTTCATGCTTCTTCCAATTCATACTAGGATTATGCAATTGTAACCAGTCGTGACCCAAAAACAAGTCTGTTTTCCCTAGTCTTGCGACACAACAATCCATAACTTCCTCATGATCTCCAATGCATAGTTTAAACTGGACCATGTATTCGATATTTCCCATTGTATTATGGGTTCCATCCGCATTATAGACTGGTACCGACCGTAAAAGGTGTTGTTTGTTCATCCAGTATTTTTCTACAAACTTGTCATTAATGCACGATCCCGTGCATCCTGAGTCAACTAAAGCCATAACAGGAATTGTGGATCCTGTATCCATAGTAGTTATAATTCCTTTTAGGTTCATTTCTTGCTTTCCTGAAGCTTTGACAATTTGTTTCCGCAACTGTGCCAAATTCCATATTGCTTCGGATTCTGGTTGCTGGTTCAGTTCCTTCAGCAGTTGCGGTGTTACTTCATCTAAATGTTTTTCATGAACCCATCCTTTCAAACAGTCTATAGCAACCGTTTCATTTTGTTGCCATATCCTTCTCATTACCCACGCAGGGGTCCATTGCTTAATCCTGGGTTTTGCACTCACACTTAGGTTTCGAATCCGATGGATATGAGAGGAGTATTCATATAACAGTCCTTCTACATTTACACAGGAATTATTGTTCAACTTTGAAACTCTATCAGCCAGCAGCGCTGAGCACTCGCCTACTGGCTTTTGCCAAAACCCTTTTCCTTTCCAAGTTCTTTCCATTGCTCCTCGGTGAGCTCCTCTATTTTAACCTCTCTTGCTCTCCACTTCCCCTTATCCTTCCACCTTGGTTTCCTTGGTTCCGGACATTTTCGGGCAAAGTGTCCTTCTTTGCCACAATTATAACAGTTCCTGGTAACTGATTTCTTGCTTTTATCGACATCCATAGCATTCGGATCTTTGGATGTTGTCGGCGTACTATACTGAAACTGGTTTGGTTTGCTATCCTTGGCAACCGTTTTTTCTTTGTATCTGCCTTTTTGTCTATCTGGCCCGTATGCTTCTGTCGCCTTACAATAGGCTCGCACCAGTTCTACTGCCCGATCCTGGATCTGTTTCAGGGTCGCATCATCCCCTAAATTTCCATGTCTGATTAGATCTCGTCCAAGTGCCGGGTTAATATTTTGCTTGAATAATGCAATCAGAGCTCTATTGTCCCACCCGACCAATGGCAGCAGTGCATTGAACTGGACTACGTGATCCTCGATCATCATATTCCCCTGCTTCAGAGCCAGAATCGCGTCTGTCGCCTTTTCTTGGGTTTCGGTTGACATAAAAAACTCATGCATCTGCGTTGCAAAATCCTCCCAGGAAGTGAAAGGGAATTGATTTCACAAAGGTCATCAGATTTCATGGTCATTTACTATTACACCTTGATTGAGTGATGCCCAAGACAGATTGGTCTGCCATCCAGAATTAATTACTTCATTTTGATATTCTTGGTCTGCATCCTGAACTGCCTTGAGTTTAACTCCCGCCCAATCTCCCGCTCGGTTATCCTTTCCTTTTCTGATCCGATATAAACAGATTGAGATCTTCCGATCTAACTGAGTTTCTCGCACCAGTGTGAAATAAGTCCTCATTTGCCTTAACCACCCATCTACCATACGAGGGTCTCCTTCGTAGTAATCGGGCATTTCTGCTTTAGTAAGGGGTGCAGGTGGCGGTATGGGATTAGCTCGTCGGTACTCATTGACTATTCCAGCCACTACTTGTCCGATTGCTGTAATGGTTTCCTCTCGCTGCATTTGCTGCCTTTGGATAACATCTTCCTGAGCAGCGATCTGTGCCGCTGTAGCACCTTGAGGAGCCGGCAGTTCTGTGTCTTCTGCCCATACAGTTCTCCAACCAGTTAGTGCATGGTACATGTTGTTAAGCATGTCGGCAGTAAACCGGAATGCTCTGAGTTGCTTGTGTCCTGAACCAGACCTATTCATTAGATCCAGGTGCACCCATCCATCATACCCATTCATTTGCTTATCAATATGATAGCAGTGTTCTAAACCATGGGTGCGACGAATTGAGATTCTGATTCGCTCATTTCGTAAATTAGGATCCCAGGATATTACTTCATGAATCTGTGGGTATGCCGGCCAATTATATTCGTCCCAGTACTGAGCTTTGATCAGGAACAGGTAACAGAATCTGGGAATGTCCGGATGGAGCATATGTCTGTCATATCGGGGTTTTGGATATGGGTAAGGAGTGGAAATATCTTTCTTGATCTCCCTTCTCCAGTTGTCGATTTCCCGTTTCCGTGCTTCTGTGTTGGACGAACTAGGTGCATTGAGATCCTCTTTCAGCCAGTCCAAAGGGTTGGCGATGGATCCTCTGTTCCAAGTCCAATCTGCTCCCTGAGTCCTGGTGAGTGCCTTACTCAGTCCGAATGCGCTGATGACTGCCTGGGAGTATGATTTTTTAACCGTAACTTGTCCCAATTCAGGTAAGGATCGGACCAATGGATTTTTGGAGACTCCTTGTACAAACGAGGATATAGTTGCAGGCGATTTGGATCTGGGTTTCTTTGATTTCCCTTGTCCTCCAAACCTAGCTCGTTTGTTAAATTTCCCATGCCGCTCCAAGCGTTCCAGGTCTTTCCAAGTATAAATCTCATCCTTCTTGAGACTTAATTCCGCCCATTCCAATACATGGAACTTATCTGGCTTTACATTGTCCTGTAAACCAAAAACTACAGAGTAGTCTCTGAGTTCAGGTTCCCATGAAAGGATTCGCTCCAGCGTAGGCCACTCCAGCCAATGGAATTGATTATGGAACTCCTTTTTGAACAAATACAGATAACAGTACCCATTTACTTTCCATGGTGCTGTTTTGGGAATAGCCGTTGTATAGGATCCAGGTAACACCGGTTTTTCCTGTGAGATCCCTTGGACCCAATGCTGTGTGAATTCGACATCCTCCCCTAGTTTGGATAAGAAGTAATCATGATCGGGCGGCATGAAAATTTCGTCTTCCCCATATTGTGATATGCGGGGTGGTGTATAATTTCTTGGCAACCTCCATTTGATATATGCGGAAAGATATGGATCATATCTTTCTCCTCGGAGTCTTTCCTCGTTTTGGAGTTGCCATTCATTCCTCATGACTCGCCCTGCATTCATGATATTGCCATTTAGAGCATGCATTAACCGATTTCTTTCTTTCGCAGTTAAGATCAGGCCATCATGTTTCAACGTGTATATATTTGTTACGAGGTCGGTAGACCAGGTCGCACAACCAGAGGAACAAGGAAGAAATGAAGGAACTCTGTAGGACTGTCTACGACAGTGACTATCAAGAGCCTGGGGGTTCTCAGGCTCTAACTATTACTATATACCCCTCGCCTCATGGTCCCCTCATGTCCGCCTCCCCTTAACCACATGCCCTGCTGATCTAAGCTAGGGCGCTACCATGGGCGCTTGTCCGTCACTCATGTCACCGGCTGTGACATGAAACCGTCGAATCGTAACATTACCCCCCCTTCAAGGGTTCGGTTCCACACGAACCATGTTGGGGTCATCGTCCGGGAGGGCGTAGAGCGCCGCTCGATCGCCCTTCCACGTGCGCCATTTGCGCTCCAAGCGTTCCCGGTAGTCACGTTCGAACTTGCCGTCTTCCCAGCCAAACAACCGTTTTGGAACTTGTGTACTGGTGTGATTTTGGTACCTCCGGAAAGCGTCCCTGGGTAGTCGTCGAGAAGCAGGGGCATTAGGATGTTTCTGGTGAAACTCCTGAATCGCCTCTCCGGCGTTCTCCAAATTCTTGAGTGGTTCCCAGGTGGACTCCTCGACTGGGAAGCCCTTCCACTTGACAAGGTATTGAATCCCACGACCTTGTACGCGACTGTCCAAAACTTCCTCTACTTCGTACTCTTCACCCTGTACCTTTGCTTCCTCTTCCGCCCTCTTCGTGCTCAACTCCTCATCCCGTCGCTTCTGCTCCGGGAAAGCTGGTGGTGTGTACGGTTTCAACAGTACTTCGTTGAAAACATTGTACACCTTCCATGACTTGGGAAGATCCAGTCGGTATGCGGCGGAGCCAATTTTTTCTAACACCTTGTATGGTCCATAGAACTTGCCGTCAAGCTTCTTGGATGCTCGTACATGTGGAAGATGTTCCGCATTGACATAAACCTTGTCACCAACTCGATATTCTCTAGCAAGACGTTTTCCCTTGTTGTATTGTTTAGCCATGCGTTCGGCTGCCTTTTCCAAGTTTTCTGCTGCTAGGTCGCACGCCCCGCGTGCGTTCTCCACGAACTTCTCTACTTCTGCTACCTTGGTGGTTAATTTCGGGTCACTCCACTTCCTTGGATGTTTTCCGTTGTTCAGATAGAATGGGGTGAAACCCGTGGCTGAGTTTTCTCTGTCATTATGACAAAACTGAGCAAGCGCCAAATGCTCGCTCCAATCATCCTGTTTGTCATTTGTATACATTGCCAGAAACTCGCGCACTTCTTGGTTGACCCGTTCTGTCTGTCCATCGGTCTGTGGATGATACGCTGTGGAAGGGTTGCCCTCAATATCCAACAGCCGAAATAGTTCTTTCATGAACTGAGAGACAAATTGGGATCCCCTGTCGCTGATGACCTTCTGTGGGAGTCCATGATCCCTGAACACATTGTCGCGGAAAAGCCTGGCTACCCCTAATGATGTGATCGTGGAATTCGTTGGCAAGAAATACGCTTTCTTGGTAAAACGGTCCACAACTACCATTATCATATCGAAGCCTCGTGATTCCGGAAATGGTCCCATAAGATCCACAGACACGTCCTGCCAAGGTTGACCAGGTACACTGTTGGGTCGTAGCGGTGCTGCCCTCTTCGTCCTATCTGGTTTGACAGTTTGGCATGTCCTACACCCTGTGACATACAATTTGACGTCCCTAGCCATGCGCGGCCACCAGTAATTCCATGTAATGACCTCCAAAGTCTTGTCGATCCTGTAATGTCCCCACTCGTGATGAATGTTGAGAATGGATTCTCGCACCCTCCGATTAACTGGGACGTAAACTCGACCCTTCCATGTCACAATCCCTCGTTCCAACTTGAAGTCGGGATCCTCGTTTTTGAGTCCTTCCACCACTTGTGACTCCCATTGCCGTTTGTTAATTTTGGCAATCTTTTCCTCCAACTCTGTCAACGCGTCGTCGTCATCATATAACCAAACAAAAAGATCCTCCTTCAGGAGAATGACGCCTTCATTGTCAATCTCCTCCCCCTTATGGTCTGTCCTCCGGGACAGAAGATCCGCCTTACTATTGGATTTGCCGGAGCGATGTCTAATGACAAAATTGAACTCCTGCAAGTCCAAGATCCAACGCGCCTGCCGGCGATTAATATTTTGCGGCTTCCGGAAGTACGTGAGATTCTGATGGTCCGTCAAAACCTCCACCGGAACAGCCGTGCCCTTCAGGTAGTGAGACCATTCGTAGAAAGCGTGCATGACGGCCAACATCTCTTTATCATAAATCTCGTAGTTGCGTTCCGCTGGATTGAGAGATTTGGAGATGAAGGCAATAGGTCGCCACAGACCATCCGACTGCTGTTGAGAAAGGATGCCACCGATGGCAAAGTCGGATGCATCAGTCTCGACCCGGAATTGACCTTCATCAGCCGGGATGGCCAATACGACTTCTTCGGCGATGCGCTGTTTGAGACCGATAAACGCTCGTTGTTGGTCGGACGTCCACTGCCACTCGGTATTGCCAGTGAGAAGGGTCAATGGTTTGGAGATCGAAGCAAAACCCTTCACGAAGCGCCAGTAGAAGTTAACAAAGCCAAGAAACTGTTGAACGTGTTTCTTGCAAGTAGGGACAGGCCAGTCAACAATGGCTTGGACCTTGGCTTTATCCATACTGATTGAATCATGGGAAATAATCAATCCCAGAAACTCAATGGTGGCTTTGTTGAACCAGCACTTCTCGGGTTTCAGTGACAACTTGTGTTCCTGCAACTTGGCCAATATTCTGTTTACATGAGCTGTGTGACTCCTTTGGTCCTTAGAGAACACTAGAATATCGTCCATGTAAATCACCACCCATCCTTCAGCAATTTCCTCCCGAAAGATATCATTCATCATGGTCTGGAATGTCGCTGGGGAGTTGGTGAGGCCAAAGAACATGACCAAGGGTTCAAAAAGGCCTCGATTTGTTCGAAAGGCGGCTTTATGTTCATCACCATCCTTGATACGAACATTATTGTATCCCCACCGGATATCCATTTTCGAGAAGACCTTTGCATGGGACAGTTTATCGACGAGCTCAGAGATGAGCGGTAAGGGATACCGATTTTTAATGGTCATCTCGTTGAGTTTGCGATAATCCTGTACTGGTCGAAGTGAACCATCTTTCTTCTTAACAAAGAAGAAGGGTGACGCCATTGCCGATTTGCTGGAGCGGATGCGTCCGGTCTCTAAATTATCTTTGAGAAACTTCTCGAGTTCCTCCTGTTCCACCCGGCTTAGGGGATAGATCTTGCAATCTAACATCTTGGCACCAGGTACCAATTCAATTGCGTGATCCCAGGGTCGGCATGGTGGTAGTTCATCAAAGGTCTGTTTCTCGAAGACCTTTCGGTAACTGAGGTAATGTTTAGGTACGACTTCCTCCAGGGTCTGGGTAATCTTATTTTCGGCGGCAATTTTGGTTGCCGTAGACTCATAAGCCCTGATCCATTCAGAGTCAACATCTTCCCTTTGTACCGCCAACAGCCAATCGCCTTCATCCCAATGTACGCCGCCTACTTCTTGCTCCTCCTCAGCGTCTTCGTCTTCGGGCTCCTGGGCTTTCGAATCTGGGTAGCATGCACCTGGACAACGACTGAATCGGAGTACGTTCTTACTCCAGTCAACATCGGGATTGTGGAATTTTAACCAGTTGTGTCCCAGGAATAGATCTGTCTTCCCAAGGTTCGAAACACCAAATTCCCAAGTCTCCTCGTGCGTGTTGATTTTTACTTTCAACTGCACCATTTCTGATAATTGCCCATCGACGTTCTCTGAACCATCGGCATTGTAAACAGGAATAGGGTGGGGGAGTTTTCTCGTGTTGAGATTATTCCGCTTCACGAAATTCCTGTTCACACACGAACCCGTACATCCCGAGTCCAACAGGGCCGATATTGTAATGGACTGTCCCATTGTGACATCAGTAACCGTCATGGGTACGTTTAATTGTCGCTTTCCGGTTCCTACTACCTGCTTAGGCTTATTCCTTAAATGGTTTAAGTACCAGGCCACTTGTTCCTCCGTCGCACTATTCAGACTCTGTACCAGAGCTTCCGTTACCTCTTCCATCCTGGAGTCATGACTCCAGGATCGAAGAGATTGAAGGGCTTGGCCAATGGGTTGTTCCCATATGCGCCTCACCATCCATGGAGTCTGCCAGGGCCTCAAGCGATCTTTTCCCGTTGTAATGGGTTCATCCCTTAATTTTGTTGTTCTTAGTTCATAATCAATGCAATTTAACTTAGTAAATTCGATTGCATGACTAGTATTCAATTGAGTCGAACTAGAACTACAGGCCTTCCGGTCAGAATGATTTCCGGTTGGCCGCTTCAAAAACCCAAGGCCTTGCTAATGGCCTTTTTGTCATCTTCAGTGGCGTCATCTAGCCACTCCTTCCACCCCATTTCTCGTACACGGGTCTTCCCCTTCCAATTCTTGGGACTTCTGCAGTCTCTGCTAATATGTCCCGTTTTCCCACAATTGTAGCACACAATGGTGCTCTTCTTCCTATCTACATCCATGGCGTTGGGGTCCCAGGTGCTCGACGTCGTTGCTGCTACTGGTGGTGGACCTTGCGTTGCTCCACCAGTCCGAGTCGCAGGCATTGGTGAAACCCTATTATGGGTATCCTGCGTCCTCGCTGTCGATACCTGGGGTTGGTGCGACCCTTGCCCTGGATTTACATTGTAAAACTTCTTGGCATCCCGCCAAGCCTTATTTAACTCCATTGCCTTCGTGTACCATTTCTCTAAATCCCCTGTAATGGTCCCATCTCCCGGCGCTCCTGTTTCTACGATCCTCAGCCCTAGCTGGGGATGTAATCCCCTCCTGAATTGCGCAATAAGCGCAATCTCGTTGTAGCCCGTAAGTTGGGCTAATCCTCTGAAGTCAACAATGTAATCTTCCACATTGCGCTTCCCCTGTTGTAAACCCTGAATTTTGCGAATTGCATCGTCCCGGGTTTCTGTCGTTAGGAAGAACTCTCGTGCTTCCGTATCGAACTCCTGCCAACTTGTGAAAGGTGGCTTGTGTATGAACGCCGTTTGTTCGACGTTCTCTACTCCATCAAGTAACGACATTATTCCATGTCGTTCTTGCGCTAGGGTGGTTCCTGCTCTCCAAGTCCCTAACGTCTTCCGCTCTTTGCGCTCCAACACGTTTTCCAGTATTTGTTGGAGCTTGACTCCTGCCCAGTTCCCTGCACAATTTGCGGACCCGCCCCGGATGCGCTGAAGTGCCATTGTGACTTGCCGCGAAACCGTCTTTTGCTTGGTTAGCTGGAAGTATATTGCCATGCTTCTTAGCCAATTGGCAATTAATTCCGGTTGCCCTTCGTAGTATTCTGGCATATCCAGTTTGACAGTGGGTGCAGTCTCCTCTCTTGGTGGGCGGAGCAGTGTTTCCGCCACCATACCTATTCCTTCTGCTAGTGGTCGGATCCGGTTTCTTCGGTCGTTTTCTGAACGTCCTTCCCATGTGGCATTCTCTGCTGTTGTCCCAAATACCGCGATGTATGCGGTAACTAACATGAGAACAGCTGATATAAACGCCTCTGTAATTATGTTTCCATTGAGCGCATGAACTAACCGGTTCATGGCCTTCTGGGACAGGTGCCAATGACGGCCCACCAATACCAAATCTCTTTGCGTGCAATCGAATGTGCGCCTCACGTAGCTAGCTAAAACCTGGAAATCCAGTTCGATTTCAAATACCAGGTTTTGCTTGTCGTCGAATCCCTGTCCTCCGACTTTCTTCAAATTGATGAAAGTGGACTGGGACCACTTCGACTTTTCGTCGCGGATCCACTTGTTACTTCTTTGCATGTGAACCTGGTTGTAAAGCGATTCCTCCTGATCGCCCAACTCAATGTGAACACCCGGCATGTTTTCTAACCGGTTGATCATTTCGTTGTACTTGGCGTAGACTTGTTCGTACAACGCCACTGCTGATTTACGTTTGTTATCCCAACTCGCTTTTGGGATAAACCTCCCAACTAACTCATCGGCCATGTATTTGAATTTTGGAACTGTCTTGGTCCCCGTCGGTGTCGCGACTGCTGGTGTCGAAGGCTTAACCTCCACTGCCTTTTTTGTATCCGGCCTTGTCTGATGCGCCTTCTGCGCCCTTTCCTGAATACGTGAAGCTTGCGCCTTTTCCCTTTCGAGACGCGCTGCCTCACATTCCTTGCGCTCCTTAAGTAACGCTTTCCACGCTTCGGCTTGTTTGGCCCGAGCCACTCTGTCGGCCTCAGCAAGGAGACGGTGTGTCTCTTCTGCCTCATGCCTACGGCGCTCCGCGGCCTTGTGAATGATCCACTGACACACGTGCATATTGTGGTCGGCAGGGACTGGCTGACGTGCCAGCCGTGCAAGTCGTCGTTGTTCGTAGGCTTGCCACCGTGCGTAGTTTGTGTTTTCACGAGCGCGCCACTCATCCTCGATACGGCTCTCGATGAGCCCCTGTAATAAAAACTCCGTCTTGCTCAGATCCCACACCGATCTGACACAAGGAGCGTTCCTTTTTGTCCGCTGAGACGCCCTAACGGGGATGTCGCCAGAGGGGTTTCCACCGGTTCTCGGGGTCAATTTGGCACGATCGGCCCGCACCCCCGCAGAACTCTTCGATTTCGATCCACCATGTGACGCAGGGAGGTGGTGCCCGGGTCTTTGGTCAGGTGTCCTCGTGCTCAGGGAACTAGCCCCGATACGTGATTGGTATCCTGACACTGTGCATCCTTGATACACGGCACCCCCCTGCGTTGTCTTCGGGTGTTTTCCCACCCTCTTCCGCTGCGCCAGCTGCCATTCCCCCCGACCCACTATCCCGGGGCAGGATGGCACTCGCACTGAGCGCAGTTTTGTAGCCTGAGATGCTACCTGTGTGAAAGAAACAGAAAAGGAGCTCATACCGGTTCCGGATACTGATGCACTCTGCTGAGCGACTTGAGTGTGTGTTGCGTCGACAACGCCCTGAGTAATTGCGCTGTTAGCACTGAGAATCGATGTTGCCTGTGACGCTGGCATAGCAGTCGTGTTTCGCAGTCGGTAGGTGATACCTATGCGAGGTGGTCTTGTAAGGCTCTTGATTATGTTACAAGGTCGGTAGACCAGGTCGCACAACCAGAGGAACAAGGAAGAAATGAAGGAACTCTGTAGGACTGTCTACGACAGTGACTATCAAGAGCCTGGGGGTTCTCAGGCTCTAACTATTACTATATACCCCTTGCCTCATGGTCCCCTCATGTCCGCCTCCCCTTAACCACATGCCCTGCTGATCTAAGCTAGGGCGCTACCATGGGCGCTTGTCCGTCACTCATGTCACCAGCTGTGACATGAAACCGTCGAATTGTAACAATATTGAAACTGATTAAGAGTAGTTCGATATTGGAGGGCATGTTGAATAGTGCCTCCCGCACTGCTGATCCTGGTTCTAGCTGAGTCAGGACATCCTCCAGGGTCTTCCTTTCCCTTTCTATCTGCTGCTCGAGTTCCTTGAACCGGCGCTTTTGTAGTAGTTGCTCATGGTGTATTTTTAAGAGCTCCTGCCATGCGTCTTCTTGTTCTTTGATGGCTGCTTCCTCAGCGCGCCATGCCGCTAGTTTCTCTTGACGTCTCTGTTCCTTTTCGAGACACCTTTGCTCTTTAACCCAGAGCCTCCATGCTCGTACGTGAGCATCGCATTGCCAGTTGTTGGTCTGGACTTGTACTGATTTGGATGGTTTCTCTACTGCGCATCCCTGCGCCCATTTAATCGAGAATGCTTTCCCGATCTGAACAAGGGTCATGCCGGCCCTTGGCAATACAAAGTTGAACAGCCCTGCCATTTCAATTGTATTTTGATCTTGCTAGATCCGCAATTCCAAAGATGCCTCAAGTAGAGGGATGTCGCCTCTTCTTCCGTAAACGTACTTCCTAATACATCCACTGTCTGATGCGGTCAATAACGCACCCACACTCAGATCTTCGATTTAATTCCTTCAACTGACCCAGATGTGTGGTGCCCGGGTTTTCACTGAGATGTCCTCGTGCTCAGATCAATAGATCCAATACGTAATTGGTATTCTCAGACTGTATCTCCTTGATACACGACACACAAATGGATTGTTTTTGAGGGTTCTGCCCCCTTTTCCGCAATACTAGTGCTGGTGCCTGCAAGACCCTGCCTGGTCAACTACAGCATGCTCCAAGCTCTCGTCTAGTACTGTTTGGTTGCCAGTAGCCAATTGGCCGTAGTCACCTTACAACGATAAGATGAGACTATCTATTGTCGAAGTCGTTGTCGCCTAGATTCCTCGAGGCTGTCTGTAGCCATGTGCTGCAACATGTACAGAGTCAGACGGTTTACTTGAAAACTAAACTCTCCTTGTCACTGTCCGCGACGACGAGCAAGACTTGCTCCACGCTATGACCAACGACAAAGGGTGTGATGTAGAAGACTCTAGATTATGTTAGGACTAATCCTGAGCCGTTGGTCTGTGCGCACAGTCTGCGTAGTTGCTAAGGCTATGCACGCGCAGCAACAAGACCCAGACCCATCTCCCAGACCTGTCCGGGCTTACCCAGACTCCCGGTCCCTTCCCGCGAACGCCGTTTCACCCAATATCCCCTAATAGCCCTGATCGTATAGCCACCCTGGGTTACATGATCCTCCTGCCATATCTGGATAGGGGTCCCGCGCCATATGCTCGCGTCTTGTTATACGTCCGTAGGCCTCTGAATAAAATACAGAAAAATACAGAAAAAAAGGTCCATATCGTAACATTCATATTCAGGAGGAGATAGTTTAACCCCGAGTTTACCAAGGTTAATCGGTTCAAGAGAAGAATTGTAAATTCCGCATCTCTTATTTCTTTACAGACCATCTTGTCTGTTCTTTCAGATGTCTTGTCTGAATGTGTTAGAGGATTCGCTGTTAGCAATCCTCTGCCCAAATTGCTAATGGAGAAGCTCGGTCTTGGGCCTCTCCAAGTCTCCCTTTGTCTGTGAGGAAGGTTTGTACTCTCCTCTCTAATATCTGAGACCTCCTCTCTGAACCTCATTCATTGGGGCGGCACGGTTATTTCTGGGCTAGAACGTTTGTCGTTGCTAGTCCATTTGACAGGAACTGCATTAGATCCTGTCAAAAATCGAGGTCTCTCAAGAGCCTCCTGAATCTGAACCAGTCTCTGGAATGGATTCATTCTGTGAAACAAAGTTTCAGGAGATACTCTGTTTCGTATTTCAACAATGACTGAGTTTCTAGCACTCACAGTCATTCTCATTTCATAATTGAATGAAGTTTCATTTGTTCCTTGCCTATTGGCAATGTCAGATGATTTTGATATCATCTCTTGCTTCTTGAGGCCTACTAGAACCTCAAGCTGTGAATCACTTATAGGTAGACTTTCATCCTGCCTATTATCACGAGACAGTCTTGTTTCCGGGACAGTCTTGACAGTGGGTCCTCCCTCACTGATATAGTCAAGAGCAGAGTCTTGACTAGCAGATTGGTAACCAAAGTTTCTGCTATATTTTGATCTGGCTTGCTCATGCAAGTCAGAACGCCCTCGGTGATGTCGAGGTGAATCGCTTTGCCTCTCCAGAAGCATTGCAATATGTTCTAGGAGATTATTAGTCTCCTTTGTTTTCTCTTCCAATTTCTGGAAGTTATGGGAAAGGCTCACATAGTTTCTGGCCATGAGCCTTTCTAGGTTCTTTTGCCCTTGGACCAGTTGTCCTAGGACTTCTATGGTTTTGGGCTGCGACACTGCAATGGTGTGTGACCCTTGTCCCACCGTCTCAGTAGGTTGAGATATTCTGGTCAAATTGGCCAGGTCCTCTCTAATAGAGTCTTTGTCAACTCTTTCAGATTCGAAATTCAAAGGAGAGATTGAATCTTCAACCTCTCGTTCATCATCAGATTCTTCTCTGATGTCCTGAAACTTGACCACTCTTGGGTCAGGTTTTGTAGTGGTTCCAAAGCGCTTGGCCAAGGTATCACTGAATAAATCATCAGTGATAGAGATAGCAGGTACCTCTAGTTGCTTGGGAGCCAATCCGGTTCCCTTTGGTAGTACCGTCAATTCTCTGCTCAATGGTGGTCTTTGTTTCCCTGTTTGGGGCTTTACACAGTCAATGTGTTGATGCACCTTAGGCACCATTCTCATGGCCATTGGAGATCGATTTAAATCGATCTCAGTGCTGGTTGCTTTAACCACCACTGAATAGGGTGGTTTCTTTGGTGACTGCACTATTCTTGGCAGCAGTCAGGTTGGTGAGGTTACTTTGGGAGCCTCTGTGGTTCTTTGGCCACTTGGGGAAGGCATCAGCCAAGCCTTTGGTTGAGAAGTGCTAGCACTTCTTTTGGTGACGTGTTGATTGTCAAGAGGCTTGTAGCCTCCCGGAACACTCAGGCTTACTGAGCGGGGCACCATCATGGGGGGACTCTCCCTCGTATTTAAAGGAGAGTTCAAGAGGTCCTCTCGCTGCTTGTGCGAGGGTTTCCTCGGGGAACTGAATGACATCATCTAGTGATGTCTTGTCCGATTGTGCGCTACACTACCTATTGGTAGTGTAAAAAAGTGTAACATTGGAGTGTTTTATACTTAGTTCTCACGGTGTGCTGTACACTGAACCAAGTTTTATTGGTGTGTAGCACTAGTGCAAAAACAAAAGGTAAAAGTAATTACATAATAATTTGACATGCAACTAAAGGTCTGCACATCCAAACATTGCCAATATATATAAATATATGAAATGATGCATATAAATACACATCATCAAGAAACAAGAAATCAAAGATGAGGGCAAGGCTCTCCCTAGGACAAAGTAGAGCCCTTACAGTATCCCTAAGATCATTTGTTGATCACCTAGCTTAGTGATCCAAAACCAATTTACAAATTGTCATCCTTCAATCATATAGCATATCTTGGTGTGATGTGTGATCATTCCTTTTGCATTTACCATTCCATCTGCATTTCTGACTCTAATAGGTTTTTTGAGTTGTTTTTTTCTGGGCTCCTTCACTGCTCCTTTGTCTACAAAGTTTCCTTCTGCTCCACAATCAATCAGGACAGATGTTCCAGTGGGTAAATTGGTTGATTTCATTGTTGGATAATACTATTACAGAATCAAGTGCTAACTGTTCAGATCTCGATAATAAGGAAGGGCCAACTGCTGAGTGACACTTCCTAACTAAAGACCCTCATTTTCCAATTCGTTTAAGAGGGCATTCTTCTCTTCAGTAGACATTGCTGAAAAGATGGCTCTAATCTTCTTTGCTGGTTCATCTTCTTTCTTCTGTTTCTCCTCAGTGATGGAATGGACAGCCTTATTCTGATAAGAAGACCTGGATGAAGACATGTCATTGCATTTCCTGGAGATGTGTCCCTGTGTTCCACATCTGAAACACTTTCCAGTCTTTCAGTATTCCTCCTTTTGGTCATCTGTCAATTGACCAGGAGTTGTGGTATTAATAGCTCTGATTGTTCTGGATCAATTATTGTTATGACTGAAACATGTTCCAGATCCATCATTGGTTCTCCTGTTTCCCTGTCCTGTCATGTCCCAAGCATTATGGTGATCCTCAGCCTTATCATAGGCTTCTTGCATTGTTTTGATCTTCCTTTGATCCTGTAAGATTGTCCTAGTGAGTTCTAAGGGTAATCCTTTGACAAATGCTTGCAACTGAGCAGGTATTCCAGTAAGACCAGATGTTCCTATGTCCATGTGAAATTTCCTAATGTATTCTGGGACTGAAATGCTGTTTCCAACTCTTAATTTGGATAGATTATTCAGGGCTCAAAGGGCACTGTTAACTTCTCCCCAGTTATTGATGAAACATGTTTCAAATGCTTCATAGTTGCTCCATTTGAACGTGGCTGTGGTACTGCCCCTGTTGTCATTCAACTCACCTCAAATAATGGTTTTCCAATCATCTAATTCTGGTCCCATGCATGCAAGTGCGTACCTGACTTTCTTCTCATCTTTTCCTTCATAGTTCTGTTCATTGAGGGTAAAATAGTCCTCAAACTGTCCTAAAAATGATCTTGCTTCGATTTGTTTACCTGTAAAAGGTCATATAGGCTGCGGTTTGATATCTCCTTTAGAGCTAGCACTGGTTTCAGATGCCATTCCTGGTTCAGGAGTAATTAGTGGTTCAGTGTTAATTGGTGGTTCAGGGGTTGGTGTTCTGGTGATTGGTTTTGATTCTGGAGTAGGAGTTCTACTTGGGGTTTTCTGTTTCAGAGATGGGAGTGGTCCTTGTTTCGAGTAATCTGTATCAAATGGATTTTCCTCAAGCTTGGCTTGTTCAATTTGTTGTAATTCCTCCCACTCTGCTAAAAGGCTAGCTGTGATTCTGTGTCAGTTGCTGTCTCCAAAGAAGTCTCTATAAAGAGTCTTTCCTGAGTCATCTTCTGGTTCTAGAACAAGGTAGAGTGGTTCTCCTTGTACTTCACTACCCCAGTCTAGGTAGATTTGATTGGGTAAATCATGCTCAAAGGCTCCTGAGTAAAAGGTTCCTGAAAAGTACCTGTCTGGGACTGGTTTGTTTCATTTCTGTCCTTCAGTGACAAAGTACCAGGTGTTACAATTCTCTTTTCCCTTTGTCAACGGACTACAGTTACTTGTTATAAACCCATAGTTACGCTTGGACATTATCTCCTTTGGTAGCTACCTTCATCTTTCCTTTCTTAGATAGCTATGCTCTTTCCCCTTATATTCTTATTGTTTTCCTAACGTATATAAACCCTTCTCATGTACTGTAGCTCCTTAGTTCCAACTTAGTCGAATCTTATCCATAACTTGAACGCTCTTCTGCTCATCGCCTCAACTGCTCTCCTCGCTCTCTCTCTAGCCTTCATCATCGTCAGACTTAGTGCCTAGAACCCTTGTCCAGTGATTGGGAACAGACCGAGGCTCTGTTTGTCGCTGTAGACTTGGACGCTGAACAACGTTGTGGACATCGACCATAACATAAGTTGGAACTCAGGACTAGCTCAGGGTATCATCCCTAGCCGACACCATTGAGACCCGCAGCTCTCAGGAACGACCCCCAAACGGATCCGTCACCTATAAGGGGAAAACCTACCTTAGACGACGAGAAGTTTTTCTCTACCAACGAACCTGGTACTTTGTTACAGAAGGACGGAAACGAAACAAACCAGTCCCAGACCAACACTTTTCAGGAGACTTTTACTCAGGAGCCTTCGAATTCGATTTACCCGATCAAATCTACCTAGACTGGGGTAGTGAAGTACAAGGAGAACCACTCTACCTTGTAAAGGAACCAGAAAACGAGCCATTTAGGACCCTCTATAGGAAATTCCTTGGAGACAACGACCGATACGGAATCGCAGCTAATCTTTTAGCGGAGTGGGAGGAATTACTACGAATTGAACAAGCCAAGCTTGAGGAAAACCCGTTTGATACAGATTACTCGAAACAAGGACCACCCCCATCTCCGAAACCCAGAACCCCGAATAGAACCCCTACTCCAGAACCGAAACCGATCACCAGGACACCAACCCCTGAACCACCAATTAACCCCGAACCACCGATTACTCCTGAACCAAGAATGGCGTCTGAAACCAGTGCTAGCTCTAAAGGAGATATCAAACCGCAGCCTATACAACCTTTTACAGGCAAACGAATCGAAGCAAGGTCATTTTTAGGACAGCTTGAGGATTACTTTACCCTCAACGAACAGAACTATGAAGGAAAAGATGAGAAGAAAGTCAGATATGCGCTTGCATGCATGGGACCAGAACTGGATGACTGGAAAACTATTATCCGAAGCGAATTGAATGACAACAGAGGCAGTACCACAGCCACGTTCAAATGGAGCGACTATGATGCATTTGAAACACGTTTCATCAATGACTGGGGAGAAGTCAACAGCGCCCTTTGAGCCCTGAACAATTTATCCAAATTAAGAGTTGGAAACGGCGTTTCAGTCCCAGAATACATCAGAAAATTTCACATGGACATAGGAACCTCGGGACTCACTGGAATACCCGCCCAGTTGCAGGCATTCGTCAAAGGATTACCATTAGAACTTGCTAGGACGATCTTACAGGATCAAAGAAAGATCAAGACGATGCAAGAAGCCTATGATAAGGCTGAGGATCACCATAACGCTTGGGACATGACAGGACAAGGAAACAAGAGAACCAATGATGGATCTGGAACACGTTTCAATCGAAACAATAACCGGTCTGGAACAATCAGAGCTATAAATACCACGATCCCTGGCCGATTGACAGATGATCAAAAGGAGGAATACCGAAAGACTGGCAAGTGTTTCAGATGTGGAACACAGGGACACATATCCAGGAACTGCCCGAAACGCAATGATGCATCTTCATCCAGGTCTTCTTATCAGAATAAGGCGATCCGATCCGTCACTGAGGAACAACAGAAGGAAGAAGACAAACCAGCAAAGAAAATTAGAGCCATCTTTTCAGCAATGTCTACTGAAGAGAAGAATGCCCTCTTAAACGAATTCGAAAACGAGGGTTTTTAGTTAGGAAGCGTCACTCAGCGGTTGGCCCTTCCTTATTATCGAGATCTGAACAGTTAGCGCTTGATTCTGTAATAGTATTATCCAACAATGACAAGCGCATTTCGTTAACTATCAAATCGACCGATTTACCCGCTGGAACATCTGCCCTAATCAATTGTGGAGCAGAAGGAAATTTTGTAGACAAAGGAGCAGTAAAGGAACTCAGGAAAGAACGACTCAAGAAACCAATTAAAGTCAGAAACGCAGATGGAACAGTAAACGTGAAAGGAATGATCACACATCGGACCAAGATATGCTATATGATCAAAGGACAACAGTTTATCAATTGGTTCTGGATCACTAAACTAGGCGATCAATGAATGATCCTAGGGATACCTTGGTTGGAAGAAAATAACCCGATCATCAATTGGCGAGAGAAAACTCTGAAAATTGAAGATCCAGACGCATCGCCAAAAGCAATTTGGCAGCTAGCCCTTGACTCCCAGCAGTGGGGTGAAGATGACTACTGGATCAGAGTTAAAACATTGGCATCACAGGAATTAGAACATAGGCTAAAGAAAGACGAACCATCTACCATTCTACCGACAGAATATGAGAAATGGCGCACCATCTTTGACAAAAAGGCATCAGAACGCTTCCCATCCAGTCGACCGTGGGATCACGCAATCAACACGAAAGAAGGCTTTGTCCCAAAGGCTAGTAAACTCTACCCTCTATCCGTCAAAGAACAAGGGCTGTTAGACGAATGGATTGATGAACAACTCAAGAAAGGATACATTAAACCATCTACATCACTGCAGGCATCACCATTCTTCTTTGTAGCAAAGAAAGAAAGTGGAGCACTCTGACCCTGTCAGGATTATCGATATCTCAATGAATGGACCGTCAAAAACACATATCCCCTTCCCTTAGTTTCCGATCTCATGACTAAACTACAAGGCGCCAAGTACTTCACCAAACTAGACCTCCGATGGGGATACAATAATGTTCGCATCAAAAAGGGAGATGAATGGAAAGCGGCCTTTATCACCAATCGAGGACTCTATGAACCCACAGTGATGTTCTTTGGATTATGCAACTCGCCGTCAACCTTTCAAACTATGATGAACAAATACTTTAAAGATATGATCAATGAAGGATGGTTAGTCATCTACATGGATGACATGCTAATTTGCGCAGAATCACTGGAACAACTGGAAGAGCAGACAAAACGGATTTTACAACAGTTACAAGATAACGATCTATTCCTGAAATTAGAAAAATGCAAGTTCGCCACACAGGAAGTTGAATTCTTAGGAATGATCATCACCCCTGGACGCATTCAGATGGACCCAATAAAGTTAGCTGGGATCGCCGATTGGCCAGTCCCTACCACAGTCAAACAAGTCCAATCATTCCTCGGATTTGGGAACTTCTACCGACGTTTCATTGGAAATTTTGCTGCCATCGCTAAACCACTTACCGACCTCACTAAGAAAACAGAACCATTTGACTGGACCACTGAACGGAACAACGCCTTTGAAATTTTAAAGAAACGATTTGCATCTATGCCGGTATTACTAATGCCAGATCCTACTCGACCCTTTATCCTTCAAACCGATGCGTCAAATAAGGCAATAGGAGCAGTCTTGAAACAGGCAGATGAAACAGGATCTCTACATCCCTGCGGATTCATCTCACATGCATTAACACAAACGGAACAGAATTACCAGATCTACGACCGAGAACTCTTGGCAATCATCAAGGGATTAGCAACTTGGCGACACCTATTACATGGATCACCCCATACCACCATAGTTCATTGCGATCACAAGAATTTGTCCTATTATCGAACCGCCCAACGTTTGACACCTAGACAAGCTAGATGGTCGTCCCTACTATCAGAATTTGACCTATGTATTGAGCACGTCCCTGGCACAAAAATGTTTGAAGCGGATGCCCTGTCCCGACGCCCCAATCATATGGGAAACAGTGAATCACAAGAAGAGGTCATAGTCCTACCGGAAGATCGTTTTATTTGTCTGACTGCAGAAGATCTGGTCATGGAAATTCAGAAGGCAATGTCAAAAGATGATTTTGGACAAATTCTAACTGAGGTTATCACCACGCATCGCGCTCCACCGATTAAATCAAACATACAGGATTGGTCTTATACAAATGGCATTGTTCATTATCTTGGGAAAACCTATATCCCTGACCAAGATGGATTACAAACCAGACTAATTAAAGAAACACATGAAGCACGATCATCTGGCCACCCTGGATGATTAAAGACCCTTGAACTCCTTAAACGAGATTACTGGTGGCCCAGAATGTTCAAACATGTCAGAGAATGGATAGAAGGATGCGCCCTCTGCCAACAGATGAAAATTAACACACACCCAAACGTACCAGCCCTTCACCCGATTCCATCGAAAGCTACCCGCCCATTTCAACAAGTGACCCTTGATTTCATTACCGACCTACCCCTTTCTGATGGTTTTGATTCGATCCTGGTCACGGTGGACCACGGTCTTACAAAGGGGGTAATTTTCACACCTTGCAAGAAGACAATCGACGCTTTAGGCACAGCAGAACTCTATGTCTCCGAAATTTTCAAATGGTTTGGCCTACCAGATGTCTTAATTTCAGATCGAGGACCACAGTTCTCCACAAAAGTATTTCAAGAAATACGAAAAGCACTAGGAATCGACCATAGAATGAGCACAGCCTATCATCCTCAGACTGATGGAGAAACAGAACGAGTCAACCAGGAACTGGAAGTCTATCTCCGAATGTTCTGTTCCAATGAACCACATCTATGGAAACCGCTTCTCCCAATAGCCGAGTTTGCTCACAATAACCGACATCACGACACGATCAAAACTTCTCCATTCAGACTAATGTATGGAACTGACCCTGTTGCGCTTCCCACAGCTACTACGCAAATGACCACACCAGCAGCAGAGGAGCGCCTTCAGTTCTTAAGGAAAGCCAGAGAAGAAGCGCTAGCAGCACATGAACTAGCAAGACAACTAGTGGCAAGACGACGCAAGGACAAATCAACACGACTCGAAAAGGGTACCAAAGTATGGCTTGAGAACCGAAATCTTCACATACCATATCCGTCCAGAAAGCTAGCACCAAAACAAGAAGGACCCTTCGAAATCGAACAAGTGATGGGACCAGTAACGTACAAATTGAAACTCCCAAAACAATGGCGCATTCACCCTGTGTTTCATGCATCACTCCTTACCCCGTACAAGGAAACGACTGCGCACGGCCCAAATTATATGAAACCACCCCCTGATCTCGTAAATGGACAAGAGGAATTCGAGGTAGAGGCAATTCTAGCCCATAGGAAATGAGGCGCAGGCTACCATTATCTAGTTAAATGGAAAGGCTACGGATCAAATGATAACTCTTGGGAACCCACTCGTAATCTTGCAAACGCCACTGATATCCTATCAGAATATCAACAACGTCGACACCTCTGAACCATGACGTGATATAGAAACTGCCACATCTTGAAACAAAACTACCACTATACAAAACGGAATTGCTCTACACTCTCTCAATATACTATAGCCCTTAAAGAAAAAACCGTCTATACCCACATACAATATCTTCCCTTCCAACACGCTCCTAGAGCACCAACCCCGCCAGGAAAACTTACCCGAACTATGGCATTAGTTACACAATATTATCGCACCCCTCGTCTCGATCACCGTCATCAGAAGAATCCTTCAGGGATAACGGAATTCCCCTGCAATGATGCCCGGAATTATCTTCCCAAGTATCACGACCTACGATTCTCGACCGACGATCTACCTCTCTACAATAATAACCCACCTGCCTACCAACTTTTAGCCACCAAGAGCAGTGATGTTTATAAAAGCGCGCATGGAAGATTGCTCTGCCCAGAAGAATATAAACAGATGGACGAAATCACTAAGCAGACACGGGAGTGCAGCGCACAGATCTGGCAAATTAGCCGAAGAATCAGAATACCAGGAAGACCTCGCCTTTTCATGGAAGACATCCTCGACGAACTTGATTATCTATCTCTCGCGATGGTACAGGTAATAGTGGATATTGTCAGGCGAATCAGAAAATTCCGAATCACACCGACAACGGAACCAGGGATTGAACATTTGAATTCATTAACTATATTCATGAGAGAAGAACGGGAACTCCTCACTGACCCTGCAATCGAAGACCCGTTGAACACAGAAAATTGGGACTCCGACACGGAAATCAGCGATCCGGAATCCATATAAACTCTCCAGGCATCGTCACCTAACACCAATACACGCATTACACTACCATGTTCACCTTCTTCGCCCTCGCCGCTTATTTCACCATTCTCCTCCTCCTCTCCTGCGCTCATTGGCGCATAGATGAAGCAGCCGCCGCCCTCTTGCCCTTTATCACCGTCCCGGACCTCCCGCTAGAGGTCTTCATTGAAAACACTACCGTCATCCACTTCGAGGATGACAACTTACACGTTTACCCGGCCGCCTTACTCCCCCAGGTACACCCCGACGACCACCATCTTCCCCACTTTGCCCAATATATCAAACAAAATACCATGCTCACCATCGTCGCGGATGCCCTTGCCGCCGCCACCTGTTCTATAACCAACCTATCCTCCGCCACCGACAACCTTGCTGCCCTTACTCTTACCATTGACCCACACGAAATGACTTACGAGGAACGTGACTCTTTCCTACGCAATGCTCAAAATTTGCATCATGCTGCTGAAGCGCTCAAATGGAAAGTAGAAACGTCGACAAAAGAACTCGACAATGCTGTTAAGTGGGCAGAATCCAGGACGGACCATGGCTGGACAACCTCTGGTTGGTAGAATTCGGTGACTTCTCGCATACAAAGGGGGTAATGTTACAATTCTCTTTTCCCTTTGTCAACGGACTACAGTTACTTGTTATAAACCCATAGTTATGCTTGGACATTATCTCCTTTGGTAGCTACCTTCATCTTTCCTTTCTTAGATAGCTATGCTCTTTCCCCTTATATTCTTATTGTTTTCCTAACGTATATAAACCCTTCTCATGTACTGTAGCTCCTTAGTTCCAACTTAGTCGAATCTTATCCATAACTTGAACGCTCTTCTGCTCATCGCCTCAACCGCTCTCCTCGCTCTCTCTCTAGCCTTTGTCATCGTCAGACTTAGTGCCTAGAACCCTTGTCCAGTGATTGGGAACAGACCGAGGCTCTGTTTGTCGCTGTAGACTTGGACGCTGAACGACGTTGTGGACATCGACCGTAACACCAGGTTTGTTGGTAAAGAAAAACTTCTCTACATCCGAGATAGTATTTCTCCTTGTAGGTGACAGATCCATTTGGGGGTCATTCCTGAGAGCTGCGGGTCTCAATGGTGTTGGCTAGGGGTGATACCCTGAGCTGGTCCTGAGTTCCAACTTATGTTACAGTCAATGTCCACAACGTCATTCAGTGTCCAAGTCTACAGCGACAAACAGAGTCTTGGTCTGTTCCCAGCCACTGGACAAGGATTCTAGGCACTAAGTCTAACGATGATGAAGGCTAGAACAAGAGCGAGGAGAGTGGTTGAGGGGACAAGCAAAGTGGGTGTTCAAGTTGTAGATATGATTTGACTAAGTTGGAACTAAAGAGCTACAGTACATGAGCAGGGTTTATATACATTTGGAGAACAATGGGAACTAAAGGAGAAAGTGCATAGCTATCTAAGAAAGGAAAAGTGAAGGTAGCTGCTGAAGGAGATAATGTCCAAGTGTAACTAGGGGTTTATAATGAGTAAATGTAGTCCGCTAACAAAGGAAGAAGAGAATTGTAACAGTACTACACAGAAATGTACCCCCACTGCATGGGTGTGTCCATGTATGTCTGAAGGAGGCAGACCAGATGTTCCACATGATTGAGGATGGTGGTAGGTCAATGGGTTGATGGCAAGACCATTGTGGTATACTCCAAATGGTACCTGAGAACTGAGGGCAATGCAGACCACATGCAGTGGAGGCATTAAAGGTATTTGGAAGTGATCAAAAGCAGCCAGAGTAGATTGAATCAATTGGAAGAGGATAACTTGAAGACATAGTGTTCAGGTTTTTCTCTGAGAGTCCTGTTACAGTAGATGATGGACCTTGAGGACTCTAGGAACTATTGGCTGACACCACTAGTCATTTTAATCACAAAGGTGAGGTACATTTGGAGTAACTCAATAGTCAATGCAAAACACAAGGTCAGAGTACAAGAATGAGTGACATAAAGGATTTGGGGTTTTTTTCAATCAAAATATCCTAAACCAATGCATCACAGGTCAACACAGCTTATGAGATTCCTTCACAGAATTTGGACAACAGTACTATTGACAATCATAGAATAAATGGTAGCATAGCATATCTACCACTCGGATAATCCTTTCCAAATTCTTTCTTATAATTCATATGCTTCTTGGCAGCCCAAATGGCCATTTGGCAGATGGAGACTAGCATAAAAACGGAAGCTATGGCACACAGAATGATAAAGTCTGACATGATATTATGGAGGGGCATGACACACCTGCAAGGCTACCTGTCATCACGGTAAAAACTATCCATACAAGTGCCTCAAAAACGTAATGGGGGCAAGAGAGGAATGAGAATCCATATCTGTATGGGATCATGCGTTGATGACTGCCTTCAGAGCAGAGCGAACATAGAGTCAGGTGTGCACTCAAATTTGATAATTTGGTGAACTTTAGTGAGCAACTCCACATCAGTGGATGCATCAGGAGTAATCAAATCACTTACAGTCCAAAGGCCAATACAGATCAACAGAAACATGACATTATCCCAGATTGTTCCTTTCAGAAATGGGGCCGAGTAGGCTGGCCAATACAAATCATAAGCTAGAAGCAGGCCTAGAATACTGTCAATAGGTGGTAATAACTAACTGGAGTGGAGTTACCACTGAGCAGATGGTAGTGTGAAGAGCTAGAAGGCATATCATTGTCATATGTGATCAAGAACGGTGGAAGAGGCATACTTTTTAAAGATATTTCTGAAGGGCATAGTACCATGGGAGAACCAATGAACACTGTAGATAGTTGAGTGTATAGCATTCATGGTACAAAACATGACTTACAACATCGTCTCCAGCTCACGCTTAACAAAATGTATAATGACAAGCCAGTATGCATATCTGAATAGAAATTAGACTGAAAAATTGTATGTGAGTTCTTGAATCCTCACTTTTGCAATCTGCTGTGTTCAACAGTTTGTCCATAATTTCCACACCTTGCAAGAAAATGATCAATGCTCTGGGAACTGCAGAACTTTACATCTCCGAAATCTTTAAACAGTTTGGCCTACCCAACATTTTAATATCAGATCGAGGACCTCAGTTCACTGCAAAAGTATTCCAAGAAATACAAAAAAGCATTAGGAATCGACCACAGAATGAGCACTACCTATCATCCCCAAACAGATGGAGAAACAGAATGAGTCAATCAGGAACTAGGGGTCTACCTTTGGATGTTTTGCACTAATGAACCACACCTATGGAAACTGCTTCTCCCAATAGCCAAGTTTGCACACAATAACCAACATCATGACACAATCAAGACTTCCCCATTCAGGCTAATGTATGGGATGGACCCCATTTCACTTCCCACCACCACAGCACAAATGACCACACCAGCAGCTGAGGAACACCTTCAGTTCCTAAGGAAAGCCAAAGAGGAAGCACTAGCAGCACATGAGTTAGCCAGACAACTAGTAGCCAGACAACTAGTAGCCAGACAACACAAAGACAAAGCAATATGATTCAAAAAAGGCACTAAAGTATGGCTTGAAAACAGAAATCTTCATATACCATATGAGTCCAGAAAGCTTGTGCCAAAATGAGAAGGACTGTAACAGATATACATTGTCTTTGACAATGTATCCCTTTACATTCTAGATTCATTAATTCAAATGGACATGCATACTAGATATGCATGTCATTAATAAATATTAAAATAAATATTATATTTATGTGTGGTCATGCAACCTTAAGTTGCGTGTCACTGATTATGTAAGAGATAGTTTTATTTACAAGTAACGGCCACAGCTGTTGAAACGATCTTGTAAAGATCGTGATAACATTTTGGATCACTCCGATCTTAACTGATCTTATCTTATCTGTCCCAGAATAGTCCATTCTCCTTGTAGATAATATGGTGATGGAACAAAAAGTATCCTTGACAGATATTATAGAGTTGGACAGATATTATAGAGTTTGACACATGTCATACTCAGACAATAAGTGCACCATGTGCACTAGAATGGTTTGACCATTAAAACTAGACTGGAGGTCCAGTTTATGCATTAGCAAGTTTATATACATATAGGAGAGTGTCTAAGCATGTGATAAACGAAGTACTTGCATGTGATAAACTAATAGGCATGTGATAATGAAGTACTTGCATGTGATAAAGTAATAGACATGTGATAATGGGCACTCTGGCATAAATGGCGAAGAGCATAATGATGAGAAAAACATACTGCATAGGGATAGGGGGCATATGTAAGCATAATTAAGGCATGATTGTAACAGTTTGCATACAATACCTTCCTTTCCAACATTCCCCAAAAGCACCAAACCTATCAGAAAAGCCAACCAAAACAGTGGCAATGACCACACAATACTATCGTACCCCTCAACTTAATCAAGATCATCAGAAAAACCCATCAGGAACAACAGAGATCCCATGCTGCACTGCATGACAGTATCTCCCTGGATTTTATCAGCTACAATTCTCAGTCAGAGATTTACCACCTTATAGTGAGGACCCACTGATCTATCAGAACCTTGCAATAAAGAGAAACTATGTCTACAACACAAACCATGGAAGGATCTTGTGCCCTGAAGAATATGAAAAACTTGACAAGATCTCCAAGTGGGCACAGGAAATTGGCACACAGATCTGGTTATTCAACCAAGGAGTTAGGATCCCAGGGAGACCCATTTCATTCCTGGAAGACCTTCTTGACAACCTTCTCTATTTATTTGACAAACAAAAAACAATGGTACTCAACATAGTTAAGAAAATTAGGAGATTCCTTACTATGCCAGTCACAAACCTAAGCACCTATTAGTTCAGCACCCTGGACATGTTCATCATTGAGGACCACAAACTTCTCACAAACCCTGACATCCTAGATCAGATGGATCAAACCAATTTGGAGTTAGACCCAGATTACAACGAAGCAGACAACCTATAAAACACCCATGCACCCAGTACCCAGTATCCATCCCTCTTATACAGTGACTCACAAAAGGTTTCCAATGTTTGGTAAATTCAGATTGACTTGGATGTAGGGTGGGAAATAAATTTTATACAAATCCTCAAAAATCAGGGTTGGTAGGTCTATATGTGAAGTATTTGGTAATAACACCATGTAATGTTAGTTCTATTTTTGGAGAAGATAGAAATAAATTGGCACAGACTGTGCATTGGAAACCTTTTGTTGCCAATGACTCTGGACCTAATGCACACTACATTTAGTGTTACAATTCTCTTTTCCCTTTGTTAATGGAATACATTTACTCACTACAAATCCATAGTTATGCTTGGACATTATCTCCTTTCATAGCTACCTTCACCTTTCCTTTCTCAGATAGCTATGCCTTTTCCCCTTTAGTTCCCATTGTTCTCTAAACATATATAAACCCCTCTCATGTACCATAGTTCTTTAGTTCCAACTTAGTTGAATCATATCCACAACTCGAACACTCTTTTGCTCATCACCTCAACCACTCTCCTTGCTCTCTCTCTAGCCTTCATCATTATCAGACCTAGTGCCTAGAACCCTTGTCTAGTGACTGGGAACAGACCGAGACTCTGTTTGTCACTGTAGACTTGGATGCTGAACAACATTGTGGACATTGACTGTAACATAAGTTGGAACTCAGGACCAGCTCAGGGTATCACCCCTAGCCGACACCATTGATATCAGGATCCCTTCATCAAGATGACTCAGGGCCCCACTAGTAGACTTATGAGGAGGAGGATGTGAGGGAAAGATAAAACCTGAGAGAACTTGGCTGAGGACTCTGGGTGCTAGTTGCACACCTTATATACCTAAGTACATGGTCTGTGCATACACTACACAAGGTAACAGCAAGGCACTGCTCATGCTGTGCATGACTGCGCAATGAGTCAAGACATTGACTCATCCTTGCTGCGATCCAATATCTAATCTTATCTAATCCCTATCTATATCTAGGCGCTAACTGATAGGCACTTGCTTAGTCAGCCAGTGTTATATAATAAAGAAGAAAATGAATATAAAATGACTTGGTAAAAACAAAGTTTTCAGTTGGTCATGACAATTGAGACCTGCAGCTCTCAGGAACAACCCCCGAATGGATCCGTCACCTATATGGGGAAATACTACTTAGGACAACGAGAAGTTTTCCTCTACCAATGTCATAACCGACTGAAAAGCTTTGCATTTTTCACTAAGTCATTTTCCTTTTATTATTTATTTTCTTCATATTATATCAACTTATGCTGACTAAGCAAGTGCCTATCACTTGGCGCTTAGATAACGCAGTAGATAAGATACTGGAGCACGGCGTTGATGACTCATTACTATTACTACATGCGCAGTCATTTTACTCATACAAGTACTATATTTAGAATAGGGCTTAGGGTAGTGCACAGACCACCTGTTGTAGTATATAAGGAGTGCAATTCAGCACCCAGAGTCCTCAGTCGAGTTCTCTTGGGTTTATTCCCTCCTCTCCTCTCCCCTCCTCAGTTCTCTATTGGGGCTCCTAGGTGTCACACCGGGGGGGTTCCTGATAGTAGAACTCAACTACTTCTCTAGCAGCCCCAATGCTTGTTATACCCAGACCACAGGGTTAAGTGGATGAGAACTGGGGAATCACACAGTCATATGCTGACTATAAAATTGCGGTACTGGTTGCCAGACACCATTAAAAACTGCGCACCAGTGGCCCTGCATTGTGGCCCTTGACTTACTTTGCACTATGTTCCTGGTTTACACAAACCGAAGAACCTAACCCAGTTGATAGGGTCACCTGTGCACAGGAAACCAGTGCTGGACTAATCACACAATACGTGATTCATATCCAGGGACCAGCCTCACCAGCCCCCTGGTGCATTAAATTGCCCTGGTCTAGGCCTCTGAAGGCTATATCCGTAATTACATAAATACATTCTTCTGTACCCCTTGAGAGTAGCCACTGCTTGGTCATGCGCTCTTGAGAAAGACCTGCACCTGTATGGTGTAGTGGTATCAGGACAACCATTTGGACCCTGATTAGTTCAAATTAAAATAAAACCAGTAGTCAGTATAGTAAATTGTAGCACTGCAGGGGTGGTTGTAGACCCTGAGTGCACATTTTGTACATATGTTCCCAAGCAAGTGACAGGCCAAGACCTCCCTCACTTACGTACAAGTACAAAATAGGAGATACAAATAATGATACCTTTTGGGACGTTGTCACAGGTGATCTTGATCCAAACGACGCAAGTTTTAGTTCATCAGAAAGGGAATCCACATCATCATCATCATCATCACAATCAACAAACTCTATCACAGAGGAACAACACCAGTGGGAACCAGCACCATTTCCCATTCTAGTACCCAACCCAGCCACCTTAAACCCAAACCTACTATTCAACTCCAATGCCAATTTCATTGGAGAACCCACACCACCTATTTCATCACCTTCCCCCCCGCTCACACCATCACCTACATCACCACCACCAAACTATCACAGTATGGCGGCACCCCAGGAAATGACATCAGCAGAATTGCTAAACCTCCTCAATGCACAAACTGCAACAATCCAAGCCCTACAAACCCAGCTGACACAGCTACAAACAAATGCTGCACAGGCCACTGTGGCTGCAGCAGCACACACACCTCCTCCTGCCAACATTGTTAATATACCGCCAGGGATGGTATTCAATATTCCTGGGATTGGTAATGGCAGATTGTCTAGAATAAATGTAGCCAAACCTCTGGTCTTTTCCAGAAAAATGTCAGAAGTGACAAATTTCATCAATGCATGCCAACTCTATATCCAATTAAAGATGCCAGAATCCGATGAGGAGGAATGGATCTTATTGATCATCTTGTACATGACGGAAGGCTTTGCCACAGATTGGAAAGACAATCTGTTGGAACAGATGGCCAACAATGAAGAAGGGATTCTGCAAATGGCGGAACAGTTATTCAGACAGATCAGAAGGGACTTTGGTGACACCGATGAGCAGTCATCAAAAATCTCGGAGATGCGAACCATGACACAAGGGTCCAGTACGTGTGAAGAGCATGCACAAAAATTTAAAAAGGTATCACAAGGAACCAGATACCTGGGAAGAGCTCTTATCAAAGAGTTCAAGCGAAGTTTGAATACCAGACTCCAAAAAAGGATAATGGAGGCCGACGAGGTACCTGAAACCATCAAAGGGTGGTACAAGAAAGCAGTGAAGCTAGATCGCCAATGGAGACAGGTGAAAGCTGAGGAGAAGTACTACTCCTCGCAGACCAGTAGCTCCGCCAATAGGAGTGAAGGAGCATCCAAAGGCCCGGATATGGCAAAGCTGGTAGCCCCTGGCCAGCCCAAACCCCAATGGAGATTCGGATTGGGATCAGCAAACCAGGGACAATTGGGAGCTGGAGCCTCTGCGAGTTCAAGTAGTACAGCAAATTGGCCAGACCCTAACACAATGGACGTCAATCAAAATCAAAGACCACCAATCAGATGCTATAAATGCGGCAAGATCGGACACATCTCTAGAAACTGCAGATCAGGACTTGATATTTGCACAATGATGTTTGACAAAATGAAGGAGTACTTCAAGAAAGGAGAAGAAAATTTAAAAGAGGAAGAGAGTCAGTAGGTCCCATACTGGACTCTCGAAATAGATATGCTGTATTAGATAAATTGGTAGATAGTGCACAGCCCCTTGATATAGCGCCTAGCACTGACTGGGTTGATGCAAGAATGATCTCAGAGGTCTCAAGGACTTCTGAGACATTCCCACAAGAGGCAAACTCCCAGGTGAAACACTGTGATATAGCGCACGGCACTGAAAGTGTCACTCCCAAGGAGTGTGGCAGGGTGGCAGAACCTGTGCTTAATTCCTCATTACCAAATACAGTAGTACAAGTATCTACAAAGGGACAAAAGGACTTAAAAGGAAAGTGGTGTGATATAGCGCTTGGTGCTGAAACTGCTTGTCCAAAACAAGTATTAAAAAAGGGAGAAAAGGAGTTTTTAATTAGGTCAATTGGGCAGAAGGATGAGATCCTGATGGAAATCGGGTTGGAAAGGATGGACACACATGAACAAACTCAGCAAACCGTGTTGCTTGATTCAGGAGCAACAGGATTGTTCATGCATGCTGCATATGCAAAAAGGATGGGCTTTAAACTCATACCCTTGGAACACCCCATTCAAGTGCGGAATGTGGATGGAACAAACAATGAAGGAGGAATGATCACCCATGAAGTTGATCTCCTCTTATCTTATCAAGGGCACAAGGAACAAGCTATGTTTGAAATATGCGAACTAGGAAAAACCAACGTAATCATTGGATCGACATGGTTATGAAAACATAACCCAGAAATCAATTGGGAAATGGGTCAAGTCAAATTGACACATTGTCCACGAAGCTGTGGACATGGCAAAAAGAATGGACCAAGAAGTGGGAGCAAAAGGTCCGATCAGCAGAACACTGGCGTGTTCTAGAATACCTGTGGGAGCAAGAAGAAGAACTAGACTTCGTGCATTGGCTTGAAGAAAAAGAGGAAAGTGAGAAACACCTTACGTACATGGAACAGATGAAACACCCAGGCCAATACCAGTATGGGGATAAGTACCCATTCTTACCAATATTCCCATCTGCATCTGCTGGACCAAAAGCCAGATCAATAACACAAATACAGGAATTGACAAAACTCACAGCCAAGGAGATGGTGCCCAAACAGTATCATCAGTACCTCAAAATCTTTGAGAAAGGAGCCTCAGAGCGTATGCCAGCCAGGAAGCCTTGGGATCATGCAATTGATACCAAACCAGGCTATCAGCCCAGAAAAGGGAAAGTCTATCCCCTATCCCCAGATGAGCTACAGGAAGTATGGAACTTTGTGGATGATCAATTAGCAAAAGGGTACATTTGGCCCTCTAAATCACCACAAACGTCACCTGTCTTCTTTGTAAGCAAGAAAGATGGAAAAAAGCGGATGGTACAGGACTACTGATACCTAAACGAGTGGATGGTTAAAAATAACTACCCACTACCACTAATATCTGAGCTCATAGATCAAGCAGGGAGTGCCAAATACTTCACTAAGCTAGATCTTAGATGGGGTTATAATAACGTATGGATCAAAAAAGGTGATGAATGGAAAGCTGCATTCACTACCCCTGAAGGTTCTTTTGAACCAGTAGTAATTGTTACGGTCGATGTCCACAACGTCGTTCAGCGTCCAAGTCTACAGCGACAAACAGAGTCTCGGTCTGTTCCCAATCACTGGACGAGGGTTCTAGGCACTAAGTCTGACGATGACGAAGGCTAGAGAGAGAGCAAGGAGAGTGGTTGAGGCGACGAGCAAAAGAGCGTTCAAGTTATGGATATGATTCAACTAAGTTGGAACTAAAGAACTACGGTACATGAGAGGGGTTTATATATGTTTAAGAGAACAATAAGAATATAAGGGGAAAGCGCATAGCTATCTGAGAAAGGAAAGATGAAGGTAGCTATGAAAGGAGATAACGTCCAAGGCGTAACTATGGGTTTGTAACAAGTAAATGTAGTCCACTAACAAAGGGAAAAGAGAATTGTAACATTACCCCCTTTGTATGCGAGAAGTCACCGACTTCTACCAGCCAGAAGCAGTCCAGCCATGGTCCGTTCTGGACTCAGCCCACTTGACCGCGTTGTCTAATTCTTTTGTAGAAGTCTCCACCTTCCATTTGAGCACCTCGGCGGCACGATGCAGATTTTGAGCGTTTCGTAGGAATGAATTGCGTTCCTCATAAGTCATTTCATGAGGGTCAATGGTGAGGGTGAGCGCGGCGAGATTGTCGGTGGCGGAGGAGAGGTTGGTGATGGAACATGTGGCGGCGGCGAGGGCATCAGCGACGACGGTGAGCGTGGTATTCCTCTTGACGAATTGGGCAAAGTGCGGGAGGTGGTGATCATCGGGATATACCTGGGGAAGCAGGGTGGCAGGGTGAATATGTAAATCGTCATCCTCGAAGTGGACGACAGTGGTGTTTTCAACGAGGATCTCGAGCGGGAGATCCGGAATGGCGAGGAAGGGTGAGAAGGCGGCGGCGGTTTCTTCGATACGCCAGTGAGCGCAGGAGAGGAGTGCCAAGGCGATGAAGTAGGTGGTGAGGGCGAAGAAGGTGAACATGGTTTCTAGTTGCGAGGTAGGTTGGGTGTTGGGCAGTGACACTTGGAAATTTATGTGGATGCCAGGTCGCTGATTTCCGCATCTGAAGGCCAATTTTCTGTATTTAGTGGATCTTCGATTGCAGGGTCGGTGAGGAGTTCTCATTCCTCTCTGATGAACTTGGTTAATGCATTTAAATGTTCGATCCCTGATGTCATTGTTGGGGTGATTAAGAATCTTCTGATTCGCCTAATAATATCCGCTATTACCCCTGCCATTGCGGTAGACAAGTAATCAAGTTTGTCGAGGATGTCTTCCATGAGAATGCGAGGCCTTCCTGGTATTCTGATTCCTCGGCTGATTAACCAGATTTGTGCGCTACACTCCCGTATTTGTTTAGTGATCTCGTCCATCTGCTTGTATTCTTCCGGACATAGCAATCTTCCATGGGCACTCTTATAAACGTCGCTGTTTCTGATGGCTCGAAGTTGGTATGCAGGTGGATCCTTGTTGTAGTGAGGTAGATCGTCGGCTGAAAATCGTAGGTTGTGGTACTTTGGGAGGTAATTCTGGATATCGTTGCAGGGGAACTCTGTTGTTCCTGAAGGGTTCTTTTGGTGACGGTGATCAAGTCGGGGGGTGCAATAGTATTGTGTGACTAACACCACAGGTCGGGTAAGTTTTCCTGGCAGGTTCGGTGCTCTGGGGGCGTGTTGTAAAGGGAGGTATTGTATGTGGGTATAGATGGTCTTTTCTTTAAGAGCTATAGTGTATCGAGAGAGTGTTGAGCAGTTCCGTTTTGTATAGTAGTAGTTTTGTTTCAAGATGTGGCGGTTTCTGTATCACGTCATGGTTCAGAGGTGTCGACGTTGTTGATATTTAGACAAGATATCAGTGGCGTTTGCAAGATTGCGAGTGGGTTCCCAAGAATTATCATTCGATCCATAGCCTTTCCATTTAACTAGGTAATGGTAGCCTGCGCCTCGTTTCCTATGGGCTAGAATTGCCTCTACCTCGAATTCCTCTTGTCCATTTACGAGATCAGGGGGTGGTTTCACATAGTTCAGCCCATGCGCAGTTGTTTCCCTGTACGGGGTAAGGAGTGACGCATGAAACACAGGGTGAATGCGCCATTGTTTCGGAAGTTTCAATTTGTATGTCACTGGTCCCATCACTTGTTCGATTTCGAAGGGTCCTTCTCGTTTTGGTGCTAGCTTTCTAGACTGATATGGTATGTGAAGATTTTGGTTCTCAAGCCATACTTTGGTACCCTTTTCAAATCGTATTGCTCTGTCCTTGCGTCGTCTTGCCACTAGTTGTCTTGCTAGTTCATGTGCTGCTAGTGCTTCTTCTCTGGCTTTCCTTAGGAACTGAAGGCGCTCTTCTGCTGCTGGCGTGGTCATTTGTGTAGTAGCTGTGGGAAGCGCAACAGGGTCCGTTCCATACATTAGTCTGAATGGGGAAGTTTTGATAGTGTCATGATGTCGGTTATTGTGAGCAAACTCGGCTATTGGGAGAAGCAGTTTCCATAGATGCGGTTCATTGGAGCAGAACATTCGAAGGTAGACTTCTAGTTCCTGGTTGACTCGTTCTGTTTCTCCGTCGGTTTGGGGATGGTAGGCTGTGCTCATTCTATGATCAATTCCTAATGCTTTTCGTATTTCCTGAAATACTTTTGCAGAGAACTGTGGTCCTCGATCCGAAATCAAAATGTCAGGTAGGCCAAACCGTTTGAAAATTTCAGAGACGTAAAGTTCTGCGGTGCCCAGAGTGTCGATTGTCTTCTTGCAAGGTGTGAAAATTACCCCCTTTGTAAGACCATGGTCCACTGTGACCAGGATTGAGTCAAAGCCATCGGAAAGGGGTAGATCAGTGATGAAAACAAGGGTTACTTGCTGAAAGGGGCGGGTTGCTTTCGATGAAATTGGGTGAAGGGCTGGTACATTCAGATGTGTGTTAATCTTCATCTGCTGACAGAGAGCGCATCCTTCTATCCATTCCCTGACATGTTTGAACATTCCAGGCCACCAGTAATCACGCTTAAGGAGTTCAAGGGTCTTTAATCGTCCAGGGTGACCTGATGATCGTGCTTTGTGCGTTTCCTTAATCAATCTAGTTCGTAATCCATCTTGGTCAGGGATGTAGGTTTTGCCAAGATAGTGAATAATGCCATTGGTATAAGACCAATCTTGTATGTTCGATTTGATCAGTGGGGCGCGGTGCGTGGTGATAACTTCTATTAGAATGCGTCCGAAATCGTCTTTTGACATTGCTTTCTGAATCTCTGTGGCTAGATCTTCCGCAATAAGACGAATAAAGCGATCCTCTGGCAGGACTATGACGTCTTCTTGTAATTCACTATTTCCCATATGATCAGGGCGTCAGGATAGGGCATCTGCTTCAAACATTTTCGTGCCAGGGACGTGCTCGATGCGTAGATCAAATTCTGATAATAGGGATGACCATCTAGCTTGTCTGGGCGTTAAGCATTGGGTGATTCGGTAGTAGGATAGATTCTTGTGGTCGCAATGAACTACAGTGGTGTGGGGTGACCCGTGTAACAAATGTCTCCAGGTCATCAATCCTTTGATAATTGCCAAGAGTTCCCGATCATAGATCTGGTAATTCTGCTCCGTTTGTGTTAATGCATGTGAGATAAATCCGCAGGGGTGTAGAGATCCTGTTTCATCTGCTTGTTTCAAGACTGCTCCTATTGCCTTATTTGATGCGTCGGTTTGGAGGATAAAGGGTCGAGTAGGATCTGGCATTAATAATACTGGCATAGATGCAAATCGTTTCTTTAGAATTTCAAAAGTGTTGTTCCGTTCAGTGGTCCAGTCAAATGGTTCTGTTTTCTTAGTGAGGTCGGTAAGTGGTTTAGCGATGGCAGCAAAATTTCCAATGAAACGTCGGTAAAAGTTCCCAAATCTGAGGAATGATCGGACTTGTTTGACAGTGGTAGGGACTGGCCAATCGGCTATCCCTGCTAACTTTATCGGGTCCATCTGAATGCGTCCAGGGGTGATGATCATTCCTAGGAATTCGACTTCCTGCGTGGCGAACTTGCATTTTTCAAGTTTCAGGAATAGATCGTTATCTTGTAGCCATTGTAAAATTCGTCTTGTCCGCTCCTCCAGTTGCTCTAATGTTTCTGCGCAGATTAACATGTCGTCCATGTAAATGATCAGCCATCCTTCGTTGATCATGTCCCTAAAGTATTCATTCATCATAGTTTGAAAGGTTGACGGCGAGTTGCATAATCCAAAGAACATTACTGTTGGTTCATAGAGTCCCCAATTAGTGATAAAGGCTGCTTTCCATTCGTCTCCCTTCTTGATGCGAACATTGTTGTATCCCCATCGGAGGTCTAATTTGGTGAAATATTTGGCGCCTCGTAACTTAGTCATGAGATCGGAAACAAGGGGAAGGGGATATGCGTTTTTGATGGTCCATTCATTCAAGTATCGGTAATCTTGACAGGGTCGAAGTGCTCCACTTTCCTTTTTTGCCACAAAGAAGAACGGTGACGCCTGTGGTGATGTGGATGGTTTAATGTATCCTTTCTTGAGTTGTTCATCAATCCATTTGTCTAACAGCCCTTGTTCCTTGACCGACAGAGGATAAAGTTTACTAGCTTTTGGAACAAAGCCTTCCTTTGTGTTGATTGCGTGATCCCATGGTCGACTGGATGGGAAGCATTCTGATGCCTTTTTGTCAAAGATGGTGCGCCATTGCTCATATTCCGTAGGTAATGCGGTGGATGGTTCGTCTTTCTTTAGCCTATGCTCTAGTTCCTGTGATGCGGACATCTTAACTCTAATCCAGTAGTCATCTTCACCCCATTGCTGGGAATTGAGGGCTAGCTGCCAGATTGCTTTTGACGATGTGTCCAGATCTCCAATTGTCAGAGATTTCTCTCACCAGTTGATGATCGGGTTATTTTCTTCTAACCATGGTATTCCTAGAATCATTTGTTGATCGCCTAGCTTAGTGATCCAGAACCAATTGATAAATTGCTGTCCTTCGATCATGTAGCATATCTTGGTTCAATGTGTGATCATTCCTTTCACATTTACTGTTCCATCTGCATTTCTAACTTTGATTGGTTTCTTAAGTCGTTCTTTCCTGAGCTCCTCCACTGCTCCTTCATCTACAAAGTTTCCTTCTGCTCCACAATCGATTAGGGCAGATGTTCCAGCGGGTAAATTGGTTGATTTGATAGTTAATGAAATGCGCTTGTCATTGTTGGATAATACTATTACAGAATCAAGCGCTAACTGTTCAGATCTCAATAATAAGGAAGGGCCAACCGCTGAGTGACGCTTCCTAACTAAAAACCCTCGTTCTCAAATTCGTTTAAGAGGGCATTCTTCTCTTCAGTAGACATTGCCGAAAAGATGGCTCTAATTTTCTTTGCTGGTTCGTCCTCTTCCTTCTGTTGTTCCTCAGTGACGGAGCAAACAGCTTTGTTCTGATAAGAAGACCTGGATGAAGACGCATCATTGCGTCTCGGGCAGTTCCTGGAGATGTGTCCCTGTGTTCCACATCTGAAACACTTGCCAGTCTTTCGATATTCCTCCTTTTGATCGTCTGTCAATCGGCTAGGGGTCGTAGTATTTATAGCTTGGATTGTTCCGGACCAATTGTTGTTTTGATTGAAACGTGTTCCAGATCCATCATTAGTTCTCCTGTTTCCTTGTCCTGTCATGTCCCAAGCGTTATGGTGATCCTCAGCTTTATCATAGGCTTCTTGCATCGTTTTAATCTTTCTTTGGTCCTGTAAGATCGTTCTAGCAAGTTCTAAGGGTAATCCTTTGACAAATGCCTGCAACTGAGCAGGTATTCCAGTAAGTCCAGAGGTTCCTATATCCATGCAAAACTTCCTGATGTACTCTGGGACTGAAACGCCGTTTCCAACTCTTAATTTGGATAAATTGTTCAGGGCTCAAAGGGCGCTGTTGACTTCTCCCCAGTCATTGATGAAACGTGTTTCAAACGCTTCATAATCGCTCCATTTGAACGTGGCTGTGGTACTGCCTCTGTTGTCATTCAACTCGCTTCGGATAATAGTTTTCCAGTCGTCTAATTCTGGTCCCATGCATGCGAGCGCATACCTGACTTTCTTTTCGTCTTTTCCTTCATAGTTTTGTTCATTGAGGGTAAAGTAGTCCTCGAGCTGTCCTAAAAATGACCTTGCTTCGATTTGTTTGCCTGTAAAGGGCTGTATTGGTTGTGGTTTGATATCTCCTTTAGAGCCTGCACTGGTTTCAGACGCCATTCTCGGTTCAGGAGTGATTGGTGGTTCGGGGTTAATTGGTGGTTCAGGGGTTGGTGTTCTGGTGATCGGTTTCGGTTCTGGAGTAGGGGTTCTACTCGGAGTTCTGGGTGTCGGAGATGGGGGTGGTCCTTGTTTCGAGTAATCTGTATCAAATGGGTTCTCCTCAAGCTTGGCTTGTTTGATTTGTAATAATTCCTCCCACTCTGCTAAAAGACTGGCTGTGATTCCGTGTCGGTTGCTGTCTCTAAAGAATCTTCTGTAGAGGGTCCTTCCTGGTTCGTTTTCTGGTTCCTTGACAAGGTAGAGCGGTTCTCCTTGTATTTCACTACCCCAGTCTAGGTAGATTTGATCGGGTAAATCGGATTCAGATACTCCTGAGTAGAAGTCTCCTGAAAAGTATTCGTTCAGGACTGGTTCGTTTTGTTTCCGCCCTTCTGTAACAAAGTACCAGGTTCGCTGGTAGAGAAAAACTTCTTGTCGTTCAAGGTAGTATTTCCCCTTATAGGTGACAGATCCATTTGGGGGTCGTTCCTGAGAGCTGCGGGTCTCAATGGTGTCGGCTAGGGATGATACCCTGAGCTAGTCCTGAGTTCCAACTTATGTTACGGTCAATGTCCACAACGTCGTTCAGTGTCCAAGTCTACAGCGACAAACAGAGTCTCGGTCTGTTCCCAATCACTGGACGAGGGTTCCAGGCACTAAGTCTGACGATGACGAAGGCTAGAGAGAGAGCGAGGAGAGCGGTTGAGGCAACGAGCAAAAGAGCGTTCAAGTTATGGATATGATTCGACTAAGTTGGAACTAAAGAACTACGGTACATGAGAGGGGTTTATATACGTTTAAGAGAACAATAAGAATATAAGGGGAAAGCACATAGCTATCTGAGAAAGGAAAGATGAAGGTAGCTATGAAAGGAGATAACGTCCAAGGCGTAACTATGGGTTTGTAACAAGTAAATGTAGTCCACTAACAAAGGGAAAAGAGAATTGTAACAGTAATGTTCTTTGGGCTAACCAACTCGCCAGCCACCTTCCAAGCAATGATGAATGACATTTTCCGCAACATGATCAACGCAGGAAAAGTCATTGTCTACATTGACAACATACTCATCTTTACCAAAACAAAAAAGGAGCATGATGCAATTGTACAACAAGTCTTGCAACAATTGAAAGAAAACAATCTGTATGTAAAACCAGAAAAATGTGTTTGGTGTGTGGAAGAAGTTGAATTCTTGGGGGTTGTCCTTGGACCCAAAGGAATTCAGATGGACACAAAAAAGGTCGAAGCTATTGTTAACTGGCCAGCACCTTCTTGTGTCAAAGATGTACAAAGGTTCCTAGGCCTTGCCAATTACTATAGGCACTTTGTACAAAACTTTGCCAAAATTGCACGACCTTTACATGACCTAGTTAGAAAAGATAAAACATGGGAATGGATGGAAGTCCAAAATAAGGCCTTTCAAAGCCTAAAAAAAATATTCACAGAGCAACCCTTGTTAGTTGCCCTGGATTCAGATAGGAAGTTCAGGGTGGAATCAGATGCATTGGACTATGCTACTGGTGGCGTACTATCTATGCTTTGTAAAGACAACAAGTGGAGGCCAGTGACTTATCTATCAAAGTCACTCAATGATACTGAGCGCAATTACAACGTCCATGATAAAGAAATGCTAGGCATTATGCATTGCCTGGAAACATGGCATCACTATTTAGAGGGAGTGCGTGAACAGTTCGAAATATGGACTGATCACAAAAACCTCGAGTACTTTATGAGCACCAAAAAACTAAATCACAGACAGGCCAGATGGGCTTTGTACCTAAGCCGATTTAATTTTGTCTTGCACCATAAAGCAGGTGTTACCATGGGAAAGGCCGACTCTCTGTCCAGGAGGCCAGACCATAAAAAGAGGGTGGATGATGACAACAAGGACGTCATGCTCCTCAAACCAGATTTTTTCAGAATTGTGGCACTACGTCATGGACACGTGTTTATTCACAGCTCAGAGAAAGAACTATTAAACAAAATTTGACACTCTGAAGCATGAGATGAAACCATAGTAAAACCAGTAGAAGCCATGAAAAAAGCTGGTGTTAAAACACTAAACACTCAAGAATGGGAAATTGAACAAGGACTCATCCTCTGGCAAGGGAAAGTCTATGTACCTAAAGATGAAAAACTGCAGATGGAGATAGTCTGCTTACATCACGATACACCCATTGCTGGACATGGAGGACAGTGGAAGATGATTGAACTCATCACAAGGAATTACTGGTGGCCTGGAATCACCAAATTTATCAAAAAATACATTAGTGGATGTGACAAGTGCCAGCGGAACAAGAATTTCCCTGAGCCACCCACTGGAAAGCTAATGCCAAATTTGGCACCAGCTCAGCCTTGGACACACATTTCGGTGGACTTCATCACAAAATTACCAGAATTGCATGGTCATAATGCAATTTTAGTAGTATGTGACAGGATGTCAAAAATGGCGCATTTTATTCCCACATCAGAAGAAACTTCAGCTCAAGGACTAGCCACACTATTCAGGGACCATGTATGGAAACTTCATGGACTCCCTGAATCTATAATCTCAGATCATGGTCCACAGTTTGCTGCACAAATGATAAAAGAGCTGAATCAAATGCTGGGTATCAGTACGGACCTGTCCACAGCATTCCATCCACAAACAGATGGACAAACAGAGCGAATGAACCAGGACTTGGAACAGTACCTGAGGATCTTTGTGGATCATAGACAAGAAATGTGGTCTGGATGGTTAGCTATTGCTGAATTTAGTTACAACAACAAGATTCAGGCATCAACCAAACAGACACCATTCTTTGTTAATTATGGAAAACACCCCAGAATGGGAATAGAACCTAGAAGGGAAGGAAGTCACCCAGCAGCAGCCAAATTTGCTCAAAAAATGAAAGAAATTCACGAGGAAACTCAAGCTGCTCTGCGAAAATCACAGGGTGACATGAAGCTATATGCAGATAGACACAGATCCAACGCACCAGAATACAAAGTTGGAGATAAAGTATGGCTGTCAACCAAAGACTTAAGGTTAACAGGGCAACCAACTAGGAAATTGGTGGAAAGATGGATTGGGCCATACGCAATCAAGAAAATAGTGTTGCCAAATGCAGTAGAGCTGGACCTACCTGTTTCTCAACAAATCCACCCTGTGGTAAACGTCTCACGAATTCGCCCTTGGAAACAACTGATGAAAGGGCAAAAAGCACAACCTCCACCACCAATTGAGATAGACAGTGAAAAGGAGTACGAGGTGGAAGAGATAATCAATGTAAGATTAAAAAGAAATAAAATGGAGTACTTGGTTAGGTGGAAAGGATACACTGCCAAGCATAACTCATGGGAACCCCTGGACAATTTACAAAATGCAAAAAGAAAAATAAAAAACTTTTACAATAGAAACCCTGGAGCCATCAGAAGGCTTGACAAAGCAACCTTTGACAGGTTGGCTTTCAGACCCTACGAAAACTTCATGCAATCCTCGAACAAAATAGTGTCCAAAATCGATATTAACGCAGTAGCACCAGCTGCAAAGTGGGAACAAAACTGGCAGAAATGGAAAGGGAACAAGGGCTTAGATTCCCTTATAGAACCTGAAGATACCAAAGGGCCATGTCAATGCAACATGTGCCTGCATCAATTGCATGATATAGTGCCCCGCGTTGAAACAATTGGAGACCTTACTCCACCTTCCTGCCCACTCTCACCCATTATCGAGGAATTAGAAGAACCATTCATGATAGAGCGCAATGCGCTGAAGGATGACAAAGAAGTCTAAATTTGTCTGGAAGCCAAATCTTAAAAAGGGGGTACTGTCATAACCAACTGAAAAGCTTTGCATTTTTCACTAAGTCATTTTCCTTTTATTATTTATTTTCTTCATATTATATCAACTTATGCTGACTAAGCAAGCACCTATCACTTGGCACTTAGATAATGCAGTAGATAAGATACCGGAGCATGGTGTTGATGACTCATTACTATTACTACATGCACAGTTGTCTTACTCATACAAGTACTATATTTAGAATAGGGCTTAGGGTAGTGCACAGACCACCTGTCGTAGTATATAAGGAGTGCAATTCAGCACCCAGAGTCCTCAGTTGAGTTCTCTCAGGTTTATTCCCTCCTCTCCTCTCCTCTCCTCAGTTCTCTGTTGGGGCTCCTAGGCATCATGCCAGAGGTTTCCTGATACTTGTGCTCATGGAACTAGCCATGATACATGATTGGTATCCTGAGACTGTGCATCCTTGATACACGGCACCCCCCTGTGTTGTCTTCAGGTGTTTTCCCACCCTTTTCCACTGTGCCAGCTGCCATTCCCCCCAACCCACTATCCTGGGGCAGGATGGCACTTACACTGAGCACAGTTGTATTGCCTGAGATGCGACCTGTGAAAAAGAAACAAAAACAAACTCCATACTGGATCCATTGACTGATGCACTCTGCTGAGCAACTTGAGCTGTTGTGTTGATGATGCCTTGAATGGTTGCACAGCTAGTGCCTGAGTTTGTAGTTGCCTGTGACGCTGGCATAGTGGTCATGGTTCGCAGTTGGTAGTCGATACCTGTGTGAGGTGATCCTTGAAGGCTCTTGATTATGTTACAAGGTCAGTAGACCAGGTTGCACAATCAGAGGGCAAGAAGAAAGAAAATGGAAACTCTGTAGTTCTGTCTATGACAGTGACTATCAAGAGCCTGGGGGTTCTCAGGCTCTAACTACTACTATATATCCCTTGCGTCATGGCCCCCTCATGTATACCTCCCCTTAACCACATGCCCTGCTGATATAAGCTAGGGTGCTACCATGGGTGTCTGTCCATCATGCATGTCACTCGCTGTGACATGAATCCATCAAATCATAACAATTAGAGCAAATAATGAACATTTTACAACACCCCAGTTCATTTCCTGTGAAAATGAAAATAGCTCATTTGCCAATGTATTTAACCAACTTGGATGTTGGGATGAAGAGCAAAAATTATTGGATGATTTAACAGAAATCTGCACTTATCAACATGGACCTGACCATCCCCACACCCTTGCCAGCATGAGTAGCAGGCTTATTGTATTCCAATCAGGGAATATTTGAAGATGCAGAGAAGCTGGTAATATCTGTTCTGGAAGGTCACAAAATAAAGCTTGGAGCAGACCATCCAAGCACTCTTAGGAACATGGGAAATCTAGGTTCAGTGTATTATAATCAAGGAAATTTTGAAGATGCAGAGAAGCTGTGGATGTCTGTTGTGGAAGTTCAGAAAACAAAGCTTGGAGCAGACCATCCAAGCACTCTTATGAATGTGGGAAATTTAGGCTTATTGTATTCCAATCAAGGAAATTTTGAAGATGCTGAAAAGCTGTTGATGTCTGTCATCGAAGTTCAAAAAGCAAAGCTTGGAGAAGACCATCCACACATTCTGAAAAGCATGAGTAGTTTAGGTATATTATATTCCAATGAAGAAAATATGAAGATGCAGAGAAGCTGTTGATGTCTGTTGTGGAAGTTCAAAAAGCAAAGCTTGGAGCAGACCATCCACACACTCTCAAAAGCATGGGCAGTCTAGGTTTACTGTATTCCACTGAAGGAAAATATGAAGATGCAGAGAAACTGTTGATGTCTGTTGTAGAAGTTCAGAAAACAAAGCTTGGAGAAGACCATCCACACACTCTTGGAAGCATAAACAGTCTAGGCTTATTGTATTTCAATCAAGGAAAACATGAAGATGCAGAGAAGCTGTGAATGTATGTTATGGAAGTTCAGAGAACAAAGCTTGGAGAAGATCATCCAGACACTCTTGTTAACATGGAGAATCTAGGCATATTGTATTTCAATCAAGGAAAATATAAAGATGCAGAGAAGCTGTGGATGTCTGTCATTGAGGTTCAGACAGCAAAGCTTGGAGTAGACCATTCACACACTCTTGGAAGCATGGGCAATCTAAACTCAGTGTATTTTAATGAAGGAAAATATGAAGATGCAGAGAAACTGTTGATGTATGTTGTGAAAGCTCAGAAAACAAAGCTTGGGGAAGACCATCCACAGACTCTCAGAAGCACAGGATATCTAGGCTTATTGTATTCCAATCAAAGAAAATATGAACAGAGAAGCTGTTGATGTATGTTGTGGAAGTTCAGAAAACAAAGCTTGGAGCAGACCATCCACACACTCTTTGTTAACATGGAGAATCTAGGCATATTGTATTCCAATCAAAAAGAATATGAAGATGCAGAGAAGCTGTTGATATCTGTCATGAAATTTAAGAAAGCAAAGCTTGGAGCAGACCATCCAAGCACTCTTAGAAGCATGAGGAATGTAGGCTCAGCACATTTCAATCAAGGAAAATGGCAAGATGGAGAAAAGCTGTTGATGCATGTTATGGAAGTTCAGAAAGGAAATCTCAGATCATGCCATCCAGACATTCTGGAAAATACAATCAGATTGATAATAATATACATGATAAAAAGGGACTGGGATAATGCAGAGAAACTACAGGTGAATTGTTGGAGGCATTCAAATCATTAGTTGGGCAAGACCACCTAGACACTCTTGAAATTATGGCACTCCAGGCTATGATCTTCTTGAAACAAGGAAAACTTCATTTGGCAGCATTGTTACCTCCTCCAGTTATTGACAAGTTGAAGGATGCTTTTGGATCTCAGCATTTAACCATAATCACATTCATGCAAATCTTGCATAAATTAAGGCATGTGCTGAACTTACCCACAGTGAGTGGTATATCCACCTGATTTATCTTCTAACTGGTGTTTAGACAGATAATGTTGCCCAAAAGTAGGGCTAAGATCCATACTTATGTCTTACACATCTATGAAGATTTTGACTTTGAAATTATTTTTTTATATTTCCATTGTGGTACTAAATAGATGTATGACCTGCATTTACTTTGAATGATACCACAATAACATGTGTTTTGTGCACTAACAAAGTGAGCTGCTCAATTCTATATACATATGTATGTTTATCTATTCAGCTATCAATCAAGCAGTCACTATCAGATTGTCCATTGCAATAACTAACAGCTGATCAAGTGAGTGCCATACTGCAAGTAATGTGGCAATATACTTGTGTGAACTATATGAGATGGTATATATATCACTGCTGGATCAACTCTTGCCCATTGTTCCTGAATTTGACAAGCTCTTGCTTCCAGGGTTCCCAGTCTTGGCCATACTTTCTGAGCAGGTTTGCTAGTTCTTCTCTCTGTTCCCTCTGAACCAAACAAGAATCAAGAATATGACATGATATTTCACTGTCAAGCAAATAACTTACAATATTCCATGGCTCCTCGCCACCATATACATCAGTGAATAACTCTTTGAGTTCGAAGCGCTTGAGAGACTCGGCACGCTGGAATGACTTTAAGACATCTCCGCGGAGTCGTGACTTGAGTTGCTCCTCCTCTTCAGCATTCCACCAGCCACGCGATTCCATGAAGAGTCGGAAGCGCATGATAGGATTATCAATCCGTTTACGGTCTTCGACTTCGGACCGTGGACGATACGCGAAGGAGTCGTCGGACGTTGAATGGTGTCCCACTCTATGGACAAGGGTGAGAGCGAGTGAGCTCCACGTTACGGTCAGTCATACCGATATGTCATGGCTTCCATAAGAACGGCACGCCCTTGTTCCAGACACCGTTTCCTGGCCTCCCTGGTTGCAGTGAGAACGGCCAATACATCATTTCCATCGACACGAATGGTGTCTATGCCATAACCAGGGCCACGGGCCGCTATACCATCTCCATGATATTGTTCCGTGCTTGGAGTGCTGATGGCAAAACCGTTATTGCGGACGAAGAACAATGTTGGAGATGGGACTGTCGATGCCAAGAGGAGACCTGCATGGAAATCTAGAGCAGAATTAAATGTGAGGACGAGATCGTTGACAGGCTGACCTCCTTCTGATGCAGCTCCTTCGCCAAAGTAGCAAGCTGCAATGGAACTTCTACCGGGTGTTCGACGTAATGCATATCCGACACCCGCAGCTTGGGGTATCTGAGTTGCAAGAGGCGATGAGATAGTCAAAAAGTGGTGTGCTGGCGAGCCCAAATGCTATTATGGGAGATGAGACGTGCTCAACGTAGCTGGTAGAATAGTACTTACGACTGGCATTTGCCTCCCTTTACCTGCGGCGTCTTCTTCGTTTCCGAAACACTGGGCCATGACGTTGTCAATTCCGAAACCGCGCCATAAGAGTACGCCCATCTCTCTGTATTGACCTGGAGTGACGAGTCAATTCCTCTCCGAGGTGGCATGATGCTATTGCCATACTAACCCAATACCCTGTACCAGTTAGCAAGCCGACGAATGAACAATAGAGAAGCTCACTCGTCATCGTTCGCAAGTCCTGCAGCCGAGCCAATGATTGCAGCTTCCTCCCCATACTAAACCTTGCGTAAATCAATCCAGTAACAATTACACGATAACTTACGGCGGTCATCTAAACCGGTTCAGCATCCAAAACAATATAGTAGTTATGATGAACTAACGTAAAAGGATATTTTGCCTTGTCGCTGGACGTTGTACAAGATGTTGTCCATGGTTGGGAGGAGTACCATATGCTCGTAGAGCTTTCGTGCAAAATTCTGGTCTATCTACAGGACTGTCAGCACATGTGGTGTGCAACGAGGACCGACGTACATCTGGGACTTGAGCGCCCTGGATTGGTTGACCAACACCGTCGAGAATGCGGAAGGCAGGGATGGGCCCAAGTCCATCGTTCACAGAGTTGAAGAACTTGAGCTCTGGTGTGGCATTGAAGGGAGCCGAGGCAGTGTTCAGCTGCCTGGAGCGCTGGAGGAGACGACGTACGGAGGTCCGGATCATGGAAGAGTGTTACGTAGTGACGTCACGCAGGATCGACGTTGTTAAGTAGTCACTTAAGATCGGCAGTTGCGAACGGCCAGAGTCGCTGTCGATGCGGTTCATCCTCTGCCTGCTCGTCCTCGCGCTGCAGGCCTGCGCGTCCCATAGCTTCTCATTTACTTTTACTCTTTCTCCAGTCGCCCAGTGCGCACCCGTCTCATTCTCTTTCTCAGGCTCCCTAAACACGAGCGCCATCCCCACCACCATTTCTGTCATTCCATCCAACGCACAGGTCCTGCATATCGACATTCCACCTGGAATAAACATTTCTAATGGCCTTGGTGTTAACTTTTTTCCACTCCCCGAAAATACGACGTTCCTTGTCTCCCTAGATCGCAGTGCTACCTCTGTCGCTCCCGTCTCGGACTTTCTGACCGTTGGTCCCTCCAATGACACTTCATGCTTGGCCACCACTACATTGACCTCCCCCGACATCTTCCACTTCACCCAGAACCTATCCTCCTCCCAGCAGTTCTCAATATCCTATAACAGCTCTCTTGTGCACGGTGCTCCAACAGTACGACTATATCAACCCGATCGACTCTCTACGCCTATCGTAGTGAATTGCTCTGTCGCAGGAAATGCGACCTACCTACTACCAGCTCTAACTGGTAAATTTATACTCTCTGTTGAAGCCGACAGCGGCCTGCAGCAAACTTCAGCGCTTCAAAGCGGTGGTACGAATTTGGTCATTCTTGTTCCCGTTTGTCTCACTTTCTGGCTTCGTAGCATCCATCGCGCATTCTACGAAAAGTATAAGGTAACCTTTCACTTTTTTTATAAATGGAGTTTCCCGGCCAACCCCCCTTTAGTGTTCGCATCGCTATCGGAGTGTCTATCAGTATTGGAGTCATTGTTCTGATGGGAATTTCCATGGCCGCCTTCGTCGTTAAAGAACGAAGACGGACCAGGAATACCGTCTCTATGTTCCTGAAAGGCGAGAAAAGGGATAAGCCCCTACCACAATTGCCTGTCGACTCTGCTTCTATCCATATAACACCCATTCCAAATCCAACATACGTCACCGCGCAGACGCAGGATGTTGCCCCGTTCGACTCTTGGAATCGATCCAATTTAGGTGCGCAACATACGTCGCTCCAAGTTGGGTCTCTGGATATCGAGCGAATGCTCGATCGCGCCTCCACAGACTTCGCCCCCGTTCAAAGACATTACCAGAACCATGATGGGCCTGAGATGAGCCCCCAATCATCTTTTCTATATCTTAGCGAGCCAGATTCGGGCGAAGTTGTCTTGTCACCAACTGCAGCGCGGTGGTACAGACCTCCCTTTACTCTCCCTCCTCTTCGTCGACATTCACCTCTGGACGTGCCGACGGACTTGACGCCCGTCCGGCAATCGTTCAATTCTAGTTCTGTCGCCCGTTCGAGCCTTGCCAGTCGTGTCTTGAATCTGACGTCTTTGCCATTCGAAGGCCTCGACGATAGACCACCCAGCTCGGCACATGCTGAGGTGCAGCCTAGAAAATAGCTTGATCTGCCAATGCTAACAGCAGCATGTATGGTCGGAAGAATTTGTAGTCGTAAAGCTGGCATCTTTTCATATTTATTTGCGAAAAATGTATACATTAAAAACTCGAGCCACATTACTCTGAGATTGAAGAACCGTCGGTAAGGGAGAAGCCTGAATGTATGTGTTAATGTGTAGCACTATCAACAGGAGTTTGAACGGATGGATACTGTTACATTAGTGGTATTTCCGACGCATGTTAGCCCCGTGCGTCGGTCTTTGTAAGGCCTTGTAACACGGTATCATACTTTCACTCATTTGTCGGAAAGTTGTCCTACGCGAAGTGGCCTGTTTGCTTGAGGTGCAAACGCATCAGTCCTGGAAACTTCATGCTATACTATCAAAGGATAACCCACATCGGAGTCTATGGCCGTGGATTCAATGGTAGTAGTAGAATCGATGGTCTGGCTTGGAGAGGCGACGCTGCTCGTTAAAAGTTTGGTGCCCGCACGGAATGTGTTCCTCGAGAACCTGTCCACTCTATAGTCATAAAGATGGGTATTGAAACTCTTGTTCTTGTTTGTTCTTGTCGTTGTTAGCTGTGACGTGTGTTATACACCGTTGTTTGGCTGACTCGTCACAAAAGGTTTTTGATGGTAACAGCACGGCTTTTTTTGTTCAGGGTAACACATTGGAGCATGGACGGATTTTCCATAGAGTTCAAGAGTGCTGAAGATTTTCCACAGAACTTTCCAGAGGTACCCACCTCACTACTATTCCTCCCCACTACTTTGGAGGGTAATGGGCAGTGAACAAGTTGATTTGAAGAAGTGGTGCAACCATTGAGTGGTCAAAGCAGCAAAGTGGCAAAAGTGCCTCTCAGCTATTTCATAGCTTTCAAAGCTTGTCTGTCATGATGGCTTTGAAAGCATTTTAACTGTTCTCAGAGTGATTTTTGTTGAAGCAGAGTATGACAGGGGTGCAGTAGAATGAGTAGAGCTGGTGAGTAAATACTCACTTGTAGCTGTAGTTTAGCACTTAGGTCTGCTTGTGGCAATTGCCTAGTAGAGCAGAGAACTGAACTGTAGATTGACAATTACATACACAGGTATATATACTGTCTATCTACTTGTATGAGGTCAGCAATATTAGTATTGCTGACTGATCATTTATATTGAACTTAGCAATGTGCAGTCATTGCTGTGTCTAATGCTGTGTGCAGCATAGCATTGCACAGTTGTGCACATGGTGCACTTATTGTCTGAAAATGACATGTGTCAAACTCCATAATATCTGTCAAAGATACTTATTGTCCCATCAGTTAAGATTGGAATGGTCCAAAATGTTATTACAATCTTCTCAGATTGTTTCAACACTCCCCCTCATTGAGGATCTTAATGCCAATTTTATTTCTTAACTCTTTGAACTTTTGCCAAGTCAAATTCTTTGTTAGGATATCAGCTAACTGATCATTTGTGGGAACATATTGAATGTTTACATCTTTATTCCCAACACATTCTCTAACATAATGATAACAAATATCAATATGTTTTGTTCTATGTTCCTGAGAAGGATTCCTTGCTAGAAATATTGATCCTCAATTTTCCACATTTAGATCAATGGCTCCAGTAGAAAAACCAAGCTCTTTAAGCAAAGATTTTATCCACATAATCTGTCTTGAACAATCTGACAGACTCATGTATTCTGCTTCTGTGGATGAAAGAGCAACAGTTTTCTGTTTTCTAGAAATCCAACTAATTGGAGCTCCTGCTAATAGGACAAGATTACCTGTTACTGATTTTCTTGTGATTTGGTCTCCAGCCTAATCAGCATCAGCATCAGCATTTAACCCTTCTTTATTAAATGTGATTTTCCTATTTACTGATGAGTTCACATATTTCATAATGTATAAGGCTTTAGCAATGTGTTCTTTAGAAGGATTAATCATGAATTGTGACATCATGATTACTGCTTGAGTAATATCATATCTTATGCCAAGAGTTAGATATAATAGTGACCTTATAATTGATTGATAGTAACTTCTCTCCTGAGAAGTTGCCTGACCTGTATTTATAGCAGGTGTATATCCTGCTGGTAATGGAGTGTGTACAGGTTTTGAATCTTCCTGACCAAATCTTTTAACTATCTTTTTTGCATAGTTAATTTGATCCAAAAGTAATCCAATTTTCTGTTCCTATCTTGGACTATTTTCATTCCAAGATATTCAGTAATGGGTCCTAAGTCTCTACATTCCCATTTTTTCAATAATTTGTGTTTTAATTCCATGAGTAATTTTCTATGAATAACACATCAACATATAGTATTGCTACTATAGTTGATTCTTGTCTATAGCAAACATAGACTCCAGTGTCTGAAAGACATCATCCAAAGCCTAATTTATTTAAGCTTTTGTTTGCTTTTTTATTCCAAGCTAATGAAGCTTGTTTAAGTCCATACAAGGCCCTTTTGAGTTAATAGACTTTTTGCTCTTGTCTTTTACTGTGTTTTGCGCGTGACGTGACGGTCACGCTTTCCCACCTATGTTTTACATGTGCCGACTTCGAAAATTCATAACTCAATAACTGCCAAGCGCGCGGCTTCGCCAATTTTTTTCTGGTATCCCACATATAGTAGCTAGGTTCTAAAAAAGTTCTGGGGCAAAAAGATGTGATTTAAGAAAAATCATTTTGCGGCTGCCAGTACTAAGTTGGAAGTCAACATACAGGCTCAGGTCGCTCAAAATAGGCTTCAGAAGTTGGTAGTCTATGTAATCTACATGCTTTCTAAGTGTTTCCAGGCATGCAAATGGCTGAGTGTGTGCAGAACATTGAGTCAAACCTGATTTATTCAAAATGGGCTACTTACATTAGCTACACTATCTAATGGTCATCGTAAAAGGTCATAAAAGGTCATAATCATATATCTAAGTACTACTCTCAGTCGGCAATAATTGAAACTTTCCTGCCTTGACCAGTTGGATATCTTGTTCAGCATACCTGATGATGAGGTTGGCTGTACCCTTGCCAATGCTGAGCCATCCAGCCAGGCTTTCAATTGTGATGCGTGGGCCAACAAGTTGATCAATATAGACAAACCCTTCATTATCAAATGCATTAGTATGCTGACTGAGCCTGCACCGGGGATGCTGATCACAATATGCAAGCCATTCCAATATCAATGGATACTCAATGTTTGACTCAGTCTCAGCCACAGCAATCTCCCCAAGTGGGCCCACCGGATTTAGTGGCTGTTGAGGCATTGGAAAGGGTTGACATGGATAGGGTGGGTACCCATATGGTTGCATTGGAGGATAGCCCAGGCCTCCAAACGCTAGTATTTGTGGGCCAGGGCCCATACCGTGACTGCCCAGCATTTGCACAGCCTTAGCCGCTGGTGCCCTGGAACGTGGTCCATTCAAATGAACCTTGATCTCGGCTGGCTTTTCGGTCAAGGAGTACTTCTCCGGATGTTCAAGCTGAAATGAAGCATGGGTAAGTTTTTGCGCTGTAGAAGGAACTGTCACATACATGTAAAGTCGCCCAAAGGTTGAGATTGCTCTCTGTGACGGGGTAGCAGAGGCCCTGTGCCATATCCTTCCAACAAACCGCTTTCTTGTCCGGATGACTGTGCGTCGGGCAGGAGTGAAGCTCGATAAGACTTTGACGGATTGCGGTACGTTTCTCAAATGAGTCATCGCTTTGAGGTGTGGTGCCATTGCGTTGTTGTGTGCTCAATGTCTTCTGCTTCTCCTTCGCTTTCTATTGAGTTACAACTGTCGTCAGATGTGATCCAATTCAGATTGGTATACTCACCTTCCCAGCTTGGTTTGACGCAGACTGCAAGCCCTCAGCTTGTACATCATGCTTATTGTATAACTTGATAATGGTTTGCTTTGAGTTGCCCTGTTTTGGCCGGATAAAGTTGATAAGGGTGTCAAATTGCTTCTGTGACATCAAGTCACAAAGAAGGGTGTCCTTCTTCTCGGTGCTGAGTCGATACTGGACATGAAGGCTAGCAGAATGTACATCGAATGTCTGGAGAAGCAGATCTTGAAGATCTTCCCAAGCCATCGTCGAATTGATTGTTTCGGGTGTGCAAGTACCATGGGCAAGGTCATTGATACGAATCTTGATCTCAAATGCTTTCTCTCTACCTATTGCAATATGCTTGTAGTGAGCTACTTGTCTCGTTCATACGTTCAATTTTACATACCATCCGTCGTTATTGTTTTTGTCACCTTTTGTCTAGCATTTGGTGGCTTTTTCACAGCCTTTCCTGGGTGCCTTGACTTCTTTGCTACAACTAGAATTGACTCGTCAGAGTCACCATCATCCAAGTCGACTATGTTTTCAACATCTGGGGAAGATTCTGACTCCTCCAATAGTAAATTGTTGCCATCGGCACTGGATATCTCGAAATCAGTGCTGCTAGCTGATGGCTGCTGGATATTGCTCGCAATTGTCTCGATAGGGAGCAAGTTGTCTTCCAGCTCGAATACATCTGAGACATTACCGGACATGCTGGGAGGGATTTTGGTAGAATGAGATGTACGACGTGGCTGAGTGCATGGAGGTAGAGCCTCGGGAGGATTCTTGCGGGGCCGGCCCCTCTTCTTCGGAATGTCAAGTGAATTAGTATCCAGCACGCATGTCCGGGAGGAAGATTTATCAGATTCAGTGCCAGCTGGTGGTAGTGCGGAGGCTGCAGACAGCGTCTGCTGCTTTCGCGCCCTCGTATCTTCTCTGCGTTTCTTGGCAGCGCCACGTCCCATTGTGCGGGTGAGCAACACAAAAGAGGGACGGGTTGGGAATGGGAAGGCATGGTCCACATGGAAGGAGTCCAAACTGTTCGAAGAAATAGTCAGCCGTTTAGGGACTCTAGGCGCAAATGATCATACATACTGGCTTACCAGATCTAGCAGGCCTTAATAGCCATCAAGCCCTGGCTTCATAGTCGATGGAACTTGACCTTTACCACATGACAGTCAGGCAATGCTGTTTCAGTTAGATGAAGATCAGTAATCAATTGATGATCAATGATTGCTCTATTATTGTGACAGGTAACTCACGGTATTTCAGTTATTGCGTGCAATGCAACTAGAGGAGCCTGGGTACAAAATGTCGCTCCAGAGCCTGAGACTTACACCCCAGGTCATCCACTAACAACAAATGTGTCGCAAGAAGGGGATGCGTACATGTATGTTGGTTGATATTGACCCTGATAGTCTCACTGATCATTGGCTCTCATGCAGCCGCTGTACCACCTGTGCATACATCATGCCTAAGAACGAGGCGATATCTGATGACACATATTCTAGCATCGCATAAGACTTACTCGGAAATCAAGAGGTCCACACCGCCCACTGCAGTGCATCCTGTCCGGCGTGGCATGCCCAAACGGCCCCATCATGCCCACCAACCGCATGTTTCTCCATACATGAAGCAAAAGCTGCCTCCAAGCACTGCCATTGGTACCATATTACCCAGAATCAAAGGCCATCCCATCACCCACATTCTATCAGGTCCTGTGAGGACCATTGCCAATCTAACCATTCTGGTGAGCTCACACATTTGGATCACCGCCCAGTATCATTACTTAGTTTTCCCCTTTCAGACACCAGTTGTCCAAGTCCTCAATGATGGGGATCAAGGATGGTCTGGCACATTGCTGATCCTGTCGCAACCATCACATGCTCCTGAGTCCCTATACACAAAGCAAACTGCCAGGTGAGTTCTCTGTCGTATCCCTGTATGGTACTCAACGCTTTCTTCATTTCAGATACCTCATTGCCAAAGCAATCATATGTCAGAAGCTCCAAATCCCTATCCTACACGAGGCTGGTGCATATTCATTTGTTTCTCATCCTATCGTATGCTAGTGGCTGTAGAACAATTTTGTCCTAATATATCTATTCCTTTCTGCTGTCCCTAATGCATTTACACCATTTCCGAGACCATCAGATGCATTCCCATCACATGCGGCGGTGTCATGTAACTGTGCAAAAACATCCCAAAAATAGTAAGCTGTAACTCTCTGCCCCGCTTCTCAACATTGTTGGTTCATCTCACTGTCCTGTATCATGGGCCGCCGCGGCAAAGCCATTTCGGAAGAAGTACAATGGATCGTTGTCTGATTATCAACAAAAATGAATACGGAGGATATCTCCATGTACACCGGACTTAGTATCAGATCGGTCGAACGCATCCTGGCATGCTTTCGGCGCAGTGAAGACGTTCTTATCCCCAAACAGTTGATAAAGGAATGAACGAAAAAGCTTGGTGAAATTGAGCTCGAGGTTAGTATAGTACCTTTACTTGTTTTCTATCATTCTCAATGATTGATGTTGCTAGTATATGTTCAATGCTGTCAACAACATTCCGGATATATACCTCAATGAGCTACAGATGGAGTTGAAGGATGTGTTGGGGGTAATAGTGGATAAGTCAACGATCTGGTGCGGGCTCAGACGTGGAGGGTATACAATGAAACAGGTATGCATGAGTATGCTCATTTACATTTATATTAGTACTGACATAACCCCAGCTAACTCGTGTTGCTATTGAACAAAGCGCTGAGAAACGGGCGGAATTTGCAGCACGCATTGGAACATATGAAGCCGAGCAACTTGTATTTGTTGACGAGAGTGTGGTTGACCGCCGCACAACATACAGAGGAAGAGCATGGGCAATACGTGGCAACAAAGCAACCCAGAAGGCATTCTTTGTACGTGGGCGACGGTGAGTGACATTTTATGCTTAGACTTCCCAAATATGCTAATCTATTGCATATGCAGTTTCTCCATACTTCCGGCACTTTCCTTGACTGAAGGCATTCTTCATTGCGACATCATTGAAGGCGCGTTTGATTCAAATCTGTTCTACACCTTTATTAGCCGTCTTTTGGACCGCATGGAACCGTTTCCAGGGTCTAATTCCGTAATCGTCATGGACAACTGTTGCATCCACAAGCATCCTGCCATTTTAGACTTGATAGAATCCCGGTATGTTCCTGCCAAGTCAGTCTCTCTGAAAATGTTTATTGATGACATATAACAGGGGGATGCGATACGAGTTTCTTCCACCTTACTCGCCTGATTATAATCCAATTGAGCTTGCATTTTCTGCTTTGAAATATCATCTTCGGCGTGATGGCAAATACATCCGCATGGCTATGACAGATATGCCCATTGAGGGTATATACACTGTTCTCTTCAAGGCTATCTATCATATCTCATTGGCAGATGCATTTGGTTGGTTCAGGCATTGTGGATATGCATAACGATGTAGTCTAGTAGCTTAGGTGCATATATGGTCAATGTTATGTATGTAGGGTGATGGTGTACAATTCTTTCGTGCACGCTCAGGTTTAGGAACTTATCAGGCATTTTTGAACTTCTGAGGCCTATTTTGAGTGACCTAAGCCTGTATGTGGATTTCCAACTTAGCACTGGCAGCCTCAAAATGATTTTTCTTAAATCACGTTTTTTTGCCCCAGAACTTTTTTGGAACCTAGCTACTATATGTGGGATACCAGAAAAAAATTGGCGAAGCTGCGTGCTTGGCGGTTATTGAGTTATGAATTTTCGAAGTCGGCACATGTAAAACATAGGTGGGAAAGCGTGACCGTCACGTCACGCGCAAAACACAGTAATGACAAATCCTTCTGGCTGTTCTGTGTATATGTATATCTTCATCAAGATCACCATACAGGAATGCTGTCTTTACATCTAGTACTTTGATTTCCCAATCTTCAAGCACTGCTGTGGCCATAAGGAGTCTCACAGTTTCAAATTGTGCAACTGGTGAGAATGTGTCATCATAATCAACTCCAGGTATTTGTGAAAATCCTTTTGCAAGCACATTTTTGACCATCACTTTTAACTGCATAAACTCATTTACACTTTACAGGTTTGCAGTTTTTAGGACATGGTACTAATTCCCATACATCTTGATCTTCAAGAGCTTTTATTACTTTCATTGCATTTAGCCATTGTTCCCATTCTTTTGGGTCTGATGCTTTGATTTATAAGCATCTCTATATGTCCATTGATCAACATTTTTGTGATAGTTGATAGAAGGTAATTAACTAAGTTATTTCCACCTTCTTTATGCAATTTTTGTATAAAGCTAATTAAGTCACCACTAGGGGATTTAGATAATAGATTGATCTATTTCTTTTTCACTATCTTCAAATGAATCATAATTAGGATTATGTGATATATCTTTGTCAGATGTACCAGATTGTTTCCTAGTTTCTTGTTCATGATCAGATTCAGATGGTGTCTGATACTCTTTTTCTGATTTAAACTTGTTTGTTTATCCACTTCTAGCTCTTCATCCACTATATATAGTGGATTTTCAAGTGCTTTACATGAAGATGTGGGACAGAAGGCAGGTTTAAATTTTCCTTTGCCTTTATCAAAAATTTTGTTTTCCCAATCTGATTTCTTTTGTTTTTCAATTTCTACAGGATTTTCTTATCATAGAAATTATCAGATAGGAATCTAGGTTTTCTAATTCTGGTAGTCCTTCTGAGAGTTTCGTTAAATCTCTCATCTCTTTTAGCTTTTCCCTTCTCTGAACACCTTATAGGAGTTGGTTCAGGATGTGAAATTGATCTATTTAGATTAGGTTCTAATCTTTCCTGATTTGTATTATCAAGGTCTTTAGATAAATGATCAAGCTCTTTTTTATTATCATGATCATGAGATGGTCTACTGTCTCCATCATGTGTAATATCATGATATTCCTGATAATCATTGTTTCTATGCTTGGGAGTGTCATCATCACTGTCACTATCATATGAGTGACAACCATTATGCATGTGGGAATTGGGATCAGAGAGTCCTGTCCATTATTGGAATTTTCATCATTATCCCAAGTATCAATACCTGGTGGACTTTTAAATAGTCTCTCATTTTGGCCTTTTTGTGCTCTAGGAAATTTATGTTCATCAAATATTGATTGAACACCAACAAATATGGAGTTGTCATTTTACATGAATTTATAAGCTTTTGAACCATTTTCATAACCAATAAAGGTCATGGCTTCTGCTTTGGGTGTAAGCTTATTTTGTCTAATTTCTTTAAAGGTATAAAAACCCATGCAAGACATCCAAATGTTTTAAAGTAATGAACTTCTGGTTTTTTATCATAAAGGTTTTCATATGGTGTTGTCCATTTTGTTCTTTTCAATGGTGTGAAATTATATGTATGAATAGCAGTTTCCATTGCAAATTCCCACCATATCAAATTCTTTAAATTTAAACTCTCCCCCTTGATCTTATCTGAAGTGTTTCACTTTATGTCTTGTTTGATTCTTAAACAGTTTTACAAAGTCAACAAAATGTTTAAACATTTCTGATTTTGATCATAGAAATGCCAGAAAGGCATATCAAGAGTAATTACATATCAAGAATCATAAGACATCATTTTTTATGATGGTAAGATTCTTGTGGGAATTCTAACAAATCAGCATGCAACAACTCCAATGGTTGTTTTGATCTTGTTTGTGATACAGGATAAGATTTATTATACATCTTTCCTTGTGCACATCCTGAACAAATAGGAATTTCTGATGGTATTATTAATTTACCATCAAACCCTTTTGTATGTTGACTCATGTTTTTAATAACATTTTTGTTAGCATGAGCCAAGCAATTATGCCAGGTTGTAAAGTCAGCCAGGTTGACTGTTTTGTTCATTCTTTTTATAATTACTTCTGCCCAATGAATCAGTTCAAACCAATTTTTTGGTTTAGCAATTATAAGATCATTTCCTTTTTTAGAGAATACTGTATTATCACTGTTGGAGGCTTCAATGTAACCAGTGATTTTTAATTGACCCAATGAAATGAGTTTGTGTGAAGCCTTTGGCATATAACACACTTCCAATTTAGCAATATGTTTCTGTCCCTTAGGATTTTTGAATTCAAGAAACATGGTTCCTTGTCCAAGTATGGTAGCAGTTGATTTAGAACCAGCTGTTTTAATTTCTTCTGGTTCAGAATATTGGATGTACTCAATAGAATCATTTTTATCATTAGTAATGTGCACTGATGCACCAGAATCTATTATCCAATATTCTTTATGCTCACTTTTATCCATAGATTGAGCAGATTTGAATACCTTAGCAGCAATTAAGCTACTTTTACATCTGCTATCTACAGACTTACCATTACTAGAACCTCCCCTCATCTGGGAAATCTTCATAGTATCCATCATGGTATCCATAGTCATTGTCACTACTGATTTTTTATCAGTATTTGATTTATGACTAGTGAGAAAAACATACTTGGGTGGTTCATCCCCATAACCAGTTTCTAATTGTGGTACCTCCACATTAGTTACATCTTCAATATTTTCCAAAGCTTTATCATCATCAATATGATGTCCTTGAATAGAATATGTTGGCCCAAAGTTTTATTAAAGAAATCTTTGCCCTTTCCTTTAACATCTCTGATCTGATTAACTATTTTCATAGTTTCTGGATCAGTTTAATTATTAATGGGTGCAATTCTATCTATTAATTTTGAAGAAGATGATTGTGGAAGATTGTCATGACCGACTAAAAAGCTTCGTGTTTTTTACTAAGTCATTTTCCTTTTATTATTTATTTTCTTTATAGTATATAAACCTATGCTGACTAAGCAGGTGCCTATCGCTTGGCGCTTAGATAACACAGTAGATAAGATACTGGAGCACGGCGCTGATGACTCATTACTATTACTGCATGTGCAGTTGTCTTACTCATACAAGTACTATATTTAGAATAGGGCTTAGGGTAGTGCACAGACCACCTGTCATAGTATATGAGGAGTGCAATTCAGCACTCAGAGTCCTCAGTTGAGTTCTCTCGGGTTTATTCCCTCCTCTCCTCTCCTCTCCTCAGTTCTCTGTTGGGGCTCCTAGGCGTCATGCTGGGGGGTTCCTGATAGTAGAACTCAACTACTCCTCTAGCAGCTCCAACGCTTGTTATACCCGGACCACAGGGTTAAGTGGACGAGAACTGGGGGATCATACAGTCGTATGCTGACTATAAAATTGCAGTACCAGTTGCCAGACACCATTAAAAACTGCGCACCTGTGGCCCTGCCTCGTGGCCCTCGACTAACTTGGCATTACATTCCTGGTCTATGCAAATCGAAGTACCTAACCTGGTAGATAGGGTCACCTGTGCACAGGAAACCAGTGCCGGATTTGTCACACAATACATGACACATATCTAGGGACCAGCCTCACCAGCCCCCTAGCATGTTAAATTGCCCTGGTCTAGGCCTCTGAAGGCTATACTCATAATTACATAAATACCTTTTTCTGTACCCCTTGGAGGTAGCCGCCGCTTGGTCATGCACCTCTGAGAATGACCCACACCTGTATGGTGTAGTGGTATCAGGACAACTGTTCAGACCCTGATTAGTTAGACCTTTCAATTAAAAATAAAACCAGTAGTCAGTATCATAAATTGTAGCACTGCAGGGGTGGTTGTAGACCCTGAGTGCATATTTTGTACATACATTCCCAAGCAAGTGACAGGCCAAGACCTCCCTCACTTATGTACAAGTACAAAATAGGAGATACAAATAATGATACTTTTTGGGATGCCGTCACAGGCAATCTTGATCCAAACGATGTGGGTTTTAGTTCATCAGAAGGGGAATCCACATCATCATCATCATCATCACAATCTATGAACTCTATCACAGAGGAACAACATCAGTGGAAACCAGCACCATTTCCCATTTTATTACCTAACCCAGCAACCCTAAATCCGAACCTACTATTCAACTCCAACGCCAATTTCATTGGAGAACCTGCACCACCCTTTTCATCACCTCCACCACCGCTTACACCATCACCTACATTGCCACCACCAAACTATCACAGTATGGCAGCACCCCAAGAAATGATGTCAGCGAAATTGCTGAGTCTCCTCAATGTGCAAGCCACAACAATCCAAGCCCTACAAATCCAGCTGACACAGCTGCAAACAAATGCTGCACAGGCCACTGCAGCTGCAGCAGCACACACCTCCCCCGCCAACATTGTTAACATACTGCCAGGGATGGTATTCAATATTCCCGGTACCGGTAATGACGGATTGTCTAGAATAGATGTAGCCAAACCTCCGGTCTTCTCCGGAAAGATGTCAGAAGTGACAAATTTCATCAATGCATGCCAACTCTATATCCAATTAAAGATGCTGGAATCCGATGAGGAGGAACAGATCTTGTTAATCATCTCATACATGATGGAAGGCTTTGCTGCAGATTGGAAGGACAATCTGTTGGAGCAGATGGCCAACAATGAAGAGGGAATTCCACAAACAGCAGAACAGTTATTCAGGCAGATCAGAAGGGATTTTGGTGATACTGATGAGCAGTCATCAAAGATATCGGAGATGCAGACCATGACACAAGGGTCCAGTACATGTGAAGAACACGTACAAAAATTTAAAAAGGTATCACGAGGCACCGGATACCTGGGAAGAGCTCTTATTGAAGAGTTCAAACGCAGTTTGAATACTGGACTCCGAAAAAGGATAATGGAGGCCGATGATGTACCCGAGACCATTGAAGGATGGTACCAGAAAGCAGTGAAGCTAGATCGCCAATGGAGACAGGCAAAAGCTGAGGTGAAGTACTACTCCTCGTGGACCAGTAACTCCACCAACAGGAGTGAAGGAGCATCCAAAGGCCTGGATACAGCAAAGCCGGTAGCCCCTGGCCATCCCAAACCCTGATGGAGATTCAGATCGGGATCAGCAAGTCAGGGACAATTGGGAGCTGGAGCCTCCGCGAGTTCAAGTAATATGGCAAGTCAGCCAAACCCTAATGCAATGGACATCGATCAAAATCAAAGGCCACCCCTCAGATGTTACAAATGCGGCAGGATCGGACACATCTCTAGGAACTGCAGATCAGGACTTGATATTTGCACAATGATGTTTGACAAAATGAAGGAGTACTTCAAGAAAGGAGAAGAAAATTTAAAAGAGGAAGAGAGTCAGTAGGTCCCATACTGGACTCTCGAAATAGATATGCTGTATTAGATAAATTGGTAGATAGTGCACAGCCCCTTGATATAGCGCCTAGCGCTGACCGGGTTGATGCAAGGACGATCTCAGAGGTCTCAAGGACTTCTGAGACGTTCCTGCAAGAGGTGAACTCCCAGGTGAAACACTGTGATATAGCACATGGTGCTGAAAGTGTCACTCCCAAGGAGTGCAGCAGGGCGGAAAAACCTGTGCTTAATTCCTCATTACCAAATACAGTAGTACAAGTATCTACAAAGGGACAAAAGGACTTAAAAAGAAAGCAGCATGATATAGCACTTAGCGCTAAAACTGCTTATCCGAAAAGAGTGTTGAAAAAGGGAGAAAAGGAGTTTTTAATTAGATCAATAGGGCGGAAGGACGAGATCTTGATGGAGATCAGGTTGGAAAGGTTAGATACACATGAACAAACCCAGCAAACCGCATTACTCGATTCAGGAGCAACAGGGTTGTTCATGCATGCTGCATATGCAAAGAGAATGGGCTTTAAACTGATACCCTTGGAACGTCCCATTCAAGTTCGGAATGTGGACGGAACTAATAACGAAGGAGGAATGATCACCCATGAGGTCGACCTCCTCTTATCTTACCAAGGGCATAAGGAGCGAGCTACCTTTGAAATATGCAAGCTGGGAAAAACCAATGTAATCATTGGATCAACATGGTTATGAAAACATAACCCGAAAATCAATTGGGAAACTGGTCAAGTCAAATTGACATGTTGTCCACAAAGCTGTGGACATAGGCAAAGAGAGTGGACTAAGAAGTGGGAGCAGAGGGTCTGATTGGCAGAACACTGGTGTGTTCTGGAATATCTGTGGGAACAGGAGAAAGAACTAGACTTTGCACACTGGCTCGAAGAAAAAGAGGAAAGCAAGAAGCATCTCACGTACATAGAACAAATAAAACACCTGAGACAATACTGTTACAGTTCTCTTTTCCCTTTGTTAATGGACTACATTTACTTGTTACAAACCCATAGTTATGCTTGGACGTTATCTCTTTTAATAGCTACCTTCACCTTTCCTTTCCTAGATAGCTATGCCTTTTCCCCTTTAGTTTTCATTGTTCTCTAAATGTATATAAACCCCTCTCATGTACTGTAGTTCTTTAGTTCCAACTTAGTCAAATCATATCCATAACTTGAATGCTCTTTTGCTTGTTGACTCAACTGCTCTCCTTGCTCTCTCGCTAGCCTTTGTCATCACCAGACTTAGTGCCTAGAACCCTTGTCCAGTGACTGGGAACAGACTGAGACTCTGCTTGTCACTGCAGACTTGGACACTGAACAACATTGTGGACATCGACCGTAACAAATACAAGTATGGGGATAAATAACCATTCCTACCGGTATTCCCATCTGCATCCATTGGCCCGAAAGTCGAATCCATAACACATGTACAGGAATTGGCAAAACTCACAGCCAAGGAGATGGTACCTAAGCAGTATCATCAACACCTCAAAATCTTCGAAAAGGGAGTGTCTGAGCGAATGCCAGCCAGGAAGCCTTGGGATCATGCAATTGACACCAAACCTGGCTACCAACCCAGAAAAGGGAAGGTCTATCCCCTATCCCCAGATGAGCTACAAGAAGTACAAAACTTTGTGGATGATCAACTAGCCAAAGGGTATATCCGACCCTCTAAATCACCACAAATGTCACCTGTCTTCTTTGTAAGCAAAAAAGATGGAAAGAAGCGGATGGTACAGGATTACTGATACCTAAACGAGTGGAAAGTCAAAAATAACTATCCACTGCCACTAATATCGGAGCTCGTAGATCGAGCAGGGAGTGCCAAATACTTCACTAAGCTAGATCTTAGATGGGGTTATAATAACGTACGGATCAAGGAAGGCGATGAATGGAAAGCAGCATTTACTACCCCCGAAGGTTCTTTTGAACTGGTAGTAATGTTCTTTGGGCTAACCAACTCGCTGGCCACCTTCCAGGCAATGATGAATGACATTTTCCATGATATGATCAATGCAGGAAAAGTCATTGTTTACATTGACGACATACTCATCTTCACTAAAACAAAAGAGGAGCATGATGCAATTGTACAACAAGTCCTGCAATGACTGGAGGAAAATGATCTGTACGTAAAACCAGAGAAATGTGTGTGGTGCATAGAAGAGGTTGAATTCTTGGGGGTTGTCCTTGGACCCAAAGGAATTCAAATGGACACAAAAAAGGTTGAAGCTATTATTAGCTGGCCCACACCCTCTTGTGTCAAAGATGTACAAAGATTCTTAGGCCTTGCCAACTACTACAGGCGCTTTGTACAGGACTTCGCCAAAATTGCACAGCCATTGCATGATCTGGTCAGAAAAGATAAAAACTGGGAATGGACGGAGATCCAAAAAAAGGCTTTCCAAAGCTTAAAAAAGATATTTACAGAACAACCATTATTGGTTGCCCCTGACTCGGATAGGAAGTTCAGGGTAGAATCAGATGCATCAGACTACGCTACAGGAGGCATATTATCTATGCTCTGCTAAGATGACAAATGGAGGCCAGTGGCCTACCTATCAAAGTTGCTCAATGATACTGAGTGCAATTATGATGTCCATGACAAAGAAATGCTAGGCATTATGCATTGCCTGGAAACATGGCATCACTATTTAGAAGGAGCAGGTGAACAGTTCGAAATATGGACTGATCACAAGAACCTTGAGTACTTTATGAGTGCAAAAAAACTAAATCGCAGACAGGCCAGATGGGCTTTGTACTTAAGCTGATTTAATTTTGTCTTGCATCACAAAGCAGGTGTTACCATGGGAAAGGCCGACTCTCTGTCCAGGAGGCCAGACCATAAAAAGGGGGTGGATGATGACAACAAAGACGTCACGCTCCTCAAACCAGATTTCTTCAGAATCTCTGCACTATGTCATGGACACGTATTCATTCATAGCTCAGAAAAGGAATTATTAAACAAAATTCAACACTCTGAAGCACGAGATGAAGCAGTAGTAAAGGCAGTAGAAGCCATGAAGAAAGCTGGTGTTAAAACACTAAACGCTTGAGAGTGGGAAATAAAACAAGGACTTATCCTCTGGCAAGGAAAAGTCTATGTGCCAAAAGACGAAAAACTGCGGATAGAGATAGTCCGCCTACACCATGATACATTGCTGGACATGGAGGACAATGGAAGACGATTGAACTCGTCACAAGAAACTATTGGTGGCCTGGAATCACCAGGTTCATCAAAAAATACGTTAGTGGGTGTGACAAATTCCAGAAAAATAAAAATTTCCCTGAGCCACCAGCCAGGAAGCTAATGCCAAACTCAGCACCAGCTCAGCTGTGGACACACATTTTGGCAGACTTCATTACAAAACTACCAGAGTCGCATGGTCATAATGCAATTTTAGTAGTATGTGATAGAATGTCTAAAATGGCGCATTTTATCCCCATGTCAGAAGAAACCTCGGCCCAGGGGCTAGCTACATTGTTCAGGGACCATGTATGGAAACTCCATGGACTCCCTGAATTCATAATTTCAGATTGCAGTCTGCAGTTCACCGCACAAATGATGAAAGAACTAAACCAAATGTTGGGCATCAGTACAGACTTGTCCACAGCATTCCATCCACAAATGGATGGACAGACAGAACGAATGAATCAAGACTTGGAACAGTACCTGAGGATCTTCATGGACCATAGACAAGAAACATGGTCAGGATGGCTGGCGATTGCTGAATTTAGCTACAATAACAAAATTCAGACATCCACCAAACAGACCCCATTCTTTGTCAATTATGGCAAACACCCCAGGATGAGGATTGAACCAAGAAGGGAAGGCAGCCATTCGGCAGCATCTGAGTTTGCTCAGAAAATGAAAGAAATTCATGAGGAGACTCAAGCTGCCCTGCTAAAATCACAAGGTGACATGAAGCTATATGCAGATCGACACCAATTGGATGCACCAGAATACAAAGTTGGAGATAAAGTATGGCTGTCAACCAAAGACTTAAGGTTAACAGGCTGACCAACCAGGAAACTGGTGGAAAGATGGATTGGTCCTTACCCAATCAAGAAAATAGTATCACCAAATGCAGTAGAGCTGGATCTACCCTTCACCCAGCAAATCCATCCTGTGGTAAATGTATCATGAATCTGCCCCTGGAAACAACCAATGAGAGGGCAAAAGGCACAACCCCCACCACCAATTGAAATAGACAGTGAAAAGGAGTATGAGGTGGAAGAAATAATCAATGTAAGATTAAAAAGAAATAAGATGGAGTACTTGGTTAAGTGGAAAGGATACACCACCAAGCATAACTCCTGGGAACCACTGGACAATTTACAAAATGCAAAAATAAAAATAAAAAACTTTTATGATAAAAACCCCAGAGCCATCAGAAGGCTTGACAAAGCAACCTTTGACAGGTTGGCTTTCAGACCCTATGAAAACTTCACGCAAACCTTGGACAAAATAGTGTCCAAAATTGATATTAACGCAGTAGCACCAGCTGCAAAGTGGGAACAGAACTGGCAGAAGTGGAAAGGGAAAAAGGGCTTAGGTTCTCTTATAGAACCTGGAGATGTCGAAGGGCCATGTCAATGCAACATGTGCCTGCATCAATTGCATGATATAGTGCCTTGCGCTGAAATGATTGAAGACCTTACTCCACCTTCCCACCCACTTTCACCCATTATCAAGGAATTGGAGGAACCATCCATGATAGAGTGTGATGTGCTGAAAGATGACGAAGAAGTTTAAAATTTGTCTGGAAGCCAAATCTTAAAAAGGGGGTACTGTCATGACTGACTGAAAAGCTTCGTATTTTTTACTAAGTCATTTTCCTTTTATTATTTATTTTCTTTATGGTATATCAACCTATGCTGACTAAGCAGGTGCCTATCACTTGACACTTAGATAACGCAGTAGATAAGATACCGGAGCACGGCGCCAATGACTCATTACTATTACTACATGCGCAGTCGTGTTATTCATACAAGTACTATATTTAGAATAGGGCTTAGGGTAGTGCACAGACCACCTGTCGTAGTATATAAGGAGTGCAATTCAGCACCCAAAGTCCTCAGTTGAGTTCTCTTGGGTTTCTTCCCTCCCTCCTCTCCTCTCCTCAGTTCTCTGTTGGGGCTCCTAGGCATCACACCAGGGGGTTCCTGATATTCAACACTCTCCAAATACACTATGGCTTTTAAAGAAAAAACCATCTTCACTCACATACAATTCCTTCCTTTCCAACATCCCCCAAAGGCACCAAACCTATCAGAAGAACCAACCAAAACAGTGGCAATGACTACACAGTATTACTGCATTCCTCGACTCAACTGAGATCACCAGAAAAATCCATCAGGAACAACAGAGATTCCCTGCTGCACTGTACAACAGCACCCCCCTGGATTTTATCAGTTATGATTCTCAGTCAATGACATACCACCTTATAGTGAGGACCCACCAATTTACCAGAACCCTGCAATAAAGAAAAGTGACATCTATGACACAAACCATGGAAGAATCTTATGCCCAGAAGAATACAAGAAACTCAACAAAATCTCCAAACAAGTGCAAGAAATCAGCACACAGATCTGGTTACTCCACTGAGGAATCAGAATTCCAGGGGGACTAATCCCATCCATGGAGGACTTTACAGACAACCTCCTCTATCTGTTTGATGAATGAAAGAATATAGTACTCAACATTGTCAGAAAGATTAGAAGGTTTCTCTCCAAACCAGTCACTAACCTTAACATCTATCAATTCAGCACCCTGGAAATGTTCATCAGGGAGGACCATGAACTTCTCACAAAAGGAAAGTGGCATGATATAGCACTTAGCGCTGAAACTGCTTGTCCTAAAAGGGTTTTGAAAAAGGGAGAAAAGGAGTTTCTGATTAGATCAATCAGGCAGAAAGATGAGATCCTGATGGAAATTGGGTTGGAAAGGTTGGACATGCACAAACAAACCTAACAAACTGCATTGCTTGACTCAGGAGCAACAGGATTGTTCATGCATGCTGCATATGCAAAGGAAATGGGCTTTAAACTCATACCTTTGGAATGTGGATGGAACTAGTAATGAAGGAGGAATGATCACCCATGAGGTTGATCTCCTCTTATCTTATCAAGGGCATAAGGAATGAGCCACCTTCGAAATATGCGAGTTAGGAATGACCAACGTAATCATTGGATTGACATGGTTATGAAAACATAACCCTGAAATAAATTGGGAGACTGGTCAAGTTAAGCTGACATGTTGTCCATGGAGCTGTGGACATAGACAAAGGGAGTGGACCAAGAAGTGGGAGCAGAAGGTCCAATCAGCAGAACACTGGCATGTCCTGGAATGCTTGTGGGAACAGGAGAAGGAGCTATACTTTGCACACTGGCTCGAAGAAAAGGAGGAAAGAGAGAAACACCTCATGTACATGGAACAGATGAAACACCTGGGCCAATACAAGTATGGGGATAAATACCCATTCTTACCAGTGTTTCCATCAGCATCTGCCGGACCAAAGGCCAGATCAATAACACATATACAAGAATTAGCAAAACTCAGACCCAGACATCCTGAACCAGATGGATTTGACTGATTTGGACCTAGACCCGGATTACAACAAAGTGAACAACCTATAAAACTACCATGCACCCAGTATCCAGTATCCACCCCTATTATACCACAGAAACAATGTCCACCTTCTTTGGCCTCACAGCCTACTTCACTGTACTCCTCCTCACACCACCAATGTCATCCACTTCAAGGACTATCATCTCCACATCCACCCATCCAAACTCCTTCTCCAGGTTCACCCCAATGACCATCACCTTCCTCACTTTGCTCAATTTGTCAAAAGAAACACCAATCTCACTGTCATTGCTGACACCCTCAGTGCCACCACCTGTTCCATTACAAATTCATCCTCCACCACCAACAACCTTGCTGCCCTCACCCTCACCATTGATCCACATGAAATGATCTACAAGGAATGCAACTCATTCTTACACAATGCCCAGAATTTGCATTGCACCACTGAGGCACTCAAATGGAAGGTAAAGACTTCCACAAAAGAACTAGACAATGCTGTCAAGTGGGCCAAGTCTAGGACAGATCATGGCTGGACAACCTCTGGCTGGTAGAAGTTGGTGACTTCTCACATACAAAGTTGTTAATGGACTACATTTACTTGTTACAAACCATAGCTATGCTTGGATCTTATCTCCTTTCATAGTTACCTTCATCTTCCCTTTCCTGGATAGGTATGCTCTTTCCCCTTTTGTTTCCCTTGTTCTCTAAACATATATAAACCCCTCTCATGTACTGTAGTTCTTCAGTTCCAACTTAGTTGAATCATATCCTCAACATGAATGCTCTTTTGCTCTTGCCTCAACCACTCTCCTTGCTCTCATTCTAAAGCCTTTGTCATTGTCAGACTTAGTGCCTAGAACCCTTGTCCAGTGGCTGGGAACAGACTGAGACTCTGTTTGCTGCTGTAGGCTTGGACACTGAATGACATTGTGGACATTGACCATAACAGTCATGTGGAAAGGTGTGTTGGATAATCAGATGTTTGTGGACCACCTTGGCAAGTGAAAATGTTAGTGAAGGGGGTCAGCACATGTGTGGGATCCCTAGCATTCCAAAGGTAAGGCTTCTAAAGAAGCCCTACATGGTCATAGCTGGACACAGCTCATCACTGCACTCTGAGCTGCAGGCCATGGCTAGGGACTCCTAGATGGAGGAGTGCTAACTTACATGCTGGTGAGCAGGAAAGAGCAACTGCTGTTTATTCAGATATAGCCAGTCTTATATATATGCTCTATGTGTGGCTAAACTATCTAGAATAAACAAAGATATTAATAGAAAGGAGAGATGAAACTACCTAAAGAGGAAATGAAATGTCAACAAAGAGTCATATTCCAAAGCTGAAGCCCATTACCATCCAGAAATTGACTCGGAATAAGCATTAGGGCAGTAGGTGACATAATCATTGGACTTCATGTTTTTGATTCTTGATACTGGTATGCATTGCATGTAATTAGTGTTGCCAAAGCTTGGCTAAGCTTGGCTCCAGCTCGGCTCAGGCACCAGAGCTGGTTTTTTGGCTCCAGCTCAGCTCCAGAGCCAGCTCTAGCTGGCTCCACTATGATTTTCAAGCAACTGATGCTCCACTAAATGTAATGCTTCCTCACACATTGTAAACTTTCCAGAAGCTTTTATTTACCCATCCCTTGCCTCAAGAAGGTTGGAGAGTGCTGGCTAAAAGCCAGGGTAGGGTCTGAGTACAAAGTAAGTAAAGATTTGGTCATATCTCAACCATTTCTTGATAAATGCCCTTCAATATAGGCTCATTTGAAAGCTTTTTAAATGCTCATTCTTGATGCAATAATCATTTGGCACTGCACACACTTAATTGTGCTTATAGAGATAAAGCAAAATCACAAGCTATGTTACTTTTATCATATCTTCCCCAATTCCTGATGGTTTTCCTCTAATCTTGCACCATTTGGAAGTGGTTTTAACCCTCTTCCTTGTCACTATGAGCACTTGATGCAGCACACCTTCATTCTCTTGTTTGTTATCAAATCCTCTATTAAACCTATTTTCATCATATCTCATTTGTTTTCCAAGTATTTTGTTATATTCTTGCATCATTCAGATGTAAATTTTACTGTTTTTGTTTGATGCAGTGACTGCTTGATGCACTATGCATTCATTGGCTTGTTATTTACATATCTGTAGAGTCATATACTGAGTTTTTCTGTTCTTTAGTCATATAGATCCAGCTTTGCATGTAATTATATAAAATAAGCATGTATAAATTTTATTTCCATTAGGATTTCAAGTTATGATTGGACTGTGATAAAATAGGCTAGGTATAATTATGCTTTAATTATTCATCCTGGCCAAAAGTGCCTGCAATGCATCAAGTTTCATAGGTGCAGAGAAAAACATATAATGTAAATACAACATAATTGGGATGAAACCAATCATGAATGACTGATATATGACCCCAACAGCATGTAAAATGGAATGTGAATAAAAGATTCATGAATAATAAAATAATGAGGGCATGCTGAATCAAGCAGTCAAAGACAAAAAGGAAGAGTGCTGAAAGCACTTCCAAATGGCACAAGATTGAAGGAAAACCATTGAACATTGGGGAAGATATGATGAAAACAACATAAAATGTGACTTAGCTTTATCCTTATGGGCACACTTAAGTGCATACAGTGCCAAATGGTTCATGTGTCAAGAATAAGCTTTGAAAAAGCTTTCAAATGAGCCTATATTGAAGGGAATCCATTGAGAAATGGCTGAGATATGACCAAATCTTGCTCACCTTGTGCACAGACCCTACCCTGGCTTCCAGTCAATCAGCCACTACTCCCTGAATCTGTAATATGTAAAACTAAGTATTATAAATGCTTAAAGAATGCAAGGGAGCATGACTCAAGGCAGGAAACTTGTGTTTGTGACAGTACTGGAGCCTCAGCTCCAGCCAACTAGAGCCAGCTTGGAGCTGCTCCAAGATTTCGGCTCCAGCTAAGCTAAAAATAGGCTTGGCTCAACCAGCTCGCAGCTCGGAGCCGAGCCGTTGGCAACGCTACATGTAATATAATCAAATGGAATGAACTGTAATGAATTGCAATAAATTATGACATGCATCTGGTATTGCAACTGGCCTTGGAGCATTACAATGATAACATATTCATCAGTGCCGGAAATTGGGAGCATTGCAATGGAATATACTCTATTGTAATGCGTGTCTATTATAATAAAGTTACATGCTCATAATCACAGCTGCGTATTACATTTCATTATATGCATTACAATCGAATGCAGGATTCCGGCACTTTTGTTGATGTGTTTACAGTTTACTATGCTCAAGCGCTCACGTTCAATTTATGAGATTCAACACTGTCTGAAATCTCTGTCATCATACGCCAGCGTCTAAGAATTCTACTGAACATCGTGAAGCCGTGGCAAGTAAAGATATACTGGCAGGAACTTAATTAATTGCAGAACAGCTGAATGAAGGCAGCTCGGGTGTTGTGGACCGGGTCGAGTGCCAGGTTAGAGGGTAGGAGACTGGGGAATGGGGTAAAATCGCCGGCGAATGTTGGAGAACTATATGACTAGCGGTTCGAACAAAGCGAAGAAGCGGGGCGAATCATCGCAAGTCGTGATGAAGCGTTTGCATCCCGTGCTCATGAAAGGTAGCGCTAATCCCTGGAAGCTGTATCCGCAGTTTTTCTGCAATTGCTAAGTACAAATGCAGGCCGGCAAAGGCGCAAAACCGTTTGAAAGACGTCTCTATTGTGTTTTGAATGGCTGAATTTCTCTTTGATGTTGGACCAATCTGCCACCTCGCACGAAACGTGTTTGGTAGCGCTCTGAGCAAGTGACGCATACATCTTTTCATTTTATCAGGGCAGACTTGCCACTGTTGTCAATGTCGTAAAAGTAGCGTTCCGAGGTGACTCCAAGTCAGTGATGCAGCATTGTCCTATAGCCAATCAAACGAGATGAAAAACGAACAGGACAATAATGATACTCAGCATGGATGTCCCATCATAGGTAATCTTTGCATCAGAACCCCCGTTCCCACCTCGCGTTTAGCATGTTGAGAGTCACTCGTAATCAACTGTTCCGAAGGACAAGTTGAAAGTTGAACTGAAAAAAGTGCATGCACATAATCTGGAGAGGATATCCGTATGAGGCGACATTAACAAACTGCAGAGGTGGCGATTCAATGGCGCTTATGATGATGAAGCGCTCGATGAGATGGTAACGTGACACATGCCTGTGACACATAACGCAACCAATCTTAACTAACAACCATCATCTGCCTCATAGTATGTTTGCTGCTGCACAACATTTCTTTGCTTTCGGCGGGAAATTCTTTTCCATCGGACGTGACTACGTAAGAATGACTTGTGTATCAGGATTTATTGATAATATTGCAATTAGAATGAAACTGTTGGTGTGTGGTGCCAATTGTGATGAATTGTTCCTAGAAATTTGATGGCTTGCAATTCAGTCAATCAGCATGTACACACAAAGTATGTTTATCTATACCCTATTCTGACCTTTATCTTGGTAGATGGATATAAAAGGCATGTGTGGCATTCCCATTCCAATTACATTGCAATAAGTTAAATGATATATAGTTATTTCTGAGGAAGAGATTGGTATGTCATCACATATACTTATATCACTGATCTGACTTTTTGTATTGTTTTAACTTTCTGAAGGTTAGTGTGCAAATAATGCCATGTTCTATAACTAATTTACATGACAGAAAAATACAAAAAATGGTTATCACCTCCTGATCTTTCCTTAAATCATGACAATGCTAGGAAAAAACATCACAAGGGCAGTGGGCTTTGGATTCTTGAAGATGAGAGGTACATAAACTGGAAGCATGGCTCAAGTGAGTTACTGTGGATCAATGGAATTTGTAAGTAACAATGAATTCATGACCTATATACTTATTGGCATTCTATAGCTGGCTGTGGTAAGACTGTCATCTGGTATGCCATTTCCCTATCATGTAATAGTTGCTCATTACAAGAAAGTTCCACTATTATAAAAGATCTTGACAGTGCCTGCCACAAGCAATGTAGTTTAGGCATGGCTTATTTTTATTTTGATGTCAATGATCAAACAAAGCAGACAACCAGAAGCTTACTTTCTTATCTAACTCTAACTCTTTCTGCAAAATCTCAAAACCATAAGGTTATAGGAGATCTTTACAAGAAAAACAAGATTGATCACCCTACAACTGATGAATTACTGCATGCTCTTGTCCAGCTTTTGCAGGGATTTGAAAAGGCATATATTGTGGTTGATGCACTTGATGAATGCAAAGAATATGATGATTTGTGGAATATACTGAACAAGATACAAAACTATTGCTGCCTCTTGATCAGTAGCAGAAGGGAACAATACATAGTTGCAACTGTCCAGCAGTGTGCTCTCATGGAGATAATTCTCTCTCCTGACCTGATCAATGGTGATATCAAGAAATATATCCATGATGCATTTGAGGGAGATCATAAACTCAAGAGATGGTCTCATGCTGTGGATGATGACATACAAGAAGTGCTGTTACAAGGTGCAAATGGAATGTGTGTACTATGACAAATCTGAGCATAATTATTGTATATAACTAACAATTGAAAGGTTCCGCTGGGCTGCCTGTCAAATGGATGAGCTTAGAAAGTGTCACAGCCAAAAGGCAGTTGAAGATGTTTTGAAGTGCATTCCAAAGACACTAGAAGGCATATATGATCAGATTCTTCAAAGAATTGATGAAAAAGACATAAAGAGTGCTATCATGCTTCTCCATTGGCTGGTATTGGCCATGGAGCCATTGAAATTTGATCAACTCATGGCTACTGTGACATTTGATGATTTCAAACAGAGATTTGATTCCAAACAAGCATTGTCAGACCCAGAAGATGTGTTAGAAATTTGTTCAAGTCTTGTGATGAGGGGCACAGATGGTACAGTGTTCCTTGCACATGCATCAGTTAAGGAATACCTTCTTCAAGCACCAAGGATGATGAGGCAGTATACACTGAATATATCAGACCTTAATTCTGCTCATGAATTGATGACATCATTTTGCCTTTCATACCTGTTACAAATTGAGCAAGACAAATGGAATGACAATGTAGTCACAGAGTCTTGCCTAGCTTCATATGCTGCAAGGCACTGGCATAGTCACTGTGAGATGAGCAACATGGGTTATAACATAGTGCAATTGCAAATGTCATTGTTTCAAAGCCATGAGTGTTTTATGAACTGGGTGGAACTATATGACATAGACAATGTATGGAAAATAGAATTTGAGAGAGAAAAAGTAGCCCATCCATTGTACTATGCTGCATTTCTTGGCCTTGAAACAGTTGTTGAGCAACTTTTAATAGATGCCAATGTTAATATCAAAGGTGGTTCACTTGGGAATCCGCTTCAGGCTGCAGCAAAGGAAGGACATTTTCCAATTGTTATTCTTCTTATTGCTAAAGGAGCTGATATAAATGCTCATGGTGGAACATATGGAAATGCACTCCAGGCAGCAGTGTTATCCAATAATATGAGTATTGTCAATCTCCTTCTAAGCAAAGGAGTTGACATCAATGCTCAGGGTGGACTATATGGAAATGCACTCCAGGCTTCAGCATTGATGGAAAATTTGGAAATTGTCAATCTACTTCTGGAAAAAGGAGCAGATATCAATGCTCAGGGTGGACAATGTGGAAATGTACTGCAGGCAGCAGTATTGTCAGGAAATTTGGAAATTGTCAATTTGCTACTGGAAAAAGGAGCTGATATTAATGCTCAGGGTGGAAATTTTGGAAATGCACTTCAGGCTGTTGCAGTGAAGGGATATTTGGAAATTGTTGATCTTCTCTTGGAAAATGGAGCTAAAATTAATGCTCAGGGTGGTGAATATGGAAATGCCTTACAGGCTGCAGCATTAAATGGCCATTTGACAATTGAAGTTGGTAGGGGTGTCATTATTTGGCAATATGGAAATGTGCCTAAGCCTGCAGAATTGGGGGGAAAAGTCCTCAAGCGGCTTCTGGAAAAAGGAGCTGATGTCAATGCCCATGGTGGATTATATGGGAATGCACTCCAGGTTGCAGCATACTTTGGTGACCTTGAAATTGTTCACTTGCTCCTGGATGAAGGGGCTGATGTCAATACTCAGGCTGGAGTATATGGAAATGCAATCCAGGCAGCTGCAATGAGAGGCAATCTTGAAATTATTAAACTGCTTATGGACAAAGGAGCTGATGTCAGTGTGCAGGGTGGAGAATATGGAAATGCACTCCAAGCTGCAGCATCAAAGAATGAATTTGAAATTGTCAAGCTTATATTAGATGCAGGGGCTGATGTAAATGCTCAGGGTGGAGAATATGGAAATGTGCTCCAGGCTGCTGCAGCTATGGGGAATCTTGAAATATTCAGGCTACTCTTAGACAAAGGAGCTGATATCAATGCTCAGGGTGGAAGTTTGGGAAATGTCCTCCAGGCTGCTGCATTTGGTGGGAATCTGGATATTTTCAATCTTCTCCTGGGGAAAAAAACTGATGTCAATTCTCAAGGTGGAGAATTTGGAAATGCACTCCAGGCTGCAGTAGCTCAGAGCAATATTGAAATTGTCAAGCTGCTCCTGTCCAGGGGTCAATGTTCAGGGTGGGTTCTATGGTAGTGTACTCTGTGCAGCAGCAGTGAAAAAGAATGACAAAATTATAGAGCTCCTTCTGGACAATGGAGCTGATATTGACAGACAGTTTCAGAATGCACTTCAGGAAGAAATAGGGTTACCTGCTCCAGTAGTTAGGAAGTATTTTTTTGAACATGGAGCTGAGATGAAGGATCTTGGATTTTGATGCAAAAATATATGTATGTACTATAAATCACCATTTTCTTGTTTGCAATGCAAATCTCAGTTGCACTATACCACTAAGAAGTGATTTATAACTAAGCAAGAAACTAAGTGTGTATCTGCCACTATCATATGAGATAAAGAACAAGGTCTCTGTAGCACTTCATTTTACAGAAGGAGCAGGCAACAAGAGCACTGGGAACACTTGCCTTTAGTTTTTCTTGTTCTCCAAATGTACATGAATCCCTCTTATGTACTGTGGTTCCTTAGTTCCAACTTAGTCAAATCATAACCTCAATATCAGGAACCCCCCAGCATGATGCCTAGGAGCCCCAACAGTGAATTGAGAGGAGAGGAGGAGGGAGGGAACAAGGGGAGAAACCTGAGAGAACTCAACTGAGGACTCTGGGTGCTGGATTGTGTTACAGTCAATGTCCACAATGTCATTCAGCATCCAAGTCTACAGCAACAAACACAGTCTCAGTCTGTTCCCAATCACTGGACAAGGGTTCTAGACACTAAGTCTGATGGTAACAAGGGCTTAGAAGGAGGGTGAGGAGAGTGGTTGAGGCAATGAGCAAAAGAGTGTTCAAGTTGTAGATATGATTCAACTAAGTTGGAACTAAAGAACTATGGTACATGAGAGGGATTTATATATGTTTGGAGAACAAAGGAATCATAAGGGGAAAGAGCATAGCTATCTAGAAAAGGAAAGATGAAGGTAGCTATAAAAAGAGATAACATCCAAAGTGTAACTATGGGTTTGTAACAAGTAAATGTAGTCCATTAGACAAAGGGAAAAGAAAACTGTAACATTACCCCCTTTGTATGCAAGACCAACCATGATCCATTCTAGACTCAGCCCATTTGACAGTGTTGTTGAGTTCTTTTGTAGAAGTCTTTACCTTCCATTTGAGCACCTCAGCAGCACAATGCAGATTTTGGGCATTTCATAGGAATGAATCGTGTTCTTCATATGTCATTTCATGTGGATCAATGGTGAGTGTGAGGGTGGCAAGATTGTTGGTGGCTGAAGAGAGATTGGTGATGGAGCAGGTGGTGGTGGCAAGAGTGTCAGTGACCACAGTGAGAGTAGTATTCCATTTGACAAATTGAGCGAAGTGAGGGAGGTGATGGTCATCAGGGTATACCTGGGGAAGAAGCTGGGCTGGGTGAACATGTAGGCTGTCATCCTCAAAATGGACAATGGTGGTGTTTTCAATGAAGACCTTGAGCGGGAGGTCCGGGGTGGCAGTGATGAATGGGGAGAGGGCAGCCACAGTTTTGTCAATGTACCAGTGAGCACAGGAAGGGCAATGAAGTAGGCAGTGAGGGCAAAGAAAGTGAACATGTTGGCATGAGTGAAATTGATGCTGGGTAGTTGCTTCAGGGAGTTTATATGTATTCCAATTTGCTGATGTCCATATCTGAATCTGAGTCCTTGATATCCAATGGATCTTTGATTGCAGGGTCTGTGAAGAGTTCATGTTCTTCAGTGATAAACCTGGCTAGCAAGTCTAGATGCTGAATTCCCAGTTCCATGGTTGGTGTGACTAAGAGCCTTCTGAGCCTTCTGATTATATCTGCTATGATTTCTCTCTGTTTGTTGAATAGGTATTGGAGGTCATCTACAATGTCTTCAATGAGGACATGAGGTCTTCCTGGAATTCTGATTCTCCATCTGAGTAACCAAATCTGTGCACTACATTCTCACCCCTGTGTGGTAATCTCATCAATTCTCTTGTATTCCTCTGGGCATAACAGTCTCCCATGTGCACTTTTATAGATGTTGCTATTCTTGATGGCAAGAGATTGGTAGACAGGTGGGCTTTCACTGTAGAGTGGTAAATTGTTTACTGAGAATTGCAGGTCATAGTATCAAGGGAGATAATGCTGAACAGTGTGGCAGGGGAATTTTGTTGTTCCTGATGGATATTTCTGATGGTTTTGGTTAAGGCAATGTACACAATAGTATCGTGTGATCATGGCCACTGTCTTGGTTGGTTTCCCTGACAGGTTTGGCACTTTTGGAGAATGTCTGAAAGGAAGGTACTGCACACAGGCAAAAGTGGTCTTTTCTTTAAGGGCTATAGTGTATCAAGAGATTGTTGAACAATTTCATTTGTGTAATAGGGATTTTGCTTTAAAATATGGTGGTTTCTATATCGAGTCATGGGTTTAGAGGTGTTGACATTGTCTATACTCTGCTAGGACATCTGTGGTGTTTGAGAGATTGCAAGCAGGTTCCCAAGAGTTGTCATTTGATCCATAGCCTTTCCATTTAACTAGGTAGTGGTAACCTGTGCCTCACTTCCTGTGTGCTAGGATCGCTTTGACCTCAAATTCCTCTTGTCCATTTACAAGATCTGGGGGTGGTTTCACATAATTTGGGCCATGTGCAGTTGTTTCCCAATATGGAGTAAGGAGTGATGTATGAAACACAGGGTGGATCTGCCATTGCTTCGGGAGTTTCAGTTTGTATGTCACAGGTCCCATTACTTGTTCAATTTCAAAGGGTCCTTCTTGTTTTGGTGCTAGCTTTCTGGACTGATATGGTTAATGAAGATTCCTATTCTCAAGCCATACTTTGGTGCCTTTTTCGAATTGTATTGCTTTGTCATTGTGTCATCTGGCTACCAGCTATCTGGCTAGTTTGTGCGCTGCTAATGCTTCCTCCCTTGCTTTCCTTAGGAACTGAAGGCGTTCCTCAGCTGCCAGCATAGTCATTCATGTAGTGGCACTGGGAAGTGCAACAGGATCCGTTCCATACATTAGCCTGAATGGGGAAGTCTTGATTGTGTCATGATGTTGGTTGTTATGAGCAAACTCAGCTATTGGGAAAAGCAGTTTCCATAGGTTTGGTTCATTAGTGCAAAACATCTGAAGGTAGACTTCTAGTTCCTGATTGACTCATTCTGTCTCCCCATCTGTCTGGGGATGATAAGCTGTGCTCATTCTATGGTTGATTCCTAACGCTTTTTGTATTTCTTGGAATACCTTTGCAGAGAACTGAGGTCCTTGGTCTGATATTAAAACATCAGGTAGACCAAACCATTTAAAGATTTCGGAGATGTAAAGTTCTGCAGTTCCTAGGGCATTGACTGTTTTCTTGCAAGGTGTGAAAATTACCCCCTTTGTAAGACCATGGTCCACTGTGACCAGGATCAAGTCAAAACTGTCAGAAAGGAGTAGATCAGTGATGAAATCAAGGGTTACTTGTTGAAATGGGCATGTTGCTTTTGACTGAATCAGGTGGAGGGCTGGGACATTTGGGTGTGTGTTAATCTTCATCTGCTGACAAAGGGTGCATCCCTCAATCCATTCTCTGATGTGTTTAAACATTCCAGGCCACCAGTAGTCGCATTTGAGGAGTTCTAGAGTCTTCAATTGTCCAGGGTGACCTGATGATTGTGCTTCATGTGTTTCTTTAATCAATTTGGTTTGTAGACCATCTTGGTCAGGGATGTATGTAGGTCTTGCCAAGATAATGCACAATACCATTTGTATAAGACCAGTCTTGTATATTTGATTTGATTGGTGGGGTGCAGTGTGTGGTGATGACTTCAATTAAAATGCATCCAAAATTGTCCTTTGACATTGCTTTCTGGATGTCCATAACTAGATCTTCTGTGATAAGGTGAATGAAATGATCTTTGGGTAAGACTGTGACATCTTCTTGTAATTCACTATTCCCCATGTGGTCAGGTCATTGTGATAGGGCATCTGCTTCAAACATCTTTGTACCAGGGACATGTTCAATGTGCAAGTCAAATTCTGACAGTAATGATGACCATCTGGCTTGTCTAGGCATTAGGCATTGAGCGGTTCAGTAATAGGACAAATTCTTGTGATCACAGTGAACAATGGTGGTATGGGGTGATCCATGCAATAGGTGTCACCAAGTCATCCATCCCTTAATGATTGCCAAGAGTTCCTGGTTGTAGATCTGGTAATTTTGCTCCATTTGTGTTAATGTGTGTGAAATGAATCCACAAGGGTGCAGGGACCCTGCTTCATCTGCCTGTTTTAAGACTGCTCCTATTGCTTTATTTGATGCATCAGTTTGAAGGATAATGGGTCAAGTTGAATCCAGCATCAGTAGCACTGGCATAGATGCAAATTGTCATTTCAGGATTTCAAAGGCATTATTCCATTCAATGGTCCAATCAAATGGTTCAGCTTTCTTAGTGAGATCAGTGAGTGGTTTAGCAATGACAGCAAAATTTCCAATAAAGTGTCAATAGAAGTTTCCAAATCCAAGGAATGATCAGACTTGGTTGACTGTGGTGGGAACTGGCCAGTCTGCAATACCCACCAATTTAATTGGATCCATTTGGATTTATCCAGGGGTGATAATCATTCCAAGGAACTTGACTTCCTGTGTGGCAAACTTGCACTTTTCTAGTTTTAGGAATAGATTGTTATCTTGTAACCACTGTAAGACTTGTTTTGTCCACTCTTCCAACTGTTCCAGTGTTTCTGTGCAGATTAACATATCATCCATGTAGATGATTAACCATCCTTCATTGATCATATCTCTGAAGTACTTGTTCATCATAGTCTGAAAGGTCGATGGTAAATTGCATAATCCAAAGAACATGACTGTTGGTTCATAGCCCTCGATTGGTAATGAAAGCTGCTTTCCATTTGTCTCCCTTCTTGATCCAAACATTGTTGTATCCCCATTGGAGGTCTAGTTTGGTGAAGTACTTGGCACCTCGTAGTTTAATATTGAAATCGGAGACAAGGGGAAGAGGATATGTGTTTTTTGACAGTCCATTCATTCAGATATTGGTAATCCTGACAGGGCTGGAGTGTCCCACTTTCTTTCTTTGCTACGAAGAAGAACGGTGATGCCTGGGGTGATGTAGATGGTCTAATGTATCCTTTCTGGAGTTGTTCGTCGATCCATTCATCTAACAGTCCCTGTTTTTTGACAGATAAGGGATAGAGTTTACTGGCTTTTGGAACAAAGCCTTCCTTAGTGTTGATTGCATGATCCCATGGTCAACTAGATGGGAAATGTTCTGATGCATTCTTGTCAAAGATAGTGCACCATTGCTCATATGCTGATGGTAGCATGATAGGTGGTTCATTTTTCTTTAGCCTGTGCTCTAGTTCTTGTGATGCTGATGTTTTTACTCTAATCCAGTAATTGTCTTCGCCCCATTGCTGGGAGTCTAAGGCCAGTTGCCAAATTGCTTTTGGTGATGCATCTGGATCTTCAATCTGCAGGGATTTTTCTCACCAGTTGATGATTGGGTTATTCTCTTCTAACCAAGGTATTCCTAGAATCATTCGTTGGTCACCTAGCTTGGTGATCCAGAACCAGTTTACAAATTGTTGTCCTTCAATCATATAGCATATTTTGGTGCAATGCATAATCATTCCTTTTGCATTACCTGTTCTATCTGCATTTCTGACTTTAATAGCTTTTTTGAGTTGTTCTTTTCTGAGTTCCTTTACTGCTCCTTCATCTACAAAGTTTCCTTCTGCTTCACAATCAATCAGGGCAGATGTTCCAGCGGGTAAATTGGTCGATTTGATAGTTAATGAAATGCGCTTGTCATTGTTTGATAGTACTATTGCAGAATCAAGCACTAACTGTTCAGATCTCAATGATAAGGAAGGGCCAACCACCAATTGATGCTTCCTAACTAAAAACCCTCATTTTTGAATTTGTTTAAGAGGGTATTTTTCTCTTCAGTAGACATAGCTGAAAAGATGGCTCTAATCTTCTTTACTGGTTTGTCTTTTTTCTTCTGTTGTTCCTCAGTAACAGAATAGACAGCCTTATTTTGGTAAGAAGACCTGGATGAAGATGCATCATTGCATTTCAGGCAGTTCCTGAAGATGTGTTCCTGTGTTCCACATCTGAAACACTTTCCAGTCTTTTGGTATTCCTCTTTTTGGTCATCTGTCAGTTGTCCAGAAGTTGTGGTATTAATAGCTCTGATTGTTCCAGACCAATTGTTGTTGCAATTAAAACATGTTCCAGATCCATCATTTGTTCTCCTGTTTCCTTGTCCTGTCATGTCCCAGGCATTATGGTGATCCTCAGCCTTGTCATAGGCTTCTTGCATCTTCTTGATCTTCCTCTGATCCTGTAAGATTGTCCTAGTGAGTTCTAAGGGTAATCCCTTGACAAATGCCTGCAACTGAGTGGGTATTCCAGTAAGACCTGATGTTCCTATGTCCATGCAGAATTTCCTGATGTATTCTGGGACTGAAATGCCATTTTCAACTCTCAATTTGGATAGATTGTTCAGGGCTCAAAGGGCACTGTTAACTTCTCCCCAGTCATTGATGAAATGCATTTCAAAGGTCTCATAGTTGTTCCATTTGAATGTGGCTGTGGCACTGCTTCTGTTGTCGTTCAATTCTCCTCGAATAATGGTTTTCCAATCGTCTAATTCTGGTCCCATGCATGCAAGCGCATACCTGACTTTCTTTTCATCCTTTCCTGCATAGTTTTGTTTGTTGAGGGTAAAGTAGTCCTCAAGCTGTCCTAAAAACAATCTTGCTTCGATTCATTTATCTGTAAAAGGTCATATAGGCTGTGGTTTAATATCTTCTGGTTCTAAAACAAGGTAGAGCAGTTTCCCCTGTACTTCACTACCCCAGTCTAGGTAGATTTGATTGGGTAAATTGTGTTCAAAGGCTCCTGAGTAAAAGGTTCCTGAGAAGTATCTGTCTGGGACTGGTTCATTTTGTTTCCGTCCTTCTGTAACAAAGTACCAGGTTCATTGGTAGAGAAAAACTTCTCTTCATCCAAGATAGTATTTCCCCTTATATGTGACGGATCTGTTTGGGGGTCGTTCCTAAGAGCTGCAGGTCTCAATGGTGTCAGCTAGGGGTGATACCCTGAGCTAGTCCTGAGTTCCAACTTATGTTATGGTTGATGTCCACAATGTCATTCAGCATCCAAGTCTACAGCAACAAACAGAGTCTCAGTCTGTTCCCAATCACTGGACAAGGGTTCTAGGCACTAAGTCTGATGGCAACAAAGGCTTAGAAAGAGGGCAAGGGGAGCAGTTGAGGCAATGAGCAAAAGAGCATTCAAATTGTAGATATGATTCAACTAAGTTGGAACTAAAGAACTATGGTACATGAGAGGGGTTTATATACATTTGGAGAACAAAGGAATCATAAGGGGAAAAAGCATAGCTATCTAGAAAAGGAAAGATGAAGGTAGCTATAAAAAGAGATAATGTCCAAAGTGTAACTATGGGTTTGTAACAAGTAAATGTAGTCCATTAGACAATGGGAAAAGAAAACTGTAACAGATTGCACTCTTTATATGCTACAACAGGTCATCTGTATGCTAACTCTAAAGGCTGTACAACTCTAAGCTAAGTATAGTACAGTATGAGTCAGACAACTGTGCATGTAGTAATAAGTGTTACAATTCTCTTCTCCCTTTGTTAATGGACCACATTTACTTGTTACAAACCCATAGTTACACTTGGATGTTACAGTGACTCACAAAAGGTTTCCAATGTTTGGTAAATTCAGATTGACTTGGATGTAGGGTGGGAAATAAATTTTGGAAAAATCCTAAAATATCAGGGTTGGTAGGTCTATATGTGTTGTATTTGGTAATAAAGCCACGTGATGTTATTTCCATTTTTGGAGAAGACAGAAATTGATTAGCACAGACTGTGCATTGGAAACCTTTTGTTGCTGGCAGCTTTCAGGGCTGGAACAAGGCCAGTCACATGACTCTGTTGATTACTTTTACACAATCATGTGACTATGTTGACTTTGAGCTGATTTCAACATTTACAGCAGCTCTTGTCACCACCAATCCATCATGCACTCTCTTACTCCTGCTCAACAGCAACAGGTCATCTCCCTGCTCCTTGCTGGGCATTCTGCCAAGTCCATTGCTTCATCCACTTCCTATGGACTTGCCACTGTCTCCAGGATTTGCTCTAAGCACTGCCAGCACCTCCCAAAGTCCATTGGAGGTTATGGAGATCATCATCCTCATAGTGGACAACAGTGGTGTTTTCAACAAAGACCTCAAGCAGGAGGTTGGGGATGGTGATGAAGGGCAAGAGGGCAGCAGCAGTCTCATCAATGTGCCAATGAGCACAGGAGAGGAGGAGGAGAATGGTGAAGTAGGCGGTGAGGGTGAAGAAAGTGAACATGGTTTCTGATGCAAGTAGGATGATTGCTGGTATTGGGCAGACCATCCTTTATAGGTCATCCTCATCGAAATCTGGGTCTAGATCCAAATTGTCCATCTCTATTTGATTCAGGATGTCAGGGTTTGTGAGAAGTTCATGATCTTCCCTAATGAACATTTCCAATGCCATGAACTGATAGGTGCTAAAGTCAGTGATGGGTTTGGAGAGGAATTTCCTAATCTGCCTGACAATATTGAGTACTAAGGTTTTTCGTTTGTCGAGCAGGTAACAGAGGTCATTGGTGTAATCTTCCATGGATAGGATCAGTCTTCCTGGGAGTGTGATTCCTTGGTGTGATAACCAGATCTGTGCACCAATTTCCTGCGCCTTTTTGGAGAGTTTGTTGAGCTTTTCATATTCTTCTGGGCATAAGAGTCTGCCATGGCTAGTGTCATAAACATTGGTTCTCTTTATTGCAAGATTCTGGTAGATCAGTGGGCCTGTACTGTAGAATGGTAAGTCATTGACTGAGAATCATAGTTGGTAGAATCCAGGGAGGTATTGTTGCACTGCATGGCAGGGGATCTCTGTTGTTCCTGATGGGTTCCTCTGATGATCACGATTAAGTTGGGGAATGCAGTAATATCATGTGACCAATGCCACTGTTTGGGTTGGTTTTTCTGATAGGTTTGGTGCCTTGGGGACGTGTCGGACAGGGAGGTACTGTATGTGGGTGAAGATAGTTTTTTCTTTAAGGGCTATAGTGTATTGAGAGAGTGTTGAGCAGTTTCGTTTCGTGTAATAATAATTTTGCTTTAGGGTATGGCGGTTTCTGTATTGGGTCATGATTCAGAGGGATTAATGTTGTTGGTATTCCAATAGGATGTCAGTGGCATTTGAAAGATTGCGAGTGGGTTCTCAAGAATTGTCATTTGATCCATAGCCTTTCCATTTAACTAGGTAGTGATAGCCTGTGCCTCGCTTCCTGTGGGCCAGAATCGATTCCACTTCAAATTCCTCTTGTCCATTTACGAGATCAGGAGGTGGTTTCACATAGTTCAGGCCATGTGCAGTTGTTTCCCAATATGGGGTAAGGAGTGATGTATGAAACACAGGGTGAATGTGCCACTGCTTTGGGAGTTTCAATTTGTATGTCACAGGTCCCATCACTTGTTCGATTTCAAAGGGTCCTTCTCATTTTGGCACTAGCTTTTTGGACTGATATGGTATGTGGAGGTCCCTATTCTCAAGCCATACTTTAGTGCCTTTCTCAAATCGTATTGCCTTGTCTTTACATTGTCTTGCCACTAGTTGTCTTGCTAGTTTGTGTGCTGCTAGCACTTCCTCTCTGGCCTTTCTTAGGAACTGAAGGCATTCCTCAGCTGCTGGTGTAGTCATTCATGTTGTGGCTGTGGGAAGCACGACAGGGTCTGTTCCATACATTAGCCTGAATGGGGAAGTCTTGATTGTGTCATGATGTCAGTTATTGTGGGCAAACTCAGCTATTGGGAGAAGTGGTTTCCATAGATGCAGTTCATTAGTGCAGAACATCCAGAGATAGACCTCTAGTTCTTGGTTGACTCATTCTGTGGTTGATTCCTAACGCTTTTTGTATTTCCTGGAATACCTTTGCAGAGAATTGTGGGCCTTGATCCAAAATTAGAACATCAGGTAGGCCAAACCATTTAAAGATTTCGGAGACATAGAGTTCCGCAGTGCCTAAAGCATCAATTGTCTTCTTGCAGGGTGTGAAAATTACCCCCTTTGTAAGACCATGGTCCACTGTGACCAGGATTGAGTCAAAGTCATCAGAAAGGGGTAGATTGGTGATGAAATCAAGGGTCACTTGTTGGAAAGGGCAAGTTGCTTTCAACTGAATCAGGTGAAGGCCTGGTACATTTGGGTGTGTGTTAATCTTCATCTGCTGACAGAGAGCACATCCTTTAATCCACTCCCTAATGTGTTTAAACATCCCAGGCCACCAATAATCACGTTTAAGGAGTTCAAGAGTCTTTAATTGTTCAGGGTGACCTGATGATTGTGCTTCATGTATTTCTTTGATCAATTTGGTCCGTAGTCCATCCTGATCAGGGATGTAGGTTTTGCCAAGATAGTGAACAATGCCGTTTGTGTAAGACCAATCTTGTATATTTGATTTGATCAGTGGGGCATGATCCATGGTGATAACCTCGATTAGAATGCATCCGAAATCGTCTTTTGACATTGCTTTCTGAATATCTGTGACCAAATCTTCTGCAATAAGACAAATGAAATGGTGTAGGACTATGACATCTTCTTGTGATTCGCTGTTTCCCATGTGATCAGGGCGTCGAGATAGGGTGTCTGCTTCAAACATCTTTGTGCCCAGGACATGCTCAATGTACAGATCAAATTCTGATAATAGGGATGACCATCTAGCTTGTCTAGGCATTAAGCATTGAGCAGTTTGATAGTAGGACAAATTCTTGTGATCACAATGAACTATGGTGGTATGGGGTGATCCATGTAATAGGTGTCGCCAAGTCATCAATCCCTTGATGATTGCCAAGAGTTCTCAATCATAGATCTGGTAATTCTGCTCTGTTTGCGTTAATGCGTGTGAAATAAATCCACAGGGGTGCAGGGATCCTGTTTCATCTGCCTGTTTCAGGACTGCTCCTATTGCTTTATTTGATGCATCAGTTTGAAGGATAAAGGGTCGAGTTGGATCTGGCATCAATAGTACTGGCATGGATGCAAATTGTCTCTTCAGAATTTCAAAGGTGTTATTTTGTTCAGTGGTCCAGTTAAATGGTTTGGTTTTCTTAGTGAGATCAGTGAGTGGTTTAGCGATGGCAGCAAAATTCCCAATGATGCGTCAATAGAAGTTTCCAAATCCAAGAAATGATCGGACCTGTTTAACCATGGTGGGGACTGGCCAGTCAGCAATACCTGCTAGTTTAATTGGGTCCATCTGGATGCATCCAGGGGTGATGATCATTCCTAGGAACTCAAGTTCCTGTGTGGCAAACTTGCACTTTTCTAGTTTCAGAAACAGATTGTTATCTTGTAACTGTTGTAGGACTCATCTTGTCCACTCTTCCAGTTGTTCCAATATTTTGGCACAGATTAACATATTGTCCATGTAGATGATTAACCATCCTTCATTGATCATACTGAAGTATTCATTCATCATAGTCTGAAAGGTTGATGGTGAATTGCATAATCCAAAGAACATGACTGTTGGTTCATAAAGCCCTTGATTGGTAATAAAGGCTGCTTTCCATTCATCTTCCTTTTTGATGCGAATGTTATTGTATCCCCATTGGAGGTCTAGTTTGGTAAAATACTTGGCACCTCACAGTTTAGTCATAAGGTCAGAGACAAGGGGAAGGGGATATGCATTTTTGACAGTCCATTCATTCAGATATCAGTAATCTTGACAGGGTCAAAGTGTCCCACTTTCTTTCTTTGCTACAAAGAAGAATGGTGATGCCTGTGGTGATGTAGATGGTTTAATATATCCTTTCTGGAGCTGTTCATCAATCCATTTGTCTAACAGTCCCTGTTCTTTGATGGATAAGGGATAAAGTTTACTAGCTTTTGGGACGAAACCTTCCTTAGTGTTGATTGCATGATCCCATGGTCAACTAGATGGGAAACGTTCCAATGCTTTTTTGTCAAAGATGGTGCGCCACTGCTCATAATCCGACAGTAGTGTGGTAGATGGTTCGTTCTTTTTTAGCCTGTGCTCCAGTTTCTGTGATGCCAATGTTTTTACTCTGATCCAGTAGTCATCTTCGCCCCATTGCTGAGAGTCTAGGGCTAGCTGCCAAATTGCTTTTGGCAATGTGTCTGGATCTTCAATCTGCAGAGATTTTTCTTGCCAATTGATGATTGGATTATTTTCCTCTAACCAAGGTATTCCTAGGATCATCTGTTGATTGCCTAGCTTAGTGATCCAGAACCAGTTTACAAATTCTCATCCTTCAATCATGTAGCATATCTTGGTGCAATGTGTGATCATTCCTTTTGCATTTATTGTTCCATCTGCATTTCTGATTTTAATAGGTTTCTTGAGTCATTCCTTTCTGAGCTCCTTCACTGCTCCTTCATCCACAAAGTTTCCTTCTGCTCCACAATCGATTAGGGCAGATGTTCCAGTGGGTAAATCAGTCAATTTAATAGTTAACAAAATGCACTTGTCATTGTTGGATAATACTATTACAGAATCAAGTGCTAACTGTTCAGATCTCAATAATAAGGAAGGGCCAACTGCTGAGTGACGCTTCCTAACTAAAAACCCTCATTTTCGAATTTGTTTAAGAGGGCATTCTTCTCTTCAGTAGACATTGCTGAAAAGATGGCTCTAATCTTCTTTACTGGTTCGTCTTCTTCCTTCTGCTGTTCTTCAGTAACAGAACGGACTGCCTTATTCTGATAAGAAGACCTGGATGAAGATGTGTCATTGTGTTTCAGGCAGTTTCTGGAGATGTGTCCCTGTGTTCCACATCTGAAACACTTTCCAGTCTTCTGGTATTCCTCCTTTTGATCATCAGTTAATTGGCCAGGAGTCGTGGTATTAATAGCTCTGATTGTTCCGGATCAATTATTGTTACAACTGAAACATGTTCCAGATCCATCATTGGTTCCCTATTTCCCTGTCCTGTCATGTCCCAAGCATTATGGTGATCCTCAGTCTTGTCATAGGCTTCTTGCATCGTCTTGATCTTCCTCTGATCTTGTAAGATCGTCCTAGCGAGTTCTAAGGGTAGTCCTTTGATGAATGCCTGCAACTGAGTGGGTATTCCAGTAAGACCAGATGTTCCTATGTCCATGCAAAATTTCCTAATGTATTCTGGAACTGAAACGCCATTTCCAACTCTTAATTTGGATAGATTGTTCAGGGCTCAAAGGGCACTGTTAACTTCTCCCCAGTCATTGATGAAACATGTTTCAAATGCTTCATAGTTGCTCTATTTGAATGTGGCTGTGGCACTGCCCCTGTTGTTGTTCAACTCGCTTCGAATAATGGTTTTCCAATCGTCTAATTCCGGTCCCATGCATGCAAGTGCATACCTAACCTTTTTCTCATCTTTTCCTTCGTAGTTTTGTTCATTGAGGGTAAAGTAATCCTCAAGCTGTCCTAGAAACAATCTTGCTTTGATTTGTTTGCCTGTAAATGGTTGTATAGGCTGCGGTTTGATATCTCCTTTAGAGTTAGCACTGGTTTCAGACACCATTCCTGGTTCAGGAGTAATTGGTGGTTTGGGGTTAATCAGTGGTTCAGGGGTTGGTGTTCTACTTGGAGTTTTCTGTTTTGGAGATGGGGGTGGTCCTTGTTTTGAGTAATCTGTATCAAATGGGTTTTCCTCAAGCTTGGCTTGTTCAATTTGTCATAATTTCTCCCACTCTGCTAAAAGGCTAGCTGTGATTCCATGTCAGTCACTGTCTCCAAAGAAGTTTCTATAGAGAGTCTTTCCTGAGTTGTCTTCTGGTTCTGTGACAAGGTAAAGCAGTTCTCCTTGTACTTTACCACCCCAGTCTAAGTGGATTTGATTGGGTAAATCATGTTCAAAGGCTCCTGAGTAAAAGGTTCCTGAGAAGTATCTATCTGGGACTGGTTTGTTTCGTTTCCTTCCTTCTGTAACAAAGTACCAGGTTCATTGGTTATCAGGAACCCCCTGGCATGACGCCTAGGAGCCCCAACAAAGAACTGAGGAGGGGAGAGGAGAGGAGGGAATAAACCTGAGAGAACTTGACTGAGGACTCTGGGTGCTGAATTGCACTCCTTATATACTATGACAGGTGGTCTGTGCACTACCCTAAGCCCTATTCTAAATATAGTACTTGTATGAGTAAGACGACTGTGCATGTAGTAATAGTAATGAGTCATCAACACCGTGCTCCAGTATCTTATCTACTGCGTTATCTAAGTGCCAAGTGATAGGTGCTTGCTTAGTCAGCATAAGTTGATATAATATGAAGAAAATAAATAATAAAAGGAAAATGACTTAGTGAAAAATGCAAAGCTTTTCAGTCAGTTATGACAGTACCCCCTTTTTAAGATTTGGCTTCCAGACAAATTTAGACTTCTTTGTCATCCTTCAGCGCATTGTGCTCTATCATGGATGGTTCTTCTAATTCCTTGATAATGGGTGAGAGTGGGCAGGAAGGTGGAGTAAGGTCTTCAATTGTTTCAGCATGGGGCACTATATTATGCGATTGACACAGGCACATGTTGCATTGACATGGCCCTTTGGTATTTCCAGGTTCTATAAGGGAATCTAAGCCCTTTTTCCCTTTCCATTTCTGCCAGTTTTGTTCCCACTTTGCAGCTGGTGCTACTGCGTTAATATCGATTTTGGACACTATTTTGTTTGAGGATTGCATGAAGTTTTCATAGGGTCTGAAAGCCAACCTGTCAAAGGTTGCTTTGTCAAGCCTTCTGATGGCTCCAGGGTTTCTATTGTAAAAGTTTTTTATTTTTCTTTTTGCATTTTGTAAATTGTCCAGGGGTTCCCATGAGTTATGCTTGGCAGTGTATCCTTTCCACCTAACCAAGTACTCCATTTTATTTCTTTTTAATCTTACATTGATTATCTCTTCCACCTCATACTCCTTTTCACCGTCTATCTCAATTGGTGGTGAAGGTTGTACTTTTTGCCCTTTCATCAGTTGTTTCCAAGGGCGAATTTGTGAGACGTTTACCACAGGGTGGATTTGTTGAGAAACGGGTAGGTCCAGCTCTACTGCATTTGGCAACACTATTTTCTTGATTGGGTATGGCCCAATCCATCTTTCCACCAATTTCCTAGTTGGTTGCCCTGTTAACCTTAAGTCTTTGGTTGACAGCCATACTTTATCTCCAACTTTGTATTCTGGTGCATTGGATCTGTGTCTATCTGCATATAGCTTCATGTCACCCTGTGATTTTCGCAGAGCAGCTTGAGTTTCCTCGTGAATTTCTTTCATTTTTTGAGCAAATTTGGCTGCTGCTGGGTGACTTCCTTCCCTTCTAGGTTCTATTCCCATTCTGGGGTGTTTTCCATAATTAACAAAGAATGGTGTCTGTTTGGTTGATGCCTGAATCTTGTTGTTGTAACTAAATTTGGCAATAGCTAACCATCCAGACCACATTTCTTGTCTATGATCCACGAAGATCCTCAGGTACTGTTCCAAGTCCTGGTTCATTCGCTCTGTTTGTCCATCTGTTTGTGGATGGAATGCTGTGGACAGGTCTGTACTGATACCCAGCATTTGATTCAGCTCTTTCATCATTTGTGCAGCAAACTGTGGACCGCAATCTGAGATTATAGATTCAGGGAGCTCATGAAGTTTCCATACATGGTCCCTGAATAGTGTGGCTAGTCCTTGAGCCGAAGTTTCTTCTGATGTGGGAATAAAATGCGCCATTTTTGACATCCTGTCGCATACTACTAAAATTGCATTATGACCATGCAATTCTGGTAATTTTGTGATGAAGTCCACCGAAATGTGTGTCCAAGGCTGAGCTGGTGCCAAATTTGGCATTAGCTTTCCAGTGGGTGGCTCAGGGAAATTCTTGTTCCGCTGGCACTTGTCACATCCACTAATGTATTTTTTGATAAATTTGGTGATTCCAGGCCACCAGTAATTCCTTGTGATGAGTTCAATCATCTTCCACTGTCCTCCATGTCCAGCAATGGGTGTATCGTGATGTAAGCGGACTATCTCCATCCGCAGTTTTTCATCTTTAGGTACATAGACTTTCCCTTGCCAGAGGATGAGTCCTTGTTCAATTTCCCATTCTTGAGTGTTTAGTGTTTTAACACCAGCTTTTTTCATGGCTTCTACTGGTTTTACTATGGTTTCATCTCATGATTCAGAGTGTCAAATTTTGTTTAATAGTTCTTTCTCTGAGCTGTGAATAAACACGTGTCCATGACATAGTGCCACAATTCTGAAAAAATCTGGTTTGAGGAGCATGACGTCCTTGTTGTCATCATCCACCCCCTTTTTATGGTCTGGCCTCCTGGACAGAGAGTTGGCCTTTCCCATGGTAACACCTGCTTTATGGTGCAAGACAAAATTAAATCGGCTTAGGTACAAAGCCCATCTGGCCTGTCTGTGATTTAGTTTTTTGGCACTCATAAAGTACTTGAGGTTTTTGTGATCAGTCCATATTTTGAACTGTTCACACACTCCCTCTAAATAGTGACGCCATGTTTCCAGGCAATGCATAATTCCTAGCATTTCTTTATCATGGACATTGTAATTGTGCTCAGTATCATTGAGCAACTTTGATAGATAAGCCACTGGCCTCCACTTATCATCTTTACAGAGCATAGATAGTACGCCACCAGTAGTGTAGTCCAATGCATCTGATTCCACCCTGAACTTCCTATCTGAATCCAGGGCAACTAACAAGGGTTGCTCTGTGAATATTTTTTTAGGCTTTGAAAGGCCTTATTTTGGACTTCCATCCATTCCCATGTTTTATCTTTTCTAACCAGGTCATGTAAAGGTCGTGCAATTTTGGCAAAGTTTTGTACAAAGTGCCTATAGTAATTGGCAAGGCCTAGGAACCTTTGTACATCTTTGACACAAGAAGGTGCTGGCCAGTTAACAATAGCTTCGACCTTTTTTGTGTCCATCTGAATTCCTTTGGGTCCAAGGACAACCCCCAAGAATTCAACTTCTTCCACACACCAAACACATTTTTCTGGTTTTACATACAGATTGTTTTCTTTCAATTGTTGCAAGACTTGTTGTACAATTGCATCATGCTCCTTTTTTGTTTTGGTAAAGATGAGTATGTTGTCAATGTAGACAATGACTTTTCCTGCGTTGATCATGTTGCGGAAAATGTCATTCATCATTGCTTGGAAGGTGGCTGGCGAGTTGGTTAGCCCAAAGAACATTACTACCAGTTCAAAAGAACCTTCAGGGGTAGTGAATGCAGCTTTCCATTCATTGCCTTCTTTGATCTATATGTTATTATAACCCCATCTAAGATCTAGCTTAGTGAAGTATTTGGCACTCCCTGCTCAATCTACGAGCTCAGATATTAGTGGTAGCGGGTAGTTATTTTTAACCATCCACTCATTTAGGTATTGGTAGTCCTGTACCTTCCGCTTCTTTCCATCTTTCTTGCTTACAAAGAAGACAGGTGACGTTTGTGGTGATTTAGAGGGCCAAATGTACCCTTTTGCTAATTGATCATCCACAAAGTTCCGTACTTCCTGTAGCTCATCTGGGGATAGGGGATAGACTTTCCCTTTTCTGGGCTGATAGCCTGGTTTGGTATCAATTGCATGATCCCAAGGCTTCCTGGCTGGCATACGCTCTGAGGCTCCTTTCTCAAAGATTGAGGTACTGATGATACTGTTTGGGCACCATCTCCTTGGCTGTGAGTTTTGTCAATTCCTGTACTTGTGTTATTGATTCATCTTTTGGTCCAGCGGATGCAGATGGGAATATTGGTAAGAATGGGTACTTATCCCCATACTGGTATTGGCCTGGGTGTTTCATCTGTTCCATGTACATAAGGTGTTTCTCACTTTCCTCTTTTTCTTCGAGCCAATGTGCGAAGTCGAGTTCTTTTTCTTGCTCCCACAGGTATTCTAGAACACGCCAGTGTTCTGTTGATCGGACCTTTTGCTCCCGCTTCTTGGTCCATTCTCTTTGCCTATGTCCACAGCTTCATGGACAACATGTCAATTTGACTTGACCTGTTTCCCAATTGATTTCTGGGTTATGTTTTTGTAACCATGTCAATCCAATGATTACATTGGTTTTTCCTAGTTCACATATTTCAAAGGTAGCTCGTTCCTTGTGCCCTTGATAAGATAAGAGGAGATCAACTTCATGGGTGATCATTCCTCCTTCATCGTTTGTTCCATCCACATTCTGCACTTGAATGGGGCGTTCCAAGGGTATGAGTTTAAAGCCCATCCTTTTTGCATATGCAGCATGCATGAACAATCCTGTTGCTCCTGAATCGAGCAACGTGGTTTGCTGAGTTTGTTCATGTGTGTCCATCCTTTCCAACCCGATTTCCATCAGGATCTCATCCTTCTGCCCAATTGACCTAATTAAAAACTCCTTTTCTCCCTTTTTTAATACTTGTTTTGGACAAGCAGTTTCAGTGCCAAGCACTATATCATGCCACTTTCCTTTTAAGTCCTTTTGTCCCTTTGTAGATACTTGTACTACTGTATTTGGTAATGAGGAATTAAGCACAGGTTCTGCCGCCCTGCCACGCTCCTTGGGAGTGACGCTTTCAGCACTGTGCACTATATCACAGTGTTTCACCTGGGAGTTTGCCTCTTGCGGGAATGTCTCAGAAGTCCTTGAGACCTCTGAGATTGTTCTTGCATCAACCTGGTCAGTGCTAGGCGCTATATCAAGGGGCTGTGCACTATCTACCAATTTATCTAATACAGCATATCTATTACGAGAGTCCAGTATGGGACCTACTGACTCTCTTCCTCTTTTAAATTTTCTTCTCCTTTCTTGAAGTACTCCTTCATTTCATCAAACATCATTGTGCAAATATCAAGTCCTGATCTGCAGTTTCTAGAGATGTGTCTGATCTTGCTGCATTTGTAGCATCTGATTGGTGGTCTTTGATTTTGATCAACATCCATTGCATTAGGGTCTGGCTGATTTGCCATACTACTTGAACTCACAGAGGCTCCAGCTCCCAATCGTCCCTGGTTTGCTGATCCCAATCCAAATCTCCATCGGGGTTTGGGCTGGCCAGGGGCTACCAGCTTTGCCATATCTGGGCCTTTGGATGCTCCTTCACTCCTATTGGCGGAGCTACTGATCCGCAAGGAGTAGTACTTCTCCTCAGCTTTCACCTGTCTCCATTGGCGATCTAGCTTCACTGCTTTCTTCTACCACTCTTTGATGGTTTCAGGTACCTCGTTGGCCTCCATTATCCTTTTTCAGAGTCTGGTATTCAAACTTCACTTGAACTCTTTGATAAGAGCTCTTCCCAGGTATCCAGTTCCTTATGATACCTTTTTAAATTTTTGCACATGCTCTTCACACGTACTGGACCCTTGTGTCATGGTCTGCATCTCCGAGATTTTTGATGACTGCTCATCGGTGTCACCAAAGTCCCTTCTGATCTGTCTGAATAACTGTTCCACTGTTTGCGGAATCCCTTCTTCATCATTGGCCATCTGTTCCAACAGATTGTCTTTCCAATCTGCAGCAAAGCCTTCTGTCATGTACGAGATGATCAATAAGATCTGTTCCTCCTCATCGGATTCCAGCATCTTTAATTGGATATAGAGTTGGCATGCATTGATGAAATTTGTCACTTCTGACATTTTTCCGGAAAAGACCAGAGGTTTGGCTACATCTATTCTAGATGATCTGCCATTACCAGTCCCAGGAATATTGAATACCATCCCTGGCGGTATATTAACAATGTTGGCAGGAGGAGGTGTGTGTGCTGCTGCTGCTGCAGCAGCCTGTGCGGCGTTTGTTTGTAGCTGTGTCAGCTGGGTTTGTAGGGCTTGGATTGTTGCGGCTTGCACATTGAGGAGGTTCAGCAATTCTGCTGACATCATTTCCTGGGGCGCCGCCATACTGTGATAGTTTGGCAGTGGCGATGTAGGTGATGGTGTGAGTGGGGGGGGGAGATGATGAAAAAGGTGGTGCGGGTTCTCCGATGAAATCAGTGTCAGAGTTGAATAGTAGGTTTGGGTTTAAGGTGGCTGGGTTGGGTACTAGAATGGGAAACGGTGCTGGTTCCCACTGGTGTTGTTCCTCTGTGATAGAGTTTGTTGATTGTGATGATGATGATAATGATGATGTGGATTCCCCTTCTGATGAACTAAAACCTGCGTCATTTGGATCAAGATTGCCTGTGACAGCATCCCAAAAGGTATCATTATTTGTATCTCCTATTTTGTACTTGTACGTAAGTGAGGGAGGTCTTGGCCTGTCACTTGCTTGGGAACATATGTACGAAATGTGCACTCAGGGTCTACAACCACCCCTGCAGTGCTACAATTCACTATACTGACTACTGGTTTTATTTTAATTTGAAAGGTCTAACTAATCAGGGTCCAAACGGTTGTCCTGATACCACTACACCATATGGGTGCAGGTCTTTCTCAAGAGCACGTGACCAAGCGGCAGCTACTCTCAAGGGGTACAGAAGAATGTATTTATGTAATTACGGATATAGCCTTCAGAGGCCTAGACCAGGGCAATTTAATGCGTCAGGGGGCTGGTGAGGCTGGTCCCTTGATATGAATCATGTATTGTGTGATTAGTCCAGCACTGGTTTCCTGTGCACAGGTGACCCTATCAACTGGGTTAGGTTCTTTGGTTTGCATAGACCAGGAACGTAGTGCAAAGTAAGTCAAGGGCCATGATGCAGGGCCACTGGTGTGCAGTTTTTAACAGTGTCTGGCAACCAGTACTGCAATTTTATAGTTGGCATATGACTGTGGGATTCCCCAGTTCTCGTCCACTTAACCCTGTGGTCTGGGTATAACAAGCATTGGGGCTGCTAGAGAAGTAGTCGAGTTCTACTATCAGGAACCCCCCAGCGTGACACCTAGGAGCCCCAACAGAGAACTGAGGAGGGGAGAGGAGAGGAGGGAATAAACCCAAGAGAACTCGACTGAGGACTCTGGGTGCTGAATTGCACTCCTTATATACTACGACAGGTGGTCTGTGCACTACCCTAAGCCCTATTCTAAATATAGTACTTGTATGAGTAAGACAACTGCACATGTAGTAATAGTAATGACTCATCAGCGCTGTGCTCCAGTATCTTATTGTAACGGATATACATTGTCTTTGACAATGTATCCCTTTACGTTCTAGATTCATTAATTCAAATGGACATGCATATTAGATATGCATGTCATTAATAAATATTAAAATAAATATTATATTTATGTGTGGTCACGCAACCTTAAGTTGCATGTCACTGATTATGTAAGAATAGTTTTATTTACAAGTAACGGCCACAGCACTACAGGTACAAGGTCCAATAAAGATTGGTTCAGTGTACGGCGCACGGCGGGACTTAAGAAACCACCAAACCAGGGTCTATGGGTTTCAACTCATAGATCCTTTACACTTTTTTACACTTCCATCAGGAAGAGTAGCGCAAAGAAGACATCTTTTGATGTCTTCTCTTTTTCCTTTGGCTCCAGGAGGAAACCCTCACAAATGCGAAGGGTTAAACTCGAGAACCCTCCACTTTGAGAGGGTTCAGATCAATAAATTTGCACTCAATGAATTTCAGTGCGCAGAGAAGCTACAAGCTTCTCTATGTGTGATGCATCATTACCCTCGCAAATGCGAAGGGCTTAAACCTGCGAACCCTCCACTTTGAGAGGGTTCAGACTGAATATGATTGCACCCAATGAGCTCGGGTGCACGGAGAAGCTACAAACTTCTCAACATGTGACACGTCACCATGAGAAGTACTTGTACTTCTCGACAAAAGCGCCGCCTTTGTCGACTGTCTTACAGTCAAAAAAGATGCTTTGAGACCAAAGCAAACCTTTTGGTCTCGTCTGACACCCAGAGGGACCTATGTGCCCTCAAACTCTCTACTATAGAGAGTTTTATCGAAATCTGCCTGCGCTCAATGACAGAGCGCACGCTTCGAGAAGCTCTGCACTTCTCAACACTCCTTCAATCGTCTGAAGGAACCCTGGAACTCTCCACTCATGGAGAGTTCAACAAATTATCCTGCGCTCAACAGAGCGCACACTTTGAGAAGCTCTATGCTTCTCAATCCTCCTCCAGTTACCTGGAGGAGCTCTCGAACTCTCCAACTATGGAGAGTTCCTTTAATTAGCCTGCGCTCAACAGAGCGCACGCTTTGAGAAGCTCTGTGCCTCTCAATTCTCCTCCAGTTACCTGGAGGAGCCCTTGAACTCTCCACATATGGAGAGTTCCTATATTTTACCTGCGCTTGACAAAGCGCATGCTTTGAGAAGCTCTAGGCTTCTCAATTCTCCTCCAGATACTTGGGGGAGCTCGTGAACTCTCTACCTATGGAGAGTTCACTCAATTTGCCTGCGCTTGATAAAGCACACGCTTCGAGAAGCTCTAAGCTTCTCAATTCCCTCCAGTTACCTGGAGGAGCCCTTGAACTCTCTACCTATGGAGAGTTCACTCAATTTGCCTGCGCTTGATAAAGCGCACGCTTCGAGAAGCTCTATGCTTCTCAATTCTCCTCCAGTTACCTGGAGGAGCTCTCGAACTCTCTACCTATGGAGAGTTCATTCAATTAGCCTGCGCTCAACAGAGCGCACGCTTTGAGAAGCTCTGCGCTTCTCAATTCCCTCCAGTTACCTGGAGGAGCCCTTGAACTCTCTACCTATGGAGAGTTCACTCAATTATCCTGTGCTCAACAGAGCGCACGCTTTGAGAAGCTCTATGCTTCTCAATCCTCCTCCAGTTACCTGGAGGAGCTCTCGAACTCTCTACCTATGGAGAGTTCATCTAATTAGTCTGCACCCAACAGAGCGCACGCTTTGAGAAGCTCTGGGCTTCTCAATTCTCCTCCAGATACCTGGAGGAGCCCTTGAACTCTCCATCTACAGAGAGTTCCTTTGATTTGCTTGTGCTCAACAGAGCGCACACTTTGAGAAGCTCTGTGCTTCTCAATTCTCCTCCAGTTACCTGGAGGAGCTCTCAAACTCTCCACTTATGGAGAGTTCGTCAAACCTATCTGCGCTCAACAAGAGTGCATGCCCTGAGAAGCTACACGCTTCTCAATTTCTTCTTCAGAACCCAGAGAAAAATTTAAAGGGGGAGAGTAGGTACCCTCTTTCGAAGAAGATAGCAAGGCCTCTTTGAGAAAGCGCCTCAGGAGATGACAAGATGACTACGAGTCATCTACAGAGGACCAATATGGTGCCTCTCCATGAGATGAAAGCGAGGCCTTTCAAGGAAGCACCTCAGGAGACGAACAAGATGACTATGAGTCATTTACAGAGGACCAATATGGTACCTCTTCATGAAAGAGAGCGAGGGCCTTCCATGGAAAGCATCTCAAGAGTAAAAAAGGAGATGACTATGAGCCGTCTCAGGATGACAATGTCACCAATGGTTCTGCCTTATTAGCAGAACCAGAAATAACTCTAGAAGCAGAACGGCATTATGCCTCTGCTGAGGAACAACATGAGGCCTTTCACAGAAGTGCCTCAAGAGATGAAGGAGACAATATGGAATTTGTCTCAAGACTGGCGCACTTGCACCAAAGATAAATAATCTGATAGACTCGAGCTATGAGTCTAATTTAGATGTGAAACTGATAAACAGTTTCGAGACCAGAGACTGGTCTTTGATGAGAGCATGCTCTCAAACTTGAGTGGATCATGATGGTCCAAATGTAAAGAAGGATCATACGATACCTTCTTGCTTTCAACATTACAATAGAAGTAGCATATTGTGCTACTTCTAAGCAAAAGATACTGAGGATCCGCCAGAATTTTTTTTACGGATCTGTAGATTGTACCTTTGGCACAATCTAGTTGGGGAGGGTGCAAGGACAACACATTTCATTTGCGAGAGTCCTCAATTTTTTTCATTCTCCCATCATTTGATTGATGCGCACTTAGCACATCAACGAACTTCTACCCAAGGACTGAGACACAGTCCTCATATATGACAAGAGATCCCTACCTCCTTTAGAATGGAGCGCAGGGACCCACTTCTAAATGCAAGGAGAATTAATCTCCTTTGTTTCCTTTGGTCTTTAGATTGATCCTTAGAACAATCTAGTTGGGGAGAGTGTAACGGATATACATTGTCTTTGACAATGTATCCCTTTACGTTCTAGATTCATTAATTCAAATGGACATGCATATTAGATATGCATGTCATTAATAAATATTAAAATAAATATTATATTTATGTGTGGTCATGCAACCTTAAGTTGCGTGTCACTGATTATGTAAGAATAGTTTTATTTACAAGTAACGGCCACAGCGCTACAGGTACAAGGTCCAATAAAGATTGGTTCAGTGTATGGCGCACGGCGGGACTTAAGAAACCACCAAACCAGGGTCTATGGGTTTCAACTCATAGATCCTTTACACTTATCTACTGCATTATCTAAGCGCCAAGCGATAGGCGCTTGCTTAGTCAGCATAAGTTGACATAATATGAAGAAAATAAATAATAAAAGGAAAATGACTTAGTGAAAAACGTGAAGCTTTTCAGTTGGTTATGACAACGAGGACACCTGAGTGAAAACCTGGGCACCACCTCCCTGTGTCACATGGTGGAATGCAATCGAAGAGTTCCATGGGGGCGCAGGCTATGCATGCCAAGAGGACCCCCAGGAACAGGTGGAAATCCCTCTGGTGACATCCCTGTTAGGGCATCTCAGCGGACAAACAGGAAGGCCCCTTACGTCAGATCGGTGTGGGATCTGAGTAAGACGGAGTTTTTATTACAGGGACTCATCGAGTCAAGAATTGAGGACGAGTGGCATGCTCGTGAAAATGCCAACTATGCACAGTGGCAAGCTTACAAACAGAGATGGCTTGCACAATTGGCACAACAGCCAGTCCCAGTCAACCACAACATGCACATGTGTTGATGGATCATTCACAAGGCTGTGGAGCACCATAGGCATGGGGAGGAGACATGCTGTCTCCTTGCCAAGGCTGACAGAGTGGCTCGGGCCGAACAGACCAAAGCGTGGGAAGCACTACTCAGAGAGCGCAAGGAACATGACAAAGCAGCACATCTTGAAAGAGAAAAGGCACAGGCTCCACATGTTCAAGAAAGGGTGCAGAAGGTGCAACAGCCCAGACCAGTAGTACAGAAGAAGGCAGTGGAGGTCAAGCCTTCGACACCAGCAATCACAACACAAAACTGGGTAAAGAGGGTTCCCAGTTTCAAGTACATGGCCAACAAGCTTGTTGGCAGGTTTATCCCAAAAGCCAGTTGGGATAATAAACAAAAATCAGCAATGGCATTGTATGAGCAGGTATACACCAAGTATGACAAAATGATTAACCAGTTAGAAAACATGCCAGGAGTTCATATTGAGCTGGGCAACCAGGAGGAGTCACTATACAATTGGGTTCATATGCAACAAAGTAACAAGTGGATCCATGACGAGAAGTCGAAGTGGTCCCAGTCCACTTTCATCAACTTGAAGAAAGTCGGAGGACAAGGATTTGACAACAGCCAGAACTTGATATTTGAAATCGAGTTAGATTTCCAAGTTCTGGCTAGCTATGTCAAGCATGCATTCGATTGCATGCAACGCGATTTGGTATTGGTGGGCTGTCACTGGCATTTGTCACAGAAGGCCATGAACAGGTTGGTTCATGCACTCAACAGAAACATAAAGAACTCAGCACACTACTTGCGGGTTCAACAGTATGATCCATTGCGAATGACAAAGCCATGCAACATGGTGCTGCCTCCAATGCCAAACGAGTATGAAGGAGAAGGAGTCCTTGACGGATCCGTTGGACTCAGCATGACCATGTTCCTACAGGAAATGGGAGAAGAGTTGCTGAAGGAGCAGCATACTTGCACAAAAGAGTGGAGGGCATCTGTGGAGATGGTGTTCCCTAGTCCAGCAAGAACCAAGGCAGATTTTGCAAAAACGAAATGAACTGTGAGGATGTCAGTCAAGATCCCAAAACACATGATCTGTGGGTGGTGTTACCTAGGGTTATTCAAGAGGGAATTTTGGGACAAGTTTGAGTGGCCCAAATATCCTATGCTATATGACATTTCCTCTTGGGAAATCGAGATGCAGGATGAGATGATGTGGTTCAAATTACAGGATGGACTGGAACAGGGTATTTTCCATGTGGTATTGGCGCAACTGGAAGAAGTTGATGACGTCAATATGTACACATGGAAAGACATTGATGAGCTCACCCACTGGAGTGTGGGTGCTGTTACGAGCTCATGCTCAACACAAACCCACAAGCCTTGCAGAGAGAGGAGGAGGATAAGAAATAGAAGAAGGAATGGTATCGAGACTACATTAGACAGAATCTAATGCCCATACAATGAGTGTAAGATAAACTATCTTAAGTCTTGGGGAACCAAGACTACCTACAGCTGGTCTTATATACTATTCTACTAAGACCCCTTGTGACCCTTCCCACTGGCACCTCTACAGCCTCAGTGACTCATACTGCTTGAGTGCTGCTTCCAGACCCTTGAGCGCTGCTTCCAGACTTCATCTATCTTTAGTGATGCTGTGCGCCCTTGACAGTTCCACATGTGCCCATGGCCTAGAACCTTCCCCTCAGCCTGGCACTCCCACAGTCTCCATCTGGGCCCTATTCCATGAGGCATACTGCTCACAGGCCTCCCGCAATCCCCAACAGGGAGTTGCTATTGCCATATCAAGCTGTTGAGCATTGCCGCTGATCCCATGCCTTATTGGGGTGATGTACTGATGCGCTGATGTGATCCGTGCGCACTGCCACCCAGGGTTGCGATCTCCTTCCTAATATGTAGGTGATTGGGCCAACCAACCATCGTCTCATCTTCTAGTGAGCGCTCCTATGCACTAACCCATGCAAAGTGTTCCTATAGTCCCTTCCATGATCCCAGATCATGTATAGATGTCCCAGAGTGGTCCCAGACCACTAGCAAGATAAAAAAAAGAAAAAGATGCATTAGGATGGATTCCTAACAGGTGCAGGATGGAGGACAGTGTGCCTAGGTGCAGAACCAGAAGAGCTAGTGGTATACCTGCAGAAGGCGCTACAGGATGTTACCAACCTTCCGAGGAGGTCACCGGTGATGAGCTGTGTCCAGCCACAATCGTGTAGGGCTTCTTCAAAAGCCTTACCTTCAGAATGCTAGGGATCCCACACATGCACTGACCCCTTCACTAACATTTGTACTTGCCAAGGTTGTCGACAACATCCGATTATCCGATGCTCTTTTCCGCGCAACAGTCATTCACCTGATAAGGCCAGGTTCCGATTATCCGACGAGATCCGACAGTCACACAGCGCAGGTCTATTCTGCAAGCCGCCTCCCATTACCACCGCCTGTACACCACAGTCTGCCTCCCCGCAGTGCAGCCGGCTGACTCAGCACGACCATAACAGGAAGGACGGACATATAGCCACTGCCGGATTGGGATACATCATTGCATCAGTCACAATACCAATCACTCGGTTCATCAACGATCAATCACAAGAAGACTATTTTCTGCCCAGGAAAATGGCTTACAATCGACTATGTATGACGGTCACTAGGGAGCAACAAGCAAGGACCTATATCGGATAACGGGATCGAGTCCAAAATGCAGGAATGCGACTGCCAAAGAAAGAGATAGCAGCACAAGCGGTTTTTACAGGTCACCGGAGCGGCGTTTGACGCTAGTGCCCTGCGCACATCAGAGACATACAAGGGTCACGCTACAAAGCCATACGACGGCAGCAAATGAAGGATTTTCCGAGCGTCTAGGCTACATTGAGGATTACCTTTCAAACACGGATTTGGATGAAGGAGTAGAAATTGCAGAGTCGTTTCGTCTCAGTAGAGTACAAAAAGTATATAAAGTGTTCGTTTTCCTCAGTAATAATAAGAAGTTCCCCCTCAGTCCAAGTCTCATCGGTGTTGTCTCATCTCTTAGTTTCTCTGTCTCTCCCTATCGTTCTTGTTCCCTCTCTCTGGCTTTCCAGTCCTCAGTCACGTTCAACGCATTTGCCCTCGTCGCCTATGAGTTTAAAAGTCGTCTCGGACACTGTGCACCATGTTCAGCACAACGGTACAAAGTCACTGCACACCGCGGCGGGTGTAATTATCCTATTTTCCGCACTTCCGCGCTCCCCGGATTATCTGCTATCCAATTATCCATTATCATCCGGGCGTGGCACTATTATCCAATTATCCAAATCCACATACCCGCGCACTAATCACCGCCCCACAGTGGTTTTGACGGGACTCCTTTTGGGACTCACGCAACACATTCCCCATCTTTAGCCGGTGGAGTAGGATATCACTGGTGGAGCGAGAGCAGGAGTGGGATGAACATCAGTTTAGCATATGATGGTTAGACAATGTTCCCCAATACAAAATCAACGTGGAAGACTGGGTTAGTCGAGTACAACAGTGGGATGGATATGCACTCCCACAAAGAGGACACCTTGACATATCACCAAAAACACTGGGGTACTGCTACTTATGGTTATTCAAGCCACAGTACTGGTCCAGTTTTGCATGGAAAGCCAATCCGTATGGGTAGAGATATCCCTCTATGAGAAGGACATGCAGAATCTAGATATTCAAGTGTCAGTGTCTTATAATTGACAACATCAGATCTACCACATAGAGAAAGATGAGGAATGGGGCTCCCCAGCATGTGAAGTATGGAAGTGGTTTGGGCCTGATCACCACAGAGTTGGGTTCACAGTCACAGAAGTGTTCATGTCTGCAATCCTCATGCTAGTAACTGCATACATAGTGGTGTTTGGGACAACAGCAGAAAACACAACCTGGGAAGGGTGATCAGAACATGATCATAGAAACCAAGTCCGACCATTTGCGGAAGGAATTGGTACAGTGGCAGAGACACTGTTCTGACCATCTAGAGAGGAAACTGTTATGGTCGATGTCCACAACGTCATTCAGCGTCCAAGTCTACAGCGACAAACAGAGTCTTGGTCTGTTCCCAATCACTAGACAAGGGTTCTAGGCACTAAGTCTGATGATGACAAAGGCTAGAGAGAGAGAGCGAGGAGAGCGGTTGAGGCAACAAGCAAAAGAGCATTCAAGTTATGGATAAGATTCGACTAAGTTGGAACTAAAGAACTACGGTACATGAGAGGGGTTTATATATGTTGAGAGAACAATAGAAACTAAAGGGGGAAAGAGCATAGCTATCCGGGAAAGGAAAGGTGTAGGTAGCTATAAAAAGAGATAATGTCCAAACGTGACTATGGGTTTGTTACAAGTAAATGTAGTCCGTTAACAAAGGGAAAAGAGAATTGTAACATTACCCCCTTTGTATGCAAGAAGTCACCGACTTCTACCAGCCAGAAGTTGTCCAGCTGTGATCCGTCCTTGATTCAGCCCATTTGACTGTGTTGTCAAGTTCTTTTGTGGAAGTTTCTACCTTCCATTTGAGTGCCTCCGCAGCGCGATGCAGATTCTGGGCATTCCGCAGGAATGAGTCGTGCTCTTCATATGTCATATTGTGTGGGTCAATAGTGAGGATGAGAGCGGCGAGATTGTCAGTGGCAGAGGAGAGATTGGTGATTGAACAGGTGGTGGCGGCAAGGGTGTCAGCTACGACAGTGAGCATAGTGTTTTGTTTGATGAACTGGGCGAAGTGGGGGAGGTGATGATCTTCGGGGTATGTCTGAGGGAGTAGGTCGGCCGGGTGAACATGTAGATCGTTGTCGTCTTCAAAATGGATGATGGTAGTGTTTTCGATGAAGACCTCAAGTGGGAGGTCTGGAACGGCGAGAAAGGGTGAGAGGGCGGCGGTGGTCTCATTGATGTGCCAGTGAGCGCAGGAGAGAAGGAGAAGGATGGTGAAGTAGGCGGCGAGAGCGAAAAAGGTGAACATGTTGGTATAGTATGAGCTTTGGCGTTAGGTGGTGATACTTGAAGAATTTATACGTATTCTAAATCGCTGGCTTTTGTGTCAGAGTCCGAACTTTCTATATCTAATGGATCTTCAATTGCAGGGTCGGTAAGGAGTTCTTGTTCTTCTGTGATGAACCTGGTCAATGAATTCAGATGTTGAATTCCCAGTGTCATAGTTGGAGTGACTAAGAGTCTTCTGATTCTTCTGATAATGTCCGCTATTATTTCTCTTTGTTTGTCAAATAAATACTGAAGGTCGTCAAGGATATCTTCAATAAGGATGCGAGGTCTGCCTGGGATTTGGATTCTGCGTCTGAGTAACCAAATTTGTGCGCTACATTCTCGTGCCTGTTTAGTGATTTCATCAATCCGTTTATACTCTTCTGGGCATAGCAATCTCCCATGAACACTTTTGTAGATGTTGCTGTTCTTGATGACTGGAAGTTGGTAGATGGGCGGGTCTTCATTGTAGGTAGGTAGATCGTTTACTGAGAATCGTAAATCATGGTACTGGGGAAGATAGTTCTGGACGGCACTGCAAGGGAACTTCATTGTTCCTGATGGATTCTTCTGGTGATTGCGGTTAAGTTGAGGGGTGCGGTAATATCGTGTGACCATCACCACAGTTCGAGTGGATTTTTCTGATAGATTCGGTGCTTTAGGGGTATGTCGGAGGGGAAAGTATTGTATGCGGGTATAGACGGTTTTTTCTTTAAGAGCTATAGTGTACCGAGAGAGTGTCGAACAGTTTCGTTTTGTATAATGATAGTTTTGTTTCAAGACGTGGTAGTTTCTGTATTGAGTCATGGTTCAGAGGTGTTGGCGTTGCTGGTATTCTGATAGAATGTCAGTGGCGTTTGCAAGATTGCGAGCAGGTTCCCAAGAGTTATCGTTCGATCTGTAGCCTTTCCATTTAACTAGATAATGGTAGCCTGCGCCTCGCTTCCTGTGAGCTAGAATTGCCTCTACTTCGAATTCCTCTTGTCCATTTACAAGATCAGGGGGTGGCTTCACATAGTTCGGGCCATGTGCAGTTGTTTCCCTGTACGGGGTAAGGAGTGACGTATGAAACACAGGGTGAATGCGCCATTGTTTTGGGAGTTTCAATTTGTATGTTACTGGTCCCATCACTTGTTTGATTTCAAAGGGTCCTTCTCGTTTTGGTGCTAACTTTCTGGACTGATATGGTATGTGGAGATTTCTGTTCTCAAGCCATACTTTGGTGCCTTTTTCAAATTGTATTGCTTTATCCTTGTGTCGTCTTGCCACTAGTTGTCTTGCTAGTTCATGTGCTGCTAGCACTTCTTCTCTGGCTTTCCTTAGGAAATGGAGGCGTTCTTCTGCTGCTGGTGTAGTCATTCATGTTGTAGCTGTGGGAAGCGCAACAGGGTCCGTTCCATACATTAATCTAAATGGGGAGGTTTTGATCATGTCATGATGTCGGTTGTTGTGAGCAAACTTGGCTATTGGGAGAAGCGGTTTCCATAGATGTGGTTCATTGGAGCAGAACATTCGAAGGTAGACTTCTAATTCCTGGTTGACTCGTTCTGTTTCTCCATCAGTTTGAGGATGATAGGCTGTGCTCATTCTATGGTCGATTCCTAATGCTTTTCATATTTCCTGAAATACTTTTGCAGAGAACTGTGGTCCTCGATCTGAGATCAAAACATCGGGTAGGCCAAACCGTTTGAAAATTTTGGAGACGTAAAGTTCCGCAGTGCCTAGCGCATTGATTGTCTTCTTGCAAGGTGTGAAAATTACCCCCTTTGTAAGACCATGGTCCACCGTGACCAGGATTGAGTCGAAACCATCGGAAAGGGGTAGATCAGTGATAAAATCAAGGGTTACTTGTTGAAAGGGGCGGGTTGCTTTTGACGGAATCAGGTGAAGGGCTGGTACATTTGGGTGTGTGTTAATCTTCATCTGCTGACAGAGGGCGCATCCTTCTATCCATTCCCTGACATGTTTGAACATTCCGGGCCACCAGTAGTCACGCTTAAGGAGTTCAAGGGTCTTTAATCATCCAGGGTGACCTGATGATCGTGCCTCGTGTGTTTCTTTAATCAATTTGGTTCGTAACCCGTCTTGGTCAGGGATGTAGGTCTTTCCGAGATAGTGAACAATGCCATTGGTATAAGACCAATCTTGTATGTTTGATTTGATTGGTGGAGCATGGTGCGTGGTGATAACCTCGATTAAAATGCATCAGAAATCGTCCTTCGACATTGCTTTCTGAATTTCTGTGACTAGATCTTCTGCAATAAGACAAATAAAACGATCCTCTGGTAGGACTACAATGTCTTCTTGTAGTTCACTGTTTCCCATATGATCAGGGCATCGGGATAGGGCATCCACTTCAAACATTTTTGTGCCAGGGACGTGCTCAATGCATAAGTCAAATTCTGATAATAGGGATGACCATCTAGCTTGTCTAGGCGTTAAGCATTGGGTGGTTCAATAGTATGACAGATTTTTGTGATCGCAGTGAACTATAGTGGTGTGGGGTGATCCATGTAGTAAATGTTGCCAGGTCATCAATCCTTTGATAATTGCCAAGAGTTCTTGATCGTAGATCTGGTAATTCTGTTCTGTTTGTGTTAATGCATGTGAGATAAATCCACAGGGATGTAGAGATCCTGTTTCGTCTGCTTGTTTCAAGACTGCTCCTATCGCTTTATTCGATGCATCGGTTTGAAGGATGAAGGGTCGGGTAGGATCTGGCATTAATAATACCGGCATAGATGCGAATCGTTTCTTCAGAATTTCAAAAGTGTTCTTTTGTTCAGTGGTCCAGTCAAATAGTTCTGTTTTCTTAGTGAGGTTGGTAAGTGGTTTAGCGATGGCAGCAAAATTTCCAATGAAACGTCGGTAAAAATTCCCAAATCCAAGGAATGATCGGACTTGTTTGACTGTGGTAGGAACTGGCCAATTGGCTATTCCTGCTAACTTTATTGGGTCCATCTGAATGCGTCCAGGGGTGATGATCATTCCTAGGAATTCGACTTCCTGCATGGTGAACTTGCATTTTTCGAGTTTCAGGAATAGATCATTATCTTGTAGCCATTGTAAAATTCGTTTTGTCCACTCCTCTAGCTGTTCTAGTGTTTCCGCACAGATTAACATGTTGTCCATGTAAATGATCAGCCATCCTTCATTGATCATGTCCCTAAAGTCATCATAGTTTGAAAGGTTGACAGTGAGTTGCATAATCCAAAGAACATTACTGTTGGTTCGTAGAGCCCTCGATTGGTAATAAAGGCTGCTTTCCATTCGTCTCCCTTCTTGATTCGAACATTATTGTATCCCCATCGGAGGTCTAGTTTGGTAAAATACTTAGCGCCTCGTAATTTAGTCATGAGATCGGAAACAAGGGGAAGGGGATATGCATTTTTGACGGTCCATTCATTCAGGTATCGGTAATCCTGACAGGGTCGGAGTGCTCCACTTTCTTTCTTTGCTACAAAGAAGAATGGTGACGCCTGCAGTGATGTAGATGGTTTAATGTATTCTTTTTTGAGTTGTTCATCAATCCATTCGTCTAACAGTCCTTGTTCCTTGACCGATAGAGGGTACAGTTTACTAGCTTTCGGGACGAAGCCCTCCTTTGTGTTGATGGCATGATCCCATGGTCGACTGGATGGGAAGCATTCTGATGCCTTCTTGTCAAAGATGGTGCACCATTGCTCATATTCTGTAGGTAGAGTGGTGGATGGTTCGTCTTTCTTTAACCTATGCTCTAGTTCCTGTGATGCCAATGTTTTAACTCTAATCCAATAGTCATCCTCGCCCCATTGCTGGGAGTCAAGGGCTAGCTGCCAGATTGCTTTTGGCGACGTGTCCAGGTCTCCAATTTTCAGAGATTTCTCTCGCCAGTTGATGATTGGGTTATTTTCTTCTAACCAAGGTATTCCTAGAATCATTTGTTGATCGCCTAGCTTAGTGATCCAGAACCAATTGATAAACTGTTGTCCTTCGATCATGTAGCATATTTTGGTCCGATGTGTGATCATTCCTTTTGCATTTACTGTTCCATCTGCGTTTCTGACTTTGATTGGTTTCTTAAGTCGTTCTTTCCTGAGCTCTTTCACTGCTCCCTCGTCTACAAAGTTTCCTTCTGCTCCACAATCGATTAGGGCAGATGTTCCAGCGGGTAAATTGGTCGATTTGATAGTTAACGAAATGTGCTTGTCATTGTTGGATAATACTATTACAGAATCAAGCGCTAACTGTTCAGATCTCGATAATAAGGAAGGGCCAACCGCTGAGTGATGCTTCCTAACTAAAAACCCTCGTTTTCAAATTCGTTTAAGAGGGCATTCTTCTCTTCAGTAGACATTGCTGAAAAGATAGCTCTAATTTTCTTCGCTGGTTTGTCTTCTTCTTTCTGTTGTTCCTCAGTGATGGAACGGACAGCCTTATTCTGATAAGAAGACCTGGATGAAGACGCATCATTGCGTTTTGGGCAGTTCCTGGAGATGTGTCCCTGCGTTCCACATCTGAAACACTTGCCAGTCTTTCGGTATTCCTCTTTTTGGTCATCTGTCAATCGGCTGGGAGTTGTGGTATTTATAGCTCTGATTGTTCCAGATCGGTTGTTGTTTCGATTGAAACGTGTTCCAGATCCATCATTGGTTTTCCTGTTTCCCTGTCCTGTCATGTCCCAAGCATTATGGTGATCCTCAGCCTTATCATAGGCTTCTTGCATCGTTTTAATCTTCCTTTGGTCTTGTAAGATCGTCCTAGCAAGTTCTAACGGTAATCCTTTGACAAATGCCTGCAACTGAGTGGGTATTCCAGTGAGTCCAGAGGTTCCTATGTCCATGCGAAATTTTCTGATGTATTCTGGGACTGAAACACCATTTCCAACTCTTAATTTGGATAGATTGTTCAGGGCTCAAAGGGCGCTGTTGACTTCTCCCCAGTCATTGATGAAACGTGTTTCAAATGTTTCATAGTTGCTCCATTTGAACGTGGCTGTGGTACTGCCTCTGTTGTCATTCAATTCGCTCCGGATAATAGTTTTCCAGTCGTCTAGTTCTGGTCCCATGCATGCAAGCGCATATCTGACTTTCTTCTCATCTTTTCCTTCCTAGTTTTGTTCGTTGAGGGTAAAGTAATCCTCAAGCTGTCCTAGAAATGACCTTGCTTCGATTCGTTTGTCTGTAAAAGGTCGTATAGGCTGCGGTTTGATATCTCCTTTAGAGCTAGCACTGGTTTCAGACGCCATTCTTGGTTCAGGAGTGATCGGTGGTTCGGGGTTAATTGGTGGTTCAGGGGTTGGTGTTCTGGTGATCGGTTTCGGTTCTGGAGTAGGGGTTCTACTCAGAGTTCTGGGTTTCAGAGATGGGGGTGGTCCTTGTTTCGAGTAATCTGTATCAAATGGGTTTTCCTCAAGCTTGGCTTGTTCAATTCGTAGTAATTCCTCCCACTCTGCTAAAAGGCTAGCTGTGATTCCGTGTCGGTCGCTTCCACTGAAGAATTTCCTGTAGAGGGTTCTTCCTGGTTCATTTTCTGGTTCCTTAACAAGGTAGAGCGGTTCTCCTTGTACTTCACTACCCCAGTCTAGGTAGATTTGATCGGGTAAATCAAATTCAAAGGCTCCTGAGTAGAAGTCTCCTGAAAAATATTTGTCTGGGACTGGTTTGTTTTGTTTCCGTCCTTCTGTAACAAAGTACCAGGTTCGTTGGTAGAGAAAAACTTCTCGTCGTCCAAGGTAGTATTTCCCCTTATAGGTGACGGATCCATTTGGGGGTCGTTCCTGAGAGCTACGGGTCTCAATGGTGTCAGCTAGGGGTGATACCCTGAGCTGGTCCTGAGTTCCAACTTATGTTACGGTTGATGTCCACAACGTTGTTCAGTGTCCAAGTCTACAGCGACAAACAGAGTCTTGGTCTGTTCCCAATCACTAGACAAGGGTTCTAGGCACTAAGTCTGACGATGACAAAGGCTAGAGAGAGAGAGCGAGGAGAGCGGTTGAGGCAACAAGCAAAAGAGCATTCAAGTTATGGATAAGATTCGACTAAGTTGGAACTAAAGAACTACGGTACATGAGAGGGGTTTATATATGTTGAGAGAACAATAGAAACTAAAGGGGGAAAGAGCATAGCTATCCGGGAAAGGAAAGGTGTAGGTAGCTATAAAAAGAGATAATGTCCAAACGTGACTATGGGTTTGTAACAAGTAAATGTAGTCCGTTAACAAAGGGAAAAGAGAATTGTAACAGAAACCGCCCCAACAGTCAAGCTGGACATGCCTGAGTATTATGAAGGGCAGCCAGAGTTAATCACCAATTGGTTAAGAAGTATGGCGATTTACTTCCAATTAACCAAGCAAAAGATGGTTTTATGACAAGTGACTATGTCACTTCAATGCATCAGGGGCGGATTGGCAAACCATGCTGGAAATTGGGCAGGTGTCAAGCTCCAGCAAATACTGGAGAACGCATTGGAGTGTGAGGAGCGGAAAGCATTAGGAACCTGGAGAGCAGGAACCACCTTAATGCAAGAACGGCATGGGATTGTGTTGTTATTGGATGGAGTAGAGAACATCGAGCAAACAGCATTCATTCACAAGCCACCTTTCACAAGCTGGCAGGAATTTGATATGGAAGCACGAGAGTTCTTCCTGACAACAGAGACCCGGGACGATGCAATTCGCAAAATCCAGGGATTGCAACAAGGAAAGTGCAATGTGGAGGATTACATTGTCAACTTCTGAAGGTTAGCCCAGCTCACGGGCTATAACGAGATCGCACTCATTGTGCAATTTAGGAGAGGATTACATCTGCAGCTGGGGCTGAGGATTGTAGAAACAGGAGTGCCAGGGGATGGGACCACTACAGGGGATTTAGAGAAGTGGTACACGAAGGTGATGGAGTTGAATAAGGCTTGGCGGGATGCCAAGAAATTTTATAATGTGAATCCAGGGCAAGGGTCGCACCAACCCCAGGCATCGACAGCGAGAACGCAGGGCACCCATAACAGGGTATCACCAACACCTGTGACTCAGACTGGTGGAGCCACACAAGGTCCACCTCTGGCAGCAGCAGCGACGTCGAGTGCTAGGGACCCCAATGCCATGGATGTAGATAGAAAGAAATGCACAATTATTTGTTATAATTGCAGCGAACCTGGGCACATGAGCAGAGAATGCAAAAAGCCCAAGAATTGGAAAGGGAAGACCCATGTAAGGGAAATGGGTTGGAAGCAGTGGCTGGACAATGCCACTGATGACAATAAGAAGGCCATTAGTGAGGCCTTGGGTTTTTGAAGTGGCCAACCGGAAATCATTCCAACCGGAAGGCTTGTAGTACTAGTTCGACAATGTGTAGTAATATCCATGCAACTCAACCTATTAAATTAAATTGCATTGACTACGAACTAAGAACATGAAAAATAAGGAATGAGCCCGTCACAATGGGAAAAGATTGCTTGACGCCCTGGCAGACTCCATGGATGGTGAGGCACATATGGGAACGACCCATGGCCCAAGCCCTTCAATCTCTTTGATCCTGGAGTCACGACTCCAGGATGGGGGAGGTAACGGAAGACCTGGTATGGAGTTTGAATAGCACAACAGAGGTACAAGCAGCCTGGTACTTGAACCACTTAAGACACAACCCTAAGCAGGTGATAGGAACCGGGAAAAGACAATTGAATGTACCCATGACAGTTGCAGACATCACAATGGGACAGTCTGTTACGATATCGGCCTTGTTGGATTCGGGGTGTATGGGTTCATGTGTCAACAGGAATTTTGTGAAGCAGAATAACCTCAACATGTTATGGTCGATGTCCACAATGTCATTCAGCGTCCAAGTTTGCAGCAACAAACAGAGTCTCGGTCTGTTCCCAATCACTGGACAAGGGTTCTAGGCACTAAGTCTGTCGATGACGAAGGCTAGAAAGAGAGCGAGGAGAGCGGTTGAGGCGACGAGCAAAAGATCATTTAAGTTATGGATAAGATTCGACTAAGTTGGAACTAAAGAACTACGGTACATGAGAGGGGTTTATATACGTTAGGAGAACAGTAGAAACTTAAAGGGGAAAGAGCATAGCTATCTAAGAAAAGGAAAGGTGAAGGTAGCTATAAAAGGAGATAACGTCCAAGCGTAACTATGGGTTTGTAACAAGTAAATGTAGTCCGTTAAACAAAGGGAAAAGAGAACTGTAACATTACCCCCTTTGTATGCGAGAAGTCACCGACTTCTACCAGCCTGAAGTTGTCCAGCCATGGTCCGTTCTGGACTCAGCCCACTTGACAGCGTTGTCCAATTCTTTTGTTGAGGTCTCCACCTTCCACTTGAGCGCTTCGGCAGCGCGATGCAGATTTTGAGCATTTCGTAAAAACGAGTCGCATTCCTCATAAGTCATTTCATGAGGATCAATGGTGAGGGTGAGCGCGGCGAGGTTGTCGGTCGTGGAGGAGAGATTAGTGATGGAGCAGGTGGCGGCAGCAAGGGCGTCGGCAATGATGGTGAGCGTGGTATTCCATTTGACAAATTGGGCAAAGTGGGGAAGGTGGTGATCATCTGGGTGTATTTGGGGAAGTAGGGCGGCAGGATGGATATGTAAATTGTCATCCTCGAAGTGGACGACAGTGGTATTTTCAATGAAGACCTCGAGCGGGAGGTCTGGGACAGCAAGGAAGGGCGAGAAGGCGGCAGCGGTTTCGTCAATGCGCCAGTGGGCACAGGAGAGGAGTGCCAAGGCAATGAAGTAGGCGGCGAGGGCGAAGAAAGTGAACATGGTTTTTTGTTATGATAGGTTGGGTGCTAAGTGATGATACCTGGAGAATTTATTCGTATTCCAGATCGCTGATTTCCATGTCGGAGTCCCAATTTTCTGTATCCAGTGGGTCCTTGATTGCAGGGTCAGTGAGAAGTTCCCATTCTTCTGTGATGAACCTGGTTAGCGAATCTAGATGTTGGATTCCTGGTGTTGTTGTCAGGGTGACTAAGAATCTTCTGATTCTTCTGATGATATCCGCTATTACCTCTCCCATTGCAGTAGACAAATAGTCAAGATCATCAAGGATGTCTTCTATGAGAATGCGAGGCCTTCCTGGTATTCTGATTCTTCGGCTAATTAACCAGATTTGTGTGCTACACTCCCGTATCTGTTTAGTGATCTCGTCCATCTGCTTGTATTCTTCCGGACATAGCAATCTTCCATGAGCGCTTTTATAAACGTCACTGTTTCTGATGACTAGAAGTTGGTATGCAGGTGGATCCTTATTATAGGCAGGTAGATCGTCGGCTGCAAATCGTAGGTCGTGGTATCTGGGAAGATAGTTCTGGGTGGCATTGCAAGGGAACTCTGTTGTTCCTGAAGGGTTCTTTTGGTGACGGTGATCAAGTCGAGGGGTGCGATAGTATCATGTGACTAACGCCATAGTTTGGGTGAGTTTTCCTGGCAGGTTCGGTGCTCTAGGAGCATGTTGGAAAGGGAGGTATTGTATGTGGGTATAGACGGTCTTTTCTTTAAGAGCTATAGTGTATTGAGAGAGTGTTGAGCAGTTCCGTTTTGTATAGTGGTAATTTTGTTTCAAGACATGGCGGTTTCTGTATCGAGTCATGGTTCAGAGGTGTCGGCGTTGTTGATATTCAGATAGGATATCAGTGGCATTTGCAAGATTGCGAGCGGGTTCCCAAGAGTTATCATTCGATCCGTAGCCTTTCCATTTAACCAGGTAATGGTAGCCTGCGCCTCGTTTCCTGTGAGCTAGAATTGCCTCAACCTCGAATTCCTCTTGTCCGTTTACGAGATCAGGAGGTGGTTTCACATAGTTCAGCCCATGCGCCATCGTTTCCCTGTACGGGGTAAGGAGTGACGTATGAAACACAGGGTGAATGTGCCATTGTTTCGGGAGTTTCAATTTGTATGTCACTGGTCCCATCACTTGTTCGATTTCGAAAGGTCCTTCTCGTTTTGGTGCTAACTTTCTGGACTGATATGGTATGTGAAGATTTCGGTTCTCAAGCCACACTTTGGTGCCTTTTTCAAATCGTATTGCTTTGTCCTTGCGTCGTCTTGCCACTAGTTGTCTTGCTAGTTCATGTGCTGCTAGTGCTTCTTCTCTGGCTTTCCTTAGGAACTGAAGGCGCTCCTCTGCTGCTGGTGTGGTCATTCGCGTAGTAGCTGTGGGAAGCGCAACAGGGTCCGTCCCATACATTAGTCTGAATGGGGAAGTTTTGATAGTGTTGTGATGTCGGTTATTGTGAGCAAACTCGGCTATTGGGAGAAGCGGTTTCCATAAATGCGGTTCATTGGAGCAGAACATTCGAAGGTAGACTTCTAATTCCTGGTTGACTCGTTCTGTTTCTCCATCAGTCTGAGGATGATAGGCTGTGCTCATTCTATGGTCGATTCCTAATGCTTTTCATATTTCCTGAAATACTTTTGCGGAGAACTGTGGTCCTCGATCTGAGATTAGAATGTCGGGTAGGCCAAACCGTTTGAAAATTTCGGAGATGTAAAGTTCTGCAGTGCCTAGTGCATCGATTGTCTTCTTGCAAGGTGTGAAAATTACCCCCTTTGTAAGACCATGGTCCACCATGACCAGGATTGAGTCAAAGCCATCGGAGAGGGGTAAATCAGTGATGAAATCAAGGGTTACTTGCTGAAAGGGGCGGGTTGCTTTTGACGGAATTGGGTGAAGGGCTGGTACATTTGGGTGTGTGTTAATCTTCATCTGCTGACAGAGGGCGCATCCTTCTATCCATTCCTTGACATGTTTGAACATTCCGGGCCACCAGTAATCATGCTTAAGGAGTTCAAGGGTCTTCAATCGTCCAGGGTGACCTGATGATCGTGCCTCGTGTGTTTCTTTAATTAATTTGGTTCGTAACCTGTCTTGGTCAGGGATGTAGGTTTTTCCGAGATAATGAACTATGCCATTGGTGTAAGACCAATCTTGTATGTTTGATTTGATCGGTGGGGTGTGGTGCGTGGTGATAACCTCGATTAGAATATGTCCGAAATCATCCTTTGACATTGCTTTCTGAACCTCTGTGACTAGATCTTCTGCAATAAGACGAATAAAACGATCCTCTGGTAGGACTACAATGTCTTCTTGTAATTTGCTGTTTCCCATATGATCAGGGTGTCAGGATAGTGCATCCGCTTCAAACATTTTTGTGCCAGGGACGTGCTCAATGCGTAGATCAAATTCTGATAATAGGGATGACCATCTAGCTTGTCTGGGCGTTAAACGTTGGGCAGTTCGATAGTATGACAGATTCTTGTGGTCGCAGTGAACAATAGTGGTGTGGGGTGATCCATGTAGTAAATGTTGCCAGGTCATCAATCCTTTGATAATTGCCAAGAGTTCTTGATCGTAGATCTGGTAATTCTGTTCCGTTTGTGTTAATGCATGTGAGATAAATCCGCAGGGATGTAGAGATCCTGTTTCATCCGCTTGTTTCAAGACTGCTCCTATTTCCTTATTCGATGCATCGGTTTGAAGGATGAAGGGTCGGGTAGGATCTGGCATTAATAATACCAGCATAGATGCAAATCGTTTCTTTAGAATTTCAAAAGCGTTGTTCCGTTCAGTGGTCCAGTCAAATGGTTCTGTTTTCTTAGTGAGGTTGGTAAGTGGTTTAGCAATGGCAGCAAAATTTCCAATGAAACGTCGGTAAAAGTTCCCAAATCCAAGGAATGATCGGACTTGCTTGACTGTGGTAGGAACTGGCCAATCAGCGATCCCTGCTAACTTTATTGGGTCCATCTGAATGCGTCCAGGGGTGATGATCATTCCTAGGAATTTGACTTCCTGTGTGGCAAACTTGCATTTTTCGAGTTTCAGGAATAGATCGTTATCTTGTAACCGCTGTAAAATCCGTTTTGTCCGTTCCTCCAGCTGTTCTAGTGTTTCCGCACAGATTAACATGTCGTCCATGTAAATGATCAGCCATCCTTCATTGATCATGTCTCTAAAGTACTCGTTCATCATAGTTTGAAAGGTTGACGGCGAGTTGCATAATCCAAAGAACATTACTGTTGGTTCGTAGAGCCCTCGATTGGTAATAAAGGCTGCTTTCCATTCGTCTCCCTTCTTGATTCGAACGTTGTTGTATCCCCATCGGAGGTCTAGTTTGGTAAAATACTTGGCGCCTCGTAATTTAGTCATGAGATCGGAAACAAGGGGAAGGGGATATGCATTTTTGACAGTCCATTCATTCAGGTATCGGTAATCCTGACAGGGTCGAAGTGCCCCACTTTCTTTCTTTGCTACAAAGAAGAATGGTGACGCCTGCGGTGAAGTGGATGGTTTAATGTATCCTTTCTTGAGTTGTTCATCAATCCAGTCGTCTAACAGTCCTTGTTCCTTGACTGATAGAGGGTAAAGTTTACTTGCTTTTGGGACGAAACCCTCTTTTGTGTTGATTGCGTGATCCCACGGTCGACTGGATGGGAAGCGTTCTGATGCCTTCTTGTCAAAGATGGTGCGCCATTGTTCGTATTCTGTAGGTAGAGTGGTGGATGGTTCGTCTTTCTTTAACCTATGCTCCAGTTCCTGTGATGCCGATGTTTTAACTCTAATCCAATAGTCATCCTTGCCCCATTGCTGGGAGTCAAGGGCTAGCTGCCAGATTGCTTTTGGCGACGTGTCCAGGTCTCCAATTTTCAGAGATTTCTCTCGCCAGTTGATGATTGGGTTATTTTCTTCTAACCAAGGTATTCCTAGAATCATTCGTTGATCGCCTAGTTTAGTGATCCAGAACCAATTGATAAACTGCTGTCCCTCGATCATGTAGCATATTTTGGTCCGATGTGTGATCATTCCTTTTGCATTTACTGTTCCATCTGCGTTTCTGACTTTGATTGGTTTCTTAAGTCGTTTTTTCCTGAGCTCTCTCACTGCTCCTTTGTCTACGAAATTTCCTTCTGCTCCACAATCGATTAGGGCAGATGTTCCAGCGGGTAAATTGGTCGATTTGATAGTTAACAAAATGCACTTGTCATTGTTGGATAATACTATTACAGAATCAAGCGCTAACTGTTCAGATCTCGATAATAAGGAAGGGCCAACCGCTGAGTGACGCTTCCTAACTAAAAACCCTCGTTTTCAAATTCGTTTAAGAGGGCATTCTTCTCTTCAGTAGACATTGCTGAAAAGATGGCTCTAATTTTCTTTACTGGTTCGTCTTCTTCCTTCTGTTGTTCCTCAGTGACGGAATGGACTGCCTTATTCTGATAAGAAGACCTGGATGAAGACGCATCATTGCATTTTGGGCAGTTCCTGGAGATGTGTCCTTGTGTTCCACATTTGAAACACTTGCCAGTCTTTTGGTATTCCTCTTTTTGATCATCTGTCAATCAGCTAGGGATTGTGGTATTTATAGCTCTGATTGTTCCAGATCGGTTGTTATTGTTTTGATTGAAACGTGTTCCAGATCCATCATTGGTTCTCCTGTTTCCTTGTCCTGTCATGTCCCAAGCGTTATGGTGATCCTCAGCCTTATCATAGGCTTCTTGCATCGTCTTGATCTTCCTTTGGTCTTGTAAGATCGTTCTAGTAAGTTCTAATGGTAGTCCTTTGACGAATGCTTGCAACTGAGCGGGTATTCCAGTGAGTCCAGAGGTTCCTATGTCCATGCGAAATTTTCTGATGTATTCTGGGACTGAAACACCGTTTCCAACTCTTAATTTGGATAAATTGTTCAGGGCTCGAAGGGTGCTGTTGACTTCTCCCCAGTCATTGATGAAACGTGTTTCAAATGCTTCATAGTTGCTCCATTTGAACGTGGCTGTGGTACTGCCTCTGTTGTCATTCAATTCGCTTCGGATAATAGTTTTCCAATCATCTAGTTCTGGTCCCATGCATGCAAGCACATATCTGACCTTTTTCTCATCTTTTCCTTCATAGTTCTGTTCATTGAGGGTAAAGTAGTCCTCAAGCTGTCCTAAAAATGACCTTGCTTTGATTTGTTTGCCTGTAAAAGGTCGTATAGGCTGCGGTTTAATATCTCCTTTAGAGCTAGCACTGGTTTCAGATGCCATTCTTGGTTCAGGAGTGATCGGTGGTTCGGGGTTAATCGGTGGTTCAGGGGTTGGTGTTCTGGTGATCGGTTTCGGTTCTGGAGTAGGGGTTCTACTCGGGGTTCTGGGTTTCGGAGATGGGGGTGGTCCTTGTTTCGAGTAATCTGTATCAAATGGGTTTTCCTCAAGCTTGGCTTGTTCAATTCGTAGTAATTCCTCCCAATCCGCTAAAAGGCTAGCTGAGATTCCATGTCAGTCGTTTCCACTAAAGAATTTCTTATAGAGGGTCCTTCCTGGTTCGTTTTCTTGTTCCTTAACAAGGTAGAGCGGTTCTCCTTGTACTTCACTACCCCAGTCTAGGTAGATTTGATCGGGTAAATCAAATTCAAAGGCTCCTGAGTAGAAGTCTCCTGAAAAATATTTGTCTGGGACTGGTTTGTTTTGTTTCCGTCCTTCTGTAACAAAGTACCAGGTTCGTTGGTAGAGAAAAACTTCTCGTCGTCCGAGGTAGTATTTCCCCTTATAGGTGACGGATCCGTTCGGGGGTCGTTCCTGAGAGCTTCGGGTCTCAATGGTGTCGGCTAGGGATGATACCCTGAGCTGGTCCTGAGTTCCAACTTATGTTACGGTCAATGTCCACAACGTCATTCAGCGTCCAAGTTTGCAGCGACAAACAGAGTCTTGGTCTGTTCCCAATCACTGGACAAGGGTTCTAGGCACTAAGTCTGTCGATGACGAAGGCTAGAAAGAGAGTGAGGAGAGCGGTTGAGGCAACAAGCAAAAGATCGTTTAAGTTATGGATAAGATTCGACTAAGTTGGAACTAAAGAACTACGGTACATGAGAGGGGTTTATATATGTTAGGAGAACAGTAGAAACTTAAAGGGGAAAGAGCATAGCTATCTAAGAAAAGGAAAGGTGAAGGTAGCTATAAAAGGAGATAACGTCCAAGCGTAACTATGGGTTTGTAACAAGTAAATGTAGTCCGTTAAACAAAGGGAAAAGAGAACTGTAACACAACACGAGAAAACTCCCCCATCCAATTCCTGTATACAATGCCAATGGATCAGAAAACATAGATGGGCAACTATCAGAAATGGTGCAGTTGAAGGTAAAAATCAACATGCATGAGGAAATTTGGGAGTTTGGCATCTCAAACCTGGGAAAGACGGATCTATTCCTGAGGCATGACTGGTTAAGATACCATAATTCAGATATAGATTGGAGTAAGAACATACTCCAATTCAGTCATTGCCCAGGTGCATGCTATCCAGATTCGGAAGCCCAGGAGCCCAAGGATGAAGACGCTGAGGAGGAGCAAGAAATAGGTGGCATACATTGGGATCAAGGGGATCGACTATTGGTGGTGCAACAGGACAACATAGATTCAGAATGGATCCGGGCATATGAATCCATGGCAACTAAAATTGCAGCCAGAAATACAGTTACTCAGACCCTTGAGGAGGTTGTTCCTGAACACTACCTAGGTTACCGAAAGGTTTTCGAGAAGCAGACCTTTGATGAACTCCTGCCACAACGACCCTGGGATCACACAATTGAATTGGTACCTGGTGCCAAGATGTTGGATTGCAAGATCTACCCTTTAAGCCGCGTCGAGCAAGAGGAGCTTGAGAAGTTCCTCAAGGACAACCTAGAGACAGGACGCATCTGGTCTAGCAAGTCAGCTATGGTGTCCCCCTTCTTCTTCGTCAAAAAGAAGGATGGTTCACTCTGGCCAGTACAAAATTATCAGAAACTAAATGAGATGACGATCAAAAATTGGTATCTGCTACCACTCATCTCTGAGTTGGTCGATAAGCTGTCTCATGCAAAGGTTTTCTTAAAGATGGACATCTGGTGGGGTTACAACAATGTTCATATCAAGGATGGTGATGAACATAAGGCAGCCTTTTGAACGAATCAGGGACTCTTTGAACCCTTGGTAATGTTCTTTGGCCTCACCAACTCCCCAGCAACATTCCAAACCATGATGAACAACATCTTTCAGGAAGAAATTGCAGAAGGATGGGTTGTGATCTACATGGATGATATTTTAGTGTTCTCCACAGACCAGAAGAGTCACACCATCCACATTAACCATATCTTGGCCAAGTTGCAGGAGCATAAGTTGTCACTCAAACCAGAGAAGTGTTGGTTCAACAAGTCCACTATCAAGTTTCTGGGATTGATCATTTCCCATGATTCAATCAGTATGGATAAGGCCAAGGTTAAAGCCATTGTGGAATGGCCTGTTCCTACTTGCAAGAAGCAGGTCCAACAGTTTCTTGGATTTGTCAACTTTTACTGCCACTTTGTGAAAGGGTTTGCTTCCATATCCAAACCATTAACTCTTCTTATGGGCAACATTGAGTGGCAGTGGACTTCGGACCAGCAGCATGTGTTTGATGCTCTGAAACTGCACATTGCAGAGGAGGTGATGTTGGCTATTCCAGCAGATGAAGGTCAATTCCGGGTGGAAACCAATGCATCAGATTTTGCCATTGGTGGAATACTTTTGCAGCAACAGATGGATGGATTGTGGCATCCAGTTGCCTTCATCTCCAAATCTCTTACTCCCACCAAGCACAATTATGAGATTTATGACAAGGAGATGTTAGTGGTTATGTATGCCTTCTATGAATGGTCCCATTACCTGAAGGGCATGGCCATTCTGGTTGAGGTCCTGACAGATCATCAGAACCTCACATATTTCCGGAAGCCGCAGAACATTAATCAGCAGCAGGCACGCTGGATTTTGGACTTGCAGGCATACAATTTCATCATTAAGCACCACCCAGGCAAGTCTAACAGCAAGGTGGATCTTCTGTCCCAGAGGACAGACCATAGGGGAGAGGGGATTGACAATGAAGGTGTCATTCTTCTGAAAGAGGATCTTTTCATTTGTCTCTACAATGATGACAATGTGTTGACGGAGTTGGAAGAAAAAATTGCCAAAATTAATAGGCGGCAATGGGAGTCACAGGTGGTAGAGGGACTCAAGAACAATGATCCCAATTTCAAGTTGAAACAAGGGATCATTACATGGAAGGGTTGGATCTATGTCTCAGTCAACTGAAGGGTGAGAGAATCCATTCTCAACATCCATCACAAGTGGGGACACTATGGGATCTGTTACGGTCAATGTCCACAACGTCGTTCAGCGTCCAAGTCTACAGCGATAAACAGAGTCTTGGTCTGTTCCCAATCACTGGACGAGGGTTCTAGGCACTAAGTCTGACGATGACGAAGGCTAGAGAGAGAGCGAGGAGAGCGGTTGAGGTGACGAGCAAAAGAGCGTTCAAGTTATGGATATGATTCGACTAAGTTGGAACTAAAGAACTACGGTACATGAGAGGGGTTTATATACGTTTAAGAGAACAATAAGAATATAAGGGGAAAGCGCATAGCTATCTGAGAAAGGAAAGATGAAGGTAGCTATGAAAGGAGATAACGTCCAAGGTGTAACTATGGGTTTGTAACAAGTAAATGTAGTCCACTAACAAAGGGAAAAGAGAATTGTAACATTACCCCCTTTGTATGCGAGAAGTCACCGACTTCTACCAGCCAGAAGCAGTCCAGCCATGGTCCGTTCTGGACTCAGCCCACTTGACCGCGTTGTCTAATTCTTTTGTAGAAGTCTCCACCTTCCATTTGAGCGCCTCGGCGGCACGATGCAGATTTTGAGCGTTTCGTAGGAATGAATCGCGTTCCTCATAAGTCATTTCACGAGGGTCAATGGTGAGGGTGAGCGCGGCGAGATTGTCGGTGGCGGAGGAGAGGTTGGTGATGGAACATGTGGCAGCGGCGAGGGCATCAGCGACAACGGTGAGCGTGGTATTCCTCTTGACAAATTGGGCAAAGTGCGGGAGGTGGTGATCATCGGGATATACCTGGGGAAGCAGGGTGGCAGGGTGAATATGTAAATCGTCATCCTCGAAGTGGACGACAGTGGTGTTTTCAACGAGGATCTCGAGCGGGAGATCCGGAATGGCGAGGAAGGGTGAGAAGGCGGCGGCGGTTTCTTCGATACGCCAGTGAGCGCAGGAGAGGAGTGCCAAGGCGATGAAGTAGGTGGTGAGGGCGAAGAAGGTGAACATGGTTTCCAGTTGCGAGGTAGGTTGGGTGTTGGGCAGTGACACTTGGAAATTTATGTGGATGCCAGGTCGCTGATTTCCGCATCTGAAGGCCAATTTTCTGTATTTAGTGGATCTTCGATTGCAGGGTCGGTGAGGAGTTCTCGTTCCTCTCTGATGAACTTGGTTAATGCATTTAAATGTTCGATCCCTGATGTCGTTGTTGGGGTGATTAAGAATCTTCTGATTCGCCTAATAATATCCGCTATTACCCCTGCCATTGCGGTAGACAAGTAATCAAGTTTGTCGAGGATGTCTTCCATGAGAATGCGAGGCCTTCCTGGTATTCTGATTCCTCGGCTGATTAACCAGATTTGTGCGCTACACTCCCGTATTTGTTTAGTGATCTCATCCATCTGCTTGTATTCTTCCGGACATAGCAATCTTCCATGGGCACTCTTATAAACATCGCTGTTTCTGATGGCTCGAAGTTGGTATGCAGGTGGATCCTTGTTGTAGTGAGGTAGATCGTCGGCTGAAAATCGTAGGTCGTGGTACTTTGGGAGGTAATTCTGGATATCGTTGCAGGGGAACTCTGTTGTTCCTGAAGGGTTCTTTTGGTGACGGTGATCAAGTCAGGGGGTGCGATAGTATCGTGTGACTAACACCACAGGTCGGGTAAGTTTTCCTGGCGGGTTCGGTGCTCTGGGGGCGTGTTGTAAAGGGAGGTATTGTATGTGGGTATAGACGGTCTTTTCTTTAAGAGCTATAGTGTATCGAGAGAGTGTTGAGCAGTTCTGTTTTGTATAGTAGTAGTTTTGTTTCAAGATGTGGCGGTTTCTGTATCGCGTCATGGTTCAGAGGTGTCGACGTTGTTGATATTTAGACAAGATATCAGTGGCGTTTGCAAGATTGCAAGCGGGTTCCCAAGAATTATCATTCGATCCATAGCCTTTCCATTTAACTAGGTAATGGTAGCCTGCGCCTCGTTTCCTATGGGCTAGAATTGCCTCTACCTCGAATTCCTCTTGTCCATTTACGAGATCAGGGGGTGGTTTCACATAATTCGGCCCATGCGCAGTTGTTTCCCTGTACGGGGTAAGGAGTGACGCATGAAACACAGGGTGAATGCGCCATTGTTTCGGAAGTTTCAATTTGTATGTCACTGGTCCCATCACTTGTTCGATTTCGAAGGGTCCTTCTCGTTTTGGTGCTAGCTTTCTAGACTGATATGGTATGTGAAGATTTTGGTTCTCAAGCCATACTTTGGTACCCTTTTCAAATCGTATTGCTCTGTCCTTGCGTCGTCTTGCCACTAGTTGTCTTGCTAGTTCATGTGCTGCTAGTGCTTCTTCTCTGGCTTTCCTTAGGAACTGAAGGCGCTCTTCTGCTGCTGGCGTGGTCATTTGTGTAGTAGCTGTGGGAAGCGCAACAGGGTCCATTCCATACATTAGTCTGAATGGGGAAGTTTTGATAGTGTCATGATGTCAGTTATTGTGAGCAAACTCGGCTATTGGGAGAAGCAGTTTCCATAGATGCGGTTCATTGGAGCAGAACATTTGAAGGTAGACTTCTAGTTCCTGGTTGACTTGTTCTGTTTCTCTGTCGGTTTGGGGATGGTAGGCTGTGCTCATTATATGATCAATTCCTAATGCTTTTCGTATTTCCTGAAATACTTTTGCAGAGAACTGTGGTCCTCGATCCGAAATCAAAATGTCGGGTAGGCCAAACCGTTTGAAAATTTCAGAGACATAAAGTTCTGCAGTGCCCAGAGCGTCGATTGTCTTCTTGCAAGGTGTGAAAATTACCCCCTTTGTAAGACCATGGTCCACCGTGACCAGGATTGAGTCAAAGCCATCGGAAAGGGGTAGATCAGTGATGAAATCAAGGGTTACTTGCTGAAAGGGGCAGGTTGCTTTCGATGAAATTGGGTGAAGGGCTGGTACATTCGGATGTGTGTTAATCTTCATCTGCTGACAGAGAGCGCATCCTTCTATCCATTCCCTGACATGTTTGAACATTCCGGGCCACCAGTAATCACGCTTAAGGAGTTCAAGGGTCTTTAATCGTCCAGGGTGACCTGATGATCGTGCTTCGTGCGTTTCCTTAATCAATCTAGTTCGTAATCCGTCTTGGTCAGGGATGTAGGTTTTGCCAAGATAGTGAATAATGCCATTGGTATAAGACCAATCTTGTATGTTCGATTTGATCGGTGGGGCGCAGTGCGTGGTGATAACTTCTATTAGAATGCGTCCGAAATCGTCTTTTGACATTGCTTTCTGAATCTCTGTGGCTAGATCTTCCGCAATAAGACGAATAAAGCGATCCTCTGGCAGGACTATGACGTCTTCTTGTAATTCACTATTTCCCATATGATCAGGGCGTCGTGATAGGGCATCTGCTTCAAACATTTTCGTGCCAGGGACATGCTCGATGCATAGATCAAATTCTGATAATAGGGATGACCATCTAGCTTGTCTGGGCGTTAAGCGTTGGGCGGTTCGGTAGTAGGATAGATTCTTGTGGTTGCAATGAACTACAGTGGTGTGGGGTGACCCATGTAACAAATGTCTCCAGGTCATCAATCCTTTGATAATTGCCAAGAGTTCCCGATCATAGATCTGGTAATTCTGCTCCGTTTGTGTTAATGCGTGTGAGATAAATCCGCAGGGGTGTAGAGATCCTGTTTCATCCGCTTGTTTCAAGACTGCTCCTATTGCCTTATTTGATGCGTCGGTTTGGAGGATAAAGGGTCGAGTAGGATCTGGCATTAATAATACTGGCATAGATGCAAATCGTTTCTTTAGAATTTCAAAAGCGTTGTTCCGTTCAGTGGTCCAGTCGAATGGTTCCGTTTTCTTAGTGAGGTTGGTAAGTGGTTTAGCGATGGCAGCAAAATTTCCAATGAAACGTCAGTAAAAGTTCCCAAATCCAAGGAATGATCGGACTTGTTTGACAGTGGTAGGGACTGGCCAATTGGCTATCCCTGCTAACTTTATCGGGTCCATCTGAATGCGTCCAGGGGTGATGATCATTCCTAGGAATTCGACTTCCTGTGTGGCAAACTTGCATTTTTCAAGTTTCAGGAATAGATCATTATCTTGTAGCCGTTGTAAAATTCATCTTGTCCGCTCCTCCAGTTGCTCTAATGTTTCTGCACAGATTAACATGTCATCCATGTAAATGATCAGCCATCCTTCGTTGATCATGTCCCTAAAGTATTTGTTCATCATAGTTTGAAAGGTTGACGGCGAGTTGCATAATCCAAAGAACATTACTGTTGGTTCATAGAGTCCCCGATTAGTGATAAAGGCTGCTTTCCATTCGTCTCCCTTCTTGATGCGAACATTGTTGTATCCCCATCGGAGGTCTAATTTGGTGAAATATTTGGTGCCTTGTAACTTAGTCATGAGATCGGAAACAAGGGGAAGGGGATATGCGTTTTTGATGGTCCATTCATTCAAGTATCGGTAATCTTGACAGGGTCGAAGTGCTCCACTTTCCTTTTTTGCCACAAAGAAGAACGGTGACGCCTGTGGTGATGTGGATGGTTTAATGTATCCTTTCTTGAGTTGTTCATCAATCCATTTGTCTAACAGCCCTTGTTCCTTGACCGACAGAGGATAAAGTTTACTAGCTTTTGGAACAAAGCCTTCCTTTGTGTTGATTGCGTGATCCCATGGTCAACTGGATGGGAAGCATTCTGATGCCTTTTTGTCAAAGATGGTGCGCCATTGCTCATATTCCATAGGTAATGCGGTGGATGGTTCGTCTTTCTTTAGCCTATGCTCTAGTTCCTGTGATGTGGACGTCTTAACTCTAATCCAGTAGTCATCTTCACCCCATTGCTGGGAATCGAGGGCTAGCTGCCAGATTGCTTTTGACGACGTGTCCAGATCTCCAATTGTCAGAGATTTCTCTCGCCAGTTGATGATCGGGTTATTTTCTTCTAACCATGGTATTCCTAGAATCATTCGTTGATCGCCTAGCTTAGTGATCCAGAACCAATTGATAAATTGCTGTCCTTCGATCATGTAGCATATCTTGGTTCGATGTGTGATCATTCCTTTCACATTTACTGTTCCATCTGCATTTCTAACTTTGATTGGTTTCTTAAGTCGTTCTTTCCTGAGCTCCTCCACTGCTCCTTCATCTACAAAGTTTCCTTCTGCTCCACAATCGATTAGGGCAGATGTTCCAGCAGGTAAATCGGTTGATTTGATAGTTAATGAAATGCGCTTGTCATTGTTGGATAATACTATTACAGAATCAAGCGCTAACTGTTCAGATCTCGATAATAAGGAAGGGCCAACCGCTGAGTGACGCTTCCTAACTAAAAACCCTCGTTTTCAAATTCGTTTAAGAGGGCATTCTTCTCTTCAGTAGACATTGCCGAAAAGATGGCTCTAATTTTCTTCGCTGGTTCGTCCTCTTCCTTCTGTTGTTCCTCAGTGACGGAGCAAACAGCTTTGTTCTGATAAGAAGACCTGGATGAAGACGCATCATTGCGTCTCAGGCAGTTCCTGGAGATGTGTCCCTGTGTTCCACATCTGAAACACTTGCCAGTCTTTCGATATTCCTCCTTTTGATCGTCTGTCAATCGGCTAGGGGTCGTAGTATTTATAGCTCGGATTGTTCCGGACCAATTGTTGTTTCGATTGAAACGTGTTCCAGATCCATCATTAGTTCTCCTGTTTCCTTGTCCTGTCATGTCCCAAGCGTTATGGTGATCCTCAGCTTTATCATAGGCTTCTTGCATCGTTTTAATCTTTCTTTGGTCCTGTAAGATCGTTCTAGCAAGTTCTAAGGGTAATCCTTTGACAAATGCCTGCAACTGAGCGGGTATTCCAGTAAGTCCAGAGGTTCCTATATCCATGCAAAACTTCCTGATGTACTCTGGGACTGAAACGCCGTTTCCAACTCTTAATTTGGATAAATTGTTCAGGGCTCGAAGGGCGCTGTTGACTTCTCCCCAGTCATTGATGAAACATGTTTCAAACGCTTCATAATCGCTCCATTTGAACGTGGCTGTGGTACTGCCTCTGTTGTCATTCAACTCGCTTCGGATAATAGTTTTCCAGTCGTCTAATTCTGGTCCCATGCATGCGAGCGCATACCTGACTTTCTTTTCGTCTTTTCCTTCATAGTTTTGTTCATTGAGGGTAAAGTAGTCCTCGAGCTGTCCTAAAAATGACCTTGCTTCGATTCGTTTGCCTGTAAAGGGCCGTATCAGTTGTGGTTTGATATCTCCTTTAGAGCCTGCACTGGTTTCAGATGCCATTCTCGGTTCAGGAGTGATTGGTGGTTCGGGGTTAATTGGTGGTTCAGGGGTTGGTGTTCTGGTGATCGGTTTCGGTTCTGGAGTAGGGGTTCTACTCGGAGTTCTGGGTGTCGGAGATGGGGGTGGTCCTTGTTTCAAGTAATCTGTATCAAACGGGTTCTCCTCAAGCTTGGCTTGTTTGATTCGTAATAATTCCTCCCACTCTGCTAAAAGACTGGCTGTGATTCCGTGTCGGTTGCTGTCTCTAAAGAATCTTCTGTAGAGGGTCCTTCCTGGTTCGTTTTCTGGTTCCTTGACAAGGTAGAGCGGTTCTCCTTGTATTTCACTACCCCAGTCTAGGTAGATTTGATCGGGTAAATCGGATTCAGATACTCCTGAGTAGAAGTCTCCTGAAAAGTATTCATTCGGGACTGGTTCGTTTCGTTTCCGCCCTTCTGTAACAAAGTACCAGGTTCGCTGGTAGAGAAAAACTTCTCGTCGTTCAAGGTAGTATTTCCCCTTATAGGTGACGGATCCGTTCGGGGGTCGTTCCTGAGAGCTGCGGGTCTCAATGGTGTTGGCTAGGGATGATACCCTGAGCTAGTCCTGAGTTCCAACTTATGTTACGGTCGATGTCCACAACGTCATTCAGCGTCCAAGTCTACAGCGACAAACAGAGTCTTGGTCTGTTCCCAATCACTGGACGAGGGTTCTAGGCACTAAGTCTGACGATGACGAAGGCTAGAGAGAGAGCGAGGAGAGCGGTTGAGGCAACAAGCAAAAGAGCGTTCAAGTTATGGATATGATTCGACTAAGTTGGAACTAAAGAACTACGGTACATGAGAGGGGTTTATATACGTTTAAGAGAACAATAAGAATATAAGGGGAAAGCGCATAGCTATCTGAGAAAGGAAAGATGAAGGTAGCTATGAAAGGAGATAACGTCCAAGGCGTAACTATGGGTTTGTAACAAGTAAATGTAGTCCACTAACAAAGGGAAAAGAGAATTGTAACAGGATCAACAAGACCTTGGAGGTCATTACACAGAATTACTGGTGGCTGAGAATGGCTAGGGATGTCAAGCTGTACATCACAGGGTGTAGAACATGCCAAACTGTCAAACCAGACAGAACAAAAAGGGCAGCTCCATTACAACCCAACAGCATACCCGGTCAACCATGGCAAGATGTGTCCATGGACCTAATGGGACCATTCCCGGAATCGCAAGGTTTTGACATGATAATGGTGGTAGTGGATCTTTTTACCAAGAAGGTGTATTTCTTACCAACAAATTCCACAATTACTTCATTAGGAGTGGCCAGGCTTTTCTGTGATAACATGTTCAGGGACCATGGCTTACCTCAGAAGGTCATCAGCGACAGGGGATCTCAGTTTGTATCCCAGTTCATGAAGGAACTGTTCAGGTTATTGGACATTGAGGCAAATTCCTCTATGGTGTATCACCCACAGACAGATGGCCAAACGGAACAGGTTAACCAGGAAGTGCGCAATTTTTTGGCAATGTACACAAATGACAAACAGGATGACTGGAGCGAGCATTTGGTGCTTGCTCAGTTTTGCCATAATGACAGAGAAAACTCAGCCACAGGTTTCACCCCATTCTATTTGAACAATGGGAAACACCCAAGGAAGTGGAGCGATCCTAAGCTAACCACCAAGGTAGCCGATGTGGAGAAGTTTGTGGATAACACACATGATGCATGTGATGTAGCGGCAGAGAATTTGGAGAAAGTGGCCAAGTGTATGGCTAAACAGTACGACAAAGGAAAATGTCCTGCTAGGGAATATCAGGTTGGTGACAAGGTCTATGTCAATGCAGAACATCTCCCACATGTAAGAGCATCCAAGAAGCTTGATGGCAAGTTCTACAGACCATACAAAGTGTTGGAGAAAATTGGCTCTGCTGCATACCAATTGGACCTCCCCAAGTCCTGGAAGGTCTACAACATTTTCAATGAAGTACTGTTGAAACCATATGTACAACCAGCTTTTCCAGAACAGAAGCAGAAGGATGAGGAGTTGAGTGCAAAGCAAGCAGAGGAGGAAGCAAAAGTACAGGGTGAAGAGTATGAAGTGGAGGAAGTTTTGGACAGTCGCATGCAGGGACGAGGCATTCAATACCTTGTCAAGTGGAAAGGATTCCCTGTCAAAGAGTCCACCTGGGAACCAATTACGAATTTGGAGAATGCAGGCGAAGTGATCCAGGAGTTTCATCAGAAACATCCTAATGCTCCTGCCCCTCGACAGTTACTGCAGGACACTTTTTGTTGATATCAAAACCACACTAGCACACATGTCCCAAAGAGGTTGTTTGGATGGGAAGATGGCAAGTTTGAATGGGATTACTGGGAATGCTTGGAGCACAAATGGTGCAAGTGGAAGGGCGATTGTGCAGCACTCTACACCCTTCTGGACAATGACCCTGCCTTGGTTCATGTGGAACCGAACCCTTAAAGGGGGGGTAATGTTACGATTTGATGGATTCATGTCACAGCGAGTGACATGCGTGACAGACAGATGCCCATGGTAGCCCCCTAGCTTATATCAGCAGGGCATGTGATTAAGGGGAGGTATACATGAGGGGGCCATGAGGTGAGGGGTATATAGTAGTAGTTAGAGCCTGGGAACCCCCAGGCTCTTGATAGTCACTGTCATAGACAGAACTACAGAGTTTCCATTTTCTTTCTTCTTGTCCTCTGATTGTGTGACCTGGTCTACCAACCTTGTAACACTAATGTGTGATACAATCAATGCACTGAAGGCATGATCCATAGACACTGAGCATGCTAGTAATACCCATGTCCTATGACAGTGATCAGATAGCTTTTTTTCTGGTATCTTACTTCTACTCCAAGAATGACGAAGTGGATGAATGAAATAAATGTTAAATTTGTCACTTTTCCTGATTAGAGAAAGTGAGAGCAAAATTTGAATACCAGAATTGTAAGGTTTATGGGGGTTTTACCACATAAACCCTTGTTGGTGGATTTCCAAGTCCCACCATGCACTATACACTGAACCAATTCTATTTGGAGTGTAGTGCTAGTGGCTGGTACTTGTAAAATAAACTATGCTTACATAATTGTTGACATGCAACTTGAGATTGCATGCCCAACATAAATACAAATATATATTAATGACATGCATATCCAGTATGCATGTCCATGTAAATTAAATAATAATGAGCATAAGGGGATACATTGTCAAAGACAATGTATGTCCATTACACTCTTCCCAACTAGATTGTTCTAGGGTACAATCCAAAGACCAAAGGAAATAAAGGAGATTAACTCTCTTTGTAATTAGATGTTGGGGTCCCTGCACTCCATTCTAAAGGAGGTAGGGATCCCTCATTGTATATGAGGACTGTATACTCAGTTCTTGGGTAAAGGTTTGTTAATGTGCTATAATTGTGCATCAACTAGGAATAAGAAATGAATGTGCACAGAAGTGTGTGCATTGTTTCAAATTGAATGGTGTACATGTAGTGTGCATGTTGACCCAATGGGAACAATGTGCATGAGGATATGCACATTGATCAAAGACAGGGAGAATGGAAAAATGAGGGCTCTCACAAGTACAATGCATTGTCCTCACACCCTCCCCAACTAGATTGTGCCAAAGGTACAATCTGCAGGTCCATAAAAAAAAATTCTGGAGGATTCTATGAAATCCTCAGTATCTTTGCTTAGAAGTAGCATATTGGCTACTTTTATTATAACCTTGAAACTAGAAGGTATTGCACAATCCCTCTTAGTTTATCATTATATTTGGACCATTGCAGTCCATTTAAGTTTGAGAGGCATCCTCTCATTGAAGACCAGTTCCTGGTCTTGAAACCATTTGTTGGTTTCACATCTGAATTAGACTTGTAGCCCAAGTCTATCAGATTATTTATCTTGGCACAAGTGTGCCAGTCTTGAGACAATTCCACATTGTCTCCTACATCTTTTTGAGGTGCTTCCATGAAAGGTCTCTTATTGTTCCTCAGTGGAGGCATAATGCCTTTCTGCTTCTAAGGTTATTTCTGGTTCTGCTTTATTAGCCAAACCATTGGTAACTTTGTCATCTTGAGATGGCTCATGGTCATCTCCTTTTTACTCAAGGCACTTTCTGTGAAAAGCCCTTGCTCTTATCTTCAGTGGAGATGTAATACTCCTGCTGGTCCCCTATAAATGACTTGTAGTCATCTTGTTTGTCTCCCAAGGTGCTTCCTTGGAAACCTTGCTTTCATTTCATGAAGAGGTACTATATTGGTCCTCTGTAGGTGACTTGCATTTGTCATCTTCATCTCCTGAGGTGCTTTCTCAAAGAGGCCTCACTATCTTCTTTGAAAGAGGGTACCATACTCTCCCCCTTTAAATTTTTTTCCAGGTTCTGCAACAATTGCAGAGCCCTTGATGACTTCATCATTGTTAAGCAGAGATGGATCTCCAAAGGAGAATTGAGAAGCATATGGCTTCTCATAATGTGTGCTCTCATTGAGTGCTAACAAAGATTCAATGAACTCTCTGTAAGTAGAGAGTTCATAGGCTCCTCCAGATAACTGAAAGAGAATTGAGAAGCATATAGCTTCTCAAGGCATGTGCTCCTGTTGAGCACAGGCAAGGATTTCAATGAACTCTCTGTAAGTGGAGAGTTTGTGGGCTCCTCCAAATAACTGAAGGAGATTTTAGAAGCATAGAGCTTCTCAAAACATGCACTCTTGTTGAGCATAGGCAAATTTGACAAACTCTCCATAAGTGGAGAGTTCAAAGGTTCCTCCAGGTTTGAAGGAGAATTGAGAAGCATGTAGCTTCTCAAGGCATATGCTCTTGTTGAGCACTAGCAAATTTGCTGAACTCTCCATAAGCAGAGAGTTCAAGGGTTCCCCCAGATCTCTGAAAGAGAAATTGAGAGGTGTATAGCTTCTCAGGGCATGAGCCCTTGTTGAGCACAGGTAAATTTGATGAACTCTCCATAAGTGGAGAATTTGTGAGCTCCTCCAGTTAACTGAAGGAGAATTGAGGAGCATAGAGCTTCTCAAAGCATGCACTCTTGTAGAGTGCCAGTAAATTTCAATGAACTCTCCATAGGTGGAAAGTTTGAGAGTTCCCCCAGATCTCTGAAAGGGAAAATTGAGAAGCATAGGGCTTCTTGGGCATATGCTCTTTTAAGCACAGGGAAAGATTTCAATGAACTCTCCATAAGTGGAGAGTTTGAGGGTTCCTCCAGATAACTGGAGGAGAATTGAGAAGCTTAGAGCTTTTAATGCAGGCAAATGATGATGAACTCTTCATAAGTGTAGAGTTCAAGGGCTCCTCCAGGTATCTGAAGGAGAACTGAGAAGCTTGGAGCTTCTCAAAGCATGCACTCTGTTGAGCACAAACAAATGATGATGAACTCTTTGTAAGTGGAGAGTTCAAGGGCTCCTTCAGATAACTGGAGGATAATTGAGAAGCTTAGAGCTTCTCAAAGCATGTGCTCTGTTAAGTGCAGGCTAATTTCATGAACTCTCCATAGGTGGAGAGTTTGAGAGCTCCTGCAGATAACTGGAGGAGAATTGAGAAGCTTATAGCTTCTCAAAGCATGTGCTCTGTTGAGTGCAGGCAAATTTCATGAACTCTCCATAGGTGGAGAGTTTGAGGCTCCTCCAGATAACTGGAGGAGAATTGAGAAGCTTATACATAGCTTCTCAATGCATGTGCTTATCAGGACTCCCTCGGTGTGATGCCCAAGAGCCCCAACTAGCGAACAGGACAGGAGGAGGAGAGGAGGGAGGGGAAGCCCAAGAAAACTCGACTGAGGACTCTGGGTGCTGGATTGCACTCTTTATATACTACGACAGGTGGTCTGTGCACTACCCTAAGCCCTACTCTAAATATAGTATGGTATGAGTAAGACGACTGCGCATGTAGTAATGGCAATGAGTCATCAGCACTGTGCTCCAGTATCTTATCTACTACTTTCATCTAAGTGCCAAGCGATAGGCGCCTGCTTAGTCAGCATGCGATTATATAATATGAAGAAAATAAATAAAAATGGAAATGACTTAGTGAAAAAGCCGAAGCTTTTCAGTTGGTCATGACAGTACCCCCTTTTTAGGATTTGACTTCCAGACAAATTTATACTTCGTCGTTATCTTTCAGCACATTGCGCTCTATCACGGATGATTCCTCTAATTCCTTGATGATGGGGGAGAGTGGGCGTGAAGGTGGGGTAAGGTCTTCAATTGTTTCAGTGCGGGGCGCTATATCATGCAATTGACGTAGGCACATGTTACATTGACATGGCCCTTCCGCATCTCCTGGCTCGGTAAGGGTGTCTAGGCCTCTTCTTCCTTTCCATTTTTGCCAGTTTTGCTCCCATTTTGCAGTGGGTGCTACTGCATTAATATCAATTTTGGACACTACTTTGTCTGAGGATTGTGTGAAGTTTTCATAGGGTCTGAAAGTCAATTCGTCAAAGGTCGCTTTGTCAAGCCTTCTGATGGCTCCGGGGTTTTTATCATAGAAGTTTTTTATTTTTCTTTTTGCATTTTGTAAATTGTCCAATGGTTCCCATGAGTTATGCTCGGCAGTGTATCCTTTCCACCTAACCAAGTACTCCATTTTATTTCTTTTTAATCTTACATCTATTATTTCTTCCACCTCATATTCCTTTTCACCATCTATTTCAATTGGCAGTGGGGGTTGTGCCTTTTGCCCTTTCATTGGTTGTTTCCAAGGGCATATTCGTGAAACGTTTACCACAGGGTGGATCTGTTGAGAGAAGGGTAGGTCTAGTTCCACTGCATTTGGTGACACTATTTTCTTGATTGGGTATGGCCCAATCCATCTTTCCACCAGCTTTCTCGTTGGTCGTCCTGTCAACCTTAAGTCTTTGGTTGACAGCCATACTTTATCTCCAACTTTGTATTCTGGTGTGTCTGATCGGTGTCTATCTGCATACAGCTTCATATCACCCTGTGATTTTAACAAGGCAGCTTGAGTCTCCTCGTATATTTCCTTCATTTTCTGGGCAAACTCTGATGCTGCTGGGTGACTACCTTCCCTTCTTGGCTCGATTCCCATCCTGGGGTGTTTGCCATAATTGACAAAGAATGGTGTCTGTTTGGTAGACACCTGAATTTTGTTATTGTAGCTAAATTCAGCAATGGCTAACCATCCAGACCACGTCTCTTGTCTATGATCTATGAAGATCCTCAGGTACTGTTCTAAGTCCTGATTCATTCGTTCGGTTTGTCCATCCATTTGTGGATGGAATGCTGTGGACAAATCTGTACTGATGCCCAACATCTGGTTCAGCTCCTTCATCATTTGTGCAGTGAACTGCGGACCGCAATCCGAAATTATGGATTCAGGGAGTCCATGGAGTTTCCATATGTGATCCCTGAATAATGTAGCTAGGCCCTGGGCCAAAGTTTCCTCTGACGTGGGGATGAAATGTGCCATTTTCGACATTCTGTCACAAACTACCAAGATTGCATTGTGACCGTGTGATTCGGGTAGTTTTGTGATGAAGTCTGCGGAAATATGTGTCCATGGCTGAGCTGGTGCTGAGTTTGGCATTAACTTTCCAGCTGGTGGCTCAGGGAAATTCTTGTTCTGTTGGCACTTATCACACCCACTAACGTATTTTTTAATAAATCTGGTGATTCCAGGCCACCAGTAATTTCTTGTGACAAGTTCAATTGTCTTCCACTGTCCTCCATGTCCAGCAATGGGCGTATCATGGTGTAGGCAGGCTATCTCCATCCGCAATTTTTCATCCTTAGGTACGTAGACTTTTCCTTGCCAGAGGATAAGTCCCTGCTCCATTTCCCATTCTCGAGTGTTTAGTGTTTTAACACCAGCCTTTTTCATAGCCTCTACTGCTTTTACTACAGCTTCAGAGCATGCTTCAGAGCGTCGAATATTGTCTAATATTTCCTTCTCTGAGCTATGAATAAGTACATGTCCATGACATAGTGCAGAAATTCTGAAAAAGTCTGGTTTGAGGAGCGTGACATCCTTGTTGTCGTCATCCACCCCCTTTTTATGGTCTGGCCTCCTGGACAGAGAATCAGCCTTTCCCATGGTAACACCAGCTTTATGGTGTAATATAAAATTAAATTGGCTGAGGTACAAAGCCCATCTGGCCTGTCTGCGATTCAACTTTTTTGCACTCATAAAGTACTCGAGATTTTTATGATCAGTCCATATCTCGAACTGTTCACGTGCTCCCTCCAAGTAATGATGCCATGTTTCTAGGCAACACATGATACCTAGCATTTCCTTATCATGAATGTCATAGTTGCGCTCAGTGTCATTGAGTGACTTTGATAGGTAGGCCACAGGCCTCCACTTGTCATCCTTGCAGAGCATAGATAATATGCCACCCATAGCGTAGTCTGATGCATCTGACTCCACCCTGAACTTCCTATCCGAATCTGGAGCCACTAGTAATGGTTGCTCTGTGAATATCTTTTTTAGGGTTTTGAACGCCCTATCTTGGACCTCCGTCCATTCCCATGTTTTTTCTTTTCTGACCAAATCATGCAATGATCGTGCGATTTTTGCAAAGTCTTGTACAAAGCGCCTATAATAGTTGGCAAGGCCTAGGAACCTTTGTACATCTTTGACACAAGAAGGGGTGGGCCAGCTAATAATAGCTTCGACCTTCTTTGTATCCATTTGAATTCCCTTGGGTCCAAGGACCACTCCTAGGAATTCAACTTCTTCCACGCACCATACACATTTCTCTGGTTTTACGTACAAATCATTTTCTTCTAATCGTTGCAAGACTTGCTGTACGATTGCGTCATGCTCTTCTTTCATTTTGGTAAAGATGAGTATGTCATCAATGTACACAATGACTTTTCCTGTGTTGATCATATTGTGGAAAATGTCATTCATCATTGCTTGGAAAGTGGCCAGCAAGTTAGTTAGTCCGAAAAACATTACTACTGATTTAAAAGAACCTTCAGGGGTAGTAAAGGCAGCTTTCCATTCATCGCCTTCTTTGATTCGTACATTATTATAACCCCACTGAAGATCTAGCTTGGTGAAGTATTTGGCACTCCCTGCTCGATCTACGAGCTCCGATATTAGTGGTAATGGATAATTATTTTTAACTGTCCCCTCATTTAGGTATCGGTAGTCCTGTACCATCCTCTTTTTTCCATCTTTTTTGCTTACAAAGAAGACTGGTGATGTTTGTGGGGATTTAGAGGGTTGGATGTACCCTTTGGCTAATTGATCATCCACAAAGTTCCATACTTCCTGCAGCTCATTTGGGGATAGAGGATAGACCTTTCCTTTTCTAGGCTGGTAGCCTGGTTTGGTATCAATTGCATGATCCCAAGGCTTCCTAGCCGGCATGCGTTACAACACTCCTTTTTTGAAGATTTTGAGGTACTGATGGTATTGTTTAGGTACCATCTCCTTGGCTGTGAGTTTTGCCAATTCTCGTACATGTCTCATTGATCCAGCCTTTGGTCCAGCGGATGCAGATGGGAACACCAGCAAAAATGGGTACTTATCCCCATATTTGTATTGACTTGGGTGTTTCATCTGTTCCATGTACGTGAGATGCTTCTCACTTTCCTCTTTCTCTTCGAGCCAATGTGCGAAGTCTAGCTCCTTCTCCTGTTCCCACAAATATTCCCGAACACACCAGTGTTCTGCTGATCGGACCTTCTGCTCCCACTTTTTGGTCCACTCCCTCTGCCTATGTCCACAGCTCCATGGACAACGTGTCAATTTGACTTGACCAGTTTCCCAATTTATTTCAGGGTTATGCTTTTGTAACCATGTTGACCCAATGATTACGTTGGTTTTTCCCAGCTCACATATCTCAAAGGTGGCTCGTTCTTTGTGCCCTTGATATGATAAAAGAAGATCAACCTTGTGGGTGATCATTCCTCCGTCGTTGTTTGTTCTGTTCACATTCCAAACTTGAATGGGACATTCCAAGGGTATGAGTTTAAAGCCCATTTTTTTTGCATATGTGGTGTGCATGAACAACCCTGTTGCTCCTGAATCGAGCAACGCGGTTTGCTGAGTTTGTTTGTGTGTGTCCAACCTTTCCAACCCTATTTCCATTAAGATCTCATCCTTCTGTCCTATTGACCTAATTACAAACTCTTTTTCTCCTTTTTTCAATTTCCTCTTTGGGCAAGCAGTTTCAGCACTGGGTGCTATATCACACTGCTTCCCTTTTAAGTTGTTTTGTCCCTTTGTAGATACTTGTACTACTATATTTGGTAACAAGGAATTAAGCACAGGTTGTACTGCCCTGCTGTGCTCCTTGGGAGTGACACTTTCAGTGCTGTGCACTATATCATGGTGTTTCACCTGGGAGTTTGCCTCTTGTGGGAACGTCTCAGAAGTCCTTGCATCAACCCAGTCAGCGCTAGGTGCTATATCAAGGGGCTGTGCACTATCTACCAATTTAGCTAATACAGTGTATCTATTTTGAGAGTCCAGTACAGGGCCTACTGACTCTCTTCCTCTTTTAAATTCTCTTCTCCTTTCTGGAAGTACTCCTTCATTTTGTCAAACGTCATTGTGCAAATATCAAGTCCTGATCTGCAGTTTCTAGAGATGTGTCCGATCTTGCCGCATTTGTAACATTTAAGGGGCAGCCTTTGATTTTGATCGATGTCCATTGTGTTAGGGTCTGGCTGATTTGCCGTACTACTTGAACTCACAGAGGCTCTAGCTCCCAATCGTCCCTGACTTGCTGATCCTGATCCGAATTTCCATCGGGGTTTGGGCTGGCCAGGGGCTACCGGCTTTGCCATATCTGGGCCTTTGGATGCTCCTTCACTCCTGTTGGTGGAGCTACTGGTCCGTGAGGAGTAGTACTTTTCCTCGGTTTTCGCCTGTCTCCACTGGTGATCTAACTTTACTGCCTTTTGGTACCACCCTTCGATGGTCTTGGGTACCTCATTGGCCTCCATGATCCTTTTTCGGAGTCCAGTATTCAAACTGCATTTGAACTCTTCGATAAGAGCTCTCCCTAGGTATCCAGTGCCTCGTGATACCTTTTTAAACTTTTGCACGTGTTCCTCACACATACTGGACCCTTGCATCATGGTCCACATCTCCGAGATTTTTGATGACTGCTCATCAGTATCACCAAAGTCCCTTCAGATCTGCCTGAACAATTGTTCCGCTATTTGCGGAATTCCTTCCTCATCGTTGGCCATTTGTTCTAATAGATTGTCCTTCCAATCTGCGGCAAAGCCTTCCATCATGTACAAGATGATCAATAAGATCCATTCTTCCTTGTTGGATTCCGGCATCTTTAATTGGATATATAATCTGCAGGCATTGATGAAATTTGTCACTTCCAACATCTTTCCAGAGAAGACTGGAGGTTTGGCTACATCTATTCTAGATGATCTGCCATTACTGGTTCCAGGGATATTGAATACTGTCCCTGGCAGTATGTTAATGATATTGGCGGGGAGAGGAGTGTGCTGCTGCTGCGGTTGCGGCGGCCTGGGTAGTGTTTGTTTGCAGCTGTGTCAGCTGGTTTTGGAGGGCTTGGATGGTCGCGGCTTGCGCGTTGAGGAGGTTCAGCAATTCTGCTGACGTCATTTCTTGGGGTGCTGCCATACTGTGATAGTTTGGCAGTGGTGATGTAGGGGATGGTGTAAGCGGGGCGGAGGTGATGAAAAAGGTGGTGCAGGTTCTCCGATGAAATCAGCATTGGAGTTGAATAGTAGGTTGGGGTTTAGGGTTGCTGGGTTTGGTACTAAGATGGGAAACAGTGCTGCTTCCCACTGATGTGGTTCCTCTGTGATAGAGTTTGTGGAGTGTGATGATGATGATGATGATGTGGATTCCCCTTCTAATGAACTAAAACCTGTGTCATTTGGATCAAGATTGCCTGTGACAGCATCCCAAAAAGTATCATTATTTGTATCTCCTATTTTGTACTTGTACGTAAGTGAGGGAGGTCTTGGCCTGTCACTTGCTTGGGAACGTATGTACGAAACATGCACTCAGGGTCTACAACCACCCCTGCAGTACTACAATTTACTATACTGACTACTTGTTTTATTTATGGGTGAAGGGTCTATCTAAGTTGGGTCCGAACAGTTATCCAACTGCTGCTACACCGTACAGGTGTGGGCCTTTCTCAGAGATGTGTGGGCAAGTGCTGGCTATCTCCAAGGGGTAGGGTGAAAGGGTATTTACGTAAACTAAAAGTATAGCCTTCAGAGGCCTAGACCAGGGCAATTTAACGTGCTAGGGGGCTGGTGAGGCTGGTCCCTAGGTACGTGTCACATATCATGTGACAAATCCAGCACTGGTTTCCTGTGCACAGGTGACCCTATCTACTGGGTTAGGTACTTCAGTTTGCGTAGACCGGGAATGTAATGCAAAGTAAGTTGAGGGCCATGATGCAGGGCCACAGGTGCGCAGTTTTATAAAGTCTGGCAACTAGTACCGCAATTTTAACGTTGGCATACAACGGAGTAGTCCCCCTGTTTTCTGTCCACTTAAGCCTGTGGTTTGGCTGTAGTAAGCGTGGGGCTGTTGAGCAAACTAGTCAAGTTCTACTATCAGGACTCCCTCGGTGTGACGCCTAAGAGCCCCAACTAGTGAACAGGACAGGAGGAGGAGAGGAGGGAGGGGAAGCCCAAGAAAACTCGACTGAGGACTCTGGGTGCTGGATTGCACTCTTTATATACTACGACAGGTGGTCTGTGCACTACCCTAAGCCCTACTCTAAATATAGTACGGTATGAGTAAGATGACTGCACATGTAGTAATGGCAATGAGTCATCAGCACCGTGCTCCAGTATCTTATCTACTACTTTCATCTAAGCGCCAAGCGATAGGTGCCTGCTTAGTCAGCATGCGATTATATAATATGAAGAAAATAAATAAAAATGGAAATGACTTAGTGAAAAAGCCGAAGCTTTTCAGTCAGTCATGACAGTGCTCTGTTGAGTGCAGGCAAATGATGATGAACTCTCCATAAGTGGAGAGTTCAAGGGCTCCTCCAGGTATCTGAAGGAGAATTGAGAAGCTTGGAGCTTCTCCAAGTGTGTGCTCTCATTGAGTGCAGGCAGATTTCAATAAACTCTCCATAGGTGGAGAGTTTGAGGGCACATAAGTCCCTTTGGATATCAAACAAGACCAAGAGGTTCCCTTTGGTCTCTACATGTCTCTTTGACTGTAAAACAGTTGGCAATATGTAGTTGTACTTTTGTTGAGATACTTCTTGTGATGATGTGTCACATGTCAAGAAGCTTGTAGCTTCTCTGCACACTTAAGCTCATTGGGTGCAGTCATATTTGGTCTGAACCCTCTCAAAGTGGAGGGTTCATGGGTTTAACCCTTTGCATTTGCAAGGGCTTCCTCCTGGAGCAAAAAAGGAGAAGACATCTTTCAATGTCTTCTTTGTGCTACTCTCCCTGGTGGGAGTGTAAAAAAGTGTAAGGTTCATGGGGGTTTCACCCCATAAACCCTTGTTGATTGGTTTCTAAGTCCTGCCATGTGCCATATACTGAACCAATTCTATTTGGAGTGTAGTGCTAGTGGCTGGTACAAATAAACTATGCTTACATAATTGTTGACATGCAACTTAAGATTACATGCCCAACATAAATACAAATATATGTACATTAATGACATGCATATCCAGTGTCCATGTAAATTAAATAATAATGAGCATAAGGGCAAAGACAATGTATGTCCATTACAAGAATGGAATTTGATTTTATCCCATTCTCCTTTGCCATCCAGGAACAAAATTTTTGAACCTAGCAATTTGAATGATGTATATTGTTCAATATTTATCTGTTTGTAATTTTTACTTGCATTCATGAACAGCTTTTCTGGAATATTCTCATGATGCAAAAATGCAAAAACTCTCAAAAGAATCATGGCACTTTGTGCTGCAACATTGTGTATAGCTCTGGCTTCAATTTCTTGCATTGACAAGTCCCATGCACCATATGTAAAATTCCCATAAACTGATGCACCTCTGAATTTTTTATCTGACATCAATTGATCTTGCTTCTGGTTGTATAGTGCCAAATAATTATCAACAGTACAATTACATGAGAGCATGTATGCTCTAGCCTGATCAATGGCAAGTGGAATGCCACCTAGTTTTGAAACAAGCTCTTGTGCTGATTCATGTTTATCTAGCATGTTATTACCTAAAAGCAAGGAAAGACCCTCTTCTTCTTCCATTTCAAGAATTTCCATTTTCTCCTTTGTGATGCTCACCAGTTCTTCATTCCTGCTTGTGATCAAAATACTTCCACCAATCCCAGGTGGCAGGTACTGTTCCACCACTTGACAATTATCTGCATTATCATACACAATCAGCCAATTAACCTTCTATCCAGTTCAAAGCAGATGCAGCAGAAGAAATAACATGATGTGCATTATTGGCATGTGCAATTTGTCTGAGCCTAAACTCAATGTCTGAGGAAGCATCAATCCAAAACATGTCAGAAAACCTGAACCAGTCTATAATCTGAACCTGCTATGCTTGATTGATTCACTCACAGGTTTGCATAATTTTCTGTAAATTTGAGGCAAATTTGAGTCTTTCCAATGCCCCCCATGTCATAGATAAGAAAAGATTCAAGGGACAAACTGTTCGTCATGACAACAGTTCAGATAGCTCGCTTCTCAAATACTAATTGTGAGTTTAGAGGTAAAGTAGAGAATGTGTGCACATGGTTGACGGCCGTCACTTATGTCACACTGACGTGACAATAACTGCAGGGCAGCCGTCAAACGGCAAACTTATGAAATCACTGGAGTCGCTCATACCCAGATAGAAAAGACAGTTAGTGAAGTCCGCAGAGATGAGGCTGAGCATATCTGGGTAGCTGATTTGGACAAAACATGATCCAAGACCCGGAGGAATGGCGACTTAGGATGGGTGTCTGCATCGAAGCGCGTCAACAGGATCGGCAGGCAATATGTCACAAGAGAGTCCAGTCATAACTCAATAATGGAGGCTTCGATGGCGATACGAACACTAGACTAGAATCACTTGCGAGGAGGTTATCGTCAACAGGCTATGACCGAAACATGCATCACCGCTTTGCACTATTTGTAGAGTTGCTTTACTGATAAGAGGGACCACTCAAGACAAAATTTTGTGTAGAGTGAATATTGACAAACCTACTCTAAAAAGTACGCCATGCTCAACATACTACTCTCACACCTGTGGCTTGTGTATTCATTATAAGTGCAATAATCAGCCTAATTGTGTGATATCAGACCGTGGTGGTAGATATGGCAATGGAAACGGTGACGTACCCATAGAGCCCCAGCACCTCCGCAAAGATCAGTATAAGCACCATCGTCACAAAGACTTTTGATTCCTGTACATATGCTCGCACACACTGCCATTTCGGTTATAATCGTGGCTAGCCGTTGGTCGAAACAAAAGGCAAGACTCACCGAGTCCCCGACATAGCCTATTGCGTAGCCTGCGGCGAGACCTGTGAGACCACATGCCAGCCCCGCGCTGAGATGAACCACTCCAGCAAATAGAGAATAGTCCGTCGGTTTTACTGTCCCTCAATGTTCAAGTTCGGAACCGTGGCAGAGGTGAATTCGACGTACTCGACCCTGCAATGAGGACAGACACCACGAGACCATAAACGGCGATGATACCGGACATTACGACGGGTATCAATGACTTGGAGATTTGGGAAGTTCACATGTCGCAAGTTGTGCATATATTGTATACACATACCTTCATGATGAGTTCTGGTCGAAACTGACCCATCCCTGCGATCCCTATCCCTGATTTCAACGTTCCAAATGCTGCACCTGCAGCTGTTTGAGCAGCCCAAGAGGAAACGTCAGAAACCGCAAGCATTATTGACACCGATGGTGTGACGCACTGCTGAATATCATCTATGTGAACCAATCAGAGAAAAAAGAAACCTATAACAAAACAACTCACGGCAGACGCGACGCCCGCAAAGCCGAAGAACGGCGAGTAGGGTGGACAAGCGGACATTGTTGCTTACAGGGTGTGACGCAGAGCGTGACAGCTGCGAAATGTTGGTGCACGAGGCTCTACTAATAATCTCACTCCAGTAACTAGCAACGCGTGCAAGGCCAAGTGGTCTGGACGGTTCGACATGCTCTGGCTGTTGCTCCTAATGTCGGCCTTACTGGCCCTCACGGCCTACGCAACAGGGATGGTGCCTCTCATGTTTTCCTCCTCAAGTGAGTACTGCCGGTTCCACGTTACTAGTACTTACGACGTTCCCTAGAAAATACACTCGACCAGTTTTCGCTGTTAGGCGTGGGTTTGCTCGTCGGTACGGCTCTCGGAGTGATTTTGCCAGAGTAAGCGATGACTTAGCTCTCATGTATATTCCGCATAAGGTTAAACGCGTATATTTGTAGAGGCATCGAGACATTAATCAGAACCAGAAAAGAGGGAGATCATGGTCTTGCTTCCACTATTGCATTACCCCTGCTTTTTGGATTCTTGTTTATGTTCCTTATGGATCAATTCATCGCGCCGCACGCGCATTCCACTGGTGCTCAAACTAAGCTTTCTGTGCGCGGTGCGCAGACTGATGCCACCGTGGATTTCGATGCCGAACTTACCGAGCTGGAACGGCAAGAATCGGGCGGGGCTGGCTTTAGGGAGGAAACCAGTCGCCGGACGTCTGCAAGTACTGCTGTTGGAAATGGCAGCGAAGTCGCGTCGGCCAGAAAACAGGCGATGTCTCTCACCTTTGGTCTTACCGTTCACTCGCTCGCTGACGGCATGGCGTTGGGGGTGTCCCACTTGACAAATTCGGCTTCGATGTCATTGTCGGTAGTAGTCTTCCTGGCCCTGGTCATTCACAAAGGTATGATAGGATTACACTTTGGAACCTTGTATGGCATTAAGCCTCCACTTTAGCTCCGGCAGCCCTCGCACTCACCTCTTCCTTGCTCGCGGCCGGCGTGCCACGAGGGGAATGTAAGAAGTACATCTTCATCTTCGCATTGGGAACACCCGTTGGTGCCCTTGCATCCTTTTTTCTATTTTCCCTTTTAAGTAGCGACAAAACTAATTGGCCAGCTATCGCTTTACTTGCATCTGTAAGCTTCTGAGTTTGATTGTGTATAACGAATTGACAACTATGGATGGTTCTTGTAGGGAGGAACGTTCCTTTATGTTGCAACTGTCTTACAATCGCCTTCGTATCAGACTGCATCGGAACCTACGCGATTGAGACGTGTATCATATGTTATTGCAGGCATTCTGGTACCTTTTGCGTTGGGCACTTTGTTAGGACATCACCATTAGATGTATTGTACTTACATATAATTAGTAAAGATGTCAACTTTAGGGGCCTTCCATCATCAACGCATGTTGCTACAGGATGTAAATTTGACAGCCATAAAGCCCTGCAGCTGTCTCTTTCTTTTCCTCATGCGCCATGTCCAGCATCTGCATCAGTGACGGAATGTGGTTTGCCATAAAGATCATTGTCTATTCGTTATTATTCATCCTCGTTTTTTCTCACCTTGGGAACCCAAGACCTGGACGAGGAGCGACGAAGGCAAGACCTCCTGCTTACCTGGCAGAATACAGGGCTGCTCGTGCTCTTAGGAAGGAAAAGCGTTGCATAGCACGCCCGACGGTCCAACCCTTTCCGTTTAGAAATTTGCCAGCAGAGCTCGGCATTCTCGTGTTATCATACGCTGTGGGAGCTGATAACCGAATCCTCGTAACTCTGTCTTGCGTTAGCAAAACAATCCGATATGATACATTTCGCGAATGTCTACCGCGACTGGCTATAAGGCTGATAACAAGACGCCAACTCCTTTCTTTCGACAGGTTTTGCTTAGAAAATCCCGAGCTTGCACACTTTGTGCAGCACATCTGGATTTCTCCATCAGAGGAAGAAGACCGGTTTCCATCGCATAGGATTATCACACATTGTGTCAATCTCAAGACTCTCGCCTGCGACTCATGGCTTTTGGTTCATGGGCTTTGTTCAGGAGAAGAGGTCATCCACAAGGGTTGCCGGAATCTCACTCTGTTAAGGAGTCAGAACATACGAGGGCATCGTCTGCCAGTAAAAACGCAAGTGCCCATCTTTGGTCAGCTTACGCATTTGCGAGTAGTTGACACGGCGATACCTAAGAGTCACTTCAGCAACCTGACACACTTTTCATGTGTGTGTGCAAGAGGCGAGGAGGCTCAATGTACGAAGATGATTGGGAAGATGATTAGAAGGAAAGAGGAATGGTTTCCTCGGCTCAGGATGATGGTTGTGACCCAGGAAAGGCAGGGGAATGTACACGCGGAATCGTTGGTTCCGAGGGATCAGAGTTTTCGGGTTGTTGTGTATCAAACACCTGACAAGGAGATGGATATCTGGCGAGATGGGGTATTGGGACTGTCGGTATGGGACAAGGCATCAGTACTTCAGTTTGTATAGTACCCAATTAGCAGTTAGTAGACTGCTACTAACTACTAGACTAGCTATGACGCGATTATATCAGGCCTTTTCGGCAAAAACCGGAAGAGGCCCGCTATCATTAACGACTCAACCCGGATCCCCTGTGGTGGAACGAACAGCGACGACCCTCACAGCAAGAGCGTTCGCAGGTCCCTGACGGCGGCGACACGCGAGCCAAAGGTATGGCAGCGCGCCGGCGCAAATGGACCGCCAACAGTATGATCGGCAAGTCGCCACGCTCGCCATGGTCGTAGGTTACTGCTGAACAGATCTCTACTAGCTGGTGCAGGGGGCGGACTTGTCTCTAGTGTCGCTACCTGCCCTCTTGATGTTATCAAGACAAAGTTGCAGGCACAACGAGCAGTGGTAGGGCAACCAGGTTACCTCGGGATTGGCGGTATGTTCATTCCAAAAATCGTTGGTGACTCAAAAGCCAATTCAGAACCTATAGACACCGTACGCAAGGTTTTCAGAGAAGACGGCATTCGCGGTTTTTACAGAGGCCTCGGGCCTACCATCCTTGGCTACCTTCCCACATGGGCAATCTACTTTGCAGTCTACGACGGTATCAAAACTTACTTTGGACAAGTGCCTCTCGGAGCGCCCCCGTCCTGCTCGGAATCAGATACCCCTGACAGATTATATCCAGCCGCACAAGTAAAAGGCTATCAGCCCGTTATCCGTGAACATCCATGGTCGTTACACATTTTATCTGCTATGGCTGCCGGCGCAACAAGCACGATATGTACGACGCCTTTGTGGTTTATTAAAACCCGTTTTATGGTGAGTCCGTCAATACTATATACTATTCCCACATATCTTGCACGTTCTCCATCCACTCTATCCTATTCCTTTTCTCCCTTTTTACCATACTTTCCCATCGTAGACTCAGTCCCGCGACGAAGTCAGATACCGCCATACATTAGATGCCGCGATAAGAATATTCCACTCCGAAGGGCTTGGCGCGTTTTATCGCGGGTTGCTGCCTAGCCTTTTGGGCATCCTGCATGTCGCCGTTCAATTCCCGATGTACGAGCAACTCAAGGTCATGGCCCGTAAGTGTTGTTCATCCATATCCAGACATTTCCCGCACCAGTTGACGCTTGCCCCCCAACCCCACCAAAAGAACGTGACTCGAACAAACCGCTCTCGAGTGAAAAAATTCTCATGTGTTCGGCCATTTCAAAGATGACAGCCTCGATCGCCACCTATCCGCACGAGGTGATACGTACCCGACTGCAAACCGAAAGATGGCCGCTGTCGGACGTGTCGTCGGACGGGATGATCAAGCCCTGGGGAGGGATCGTACATAGCACACGTAAACTGATAAGAAAGGAGGGTTGGACGGGGCTTTACAAAGGTCTATCCGTCAACCTTTTGCGGACGGTGCCCAACAGCGCCGTGACAATGCTGACGTGAGCGGGTCTCTCTTAAACCTTTCTTCTTTCAGTACAACAAGGACTGATTGACTTTTTTTTCCTATTTTTTTCTTTTTTTTCTTCCCCACTTGGTTTTTTCGTTCCTGAATCCCACGTGAGCAGTTATGAATTATTGATGAGGAACTTGTCTTACTACCGGCGTTGACGTTGTATTCGGTCTCATGTCGGGCACCGTGGCACGGTTACATGCCCGCGCCCGCGTGCGTGCGTGTATGTATGTATATATATATGACGTAAAAAGGCCATCCCAAGCCTTTTTTTTTTTTTTCTTCCTTTTCTTTCTTCCTTTTTTTTTTTTTTTCTCTCCGTTCTCAGATTATATCGAACAGCCGAAAAAGTTGGGATCCAAAAAAAACGTTGTTGCGAGCGTAGAGCGGCCGCGATAAGGCGACGATGCGCGCGCTACATATTTTTATAAACAAAATATGCACCGCTAACGCGCGTCACGCGCGGTGTTTCTTTCTTCTTTCCTCTTTCACCGTGACACCCTACCCACCCACTTGGACCTTCAAGCTTCAAGCTTCACAGCTCACAGCAACCTATAGCTATATATATATGATAGATATGGATGGAATGCCTCAGGCTCTTGTCCTCACACAACAAGCATATCCTTATGGAGAAAGCTTATAATGTTCTCTGGAACGTATGTATGACTGTTCACCTTGAATTTTTTTTCTCTCTTTGCCATAGAATTGATCAAACGCGCAACGGTAACGACGTTATAATACGTATTCCGCATAAACTTGACTTTTATCATTCTTCATGAGGGTAGGTATGGAGATATGTCATCTCCAAGACAGCAGTCCATCCCATGCCCTCCCCCCCTTGTATGCCATGGCGATGTATTGAATTCCAAATTACGGTATCAACGGAGGAAGCTTGTTACATGTGCTGCAACTGAATAAAGCGCGGGGAACGCGGAACGGAATGTTCCGCACACCCCGGAATGCCTCATGTGGCCAGACCCATGTCAAAAAGCTTTTTGTGTTATTTTAAATAGGGTATCAATCAATATATATGTACCGCGGATATAGCACTCTCAACCCACTCAACACCGTTTATAGAGTAGAGACAAAAAAGGGGGGGAAAAAATAAAATAATAAGGTTAAACATCAAGTCCAAGAATCACTGTCACTGTACAAGCAGACTACTGTCTCTTATTTGTATCTGCGAAAGAAAAAACGAAACAATGAATCCTTCAAGTCATCATCAACGCCCAACGCCTGATCTATAAAGTTTGAGTAAAAAGTGGCATGATACGTATTTAAAGTACTGAGAAAGGACAGGACGGAACAGAAAGACCATGTTACTGCCACCAATGGAAAGGAGTGGACGGGCTAGTATGTGCAGCACCTAACAGTACGGAGTAGTCAGTGTCGGGTCCAACTCGGGGAACAACGTAATAGGGATGATCAAACAACATAAACACCGGGAAAGGCGAGAAAGGCAGAAAAGATCCCGGATAAGGTGAACAGGTTATAAGAAACGCACCATAAAAATATGTAAATGCTTTGGAAAGACAATGACCCTGAAGGGCAAGGGCACAAGCTACCGATTGCTAGAATTGAGGCAGCACGGCATGGTCTAGGTCCATATGGCACTCGGGAATGGTTGACAATGACAAATTTGCGACGGCACAGGTGAGACCAGCACCAAAAGCCTCCATTGCCTTTATAAGCACTAGGTCAGGTCATCCACACTCGCACGCACTGCGCAGGCCTCATAGCTTGAAATGCAAATGAAAATACTAAAAAAAAAAAAAAGGTGTGATGGTCAAAAAGGTATACGACGAAACAAGGGGGAGATGGATCGTATGATGAGTATACCGAAAGTGTAAAAAAAAAAAAAACGCCTTGATTCATTTTGGATTCCGATTAAGAATAGGAATGGATGGAGCGTCGGTGTGGCTGAATGAAGATATGAAAAGGATAAAGGAGTCCATATTAAGCGTGATGTAAAAGTTTGATTACGAGTGTGGGTGTTGGAGGATGCATGTGATGCGATGGGGTTGGAGTCGTGTTGGAGTTGGCAAGGAACAATGGCAGGGGGTGGGTCTGGCAGATTGGCGTCAATCTTGACAGCGACGTTGATTCAGAGTGTGAATGATCGATTAGATTGCTGACCCAAGACCAAAAGTTTAATAGTCAAAGAAAAAGCAAAAGGATGCAATGGACCAGGGAAGTCGACGGATGCAAAAAGGGCCACCAAAGAGCGAAGCACATTTTTTTTATCCGACGACGGTAAATGGGGAAAAGGAGGGCAGGCAATGCAAGGATGGCGACAGTTGGATGGGGAAGTTGACCGGGATGGCAAGATGACTGGACGTACGGCGGCGCCGAGGGTCACGGATGAGGTAAAGGCGGTGGCAGTAACGTAGAGGTGGCAGGTGTGGGGCAGCATTATTGGGTCATTGACAACGTGACAAGGGTATCCGTTGATGGGGGAAAAGAGGTGAGGGAAAAAAAGGTATAAGCTACAAGTTCCAGCAAGAGAGAAGAAACGTAGCGGGACGGAAGTCTGTCGATGCAAAAATAATAACGTGGATAGCGAACAACAACGACAAGACGACAAGAAGGGTGCGAGCAGCAATTTTTGGTTACAATGGCATGGTGTGCGCAAGCGTTCAGCCTGTGCAGGCGTGTCCCGGGAACGCAAACGAATCACACTCACCAAAAAGAATATACACACAACCAAGTGAGAAATAAGTGAGGGGAGGACCTCACTTATTCTCTTTGACGTGGACGGTCTTGGGTGTTGTCCCCATTGTCGCTCAGAGTCTCCACTCTGACCCCTCTTGATGAACTGACGCTCCGGATGTCCCTTCCCTCCTCGGCCAACTCCCGCGTGATCAAGTCTTCCTTCACTTCTGCTGGCTCATGTATATCTTCCTCCACTGGTCCTGTAAAGTCGGGTTTTCGCAGCATCTTTCTAAACGCATCTGCCATAATTGCCGCATCCGCGCCGCTGAACGGGCCGGCGTCGGCAGCACTACCTGGGCGGGAAATTGTTGATGCGCCGTCGTGAAGAACACTCGGGGGGACGTTAGCTTGATGTCCGATGGAACTATGTGCTTGGGCTGAAAGTGGAGCTGCTGCTACGACGGGTGATTGTTGTTGCACGTTTGCCATCATTGGAGAGGCAGAACCCATTGAATTTCTGTTTGAATCCAGTTGTTGCCGCCTACGTATTCGTCGAAGGACAAGGAAGATGAGGAGACAAATTGCAGCGATAGCTAAAAAGCCCAAGACGACAATGACGGCGATGGCCCAGCTATGAAATCCAGAGCTACCGTTTGAGTTCTGCAAGTGACCGGTATGGGTGGTGGTAGTGGTGGGAGCGGCTGTTAGAGTGGCTGTGAGTGACGATAGCGACGCGAGAGAAGCTGATGCGCGGGAGGCAGATGCAGCGGATCCTGACGCACGTGAGGCAGATGCGGCGGACGCAGAGGAAGAGGCGGCAGCGGCAGAAGAGGAGGATTGTATGGAGGCGAGGACTGAATCTGCGTAGGTTGTTTCTACCAAAAAAAGAAAAAAAAAAAAAAAATGGGGGGTCAGAGAAAAGGGTGGATGATGTCAGTCAGGGTTTGATGACATACGGACTGCAGAAAAGATAGTCTGCGGTTGTTGACTGCCATTGAGAGGCTCATTGTTGGGTGATATGAGCCAAAAGAAAGGATAAGAGATGTTGGAGCCATTCCACTTGGATCCATCGTCGCCCCACCAAGAATCGTCTACCTGGGCTCTTGTTAAGCCAGCCTGACCAAATGGGTTTATGACATTTGTTTTGTTGAGGACTTGGCGGAGGGAATCTGCACGGAAGAGGTATATGTCGACCCGGTTGGTGTATTGATAGGCGGGCAGACGTGAATTCCCTAGACGAGTGGGGGGAGGTAAAGGGAAAAGGGCGGGGAGGAAAGAGAAGACGTACAAACGAAGGTGGCCCACTGGTGCTGGGGTATGATGGTATCGTTTGTGGGAAAGCAGGATATGATGTTGTTTCCGGAAAGCAGTTCGCACTCTGTCTCTGCGTTTGCTGGGAAGCCGAGTAAGTGAGTAAGTGAGTAAGTGAGTAAGTGAGTAAGTAAGGGAAGGAGAGAGAGGAAGAGAAAAGCGAAAGTACGGACCGACTTGGTCCTGATCAGTGACGACCTGGCGAGCCCGCTTTGAGGTGGGAGCGCTGGGTTGAAAAGAGGGAGCAGGGTTATGATCCCTTAATTTTCTACGCTGGCGGGGCAGAGAGGGGGGGCTTGTCTGTACAGGAAGGAGATTATGGGGCGAATGAGCCGACATAGCGTAGGATGAGGAATTAGCGGCGGGCAACAGAGGGCATGGAGGGCGATGAGGGAGCGTGGCGACCAAACAGCGACTTTTTTCTCACACGGATCACCCCCCCAGCCACCGCCGGAGTTAGGCCGACCATCATGAATCATGATTGGATCCCGTGTGAAGAGATTGAAGCTGACAGGGCGCTGGTGGCTGACATTTGCTTATAAACTTTGTAAATCATATTGTCCACTCTCATCCACTTCTCCACTTACTTGCTATTAATCTGCTTAGTACCAATACCGACCCAGCCCGCGCCACACGCCTTTGCCAAACATCCACAAATATTCTTCCCATGATTCCTCCCCGTAGAACCCCGCCCATCGTTATCCACAGCGTCGAGCTTCTACCCCCATGATGTCGCTCCCTCCAGAAGTCTGTGCCCTCATATGTAGGCAACCTTCCCTCAACAGATTAGACTTGCGCACCCTCTGCTCAGTTTCTCCTACTTTCCGTGCCGAAGCAGAGCGTCTTCTCTACACCCACGTTTGTCTCCGCTCCCTCCGCCATATTCGTTCATGGTGCGTATCGCTTGCAACCCGTCCTCATCTCTCCGCTCGCGTCCTCTTTCTTTCCCTCTCCATGCCTTCCGCAGTTGACCTTGCCGCCGCCGATTACTCCCTCCTTCTCTACGCTCTCGGCGCTTGCTCCAACCTCAAGGAGCTCCAGTTCCTCTGTGACGACACCCGCTCCCCAGAGGGCGATGCCACTCAGATCTTTTTCCTAGAAGGCCACCCTTGGCAGCTCTTGAAATTCACAAATTCATATTTCAACCCCGCTCTCCTTCGTTTCTTCTTTGAATCACAACCCAGCATTCAAACCCTCGTCATACGGGCTCGCGAACACGAACCCCCAAAACCAGTCTATCTCCCTCGCAATATAACAACCTTGGACACCTCCGCGGCAGTGCTCAGGTCCGTCGCTAATGCCTCTGGGCTTAGGGTCAGGCGACTCCAGTACCATATGGCCCATACCCGCGGCGTCGATGAGCTCCCTACCTTTGTGGCACTCGCAAGGTTAAGCCACTCCCTCACCACCCTCAGCATCGAACGTCATGGCATTGATGAAGGAATGGACGTCGCAGTCGTCGCAGCTTGTATAGCCGCTCAGCTACCTCAACTCCGTTACTTCAGGTTGATGGATAATACTATCAGAGTACGTCGGCCCCTTCTTCATACCAACCACTCACTCCTGTTCAAGTCCGAGGACTCCCTCGTCCCCCTGCTCCCTTTCACCATCAACTTTGAACGCATCGAAACCTTGATTATCAGACCTGCATCCAGGTTGTACGACGACGAGGGCTTCCCTCGCTGCATTTACCGCGAGCTCGATACAGAGCACGGGAGGTCCAATGCCGCTATGCGCATCATGCAAAACCTCCCTACTCTCACATTCCTCTCTTTCGTCTTGGACAAGAACTATGGTTTCGACAGAATCGACGGGGATGTGATCATCGATCTCGGCGTCGTCAACCTCGATTCAAACAATTGGATGGAGGCTTGAAACATCACTGGACATCATTTCCTTTTTTTTTTCCACATGATCATCCATTTTCTTTCTGCATTATATACCCCCCCATGCTAGTCCCGAAAGTACAAGTGCTCGCGTGTCAGTGATTAATTTATGTCTTCCGTCGCTTACGCCTTGCTCTTCCTTCTTCAATCTCCGTTTCTCTTTTGGCTTTCTGCCCAATGACTCTCATTACCTCTTTCTTTCTTTCCTTTTGCTTCTCTTCCTTTTTCTTTTCTTCCTTTTCCTTCTTTTTTGCCTTTTCAGCTGCTTTCTCCACCTTTTTCTCTTTCCTACGGACAACCTTATCCTTCCGCAGTGCGCGCATTTGTTGTAGCAATGCTATAGCCTTCTTCTCCTCAGGTTCCATCACAACCGCTCGTTTCTGAAGATATGTCTTCTTCCCTTGTGGCCTCATAAGTTTTGGTTTCGACCCATAGGGTAACGCTGCCTGCAGCTTCTTGGGTATGACCAGTGGGTTGAAATGACGTGCTGGCCGCTCAATCTTCTTGTACACCGAGTTTATGTTCGTGGGCGGCTTTAACCCTTCCGCATGCCTCACTTCGCCTGTAAGACGCATCCCCGTCCAACGTGCTTTGTCAGAGAGGAGGAGCGATGTAACGGGGTTATAGAACTTGCGTGGGACGACAGAATACCACGCTCGGAGGAATATGACGTCTGACATTTATGTATTCCAAATCAGTTGGGAATGTTAGCCTCAGCAAAATGCGCACCACTCATTAGCACTTTATCCTCAAACGTCGCCCTAAACGCGCCATCTGGTTTCGACAACGCCCTTTTGACCTGCCCCCGGATTCCAGACACAGTCCGGATATTAGCACCCTCAAATTTGGCGACCTCCAGAGCACTGGAAAACATATTCTTAACAAACGCCGTGTTCTTGAATATCTTGAACGGGTCCCCAGTCAGCTTGATTTTTTTCACAATCTTCACTGATCGATCGATATCTAAAACCACGCCTGTCGCGCTAATCCGAAATCCAGCCATCTCCCCCTTAAGCGAGTTAAATGCGCAGAAGCCTGTATTAGGGATAGCGGCCGGACCATAAAAGGTTGCATAACAATGCATGTGTTCAGGCGTGTACTTTAGCATGCGCATCCGGATAGAGTGATCGTCTAGCGAATATATGGGCATTGTTTGGAACCTCCTCCACCCAAGGGAAAAGATCAGAGGATCATTCGTCTTGAGCGTCTTTGCAAACCATCGGTGTCTCTTGATACGAACTTGCACATACCCCATTCGCTCCTCGGCAGCTAACAGACCACCGACTATCACAGGATATCGTGCGTCAAAGTGATTTATAAATTCGCATGGTACGTTTGAGACTTCGATCCGCACATATTGACCAGGTCGATACCCCTCCACAAGAGCACGTGCTGTTTTATCAGTAATGGACTCGAACTCTGCGCGGTTGAGAGACAGCTGACGGGCAATCTCTTTCTTTTCCGTATAGAAATCTGTATTGGGACCAGAATCAGGATCATCGTATTGCTCATCAAACTTGCGTTTGAGGGCTTCCTTCCTGGAAGCTAGAGCGGCCGCACGCGCTTCAGGAGTGTCCTCAGTGCCATCCTTGACTCGTTCGCCGCCACCATCGATAGATTGTGAATCCTCGCCGGCATCGCCTCCATCTTCAGGGAAAGGTGAACCGTCTTCCTTAGTCGGATCTCCACCGGTGATGAAGAGGTGTCGAATAGATTCTAGCATCTCTTCGTCTTCCCACTTGCTTAGTTCATCTTTATCCAGACGTTCCTTGCTCATATCCAACTCCTCTTCTTCGGTTTGAGGTTTAGTTTTCTTCAGAGTGAAGAAGTCATCATCCCCGTCCATTCGCTCATCCTCTCCAGCAGGACTCTGTTCGGTAGAGTCGCCGAGAATCTGCTCGGGCGTCAGTTCCGAGTTGTAAATCAGACTTATCCAGTCCTTCCGCTTGGTCTGCCGGGAAGACAGAGTGGCTTGAGCTTTAGCGGCCAGATTAGCCTTCCACCGCGGAGCATCGTCCTGATCATCGCCTTCCATATCTGGCTCCTCAGTACCCCCATCACTAGGGACATCTACATCCCCTTCCTCTCTATTAAAATGGACGCGTTTATTCTCACTGCGTTGATCATCATCTTCTCCGAGATCAGAGTCAGACTCGGCATACTCGATGACATGCCGTGCCTTTGACGAAGAAGGTAAAGCACGTGTTGGTACTCGCCGTGAAGTACGGCCAGTATTCTCTAAATTGGAAGAGAATGGGATGTCTTGATTTTCATCCAAGTCTGAGCGGATTCCGGGCTCTTCCTCCTCCTCCTCTTCTTCATCCGCATCGGAGCCGCTCGCTTCCATATCCAGATCCCCATCTTCCGACCCCCCTTCATCTTCATCTGGCTCAACACCTTGAGCAGGCTCGACAGTCAAGTATTGAGAAGAGGAGCCGAGCAGGCGGATTTGACTCTTCGCTACGGCATCCTCAAGTGTGGCGCCCGCATCCTGCAGGTCCATCACCATCTGTTCACCCTCACCCTGTGGAGCTGCGGAGCATGGTTAACGTGCCAGTGGATGGATAACACGTGCTGCGCACCATCGGCATTTCCTCTTGTGAAACTACCAGGGACATTAATCCATACGGCGTCCTTGTCGTACATGATGCCACCCACGTCGCTCATAGGAGCATGAATTAACAGCTTCTGTTTCTCACTCAGTTTACGGCGCTTCTCGCTGTTAACGTCGGGGAGAGGGCAGGGGTCTCCAAGAATCTCGACAGAATTCATGTCCACGTCTCCGACACCCGGCACGTGTATCTTGGTCCCGATACGGAGATTGGTGCCCCGGAGGTAGCCATAGAGTGTTACTGTTCGGTCGCATTTCCCTTCGGACAGACGGATATCCTCACGTGGTGTGAGATCCTCCACGCGGTCGGCAAGAAGGTATGGATGGGAATTGCGGAAGATAAGAGGCCGAAATTTCATGACGGAGATGAAGCGGGAGAGGTTGAGGATCTCCGTATCCGGATATCGGCCATTAAGGACGCCGGAGAGATAAAATAGTTTGGCACCCTGGTAGATTTCTGCCCAAAATCGCTTTTTTAAAGCTTTTTTAGTGGCCCGGACGACAGATGCTTTCTTAATCAGGTCGAGGTGGGTAAGAACGCCAATGACTTTTGGAAAGCCATGGGCTTGGAGAACATTAAGGAATTCGAATGTTTCCTGTCAATTTTCAAGTGTGGTTCAACATGTTGATTATATATCATCGTACCATTTCGAAACCAAAGGAGCCGTCGATCATTAGCAGGATAAGGTCAGCGATTTTTCCAAGGTCGATCATGCTGTTAATGTCGTTATTACATTCGATGAATGTGATACGACGTTTCTTGCCGCTGACAACGGTGATAGGCCCCTTAGCGTCGGTCAAAGTTTGTTTAGTATATCGACGGATGAGGGTCTTCAGTAGTGTTGTTTTGCCGACACCTGGAGGGCCAACAATTGCCACAATAACAGGTGGAGGCTCATCTTCAGGTGTCCTGTTCACCAAAGGAACATGAAGCCGTGTCTGGTCGAGCTCTGCCTTTCGGCGACCCTGCTGCTCAGCTCGACGGCCTGATCTCGGGGCAAAGGCCTATCTCAGAGAACATCAAGAAGATTGATGACTGTTCGATGAACTACTCACCTTTGCGTTGTTTCCTTTCTGTTTTTCGTTCCCCTTGACTTTTTTCTTCTCTGAAGGCCTGTGTGGTTTGTGCTTCTGGTCCATGGCTAGTTTAAAATTAAGCCCCAGATTAGGGTCACGGGACGCGGTCACGTGAGAGGACGCGGTGAGGCGTTCATTTTCCACGTAGAAACTCAAGCCCAGAATGGACGCCTCCATCCACGAGGACGAGCTTGAGCACGACCGCATCCTTCTCGAGCAAAATCTCCAGATGCAACACACAGAAAACTCTTTTCTTTTCTCCTCCACAGGTGGCGATGACCAGGATAACGAACTCGAGTATCCTCGACACGACTCCGTCCCATCGCCAGAATTCGTGGCACACAAGTACCATGACAGGAACGCGTACGCTGACGATGCCACCCATAGCCAACTTCGTTCATGGTCGTACCGCACGGGCGAAGGTGAAGAGGGCGTTTACCCATATGGGGAGACCGTTTCAACAAGTAATCATCACGCCAGTGGTGTCACATTAACCGCGGGCCTGGCAGGGACTCGGAGCAGAAGAGGCGCAGATGCTAGTCTTAGCGGTGCAGAATATGATCCAGAACGTCCTATAGACGCCATAATCGCCGGCGTTGAAAAATTGAGCATGTTCAATGTCACTGAGCCTTCCAAGGCTAAACACTCTGTCAGTGGCATTTTTTTCTTACTTTTACGCCATCGTTGACATCGGTCAAGAACATTACATTTGATCCACTCATTGTTGACAATACTGCAGAACTCGACCGCATCCTTGAATCGGGTCATCAGCTACCACCTTCTTTCCGATCGCGCGATAAATCAACTTCCCAACACTCTCGCTCTGTTCGGTTGCGCTCACCACCTCATTCTTCAAACACCACTACCTCCGACGATGAAAATCACCATCCACATAGAGAAGCCTCTCGACCCAAACTCATGGATGCCCTTCGTCGCGTTTCTTTTTCGCCCAAGCGACCTCGCAGTCCACATTCTTCTCCTCGTGCCTCTTCTTCGCAACTTCCAAAAGGCAACACTTCCGCGCAAAGGCACGACTCTTCTCCATTGGCTCGCGTAACAACCAAGTACGCCAATCTAGACTTGACTCAAGATATTCCGCCGCCTAGGCCAACGCGACGGCTCTCCTCTTCCTCTTCTCCACCTCCAGGTGCAGCATATTCCTCAAACAGAATTGTACGTCAACCTCCGTTGCGACCTGCGAAATCTCTGCGCGGAAAAGCTGCCGAGCCAAAACGCGAGAGCAAAAGTCGTCAGCGTATGAATGAAGATGAGAATGGGCGTGATAAAGAGCAAGACGCCCTTGCACGGCCATCATCCGCGCATCCCGTTTCCCGCCATATTCCAAATCATAGACAGGCAACACCCTTGCGAAAATCATCTTTGAAAGTGTCTGCAGGAACACCGCGTTTTGGCAAAGTGCAGTTGCCAGATGTTACCGGTTTAACGAGTGCTGTCGAGTCACCTGCCAAGATGGGACTCGCAGATGGCAATTATATGGGTATGACCGCATTACGTTCAGATGAGACTACTGTAAGGGAAGTCGAAGGTGAGTAAAAAATGTAATTCAGCTCTGTTCTACTAAGGCGTTTGCCAGCTCGCCTCATAAGAACTCTCAATGCTGTGCAATCTCGCTTGGAACATCTTGAGGAAGAAAACGGCGTCTCTCGCCGACGCGTACGTGAGCTGGAATACGAGCTGGACGAGTGCAAGCGAGAAGTTGTGAGAGAACGCACAAAACTACTCGAAGAAACCGCAGAACTGTCGGGTGTGATACAAGCTGCGAATATTGTACGGACTCTTGGAAAGAAATCGTTGAAAGGGAAAGGAAAGGCCAAGGAAACAGTAGGAACAAATTGTTTTTGATGTCGTCACAACTGATCGTCAGTGGTAGGCGGCCACAAATGCAGCAAATCTCAGCGCGGCCGAGGAAAGATACCGTGAAGTCGTGGAAGAGAAAAAGGGTCTGTGTCGCTCTATGTTCCGTTTAAGTGATTTGGGTCATATCTTCAATAGCTCTCGAAGCTCTTATCACGTCGCTCCGTTCCCACTTGACGCGTCTTACCTCAGAACTCTCTGAGCACCAGTCTATGCTGATGGAACTTCGCTCTTTACGAGAACAAGATGCTGCTGCGTTACGCGACAAAATGGCTGAAGTGGATAACCTCAAAAATGAAGTTGAACGTCTCGCCGGCGAAGTTGAGGTACTCCGAGGTGTCGTTGAAGAAGGTTTGCGTGAGCGACGCAGGCCAGGAAGGGACGTTAGCATTGATGCTTCCATTGGCCTTGAGGACCGAGGCATGTCCATTGACGAAGAGGACGAACTAGCTAACAACGGCCCTTGTGATACCGAAGATGAAAGCGGCCACAGTAGTGATACGGAAGACAATCGTCCTGCTAACAATACCAATACGGTTGCAAACGAAGACGATCCATGGTCCATCGATGGGTCCTCAAGGGCCAATACCACGGCCAATCCTAACACTGACATGCGTAATGTCAGCGATGCGCCAGCTGGGATTACACGCCCTGATCATACCATGCGCACTGATCGTGCTTCGCTCGGTTCAAGTGTGCCTGCCCTCGGCTTATCAACAGCCTCTGCCCTCCCAACGCAAGCGAATGCAGCGCGGGCCAACATGACCGTCGATATGGGCGATGACGGATACTTGTTTAGTGAAGTAGAGAGAAACCGTATTGAGGCAGAGATCGAGGAGAGAAGATCTTTCCGTGACTCTTTCGACGCATCAAGGTTGTCGATCTCTCCCCGTCCACAACTAGACTCACCTTCATTGCAACGGAGGACCATCGTTAAACCGAGACAGGTAATGGTTGAGAATGCCGACAGCGATAATGAAATAGAAGTGGCTGATTTAGGACGGGAGATAAGAACACGACCTCGGCCAGCTACACCCACATCACAGTCACAATTGCCTGAACGAGCACCAGCACCTACTCCTTTTCATGCCATGGCCGGTCCAGATTTGGCTCCCAGGCAACACTCACAAAAAGCCCCCTTTGAAACTCGTCGCAAGGACGGTGCGGAGTTGCTTGACACGCCCTTCCCCAAGATTCGAGGGGAGCATCTTGAACGGCTATTTTTCTCTGCGCCTGAACACGACGCTCGTACTTGCATGGCATGTACCCGGCGCAGAAGGCCAGCTAATGTGCACGCTCTTGCGGGAGATAAGTATGACTGGGTGGCTGAAAGATGTCATGAAGGGGAAGAACAGAATGATGATACGATTGGCCAATTGTTACCCTCGCGATATGATCGGTTCCTCGAGACGCGCAAAGGGAAACAGAAGGAGGGTGAGCCGTATAGGATCGCGAGTGGTTCTGGCCAGAGAAGACACGATCCGGTGGACGAAGGTTTCGCCGAAGGGTCGTCAGAAGATGGCGCTGCTCTCCGAGGTGGAAACAGAGGCAAGGGCAAGCAACGTACTGTTGGATTTGAAGATGTGAGGGAGACAGCCGGACAGTCGGGTTTGCCACCTCAGACTGTGGTGACGCGCGTGATCGGAGAATTGGAAAATGATTTTACTCATTATAAAAGGTTTGTGATTCATGTCATTTCCGAGGAAGGTTACTGATAGTTACTGTTGCTCAGTATCTATTGTGAACTTGCAGATAGGTATAAGGAGATGGATAGTGTATCTGAAGTACGGAGAAGAAATATTTTGGCGGCACATCTGCAGGAAGTGATAAGTATTTTGGAGCAAAAGGTAATGCCTTAACATCCTCGCTAGGAAGATGAGTATTGACTGTGATATACAGGGTGATCAAATAGCATCTTTATATGATCTATTATCGTTTAAAGACAAGCCAGCCACGGAGTCGGTTGTGCCTAGCAAAGCCGGGCCGTCGTTGTGGTCCAAGAAACCTTAGGACATTGACAATGTAGCATATTTTGTTGTTTACTTTATTTCTTGAAATCATTGAACCGACAAACTTCAACAAACAGACGCGACACGGTTGAACTTGCTCACGTGCAATACTGACCGCAACAAGACTGGACGACATGGCCTCTGTTGGTACGGTGACAAGACAAATTGCGGCACTAGAAATATCAGCAAAGAATTCGACAGCTAACACTATTCCAACTGACACGGGAACTTCTCGCCCTCTAGGTATCAAGCAACCCAGCCAACCCAATGTCGCCAAGCTACTCACGAAATATGCCGCTCCCATTCCCCATCCATCAGCCAAACCCACGAATCCATCATCCTTGAGGAATCAAGTCAGCAACCCCCCATCTTTAGCCCAACCACAGACACACGTACTTCAACTATCACAATCCGAATCAGCAGTGGGCGTTACACATCCTAGCCTTGACATTGGTAACTACGATGGAGGCTTAGAACTCGAGAACGAGAAACGAGGAGAGAAAGTATACGGAGAGGCAGCTCTGGACTTGGCATTGGATTCAAGCGTAGCTTGGTCAGTTTGTCCATCTCACAAGCGCCTGAGGCGTCTGACTCTTGTTTACAGTAAATCCCCTACCCGAGAGTGGAGCCTACACAGCTTTGATATGGGTCGGCCGTTGGGCAAGGGCAAATTTGGGCGCGTCTACATGGTCCGGACGAAGTGCGAAGCAAAGTACATCCTAGCTCTCAAAACCCTTTACAAATCCGAGATCGTCCAAGCCAAAGTCGAAAAACAGATTCGCCGAGAGATCGAGATACAGCAGAACCTTCGGCACCCAAATGTGTTACGCTTGTACGGGTACTTCCACGACGAGAAGCGGATTTTCCTTATGCTCGAATTTGCGGGTAAAGGAGAATTATACAAGCAGTTGAGCAAGCACGGGTGCTTCTCGGAGAGGAGAAGTGCGAGGTACATCGACCAGATGGCAGATGCATTGATATATCTTCACGGTAAACATGTGATACACCGGGACATAAAGCCCGAGAATCTGCTATTGGGTATCAATGGCGAGCTCAAGATTGGCGATTTTGGATGGAGCGTTCATGCGCCCGGAAATAGACGAAAAACCCTGTGTGGAACGTTGGACTATCTCCCACCTGAAATGGTGGAGGGGAAGGAGCATAGCGAAAAAGTTGATTATTGGGCGCTAGGGGTGCTGACATATGAATTTCTCATTGGAAACCCTCCGTTTGAGGATCGGAGTAGCGTGAACAGTACGTATAATTTGTGTCAATTGAGCATCCCGCAATTGACAATATTTCTAGACACATACCGGCGAATCGCCAAAGTTGATCTTCGTTTTCCTGCTACGATGTCTTCTAACGCCCGAGACCTTGTATCTAAAGTGAGTATTGCCGTCCGATATCAGGACGGAAGCCGATGAGATGATTTTACTAGCTTCTCCAATACGAACCTGCAAAGCGGCTTCCGCTTGATCAGGTTCTCAGACATCCTTGGATCGTGAAATATCGCACAAAGGACAAAGAGATCAGTGTATGATGAAACAATTCCGCTTTGCTCCGCCATTACATCTGTCCAACTATGAGTCTCAGCTTGTATCGTTTCCATTACGTTCTGAATTTGTTTTTATTTAGTGTACAAGAGTAAGATATGAGCTCGGGATTATCTGGATAATTAACAGAGCTTTTGACTTCTGCCTACCTCGTTTGGATTCTGTTGTCTGAGTCACGGCAGAAATTGTTCCCAGTGCAATGTTTCGGATATGAACGATGAACGTTTAAACATTTAACACGTTAACTGCCTTCTTTCTAGAAGTTTAGAGCCTCCTGGCATGAGCCTTCAGTCCTAATGTAATTCATTTATCCGTTGAATTCTAGATACAGTTGTCAATTCAAAGATGCCTGCTCGATGCAAGCATTGTGGATCATTGATCAATAGCTAATGACCTTTCAGCTCATATGACGACATTTATCCGAGACATTTAAAATATCATGCGTACCTGCATCATTCCATGGGAGAGCGCTTCATTTCAAATTCTCTTACATGATGTGAGTTTACAAGGCGGTAAGGTTGACTTGTTACTAGAATGCTTCAAATCTCAAATGAGATAGCTAGGTAGATGCAAGGCCATTGCGCCGGTATAGTTGTTGAAATTTTCCTTGCAAGTAAACTGATGAATACTCCACAGGACTACGCGTAACGCCCAGGGTGCACAAGCGCGCCCCGCCTCCCGTAGACACCTCCAGGACGAATAACGTCCAAGCTCATAGCTCCACCCGTTCTTCCGCTTTCCGAGCCTGAGAACCACGCAAGTACCGTTCACGAGCGGCCGAGTCCACTTCGTGGGAGTAGCACTGTCCGTACTTCCCCCTCCTGTAATATTGGTATGTTGTAATGCGAAAAAAAAAGAATCATGTCACAGTGTGACAACCCTCTGTCTGTTCAGCTACCATCACTGATCCTACGCCGCTGGTCCTATTGTGAAATTCTACTGCCTTTTGGACATCACCTTGTGCCGAGCATGTTTGAGAACGCCCATCACGTTGCTATACATGGTGCTACATTCAATGATATCAAGGGCAATTATGTATGCCCGTCATTTGTCGTCTTGTTCATTAAATGACATGACTTTCATCAGACTCAGAATACATACGGTTCGTGATCCCTTCTCTTTTTCAATGCATGGATTGAGATAAGTTTCAGTCAATGCGGATGATGGGCTTGGTAAGTATTTATGTTTATTTAGCAGTAGCATGTACTGAAATAGATTTATAGGTATGTTTTACACCAGTTTAAGAAAGACAAAAGGAGATAGCTTTCAACAGAGAAATACAGGAAGTGGTTAGCTGCTCCTGACCCTTCCATCAATCACAATAATGCCCGGGATAAATGGCATGAAGATAGTGGAAAATGGTTTCTTGAGGATGAAAGATATGTAACTTGGAAGAAGAGCAAGAATTTGTTCATGTTTATAAATGGAATATGTGAGCTTGATGTTTCAGATAGAGCTGAGCTGGACAATGACCATTTTCACAGCTGGGTGTGGAAAAACCATCCTGTGGTATGTTCATCATTTCATCATGGCATTTACTCATCTATCCTTAAGTTCCACTATTATTGAGGACCTCAAATCTATCAAGCATTTCCCTGAATCAGCCTTGGCCTATTTCTATTTTGATATCAATGATCAGACTAAACAAACTACTAAAAGTCTCCTTTGCACTCTAGTTCTGGCACTAGTTGCTGAATCTGGAACCCAGAATCCATTGTCTGGCCTTTATCACAAGTATCACGGAGTGTATAGCCCTACAACAGCTGATTTGCTGGATATACTGCTAAAATTGATAAAAAGTTTTGGAAGAGCCTATGTTGTTATTGATGCTCTTGATGAATGTCCTGAATATGACCAGTTGGACAAGGTCCTCAAGAAAATCATTAGACATTGTCACCTTCTGGTTAGTAGTAGGAGGGAACAACACATTCTTGCAGCTCTCCAGCCATATGCACCTTTGGAGATTGTTTTATCTGAAGACCTGGTAAAAGAGGACATCATCAAATATGTCTATGATACATTTGAGGCAGAGCCCAAAATAAAGAGGTGGTGTAGTGTTGGAGGGATAAATATGCAAACAATGCTTGTACAGGGTGCTAATGGAATGTATGTGTTTAGAATAGCTCAAGTTGCAGTGCTTGATCAATCACAGGTTTCGCTGGGTTGCATGTCAAGTTGATCAACTTAAAAAATGTCGCAGCCAAAAGGCTGTATTGATTGCCTTGCAAAATCTTCCAAAAACATTAGAGGATATATATGACCAAATTCTCCAGAGAATCAGTGAAAGTGACATCCCCAATGCCATAGTGCTTTTGCACTGGCTAGTCTTGGGCATGCAACCTTTGACATTTAATGAACTCAGAGTTGCAGCCTCATTTGACCCAACAACCAGGACTTTTGATCCCAGCTTGACCTTGGAAGACCCTGCTGATGTGATAGAAATTTGCTCAAGTTTAGTAACAGAAGGAGCAAAACATACAGTTACTCTGGCTCATGCATCTGTGAAGGAATACTTTTTGAAAGCACCAAAAATGTTGGGTGATCAGCAACTAACAATTTGTCACACCCCTCAAAGCCATGCATTGATCACAGAGTCTTGCATAACTTATTTGGTGGAGCTGGACCATAGCCTGCATCACACATTACTAGCAGAATATCAACTGGCTGGATATGCTGCCAAATATTGGTTCAAACACTACAAACATTGCAAAAGAAATCCTAACTTGGAAAAACTACTATTGCTTTTGTTCCAACCTGGTGGTGAACCCTTCTTTAGTTGGGTGAGGTTGCATGATATTGATGCTAATGGACAAACTTGGCTCCAGAGGCCCCAAGAACATATTGCAACATCTTTGTACTATGCATCCCTACTTGAACTTGATGAAGACATTGTCACTAATATTGTTACAATGACTGGTGATATTAATACTTCTGATGGAGGAAAGTATGGAAGTCCCTTACAGGCTGCAGCATGTGCAGGTAACTTGAAACTGTTGCAAATACTTGTAGAAAATGGTGCAGATGTCAATGTTGAAGGAGGACATTATGGAACTGCTCTTAAGGCAGCAGCTTGTAACAATCACATTGAAGTTGTTAAGTTCCTGATTGAAAATGGAGCAGATGCCAATGCAGAGGGCAGGAGGTTTCAAGAAACAGCAACATACTATTCTCATGGAATTATTTTTGTCAAGTTCCTAAAAAATGTTGTGACTGATGATGATGGGGTGTATGGCAGTGCTCTTCAGGCCAGCATAGAGTGTGGTCACACAGAGATTGCCAAATTTCTTTTGCATAATGGAGCAGATGTCAATGCTGAACAAGATGGATGTGGAACTGCATTGTTTACTGCTGCTAGTCATGGTGATGTGGAAATGGTCAGAATACTTTTGGAGATGGGAGCTGATCCCCATGCTCAGGGTTGGGACCATGAATACAATGCTTTGCATGCTGCAGTAAAGCATGAATATGAAGAGATTGTTGAGGTTCTTGTGGCCAATGGGGCAGACATCAATGCTAAAGGTCCTGATATGAGGAGTCCATTGTATGCTGCATCCAAGATGGGCAGTGTCACTATGGCACAACTACTTTTAGATTTAGGAGCAAAATTGAATGAATCAGGATTAGATGACAATAACCCTTTAGAAGGTGCAGTATTAGGTGGAAATGTACAAGTTGTCAAATTGCTTCTTGGAAAGGGGGCAGATGTCAACCATGTTCAATATAAAGGGTGTGCACTTGGATTTGCATGTTATAAGGGTTTATTGGAAGTGGCCTCAGTACTTGTGGATTGTGGAGCAAATGTCAATGCTGTATGTGGGACAGATGGAAATGTCCTACAGCTTGCAGCATCTCATGATAATCCAGATCTACTCAAGCTGCTTCTGGACAATGGAGCAGATATTAATGCTCAATCTTCTGCATACCATGGAAATGCTCTGCAGGTTGCATCATGCTTGGGATTTGTAGATTGTGTTAAGCTACTGTTGGATAGAGGAGCAGATGCAAATACCCAATGTGGATACTATGGGAATGCCCTTCATGGTGCTTCACACCATGGCCATGTGGAGGTTGTCAAGCTACTTTTGACAAGGGGTGTTGATGTCAATCTCTATGCTAAATACCCTGCTGGTAAATGTGGGACAGCCCTGAGTGCTGCAATTGAGAAAAACGATGTGGTAATTGTAAATCTACTTTTGGACAGTGATATTGATACATACCAACAAAATTATGTGTCACTTGCCATAGCCCAAGGCAACCTGGACATTCTCAGGATGCTTGTAGACAAAGGAATAGATGTGAATGGCCCAGATGGGAAGTTTACAGGCCTATTGATTTTGGCTGCTTGTAAAGGACATGTGGAGATGATTGATTTTTTCCTGCAAAGAGGAGCCCATATCAATTCTAAAGGGAGTGGAAAATACAAACATGCACTGCATGCTGCCACCTGCCATGGTCAAATTCAAGCAATCAAAGCCCTTTTGGACAGAGGAGCAAGTCCCCATGCAAAATGTGGAAAATATGGCAATGCCTTGCAATTTGCAGCAGCTCAAGGTAGAATTGACATTGCCATTGCATTGCTGGACAAGGTAGATGTTAATGCACAGGGAGGAACATATGGGAATGCCTTGCAGGCAGCATCATATGGAGGGCATGTAAAATTTGTTAAGTGGCTATTGGACAATGGAGCCCAAGTCAACACCAAGGGTGGGAAATATGACAGTGCATTGCAGGCTGCACTGTACAAGAATAATACAAAATGCGTAAAGATGCTGTTGGGAAAAGATGCATCTAAATGAGTACAAATACAATAAAATAGATGCTTAGATTTCGAATTCAAACTCATCACTGTCCATATCCTGGTCGGAGTAGTCGCCTGAATCTGAATCTGAACCGTCTCCTGTCCACGGACGGACATCGAACACATTCGGAGTACCCTCCTCCCTGAGGATGCTAAAACTGAGAATTAAAAAGAGATAGAGATAGAAGTAGTGCCACATACTGATCGAACATGCTGATAGTTGCGCTATCAGGATCGTCCGCCTCAGCCTCCATGGGCACTCCGCGCAAAGCGCGCAAATAAGCTACACGATCAGATTCGTTACCGTCGCTCAAGACCCTCGTTTCCGTTGACGTCCGTGTCAAGTTTTGTGTGCATGGCGACGATGGCGTGGGGCTGTGCAGGATAACGTTACGTTCGATACCAGCTGTCGCGATGTGCAAGAGATAAGGATGAACGGCAGTGGCATTGACAATTGACCGATGACCTAGAAAAAAAAGGGTGAGCCAACCCGTACGGAAAGCCGTTGCGGAAACGGAGACACCAGACAGATGGCACAGTGGTCGTAAGATCTGGGCAGGGACGCATTTATCGTCTGGGTACCCGCGTGTGAAAGCTGAAGGATGGTGGCACGTTAAGTGAGCACATTGACAAGACCAGTAAAATGTGGGCACCGATTTTTCCTGGCTGAGGGCCTGACTCCCAGCTATGGGGAGAGATGACCTCCCGTTCGCCCAGAAGCTGACTCAGGGGTGGTATTTTCCATACATAGCCACGAAAATCATCAGAACCGCCAACGTACAGGTTGTCTGTTTCCAAACCAGGACCGCCAAACGTACCGTGCTGATTTGAAATTTGTTGAGCGTCCCACGTCGTCTGGGTCTGGGTGAAACTGACCTTTATCGTACACGAGTTTGAATACGTGCGTTCTCCTGGAGGTACAGGAGAGCCGTCTGGCAACTGATTGCCACTAAGAATAGCAAGTGGGTGTGGGTCTGATAACATATAGATGGTTGGATAGTAGTGCTACAGCCATTTTTAATACTGTCCGGGCCGCACACCTGACAGTGGTGACACACAAGGAAAGTCACTGCTAATCTACTTCCTACACTTTATGAATAGTCGGACGTTGTGAATTAGCATCAACGTACCATTACGATCAAAGACTATGCTACTAGATTCTGGGTTACTCATGCGATTTGAAGATTGCTCGCAAAGCCTCGTGTTGTACTAAATGGATCAGGTGACGGCATGAACATGTGCTGAAAATGACGGACCAACCTGAAGCACGACGCCATTGTGAGATCTGCGAGTGAGAGGACCAAACGCCATCCGTTCATCATGGAGGCAGACCGAACCATGACTGTCACTAGTGACAAAGAAATGGTCGATGTGAGGATGGTATTCGATTCCAGTCATCTCTGCGCTGAGTTGTAAAGTGTTCTGGGCACGTTTTCTGGAGCGGTCCATGAACGTTTCCCGTCCATCGTGTCTTACGATGGTGCCATCTTCGCTGATAACAAGAAAACAGGGCGCATATAAAAATATATGTGCATATATAGATACTGGGCTGAAACAAAGAAGTTTACCTTGCGCTGAGAATGACTTCATCGAGGACAGGGTGGCATGTGATGCCCCGCACCGAGTCCTGAGAGCGGCTGTGAGACGGGAGCAGAAGAAGTGGATTACGTATGGATACCTGATGAACGGTGTAGCGATCGGATGGGCGGTACGTCAGTGAAGCAGGCGAGGCGAGGTCATATTTGAGAATGATGTTGTCCGTTCCGCCACTTTGGACGGAAGAATATGAATAATTACTTAAATGCAGAGAGAGGGGGAGAACATACGAGTAAATGTAGCGGTTGGAATGTGAAATGGCTAGAGTAAAGACGTTGCTCTAACAGACAAACAGACAGTATGGTGGTATTCGTGGGAGTTTAACCGGAAAGGCATACTTGGGGGCCGAGACACATGGGGCCTGGAGTACGCACGTCATCCTGGTGGAAAAGCCAGAGACGGAGCTGTAGGTCTATTGGGACCCAATAGAGTGCTGGTGGTGAGAAAAAGGAATGTATGGGCCAAGAGAAACATGCCATCGCCTGCAGATATGAGAAACTGGCCGTCGTTTGAGAAAGTAAGGGCGTTTACGCAGGACTTGTGTGCAGCAAGAGGAGTGGAGAAGGGAAAGCCGGAGCTGAGCAGAGCGTGGATGGAGGCGGGTCTTGAGCGGCGCATGGCTATGCGGGGTTCCCCACGCTTACTTATACGCCCCTCTCTTCTCCTCGTCCCCCATGGTCGAGTACCACGACAAGGCTCTCGCTCGCCCTTACAAGTGTCCCTACGCCCTCTGCGGCAGGGCTTTCAGTCGCCTCGAGCATCAGGTATGTCCTCTTCAACCACTCATTCCTCGCCCCTCCAATCTCCAACTAGACTCGCCACATCCGCACACACACTGGCGAAAAACCCTTCCTATGCTCATTTCCAGGCTGCGAAAAACGTTTCTCTCGCTCAGACGAACTTACACGCCACTCCCGCATTCACAACAACGACCCCACTGCTTCCTCACACCCGAAAAAGCCCGCTCGCCAGCGCGCCCACTTTGCCATCACAGACGAACCACACGGCTCAGATCCTCTTGATCCTTCCGCAGTAGTTAGAGTGAAGAAGAAGGCAAGAAGCAGAGCCAATAGCGATGATGAGGTACGCCCCCCGCATCCCTATCCGATAGCCTTCTCACTCTTCGTTTCACTAGGCAGACTCGTATGCTCGACCCACCGCAGTCGGATCGCACGATGCACCTCATTCTCGTCGCACCTCTCAGCAGCATCCCCATCTCCAACCCCCAAACCCCTCTCCCTTTACTACTCTATCAAACGTAGCCATAGATGAGCTCCAAGCTTTGGAGCGTGAAGAGGCTCATCGTCGTGCCGAATACGAGGCAAAACATGCCGAAATCCTCCGTCGCGCCGAGTTGGAAACCAGGCATAGACAGTCCATGAACACAGGTCTACGGATGAGCAAAAGCGCCACCACTAGCCCTGCCGCAGTGGGAAAACCACTTCCATCTGAGATAACCGTAGATGAAACCACTTCACATGAACGCGGCTGGCGACCGTCTGAAGACATCAAGTCAAAGAGAAGGCTTAGCGGCCCGGTTGGTGGGTTCAGCCATGGGCATAAGGTTGGCGGAAATGGTGCCAACCATCCCTCCCATCATCCATCACCTGCCTGGCCCCATCCGTACCATCGTCATCATCGTGGATCAGATGGCTCGCCTTCACCTCCGAGCTCAGATTCCGAATCGGCTCCATCACATGCTCTCCAGTCTCCTCCTCACCTCTTGCACCGTAGCATGACTCATGGACACGTACACCATTCTCCACCGCAGTATCCTAACGCAGTTCACCCAACTTCTTCCGAATTCGCTTACACCCCCTCCACGAGTCCATTCCTTGGTCCCTTACGTACCCTGAATATCCACTCCGCGGGTGTTTCTCGTGCATCATCCCCGGTTCCTCTGCCTTCTCCGCATTTCAACCCAACCCCTGGCGACGTAGCAGTTGACGATGGGAGCGCAAACCGACATACTCGGAGCAACCCAAGTAGTCCCTCTAATCAGCATTCCATGTCGTCGAAACTACACAAGCTCGGCAAACGGTCAACGGACTTGACGTCGCATTATACTTCGGTGCATCACCAGCAACACCAGCAGCATAGAGCTGGTCCAAATAGCGAAGGCAATAGCCCCCCGTTGCCCTTGTCGGCGCAGTATCCTCACGCCACCCATACCACTCCCACATCTCTTGGGTCCACAACTAGCTCACGTGCCCCTTCGCCTCTTCATTTTGGAACACGAGACTTTGGCGGCCACCCCTCACCACCCCAAGTGGCACCCGGGCCCAGTCACCATCACCACTTGGCCCGTTCCGTGCGGGCCGCGTTTGGTATGACTCCGATACACGCGCACTCCCACCATCCTCGCACCACCGGCACCATGACATCCACTCGATCACGCTCGCCACCGCCCCGGAATCCTTCGTGGCCTTCGCTTCCTACCTTGGGTTCCCAAACGGTGCCTCCCAATGGCTCCCTCTGCGGGCCCGAGTACCGGAGACGACTTGGGCATGGATTTGGATTTGGATTTGGAGATGGCTTTCACCACGAGTTTGCACCGCCCTCTGTCATGTCGATGCCTGGCTCTAGATCGAATTCGCCCCCGATCAAACTCCCCCCGCTCAAGCTCCCGTCGTTACCTGGTCACCGGTCTGGCTCTGTGCCTGGCACGAGCGGCGAGGGGGACTTGTTCAGGAAGAGCGACGCTGCGAGTGGCGTCAAGTCTGAAGTGGATGACATACAAAGTATTCCCGAGAGGGTTGCGCTCCCAAGTTTCAGTGAGATAGATGCTACGACGAGGATGCGGGAGCGGAGGTATTGAAGACGTAGATGGCTGGCCATTACGACAAACGATCCCGACTCCGCCCTTCTTCTCCGTTTCTGGTCCTGGCTCACACCGACATAGAAGAGCACCCTAATTCACGCTCTGCCTCAATAGAAAATTCCCTATTTCGCGTCATTAAATATAGAAGGTTTTGACATATTATCTGTATACTCTCACTGTCTCTCCATTTTGTTTATCCTGACGTCTAGACATCAGCCTGTCTCTCCTCTCCATTACGATTAGCTTCGCCGTGTTCCCCGGGGCGTCGGAACCCCGCGGGTTCTATCCTTCATTCCTTTACGTGTTCGCAACAGAGACGGGACACTGACTATACTTACTGACATAGATACACCGCTACACTCACCTCCTTTTTTTCCATGCAAATGACCAGAATCAGTGCATTGATAACGTTTTACAATTTTGGGATTAGAGATAGACTTGCATCGTGTTACTATTGCTGTTGTAGCCTAGGCGTCATGTCTATATGCCGTTGACACCATGTTCCGCCGATGTAGCCCGTGGGGGCCCCTGGTGCTGATGAGACCCCCTGTTTCTTTTAATTTCAATTAATTTCTTTAATTGTTAATTTCCTGGTTGTCATCCACGTTTTGCCAGGGTGGACCCTCACCTTCACCGAAGCGCCCAAGCGCCCGATGTATGAATATGAATTTTCATAAAATGACACTCCAACTTGATTTATTTATTTTTTCTTCGCATGTGAAACTGAAACCAAAAAAAAAGAGAGAAAAAAAATTGGAAACCGGTATTTTTGTCTGCCATGCTTGAATCGGGGTACGCGCTCTCTCCCCCCATCATGCGTGGCCCACGGATTCGGGATGTGGCATCAGGAACACAGGATGTGTCACTGACACGAAACGTTGTTACCACACATATTGTCAGTGTCACGACTTCAAGGGCCGGCGGTAATGATGTTGCGTAAAACAATGACTCAACGCAAACCTGGCCCGACTGGGTTGCTACGGCAAGAATAGCTCAGCCCTGACTGAGGGTCACGATAATAATCGAGATTGCGAGATAAGTCAACAATCGACCACTCAAAATCTTTTCGCTTATCTTGGGGCCAGGCCAGGCCATACTCCCGAGTATGTCAACTGAAACCATGGTTCAAAACGTTCACTAATCACCAAGTAGCTGCAACTTTTGACGCCGAATTCCTGGTTGCAACCCTCGAACACTTTTTCTTGTCCCTCCATTCTACTAAGCAGTTTTGAGATAGTGGACTTGAAACCAGTCCCCCCAATTTGTCTAATGTCTCTTTGACTTGTAGTAAATACTTGAAACTGCATTCTCTCCGTCGTATCGGGTGCATTCGGCTCGGAATGAATATCATCCAAATACCAGCACTGGTCCTGCTGAAGGGAATATATGTGCAAGGTGAGAGATAAGTTACAAACACAGAAACTCTATCACCGCCGTCTGGCCCGTGTCGTCTGAAACTTGGATGTTTCTCTACGCAACCTCCTACGAAACATCGTCAACCCTCGTCTCCACAACGGCATTGCAAAAAAAAACGACATACCGACTCGAGCGCTCTCTTTCTATTTCCCTCCTTTCCACCTCCTCTGCCGTCAGTTCTTCAAACTTGGTTCTAAATTCCTCCGCCTCGGCCCAGTCTCTCCACACACTCTTCAACAGCTTTGGTCCCCTTCCGTCCTTCGGCGCCCGGCCCCAGTTCAAACCCAACCCCGTCTTGTCCTTCACAACACCCCATCCACCCTTTGCTGGTCTGTCAGCACCACCCGCCCCTACATTAGCATCGTCTCCCATGCCCAAATCGCCTCCAATGACACCCCATTCTATGGCGTCCTTCTTATGCTTCATAAGCTCCTCGTGAATCGCGTGTGCGACTAGTGGAACCGCTTCCCCAGATAGACCAAGTTCCATACATAGTGTCCGAGAGAACACTTCTGGCGTGAGTGGAGAGAGAAGATCCCACTCAATGTGGTCCATTAAATGGTAATTTGCTATTTGGACGTCAATCTGGCTGGTAGATGAGTCTCTTGTCGTATAGAAAGATAGAAGGATAGTAAAAGAAAGGACGTACGCTGAGAATAACGCGACATTCTTGCATCTCTTCCCCGTTTGGAGGGACTGTATCAAGGTCCAACGCCCCGTCCAGCCCAATCTCCATCGAAGCAACGCCTTCGTGTTCCTCTAACTGGGCTCGAATCTGATTCGCCACTGTGTCCGCCCACGGTGAAAGTGGCAGATCCAAGTCGCTGCAGAATATCACGGCAAAATTCTCAGGTGTAATAATGGTTTCGTTGATGTTCCAAATAAAACAATCGCGTACTCTGTGTGTCTCCGTCTCAAATTCGACACGGATAGGTACGAGCGCTGTTCGTTTCTGAGATTGTTTTTCCATGACTTCTGGAGTGCTGTTCGATTAAAAATGTTACCTTTTTTTAACATGACAACAAGTAGAATCTTGACATGTACTCACGGATACTCATGTGATGTTGGGATTGGCGGAATCGGCTTTGCTTGGATGAACCTAGACGGAGGTACCATGCCCAAGTAACTTTGGTCAATTTCTGTCTTGTCAACTTTCGGGGTCGACGACCGTCCAGACGTTGATGCTGTGGAATTAAACACCGACAAACCCACCCCTATTCTGCTTCTACTTTGCCGTATTGATGTCCTCGTCCCACCACTCGCTACGAAATCGGAGTCGTCCGAGTCAATAGCTCCTGCGTCTGGTAGGTCGTCCCCAGATCCCGGATCGGCATAGTTAATGACTCTCCCTCGTGTAGCTGTGCGTGTGTTGACGGTGGTGGACGACGACCCGATGATAGGTTGCATGAGGAGTGACACACCTGTGCGCAGGCGGGATGCGTAAGATGATTGGCAGGCCTGGGGAGTTGTTGGAAGCGGTGGCCGAGGTGGGTTCGGAGGTACAGGTGGAGGAACGAGAGCGGATAAATTCGGCAGCTGGTACATTGGCGAAGAAAACGCCGCCGTCGTTGGTGTTGCTGAGAGATTGCTGGCTCGTCCGGCGCGGGCACGGGTGCTTCGCGCATTACCGGCATAGCTTTTAGGTGGAGGGGTGGTCGTTGTTGACCATGTTTGTAAGTTTTTCATATACGCTGTTCTGAGATGTGAATGAGCCACGCGCGCGGTTCAGGTAACTGACCTTTTGAATGTGCCGACTGTGGCGCAGGAGAAGCATAACCGGATACACCGGCGACAGTACTATGCAGTTGCGCAAGATTGTTTTTGAACTGGATGTCTGTCATGTTGCTGTAGGGCTGATAGGCGGCGCCTAGAGTGGTTGCTGCCTGTCCATCTGCCATGGTTGAGGGATGAGGGTCGTGAACGGCCAGTCGGTCGGACGGCAACTAAGGACGAGTAAGGACGCGGACGTCACACGGACAGTCACGTCTTTGTGACACGCGAAACTAAATTTCATGCTCTCCGGCGCTCTGCGGTCATGCTCTCGCGCACGGCCGGGCATCCTGAGCCTGCGCTCGCAGAACTATGCAACTACCTCAGCTGGTCCTAATGCCGCTATTGTTGAGCTGCTCAAGCACGGTGAGTCGTCACATCACTTTCTCAACAAATCTCAACCGTCCTCCAAGAACGTGATACCTACAGTAAGGAACTCGACGCTGACGGCTACAAAATTCGGGCATTTTCAAACGCTATCAAAGTTGTTGAGCGGCTGGAGAAACCCATCACATCCGCCAAGGAGGCTATGAGAGTGCGCGTCCATTATCACGTTGCATCACTGAACCTCACCGTGATGCATAGCTGAAAGGCATAGGTATAGGAATTGCAGACAGGATAGGCAATTTTCTGGACTCCCAGCATGTCCGTATGTATTCTTTTCATCTAGTTCACGCGTCCCCTAATGACTTGGCTTTCAGGCGGCTGCTCATCCACGCCCCTTCCAATATGAAAAGCGAAAGACCCTTGTTCGGGAACAATTGATGCAGATACCAGGCATTGGGTATCTCATCTCATCTCCTGGCTTGCACACTGCTGACGTGACTGGATTAGCATGACGAGGGTGCAAGAGCTCATTGACAGAGGCTGCAAAAGTATAGCAGACTTGCGCTCCCGCAAGTACACGCCTATGTTATCCAAAAAGCAGCAAGTCTTTGTAAAATATTTCGAACATATAAGCAAACCAGTCACGAAGGAAGAGGCTGAGATTGTTTTGGTAGGTCATTCGCGTCCGTGATGCATTCACGATCATTAACCATTAATCAGAAATTCATGCAAGAGAATCTATCGTCCAAGTTTGAAATAATCATAACTGGCGACTAGTAAGTGTCATTCGTCAGTTTCAAGTTCCACCCGAGTGATACCCGAATAGCCGCCGAGGCATCTCATCATTCCCAATTCTTGATATTCTCCTTCTTCACACCGAACACGTCCACGTACCTATACCAGACCCACCTCGCTCACAATCCTCACACCGTCTAATTAAGTCCTCCGCAATCAAGCAGAAATATCTCTCTGTCAGGGATAGGCTGCCCAATGTCTTGCATGGCGATCTGGTTCCAAATTTAATCAACCGTGGATTGATTAGCGACACAGCTATGATTGGGGATAGAAAATGGGGAGGCATTATACGTATACCTGAGGTTGTACAGGGCACAAGCGCGGACGGAGAGAAAACTCTAGTATGGCGCGGCAAGCGTGATAGGTTGACGGATGTCGCGGCGACCGTAGGAACGTTCAGGCAAATGGACGTCGTGTGAGTCCCTAGCTACTTCTTTGAGCCTATAATAATTCCGCGTTCGTCAGCCTTGCACCACAAAAGTCCCGCGCCGCGGCTCTTCTCCTTATGACAGGTGATCCAGAGTTCGTCCGTTATCTAAGATATAAAGCATTGAATCTTGGCCTCCACCTTGACGAGTTCGGACTCTGGAAATGGCATCCTGTCCAGAATGGAGAGCCGGCAAAGGAACCAGATATAGCAGATGAAAATAGCGACGAAACTAAATCTGGCGGCTATTGGGAATTGCTGCAAGCCTCCTCAGAGGAGGATATATTTTCATTGTTGGGCATGGAGCACGTTCTTCCGGAGCGTAGAAATTTTGCACATTTAAAAAGCGGAAAAGAACGCGGAGATTAGCTTATACGTATTGCTGAACTAGTATAATTCTAAAACAAGACACTTATTCGCAGAGGTGTGAAATATGGACAAATCAACTCTAAAGATACATAACAACTTCTGTCAAGGGCGAGTTGTATCAATGGATGTCAGCCGCCTTTTTTCTGAGGGTAGCAGCCTGTACAGAAATGGAAAGACGATCATCACGTGCACTGACGACGCGTATAAATTCTGCTCGCCGACATTGTCAGCCACATCTCGCCCTTATCTCTTTCACCATGTGCGTCACCGTTTCACTTTCACTTGCTCGCCATTTTACCGATATTCATGACCTAGGCGACCATCTCACCGTCATTATTAGTCGACGCGTCGGCCTTATAGGACCGAGCGAGGTAGAGGGGGATTGCCACCGGGCGGGTTTGTCATATTACGTCCAACGCCTATCCTTGACACTGACTTTGTCTTTTTAGCAATAGATAATGACAAGTACATATATACCTATTTAGGCGCTGTTGCACACCTGGAAGGAGGGGGGGCACTGGTGTTGCCCAACTATCCTGAGGAGCGGATCACATCACACCTGCGTCCGGCGGTGTGGTTGTGCTATGCGAGGGGGAGCAGTAGTGTGATCACTCACTCCTCAGGGGCCACGATTAAAATGTAGTGGATGCGGCGGGGCGGCTCTAAGGGTTGCTGTACTTGTCAGCTCTCGAGACTCAAAAACGAGTATGTGCTTTCATTTTTTCGCCAGACATCTGATTGACGTTACAATCAATCCAGTTAAGGCCATATGGACCATAAAGCATTGTGAGTCATTTGCTCCTCAACTGACATCGTTGTCTTGTAGCATTGTTCGACGCCAGTTACAAATAAAGATTTGCACAAACTGGTAAGGATCTGATATCCGCTATTTCCATTGTTGACGACTATTCTCCAGCACGGGCAATGAGTTGTATTTCTTGATAAGACAATTGACGGAAGGAACCGACTTGTTATTTCTGTCGTACAGTTGAGTTTGTCATTTGTCGGGGATAGGTCGGAGAGTTACAAAACAGGTGAGAATCTCGTACGTGATACTTCAATTATAATTTATGGAATATCTTTGCTAGCATGACCAGGTGAAAGGAATTGGGCGGGTGACATTTTTGAAGACGCGCAAAATAGGAAAAGGATAATAGAGTGATTATCGAGAGGTATGTGTAAGAACGTTGCTTTTTCCATTCCCTTTGTTAATCATTTTGGTAGGATGCTCCAAGATGTTAGGTCAAGAAAAACTATACAGCGATCCGTGATACGAGTAAGGATTCTGTTTTTTTCTATTTCCGTTATTGACCATTTTAGTAGGACAGTGGGGCGAGGGAATCGGCTTGTGGAGGACAACGAATAGAGTTACAAAACTGGTGAGGTTCCTCGGCATGTGCGCTATTTTTATTATTGATGGCCACCTCCCTAGGACGGACCCATTGGAGGAGTTGGAAGTAGTTGGAGAGGACGAAGAGCAATTGGCGGGGACGAAGAGTAGTCGGCGGGGACGAAGAGAGGATATGGGCACAACGTGATGTATTGCATTTCAAATTTCAGAGCGGAGAAATGCATCTGCCGTATGTTCGCATTCCAGGTTGAATATTTTGAGTGCTCTTAAGGCCTAGCGCCAGATAAGTACTCCACGGACGCTACCACCTGTTCAGCTCTCCAAAATTATATTCTACCATGTTAACTTTTACGTACTTAGAAATGCTGGGCTCGCCTGTGCACCATCCTGTTCGCTCTCGGGCAAGACGGTCAAGCGGATGCCGTAGAACCGACGTGGACCGGAAGGCAGTACATGAAAACACGTGATGTAGTCAGTCCTTAAATATGACGGCTAGAGAGCCCGGCTGCTAACCATGGCACCGTTCCGCAAGGCAGTAAATGTAAAACCTAGTAAATTGGCCTCAGAGGAGGGAGATGCAAGTATTTACTCGGGAAATATTGATCCCGACTGGTCAGTCGCAGCGTGCGTGAGCATAATAAATTATCTGCCTGCAAGTTGATTAACTGTCCAACGTCATTAGAGTACCGAACGGAGGTCGGTTTCCGCGTTTCTTGTCAAGCGATTGACCAAAAGTCTGTATACTGACAAGTTTGCACAGGATATGTCTTGGCTCTTTTGGTGGAGGCATGTCTCCAATACCAATCTACAACGGCCCACAGGGACCCTCTCCATGTTACAGCCCATTTCCTGCAGGCTTCTTCCATAGAATCGTTTGAAATCCACGTGCGGGTGGTTAAGTCAGGGAAAAGTTTTACGAACCTCACGGCAGATTTGACACAAAAGGCACGTTCGAGTCCCTCGTCGAATACCACGCACGCAACATACTCATCCATCATCTAGGGAAAAACTCGTGTCACAACCCATATGATCTTTGGTACCAACGCACCATCTCCGACACAACACATGCGTGTGTCCATCGACCCCCCTTCACCTTATGCGCGACAAATACCCCTTCACCTGCACCCGTCTAAGTCAACGCCTGCTCCGCTACGTGATGCGTTCAAGTTTAATCGTCATATCAAAACCACTACTGATCCCATTATACAAGCTCGAAATGCAGTTGACAGCCCGACGCGAACGACGAGTTCAACGATTGGAGGGGGAGGGTTGGAATGGGGAGGGTGGTTGGAATTTGTGGATGTGGACGACAGAATTACGAATTCTTCCTTGGCCTTCTTGGTGGATATTTTCATGAATCTAGTTAGTATCTTGCCGAAAGAGGTTGGGGGAGATTTGGATCAAAGGTATGAATTCGCCATATCTTCATTTTTTGTTTTTTTTGAACTGATCATGTATCCGATTAGTTGGGTGCCGACATTGGTCCTCTCCCTTGAATTCAAGAGTCCTATACGTCCTGATACCTGGCATGCCCATCGAACGGTGGGAATATACTCGAACGGTCGGTTTCTAGGCGACCCTGATCATCGACATGATTCCTACGTAGAGGTCTGGTCAGCACCTTCGAATATTGGGGAAGGGGTGGATTCTGGTGAGTGGAGAAGGAGAGCAGAGTGTTTGGCAACAGCAACGCATATGTGTTTAGCTTTGCCCCCAGAAGTGAACAGGGCACTGGCCAAGCGAGGTGCCAAATTGTAGTCTTATTTCTTTAAGAAAGAGTCTCCGTTACCGAACATGGCTTTTTCAACTCATACTACCAAGTCAGGTTCGCTCGCGGTCACCTGCAGACCGTCTGCCTTGTAGAGGATTCATCCGCTGATAAGAATGAGTAGGCTTTCTCCTGCCATCAATACATTCCGCACCTCCCTTTTTCACGTCAGGATTTTTTTCCGAACCACACCGTCATCCTTCGCTTATCACTGACATGAACCCGACGACAGTGAACAGCCCAATCTAGTTACACAAGCGGTTGCAACAGATCATTGGATCCAGCTAATCCTCGCCTATGCAGCCCACCGTCGACTTTTCTTTCTGAAAGTAGAGGATGCAGAGGCGAGCGGAAATGACTGGGACGAGGTGCTGAGAAACGACCGGATCAACCGTGCGTCGTCTTACTGCGGGTTGGACTCATCCACAACTAATCAGTCCAGGCAAAATCCTCCCATTGCATTTACTCCATATTATGGAAGCAATGATAAAGAAAAATGTTGCCGCATGCGAACCCCCGAAGCAGGCGCGGTCGGTGATGTTATACTGGAGGACACCAGAAGAATGGGCTGAAGTCTTGCATAATTGGGTATGTTCTGAACATGCGGTTGTATCAGACGGTCATCGACTCGAGCACATACACACACACAGGCGACATCCACAGGGCAGCTAAACACCATATTGACTTACTATGATATCACGGATCCACAGGTGGAATCAGAACTGACGAATATTCCGACACCCCTCCTCAAGAAAGCAATAGCTAGTCTCACCAAGTCAGGCAAAGCCCAGGTTATTGGGATATCTGAAGGAGAAGGCGTGCGATTCTTCGCTTGATATAGAATAATACACACGGGACCATTCTAACGGAATTGTAGTACATTTTTGCCCCCAACAATGTAATCCAAGCAAGTCACAGCCTCATTGCTGTAAAACTCACTGCCTTTGTTCGGCCCAGCGTGTCGGAATCCGACAAGGCTTTGTCAAGCTCTTTACAGTATCACACGTCTGCTTCTACCTTGACGTTTGGCAATGAGTATTGAATCTCATCGTTCGCAGAGGCAAAACAAAACTCAAGATAAGCCTCGAGCCTCTCGAGGCTTACGGCATGTACCAGTGTCGAAGAGATCCTCAATTCGTTCCATAAGTGGTCTTATGGACGTCGCCGGTGGTTTGCCCTTTGTCTATCCTGTATCCCATGTTATCAAGAATGCCCTCGACCGCTCTGAAGTGGGTATGCTGACCACCGCAAATGCTCATGTAGTGACCGCACCGTCATCGAAAATTGTGAAACGTGCCGAGGACTTCAAGCACGGATCAGGGAAGTAATAAAAGTCGTAACCAACGCCTCCATTGCAGAGCATGACGAAGCTCCATCTCCGCAGAATAAGCAAACCTTAGTGAATGCGGAAAAGTAAGATAAGTTTGGAATAGGAAGTCATGAATGTATCTAATGTCGTCAGGTCTTTGCTAGCTATCACAAAAGAATTGGACGAGTGGATCCGCTTGGAAGACTCTTTAAAGGAATTCTTGAGGTCATTTGAATACCAACAGTATCTTTATAAATGTCAAGTTGATTTAGAGGATATTCGGGGTAACCTTACCGTGCGTATACATTTTCCAGCTGTCTAGGAATCATCCAGTCTGATGTAGGCTTTAGCTTGAAAATACGCTAGCCATCCGTACAGACCTTAAGAATATTATGAACAGGCTTGAGCTGGCGGATTCCAGAGACAAAGCTGCAGGCAAGCTAGTAGCGTACGATGAAAGTTCACATCGTCAAAAGAACGTAACAAGCCTGGACGAAGGAAAAACTTTCGCTGAAGCAGAGGTACAGGCAGATGAAGACCGACTGGAAATAATGAGCGTTGTTCACAGCGTGAATCAAACGCACAAGAACCTCCGCAGTTGTCTTAATTCCATTTTATGATTTTGGCAATTTGTGATTCGGGTTCTGTTTATATCATTTTGGTCATTCGGGCATGGAAGGTACAAAGACGATTTTCCATCTTTCTAGGACTAACCATTAACTAATCACCGGGCTTGTAGGATTGCGTCGCCCCTTGCGGATTTACCAGCAGCACCGGAACACTTTTACGGACGAGAAAAAGTCGTAAATGACTTGATAGCCAATCCGATGAAAGACTTTCGCCAAAGGAAACATATGGCGCTTCATGGGGCAATTGGAACAGGAAAGTCGACCATTGCCCGCATGCTCGTGAATCGAATAGAGGTTGCTCCCTGTCAGTCGGCGGCTAACGTCGATGCTTTACTATATGCATTGGCGACTTCTCTTTCCCTCAAAACAAAGACGGATTCTCCATTGACGGAAATCCTTGAATTCCTCGAATTTAATACCTCGTCACTCCTCATCGTCCTTGATAATTTCGAAATGCCAAAAAGTGAAGATGAAATGGAGAAGTTGAAAGATGCTCTGGGAAAGTTGGGCCAATGCCAATTTACCAAAGTCTATATTTTATTGACGACCCGAGACTTACCATTGCCAGAAGGTGTGGCATGGTTCCACTTTATTGTCAAGCCCTTGTCCATGGACGCAGGACTATCTATGTTTAGGGCTATTAGCGGCTGCGCCGAAGACTCTGATGACGAAATCAGAGGGCTTGTTAAGAGCCTTGGATGTCTACCATTCTCTATATCTCTTGTTGCGCGTCAGCGACAAACAGGTTTCGGACTCTTGGAATCCCTTAAACAACTGGAATTGAGGCAGGACAAAAAGCATGCTCGAGTCGTGGAACTGAGACAACTAACGCTGGTGGTCACTGAGATATACGGCCACAACCCTGTTGTCTGGTATGTCATTGCAAAGAAAGTAGAACAAGGTGGCTATCGATGCATTCCCTGCAACGTAATCATCAAGCGACAAGGGGATATGCGTAGACACTTGATGACGATACATGGAAGAGAATGTGGAAAATGTCCGAGTCGGTCATAGCGGTGGCTTCTGATGCATGCGGAGCGCTCTCTATCTAGCTGTCGTAGATAGTCATACCTCGGCCTCGTTGAGGAGTGAATCATAAATGCCTATCACAAGGATACCTCCACGGAATTTGCCAACATGACCAAAAGTAAGCTCTTTCGAGCCCTGCTGAAATGGTTCGAGTAGAGATGCTTAGAATCTCTTGCTCTATGCACGGCTCGTCTTAGCGAAAAAATACCGACCTTTGGATCCAAAGGAGACCTAGTCAGCCCTGATCGTAATGTCAGCCACCGCTACTTGGTACTTATTGCTCGCCCACTCTGCTGTCGCTCTTCAGCTATTACCGCTCTTCCACACACTGTGATATCTGCGATATCCCATAACCACACCCCATATTCACACTGCACACTATGAACACCATCATCATCCATCCTAATAACCGCATTCCCCGTACCCCCGAACATGATCTCTCCGATATCCTCATTGCCCCTGTCTCCCGCTGGTATCGCAAGCCGACGCCGTGGTGGGTTGACAAGTTTGAAGAGGTAGGTCTTCAGCCCATTGTAGAGACTGACGAAATTGTAGAGGAATCCGAGGTCGACGAGGACCCAGAGTTTGCACAAACAGGTATGCCACCCAGTTTTTTGCCCTACGCGTTTTTGGTCTCAACGCGTTGTTCACTACAAGGAGATGATATTGCAATCGAGTTTCCACAAAGCACTGAATCAGGAAATCTCAGTAATGTCGGAGCTGACATTTTTGAAGATGAATCACTTGGCGGTACGTTTCGTTCTTGCATTTATGACATCCATACTTACGCAGAATACATATAGACATTGACATTGATAATGATTTGCATGGAATAGAAGAAAGTGATTGCAATATGACGGACCTATTTGAGGACGTCATTATCGTCGACGAAGGTGAGTTCTATGCGTGTTCAATTGATACAAATTTAATATGGGATTGCCAATAAAGATGACAAACTAGCTGAGAATGCGGACGATGATGATACCGTGATGGATATCACATTCATTGGCGAGGGTAAGCCACTTTATTTATGTCGGTCGTATTCAAAAAATTTGGGATAGCCGCCACGTTTATATTGTGTCTACCCGAAAATGATGAGTGGGATGAAAAAGTCACGCTGAGTATTTTTGGGCCGGAGTTCGTTTCAGGAGATGAGTTGGACGGCGACGACACTTTCTACGGGAACTATCCAAGCGGAAACACCAGTCAATTCTTTCAATAACCGAGATGGAGTCACCCCGGAACGCTGCGAGTGGAGGAAAAAAGCTCTGGCAAAGCTTGGTTTCTGAAACTTACTGGTGACAATGCGCGTCCCCTGCCAGTGATGGGCTGGATTGCGTGATGGGAGCGGATATGACCTTGGCAGGATACATTTCCACTTCTCTGATGATCCAGCGGCGCAGTTGTAGAGCACGACATAGGCTGTGGCTCGGCCCGTGCTTTTTCCGTGGGTGACAAAAATTATCTTATCTGAATCAATGGTGTGTGTATTCTCGCGAATGTTTTCAATTTCTCATTTGCTTTAGGCATATCCGCGCCTTTTCGTTATCTATTACTCTCGTCCTCTTACTCCTTTGCTTTGCCAATATTTCTAGCTCTTTTCTGGGCAAAAGATCTTTCAACGCTCTCTTTTGACATCCTTGATCTGACGACTTACATACTGGCGACCTTCTGGACTTGTTCATCACTGTGCTCTTGCTCTGCTGTTTCTGGATCTCTGGCGACTGGCTATACGTGCACACTGGAGGCTTTTGGCACTGATATTATGTCTCATCGTCGGTTTGCTAATATCTAGGTTTTTTGTGGCACTGGCGACGGGCGACCATGGATGGTGAGTCCTCTCATTTTACATTTCCTTCGTTTTACGGCCTCTACACTTGATCTTTTCTTGGAAGGTGTCTTCGTCAACCGCCGTCAATTTCCTACCTCATGAAACAAAACCAGAAAAAACTTTTAAAAAAAGGAAAAAGAAAAAAGAAAAAAGCGTATTTTCCCAATCTTTTTCCGCATTTATGATTCTTATTTCTTTTTCTTTTTCGGACGGCGGGCGGGATGAATCCCAAATACCCAAAACTATTCCTCGTCCAAAAAAGCAAAAAAAACAGTTCAAAAGTTTATAAACGCTCCCAAAAAAAAACGAAAATGCTTTTTTAAAAAAAATAAATCATGTTCTCTAGATCCGTTTGCATTTTCGCCCATGACTAACTTTTGTAGGTTAATTTCACGAAAGTGGGCATGCAGCAATGGCCATAGGGATGACGCCATGGATTCCATCTTTACGTTAAGCATTTTCCTGTTTCTTGTTTCCTTCTTTGATTACGACTGATTTTTCTCTTCAAGGTACCCTGGAGCCGAATCGGAGCATTTTTCAGTCCATAAGTAACAGTGGAAGCGGCGCAACACTCAAAAACCAATCATTATCTCCTCCGGCATGAGTCCTGGCCAGATTCATTGTGTGAACGGGAATGATGGGAATCGTTGAGCGTTTAGTCATGGCCAGACTGACGCTTAACGCTTCTTTGACCCACAGTTTCTTTACGATACTTTAGGTAGAAGTAGGTAGTTCCCAGGGAAGGTGAAGAGGCGGCCTCGCCTCTTTTCCTCGTGCTCCCTTGTCGTGGGCCCTGGGCTTAGACCTTATGGTCGACCAAAGCACGTTAAAATCAATTGATTAAAATTTGGGTGGATGTCCTAGGATACTCTAGACGCTTACAGCCATTGATTTACCAAATCTCTGAGTTGTGCGTGTGAGAATATTGTAAATGGACCTCAGCCTCGATCGCCGGACGGCCGGTCTCCACTGGCGCCTCGCCTGGTTATCTCAAAAGACTCGCGGTCATAACCTGGCCCGCTCCCGCTCCAGATTCGTCACGAAATGCGAGGACTCCCCAACGCTCTTCTCCCGCTTCACCAGGTTCGTTACCGGTCATATGCCTTCCGCGGAATATCGGCGCAGGTTTTTCCCTCAAGCGCCTACCCATTGCATTGATTGTCCGCACCGCCGCCCTCTGACCCCCCTTTTACGACTTTTAGCTCCTTTTTGCGCCGAGCTATGTCGGCCTTATTGCCTTTCTCAAAGATCATCCCCGTGCTGCCACTTTCGACTGTCTCACCCCCTTTACCTACCGCCCCCGCTCTCGCCACTGTTATGTGGCACTTTTCCCGGACTAGCATTGCCGTTCCATGTGTCCGTTTCTTTGCCTACCTTACCTTAGCTACCGAGCTTACCACGCGCGACTCCCTCTGCGTCGCTCTCCTCCAATAGTTTAGGCTATTTACTGTTTCGAAATATACTCCTTTTCATGCGAAAAATATCCAGTAAAGGAGATAAACTTAGGAGATATAGTCCCCCTTAAGAGGGTCACTAGTCACTGATCACTGGTCACCAGCGCCTAGAGCATTGTCTCCGATTCTCAACCTTTCCACATGTAAGTCTTCCTGACCTCAGCATTAATTGAAATTCAACACATACTAGATCTCAGTCATGGCAAGCCACATCCGCAGCGCAAAATTCGGTAACGACTGGACTCAAAACGAGCTTCGAGCATACAACATCGAAGTGGTTGAGCAGTCAATGCTGGAATTCTTCAATCAAAACCAACTCCCCCCTGTGCCACCTGCTGTATGTGACTTCTGTGAGACCACAGATAGAGCTCTTGCTCCCAACGATGATACCTACAAGCTACTACATTACCTTGATCATGCACAAAACCCCATGATAGGTGATGAACCTGATGTCAACAGCTTCGTTGCCAGACTGTTGGAGATGTTAGGGTATGCATCAGGTCACCGAATCATTGTCACCTGTCGGCCTATTCCTTTAATTGTCTGTGGCACACAATGCTCAGTGCAGACAGACATTGCCATCTGTGATGAGAACAACTATCTTCTTCTGGCACAGGCACACAAAGAAGATCCAGCACCACAACTTATTGCTGAAGCTATTGCTGCCTATCAACAAAACAACTTTATTTGTGATAGGCTCCACATCCCAATTCATGATGAGATCACCTTCCCTGGCATTGCACTTGTAGGAACATTTCCCACATTCTACAAGATAAAGGTTACAAAGGAACTCAATGATGCTGTTATGGGTGGAATGTTCCCTGCCAATCCAGTTGTAGTTTATTGTCATACCCCACAACTCCCACATTGCAACAGTGAAGGATTGAAATCATTGGAGAACCGTACCACTATTATTCAGTATTATGAAGCCTTCAAGGCCTTTGTTTAGCTACCATGAGTTTGTTATATGACATTGACCCATCATTAAAATCAATCTAGTACCTTACTTGCCATCCTATCATATTCTATCCTTAACTTTGCAAGAAACTAACTACATAAACCTGACAATATTTCATGTCTTCAGCCTGGAGACTTGTCAGTACCAATCAATTGTGAACTAGTCCAATCTCAGGGCTCCTGTGCAATACCAAAACCAACAACTTGCTGAATTGCAACAAGAGTCAAGTGGTGGACAACCAGTCAATTTGCCACTTGATATTATTTTCAACCGGATTGCATAATGTATTGAGATTTGGCATTGCGATCCAGAGCTGCTCTCAACCGCATAACCTGCAGGCGTTAACAAAAACAGGTGAGAACGATAATCACGCTTACTGCTGCATCTTCCGGCCGAAGCGCACCCTTGGCCATATTGTGCTTTCCTACACGTTGTCTTTGACTGCGAATAGTAGCCACCTTCACCGAACCGTCAGCCGCAGCCAACAAGTTGCGACACTCTTCGTCTGTGGCCACATGTCCTTGGAGAAGCGAGAAGAATTTATGGCGAAGAACCATCTTGATGCGCTCATAAGCGTGCGTCGTATACCAGCCATCACGCTCCTTCCTCACTGTGAATCACGGATTGATAATCTGGGTAGTGATTACTCACGTCACATTCTTCTTGCAAGCTGTTCGAATCTTCTATCATTTCTTGTAGCATAGGATCTTCAATGTCGCATAATTGGAATGCCGCTGTCTCCTTTGTCAGGTTCTTCCCGTCAAAGATGTGAGATCGACTAAGGCGACTATCAGCGCACTATACTTGACCCCCCTGAATTATTCTTACCTTCTTTCGTTTTCATTGTCGGTAGTATATTCAAGTCCGCGTGCCCTAGCCACGTTCTGAGTCCGATCTTGACGTCGCGTGGTGACAGATGGCCTCGCTATCGGGTGATTTGCGTTACGGAAATAGAGACGCTGGTAACTGATATGTCCATGAAGCAATGACCTGAATCAAGGACTGCAACTACATACGAATGGGCAGTAGAATTTGCTCGAGGATCATAACCTATTTTGACAAGAGTGTCACGCCATGGGCCGTCTTGGAATACGTAGCAGACGAGCGGTAGGAGCAACTTGGAACTGAGGCGTTGTCAGAATCGGCTGATAAATCGGTTAAACGGGCATACTTTACGATTTCCCGAGCTTCCATGCTTTGGAATTGATTCAACAAGGACATTCTCGTCCATATAGGACGTTTATCAAAAAACTATGTTCATAATCGTCAAGTGGTAATTAAATCAGTAAACAAAACTTACGGTGTGCAAACGATCAAGTAGATTTTGATCGATCCTGTCTTTTCCTTGCTCTGGAGCATGTGGCGGTCTCTCGGGGATCTATGTTCAATTACGTGTCAAGGCAGCAAAGAAAGCGAAATAAACTAGAGCGAACTTGACTATCGCTGAACATGATTGTGGCAGGACCGAAGCCCCTCCAACGCATATTATTGATCAAGCGGACTTTCTCCTCTCCCGTCTCTTCATTAACGGTAATTGACTTTACCGAGGCAACGTTAGCCCGGAAACTGCACGGACCATTAGTATGGTATCATGGTCGGATATAAGGAGCTGACGAACTTGTAACCCTGCGGGATGGTTTGTCTGCTGAAAATCGGGGGTGGAAACAACCGTATATTGCTTTGACTGGTCGAATCCAAAAGTTCTCCCGAAAATTTATACGCTCGTAAAGCCTCGACTGCCTCGACCAATTAAGCATACAGGTTGGTTTGGATGGTGATTGCAGCCCACCGTTCATCTCATCCATTGCGTTGCGCAACTTGACGACCTTATCATTCATGTTTGGCTGACATTGGAAGTCGGCCATGGCTGAAAATTGTTGGGATGAAAGGTTACAGAAGGGAGCAATATTGGCATACTTCGAAACCTGACAGTCCTATGCGTAACTCCAACCGCCTCCACAGTGTATTCTCCTTCGCTCTGGTTTCTTCGCCTTCTCTTGATAATTTTAAACACAACATTATTTGTAGTGACGGCCTCCCCAGTAACGCGATGAGAGAAGGGATTGTCGGGTCGAAGCGATAGCTCGAGCAGAGACATTGGCTTGGATGTAGCATGTCTGAAGACACGATCAAGCTTTGCTTGTCCGCCTAAATTTTTGATGGCGATGAATGTCGAAGTGGGAAGAACGTAACCTGGATACTCGACAGAGTAGAATGGAACGTGTGGAAGTGGGCGCTGTGGTGCCTCAGACTCGGACTCGGACATGGCGAAGCTCAAATACGGGCCCATTTCAATGGATATATTATAGAGTCCCACTTTCTGTAAGGCTCTGTAGTTCTATCACTCAAACATATACACAAATCCTCTTATCGCAATAAACCACCAGAGAGGAGTTTGGCCAAGCGTTAAGACGTTCAGTGGCTGGAGTGGAAATGGCCAAACTTACCTCATGTAGGTGTTATGAGAAAACGTACCACCAATACGCATTCAATTTTGCACTCTTCGCTAGACTGGGGTCTGATTAGTCGTTAATTTGGATTTCGAGGAAAATGAATGTCCCTGTTCAATTCAAAAACATATATACATCTCAATTTAATCTTCCATCATCATGCGCTTGTTTCTTGTGCGTGAGCATATCCCATAATTCAGGTCCATCACGGATGAGCGCCTAGCGTTTTTGTCAGTAATAGAATGGGGTACAATCGTAGAATACGTACAATGACAACCTCGACTGCAATAAGCAAGATAATCACGAGCTCCATAGAATGTGTCGAGGACTGAGGGTAGAATTAGAAAGAATAAACCATGACCGTAATTATACTAAAAACACCTCTGTTAGTAACTGCCTCAGTATCGATTGTACTTCAGCCGCATAGGTTATCTTGTTATTGACAGCTTGCGTTCTCTGCCTGACCTCCAGTGCGTCACTCAATGTCTTGAAACAGCCTAAAACATGGATCAATTCAAAGAATGATTTCAGAAAGAGAGCATACAGACGTTCCAGCTCTGGCTCAGCCCAATAAAAGTCGGGTACATCGCTAAAGTTTTCGCGAGTCAAATTCAATCCCTGTCGAAACTGCATCAATTCTCCCAGTTTCTTTATCAGAGCCTTTCTTCCCATGCCAGGCTTGCCGGTCTTGGCTAGTGCGTGAGGCAAAAGAGCTGTTGAAGAGAGATGATCATCCAGAGAGACTTCCAGTGCTGATAATGCTGTCGATCGTGAAAGTGCTTGTGAGAAGGCATAGCGAGCAAAAAGAGTTTCAGGAGGGAAAACCATGGGAGGAGAATTTGATGGCCGCATGAATGAGCTCAGTTCTGTTTTCTGGCCCAATATAATGAGATCGCCTTGTAATCTTGTCTTCCTAAAAGTATAGATAATGATAGTTAAGGATAGCTGGAAATTGCAAGTAAAAATGTCCTCACTCTATGGGGTCAACGACAAATTCTAGTTCCTCCGTTTCAACTTCTTTCAGAGGCGATACTTCCACTCCAGGCACCAGACTAATAACTTGCTCTGCAAACTTCTTCGCGTCTTCTTCTTGCAAGCCCCAACAGACAAGGCTTCCGTTTGAGAACACGAAAACTTCCCCTTCTTTGCTACTCCCAGGCACCCCCCACCGTGGTATCCACCAGGCATCAAACAATGCTTGGGATCTAGGCGGCAAGTCTGGGTGATAACGTAGTCGCGACAGCATATAACGCTCTGCTGTCGCGAGGGTGAACACGGTCTGTATGTCGCTTCGGGTTGGGGTGGGATTGGTGCGTATTGGCATGGAATCCTGAGCAGAACGCCTTAGAGTAGTTGCTGCTGTTGGCTTTGGCTTTTGAGGGTCTGGTATTGGAACAGCATGATGGCGTTTGGTGGCGTAAGAGCGAATGCAAGTGGACGATGCTCTCCGAAAGCCAAAGTAGCTGAGCATCACGCTGGACCAAATAGGCGACAACAACCGGAATGCAACGCTTTGCCTCGCCATTTCGCAACTTCATCTATGGCTCTGCATTCACCGCTTCTGTTGGCTTGTTCGCCGTATATTACTTGGATGCTCGATCGGCTATACATGAATACGTACTAACTCCAATCCTCAGGACTACCCTTGACGCAGAAACGGCTCACAGATTTTCCTTGAAAGTGCTAAGGAGTGGCTTGGCTCCAAAAGATCATCTCCCAGACCATAATCGACTCGCGGTCCAAGTAAGTCACCCTCCTTTTAGTGAAATATCAATGTTTTGAATTAGTCTAGCTTTGGGGTCAGAAAATATCAAACCCTGTTGGCTTGGCTGCCGGTTTCGACAAAGATGGCGAAGCCATCGACGGTATCCAAATTCTTACTGTCTGTACTGCTCCGACAACCCACCCACAGGTTTATATGATTTGGGATTCAGTTGGGTAGAAATTGGTAGCGTGACACCCAAACCTCAAGTGCGACAATTCTACCTGTTTAGACGATAACAAACACGTGTTTTCCAGCCAGGAAACGCGAGACCGCGTGTATTCCGATTGCCAGAAGATGATGCGATCATTAATCGATATGGATTTCCTTCACAAGGCCACACGTCTATGCTGGGAAGGTTAAAAGATCGCATGAAATATGCTTTGACGGGAACGAACACTGCGTCCTTACGTCTAAACAATCTCCTGGCCGTGAACCTTGGAAAGAACAAAGTTTCTCCAGTGGACTCTATAGATGACTATGTCAAAGGAGTTCACGCATTTGGGCCCTACTCTGACGTTTTGGTCATTAATGTCTCCAGTCCAAATACACCCGGCTTACGGTAAGGTATTATCCAAAGTGCCCTGCGAAGTGACTGAATACATGTACCAGTGGCTTACAGAACAAAGATCAGTTAGCGTCATTGCTGAACGGTGTGACCCAGGCGAGAAACGAGCTTCCCGCATCATCGCTCACAACACAAAGACCAAAACTTGTACTCAAGATTGCGCCGGATTTGGATGAAGCACAGATCAGCGACATAGCAAGTGTCATCAGAGGATCTCAAATTGACGGCGTCATTGTCAGCAACACAACAGTACAAAGACCAAAGAGCCTACGTAGCCGTGAGTATGGAATCATATACATGATCAATCATTTTGCTCATCTGCATAAAATAAGAATACAAGAATGAAACTGGTGGATTATCTGGTGCACCTCTAAAATCAATAACGTTACAGACCCTCAAGTCGCTCAGAAGCTTGCTTCCTGCTTCTATCCCCATAATAGGCTGTGGCGGGATAAGGTCAGGCGCAGATGCTCTAGAGTACGCAAGAGCTGGTGCGTGCATGATACAGGTGTATACCGTATTTGGCTATGGAGGAGTCGGGACCTGCAGACGGATCAAAGATGAACTAGTGGATGAGCTTGCGAAGCATGGGACGACCTGGCAGGAACTAGTCAATGAAGCAGTGAATACACATAGCTTCAAGGAACCTAGTAAGGCGGTAGCGAAGGGTGCTGTTGGTCACCTCATTGCTGAAGCTCATGAGCTTCAGAGGCTTCTGGACAAACTCGGCGAAAAAATGGATAGAGAAACTGTAAAGGCGTGATAAACAGATATATTAGATGGTCTACTCGTATCAGTGCCGTAGCGCATCCAGACGAGCCTGCAGTGCCTCTTCATCTGACATGACATTTCCGTCCTGACCGCCCTTTGCTACGCTTGGTGGTTGTGCTGAGTCTCCCAAGGCCACCGCTGTCCGGTTCGTCAAAGGCGACGATGCTGTTGCGATCCGGGTGGCCGGTGCGTCAATGAGCTGTTATGGTGTCGTGTGACCAACGGGGACTCTTTTCCAAAAAGTTCAATGCAACAAGACGTACCTGTTGTGATAGGCTAACGCCTAATTCATCTAGAACCTCCTTGATGACCTTGTCTCCTTCTTCTTCCTCGTCTTCCTCATCACCCATAACATCGTCAACCGCATCTGACATCATTTCTTCCTTCATATCCATCATTGAGCTCTCCCTCTCGAACTCATTCATAATATGTTGGATTGTAGGTAGATTAAGTCCACGATTCATGGATCTCATAGCCTGTATTAGATCAACGCGATATGTTAACGCATAAGATCTATAGACGTACCCGAGATGCGCCTCGCATGGCTTCTGCCATCTGTTGATTACTCCTCAACGTTTGTATCCGCAATCCGACCGCCTGTAACTGTGTCCGAAGCTGATGAAACTTGTGAACATAGCGTCTGGTTCTGATGAGATCTTTAGCCATAACTTTGCAAGCATTCTGTGGGGAGCACTGAACAAATAAACCAGGAACTGATGCAATTATTGGGGTATACCATTTGGCCACTCTTTGCCGTCTTCTTAATGTCCATTACTAGCTTTTTCTCATTTTGCTCTAGCCTTCCCCGCTCTCGATCTAATTCGCGCTGCGCTTTGGCAAGCATGCGCTGATGCTGTCGGAGACGTTCAGCAGGTGTAACAGTGCGACCGAACAAGGTTTCCTAGCAATACCAGTCAGTCAGACATTGTGGTTCGACGCACGGCTCGACTGACAATGATGTTCATGGTAAACCTGAGTGATCGTTTGGTAGTCGCTAAGCGCTTGATGACTCATCCAGATTTCTAATCTCGCCATGAGGAGTGGCTCCCCCTCGATAACTTTTGCCATGCTATCGACCTCGTCAAATATATCCGTGCAAATCCCGAGTATTTGTTTTGCTTTTGCGTCGGCGTTGCTGGTGCGTGCATGTTTTTATCGCTGTCGCGTTTCTGCCATCGGTTTCTCATGCCGTTCGGGAAGCCTACCCCGATGGACATCCGGAACCATTGACTCGGACACGGAAATTGATTGTTTGAAATCCAAAGTGGAACACGCAGCTGTTCTGTGGCTGGCTCCACAAGCTTGTGTACAAGTCGAGCAAAAGGTGAGCCTCATGACTTGACATATTAATGGCGTTAGCTGACATGCTTTCCGAGGCATCAACGTGCCTATAATCCCAGGTATCATGCCCATTCAAACATTCGCATCATTCAAGCACATCACAAAATTATGCGGTACAAAGGTGTAGCCTTCAATTTTGACAGATTTAGATCCCATTAGCGTGCGTGCATTGTTGTTCACGCCTGTCGATCTATAAAGAGCGACAACCAGTGCCAGGGCAGTGGGAACACGTCCCTTTTTCTTTGAACGTCTCCCCTTTTTACAAACGGCCAATTTAGTCAAAAAAAGCGGCAAACCCGGACTCTCCTAACAGGTTCGCCAGCTACTCGATGTTACAACAAAGTCCGTCGATACAATAGAGCAGGCATGAATAGAAAACACGATCGAACTTCCTAGCACGAGCCATTTGACCCGGCTCGTTATGCGCAACATTGTCAATGGAGTAAGTCTATTGACATATACCACTGTCAGAAACTAAACCGAATTCGATGATACGAGCAAAGCCAAGATTAGTAATGCACCACATGGTTTTTTCCGTTGTCTCATTGATTGTACGTGCATTGTGCACCTCTCATCCTCAAGCAACCATCTATGGGATGGCCTTTAAGTGTGGAATAAAGTGTTGGCATCACTTTTTGTGCCAGGTTAACAGTGGGGTAACAAAATAGTGATCTTCATTAAAGGTGTGGTGCAATACTTATTTTTGTCGTGACTATCTACCTGCCTGTGGCGTGCTTTGCTCGACCACATTCAGTATGTGATCGTTCCCGGGTCGCCGAACAAACCGAACCATTTGGGACGAAAAGTACGAATGTACCAATCCTGAACGGTCTTGAATGGATGCCCGCATTCGGTTTTGATCTGCAGCATCCCAGACGGTACCGGCGTTCCGCAACTGGGTTGCCAAATCCAATCAGTAAACCTTTTGTTTTGTTTTATTTTTTTAAAAAGGCATGATCTAACGTGAGTTGGAAGTATTGATAAAGAGAAATATTATAGCACTGCCGACAAGCAGGTGAGAGTTCTGCCATGTCTGCTGAGCTGGCCCTGGTTTGGACGTCTCTGTAGATGTATTGTTCTTGCTCATTAGTATGCTCGGGAGTGGGTATTTGTCGATAAGGATTTTTTTTCGAGTGTTATGTTCTATGATAGAACAAAGCATGTCAGACATCGCATGTATAGATTTCATGTGAAACATGCGAGTAGAAACGCACTTTCGTGGAAAAGCCGTAATGAGCTATAGTGTGCGTTTAAATCCTGTGTTTCACAAGTGAGGTGGTAAGAGATTTGCCGATTTAGAACCCTATAGGGTTTCTGGATTCCACAAGCGATGAGCGGTTTAGGTTTGAACCAACACGAAGCCCGGTGTCCTCCGACAAATGGGCGTTCAGTCGAGGCTTGCTAAGCGCTTCAAGTTGATGCGTTGATGACTCATCCAGAATTCTATTCACTCTCCAGCCATGAAGCTATCTGACAAGATTGCAGCAAGCACAAAGCCCTTTTACACTTTTGAATTTTTTCCTCCGCGAACCGAACAAGTTGCGACCGTCCCAATCTCCGGGAGATTTACCACTGACCTCTATCACAGGGATTCGAAAATCTCTTACCCCGTATATCTCGCCTCTCTGCATTGAGTCCACTTGCAATCAGCATTACATGGGGCGCCGGCGGCACCACCAAGGAACGCAGCTTGGAACTTGCCGGGCTCACACAACTCAACTATGGTATCGACACGATCCTGCACCTGACATGCACGAACATGGGACAGGGGATGGTGGACGCTGCACTGAAAGTATGTTGAGTGCAAAATTTTAGTGTAGGAACAGTCTGGACACACAGCGCGGTTCAGGAAGCAAAAAGCCGGGGCATACAGAATGTCCTTGCCTTGCGAGGAGGTGCGTAAGTGCGTGCGATGGGCTCCCGGTCGGGTTTGGCTCACTGACGCGCGTGTGCATATTTAGATCCGCCAAGAGGGGCTGAAGAGTGGCTCCCCATTGATCCCAACTTTTGCCATGCTATCGACCTCGTCAGATATATCCGTGCAAATCCCGAGTACTCGTCTTACTTCTGCGTCGGCGTTGCTGGTGCGTGCATGTTTTATCGCTTTCGCGTTTCTGCTATCGGTTTCTCATGCCGTTCGGGTAGCTTACCCCGATGGACATCCAGAAGTCACCATCGACTCGGACATGGAAATTGATTGTTTGAAATCCAAAGTGGATGTGGGGGCAGATTTCGTGATCACGCAGCTGTTCTATGACACGGACAACTTTCAAAAGTGGCTCCACAGGGTTCGAGCGAAAGGTATGTCGCATGACGTGACATTAATGGTGATAGCTGACGTGCTGTCCGAGGCATCAACGTGCCTATAATCCCAGGTATCATGCCCATTCAAACATTCGCATCATTCAAGCGCATCACAAAATTATGCGGTACAAAGGTGTCGCCTTCAATTTTGACAGATTTAGATCCCATTAGCGTGCGTGCATTGTTGTCACGTCTGTCTATTTATCTCATGATCTATAAAGAGCGACGACCAACTAGTCAAGGAGTATGGTATCTCACTGGCAGTCGACACGATCAAAAAGCTTATCCAGGACAACAACGTTCCGGGAGTACATTTCTTTACTCTAAATCTGGAAAAAAGTGTGCAACGCATACTCGAGGCACTGCAGTGGATTGGGGTTGCAGACCATGCGCATCCCAACAAGTTGATAGCGGTATGCTGCAATGCACAATAACTCGGCCACTCTGATGATTGATGCCTTTCAGGATATGGTGGATGGCGCTTCTACAACACAGGCCTTGGAATCTGGGTTTCTAATCACGCCTACTCTTGCTCTAGACGATGCTGCAAAAGTTCTCGCTTCACTTCCCGCTCTTGATACAGAAGCCGGCCGTGGCGAGCTCAACAATGCTGCGACATGGGACGATTTTCCCAATGGCAGGTTTGGTGACTATAATAGCCCTGCGTATGGCAACCAAGGCCTCTGGGGCACTCCAGGGATATCTGTATGCTCGCCTGTCGAATGGCTCTCATCGACGCTGACTGACGCTACCCTTATCATAGATTAGCGACGCTGTAGCAGAATGGGGCAAGCTAACGACGCTCGAGGACCTAACCAAAATCTTTTTGTTCTATCTGCAAGGCAGAGTGTTGGCCACTCCATTTTCGCAGGGGCCCCTCTCCCCCGAGTCACTGGTGATTATGTCCCACCTGGAACGGCTTACGGAAAAGACGTGGTGGACGGTCGGATCACAGCCAGCCGTTGATGGGGCGAGCTCGTCGGACAGCATTGTTGGGTGGGGCCCCAGAGACGGATACGTTTTTCAAAAGAGCTTTGTCGAGTTTTTCTGTGATGAGGAAGACGTGGACGCGATCGAGCGACGGGCGAAGGAGCAAAGTGCGGTACATTGGCTAGCTGCCAACAATGAGGTATTTTGGCTCCGAGTTGCTTTGTTTCTTTGCTTCATTCTGACTTTTTTTTCTTACTAAGGGCATGTTCCGGACTAACATGGAAGAGGGCAGGCGAAATACAGTGACATGGGGTATTTTTCCCGGGCAAGAGGTGGTACAGACGACGATCATCGCACCCGAATCATTTCTGTCATGGAAGGTATGTATGGGAGAAAAATGATATAGGCTATGCTGATGAATTGACGCAACGGATGCAGGAAGAAGCATTCTTAATCTGGACTGACTGGGCATCATTTTATCGTCCTGGGACGGAGGGCCGGGGAGTGCTGGAGCGAGTGCGGGATAAGCGGTGGCTGATATGTGTTGTGCATCAGGATTATAAAAACCCACAGGCGCTATGGGATTTTTTGTTGGAAAGTTAGTATGGTATTCAAGCATACATTATATGTTGACCATGAATCATCTTTTGCGTGTGTACAACTATGTGTTATCAAAACTCATTTTATCCTGACAAAACGAGTTGAGACAAGGTGAAATCAGTGTTGTGTCAGGTCATGACCTGGTGTTAAAACATATACATGTATTTGACTTAATACCATTTGACTTCTTATCTTATCTTATCCCATCTTATCAATATCTTATTAGATAATTATATACTTGTTAAATGGAGATTAGATAATGATTAATGGATTAGATATGAGCAAGATAATGAATTAACAGTGAATAATTAATGTGTTTCATATTTAACTGAATATTATTTTCAAATGACTCATTATGACTTGATATGAGTAATATGATGTCATATAGAACATCATGGAATATTTATTCATAAGTATGATATCATCAGGCATGATATGATATCATAAAGAATATTGTGATGCCATTTATGTAGAACAAGATAGAAGGAAGATAATTAGATATAGGCACAGAATGACTTCATCCACAGTGTGGAATGCTCTAGATTATCAATTATTAGTGAGGCTGCATATCTTTTGAATTACTTTGAGTATGGTGTCATCTTGTTGTTGATAAAGGGCAATGAGTTGTTCTGCAATATCTTCTGCATCCACTGGTGGTTGTCCAGGAATTCAGATTTGTTATTCTAGGAGCCATAGCTGCACACTAATTTCTACTGAGTCCTGACTGATTTTATTGAGCAGTTTGATTCCCTTTTGCATAATATCCAGTTAGACATCAGAGTTTCTGATTGTGTGTTGTAGGTACTCTGGTGGTCCTTTGTTGTAAATTGGAAGTTCATTATATTGATGTGTGACAAAATAAGGGATCTCCATTGTTCCTTGTGGGTTCATCTGATGGTTTTTATTGAGTCTGGGAATGTGATAGTATTGTGTGATCAGGGCCATGGTTTTGATTGGTTCCTTGGAAAGATTAGGTGCTTTTGTGGGGTGTTGAATCAATGGGAATTGAATGGCAGTGAACACCATGTTTTCTTTAAGTGCTATAGTGTATCATGAGTGGGTGGAACAGTTCCTGTTATGGTCAATGTCCTCAACATTGTTCAGCATCCAAGTCTACAGTGACAAGCAGAGTCTTGGTCTATTCCCAGCCACTGGACAAGGGTTCTAGGCACTAAGTCTGGTGATGACAAAGGCCTTAGATGAGAGTGAGGAGAGTGGTTGAGGTGATGAGCAAAAGTTGAGGGTATGATTCAACTAAGTTGGAACTAAAGAACTATGGTACATGTGAGGGGTTTATATACATTTGGAGAACAATGAAAGCAAAAGGGGAAAGAGCATAGCTATCTGAGAAAGGAAATGTGAAGGTAGCTATGAAAGGAGATAATATCCAAGCATAACTATGGGATTGTAGCAAGTAAATGTAGTTCATTAACAGAGGGAAAGGAGAATTGTAACATTACCCCCTTTGTATGCTAAAAGTCACCAACTTCTACCAGCCAGACATTGTCCAGCCATGATCTGTTCTAGACTCAGCTCATTTGACAGTGTTGTTGAGTTCTTTTGTGGAAGTCTCTACCTTCCATTTGAGTCCCTCAGCAGCACAATGCAGATTCTGGGCATTTCATAAGAATGAGTCATGCTCCTTGTATGTCATCTCATGAAGGTCAATGGTGAGGGTGAGGGCAGCAAGATTATCAGTGGTGGAGGATAAATTCATGATGGAACAGGTGGCAGTGGCAAGGGCATCAGCAACAATGGTGAGAGTGGTGTTTCTTTTGACAAACTGGGTGAAGTGAGGAAGGTGATGGTTGTTGGGGTGAACCTGGGGAGCAAGTTCAGCTGGGTGGATGTGGAGGTTGTCATCTTCAAAGTGGATGACAGCAGTGGTTTCAATGAAGACCTCAAGCAGGAGGTCTGGGACTGTGGCAATGAATGGGGAGAGGGTGGAGATGGTCTTGTTGATGCACCAGTGAGTGCAGGAGATGAGGAGGAGGACAGCAAAATAGGTGGCAAGGGCAAAGAAGGTGAACATGTTTGCTTTGGCATGTGGATATGGAGCAGCAGTTCCAAGAGGATTCTATAGAGATTTGGCTTTGCTGTTGTCCAAATCTGAGTCTGAATCAGTGTTTGTGTTGTCAATCTGGTATAAGATTTCAGGCTCTGTGAGAAACTCATGTTCTTTGGCAATAAGCATGTCCAGGGAGTTTAGTTGGTAGGTACTGAGATTTGTGACTGGAGTGGTTAAGTAGCATCTAATATTTCTGACAATGTCAAGAATGACTTGTTTTTGGCTGTCAAATAGGTAGAGGAGATTGTCAAAGATGTCCTCAGATGGTCTCCCAGGAATACTGGTCCCATGCTTTAACAACCAAATCTGTGCACTGAGTTCTTGTGCCTGATGGTGATCTTGTCAAGTTTTCTGCATTCATTAGCACATAGGAGTCTTCCATGAGCTGTCTCATAGATGTCACTGCCTTTTACTGCAAGAGTCTGATAGATAGGTTGGTTCCAATTGTACTGTGGTAGATCATTGACTGAGAATTGTAAGTCTAGATATCCAGGGAGGTAGTCGTGTGTAGTGCTGTAAGGGATTTCTGTTTTTCCTGATGAATTCTTCTGATGGTGTTTATTGAGTTGGGTGTGCAGTAATATTGTGTGATCATGGACACTGTCTTGGTCAGTTTTTCTGACAGGTTTGGTGCTTTCAGGGGGTGCCAGAGGGGTAGATATTGTATGTGAACAAAGGTGGTTTTTTCTTTAAGCACTATAGTGTATCAGGAGAGTGTTGAGCAGTTTTGTTTCATGTAATAGGAATTTTGCTTTAAGGTATGTTGGTTTCTGTAATGAATCATTGGTTCAGAGGTGTTGTTGTTGTTGATATTCTGTTAGGATATTGGTGGCATTTGAAAGATTGTGAGCAGGTTCCCAAGAATTATCATTTGATCTATAGCCCTTCCATTTAACTAGGTAATGGTAACCTGCACCTTGCTTCTTGTATCAGGAACCCTTCATCAAGATGACTCAGGACCCCACTCTAGTAGACTTAGGAGGGGAGGATGTAGGAGAAGGGATAAAACCCAAGAGAACTTGGCTGAGGACTCTGGGTGCTAGTTGCACTTCTTATATACCTAGGTACATGGTCTGTGTGTATACTACATGAGGTAATGGTGAGGTACTGTGCATGCTGCACATGACTGCACAATGAGTCATGATGTTGACTCATCCTTGCTGCAATCTGGTATCTAATCTTATCTAATCCCTATCATATCTAAGTGCTGACTGATAGATGCCTGCTTAGTCAGCATGTGTTATATAATAAAGTGAAAAATGAATATAAAATGACTTGGTGAAAAATGAAGTTTTCAGTCAGTCATGACAGTACCCCCTTTTTAGAATTTGGCTTCCTAAACAATTTTTTAAACTTCATTATTATCTTTCAGCACATTGCACTCTATCATGGATAATGATTTGTCATCCTCTACTTCTTCAATAATGGGTGACAAAGGATGAGAAGGTGGAGGATTAAGGACAAAATATTCAGAATTAAGTCATGCATCAATCCTTTCTTTAGTTGTTTCAGTGCTTTTATCAGGACTCCCTCGGCATGATGCCTAAGAGCCCCAGACAGCAGACAAGACAGGAGGAGGAGAGGAGGGAGGGGAAACCTGAGAGAACTCGACTGAGGACTCTGGGTGCTGGATTGCACTCTTTGTTCTGTCTGGTTGACAGTTTGGCATGTTCTGCACCCTGTGACATACAGCTTGATGTTCCTTGCCATCCTCAGCCACCAGTAATTCTGGGTAATGACCTCCAGAGTCTTGTCAATCCCATGATGTCCCCATTTGTGATGGATGTTGAGAATGATTTCTCTCACCTTCCAATTGACTGGGACATAGATTTGATGATCAGTCAAAACCTTCACCAGCACCTTGGTGCCTTTCAAGTAGTGAGACCACTTGTAGAATGCGTGCATGACTGCCAACATCTCCTTATTATAAATCTCATAATTGCACTCCACCAGATTAAGAGATTTGGAAATGAAGGCAACAGGTTGCCACAAGCCATCTGATTGCTGTTGGGACAGAATGCCGCCAATGGCAAAATCAGATGTGTTGTTCCTTGGTGATGTGTGCCTTAAGCCCCTCAAACACACATTGTTTGTTACGGTCGATGTCCACAACGTCGTTCAGCGTCCAAGTCTACAGCGACAAACAGAATCTCGGTCTGTTCCCAATCACTGGACAAGGGTTCTAGGCACTAAGTCTGATGATGACGAAGGCTAGAGAGAGAGCGAGGAGAGCGGTTGAGGCGACGAGCAAAAGAGCGTTCAAAGTTATGGATAAGATTCGACTAAGTTGGAACTAAAGAACTACGGTACATGAGAGGGGTTTATATACGTCAGGAGAACAATAAGAATATAAGGGGAAAGTGCATAGCTATCTGAGAAAGGAAAGATGAAGGTAGCTACCAAAGGAGATAACGTCCAAGCGTAACTATGGGTTTGTAACAAGTAAATGTAGTCCACTAACAAAGGGAAAAGAGAATTGTAACATTACCCCCTTTGTATGCGAGAAGTCACCGACTTCTACCAGCCAGACGTTGTCCAGCCATGGTCCGTTCTGGACTCAGCCCACTTGACAGCATTGTCCAATTCTTTTGTGGAGGTCTCTACCTTCCATTTGAGCGCTTCGGTGGCGCGATGCAGATTTTGGGCGTTTCATAGGAATGAATCGCGTTCCTTGTAGGTCATCTCGTGAGGGTCGATGGTGAGGGTGAGTGCGGCAAGATTGTCGGTGGCAGAGGAGAGGTTGGTGATGGAACATGTGGCGGCGGCAAGGGCGTCGGCGACGACGGTGAGCGTGGTATTTCTTTTAACGAATTGGGCGAAGTGTGGGAGGTGGTGATCGTCAGGGTGTACCTGGGGAAGGAGGTTGGCTGGGTGGATATTGTTACAGTCGATGTCCACAACGTCGTTCAGCGTCCAAGTCTACAGCGACAAACAGAGTCTCGGTCTGTTCCCAATCACTGGACAAGGGTTCTAGGCACTAAGTCTGACGATGACGAAGGCTAGAGAGAGAGCGAGGAGAGCGGTTGAGGCAACGAGCAAAAGATCGTTCAAGTTATGGATATGATTTGACTAAGTTGGAACTAAAGAACTACGGTACATGAGAAGGGTTTATATACGTTAAGAGAACAATAAGAATATAAGGGGAAAGCGCATAGCTATCTGAGAAAGGAAAGATGAAGGTAGCTATGAAAGGAGATAACGTCCAAGGCGTAACTATGAGTTTGTAACAAGTAAAATGTAGTCCATTAACAAAGGGAAAAGAGAGTTGTAACATTACCCCCTTTGTATGCGAGAAGTCACCGACTTCTACCAGCCAGACGTTGTCCAGCCATGGTCCGTTCTGGACTCGGCCCACTTGACGGCATTATCCAATTCTTTTGTGGAGGTCTCTACCTTCCATTTGAGCGCTTCGGCGGCGCGATGCAGGTTTTGGGCGTTTCGTAAGAATGAATCGCGTTCCTCGTAGGTCATTTCGTGAGGGTCAATGGTGAGGGTGAGTGCGGCGAGATTGTCAGTGGCGGAGGAGAGGTTGGTGATGGAACATGTGGCGGCGGCGAGGGCGTCGGCGACGACGGTGAGCGTGGTATTTCTTTTAACAAATTGGGCAAAGTGTGGGAGGTGGTGATCGTCCGGGTATACCTGGGGAAGGAGGTCGGCTGGGTGGATATGGAGGTCGTCATCCTCGAACTGGATGACCGTGGTGTTTTCAATGAAGACCTCTAGTGGGAGGTCTGGGACGGCGAGGAAGGGTGAAAAGGCGGCGGCAGTTTCGTCGATGCGCCAGTGGGCGCAGGAGAGAAGTGCCAAAGCAATGAAGTAGGTGGCAAGGGCGAAGAAAGTGAACATGGTTTCTTGTTACGAGGTAGGTTGAGTGTTAAGCAGTGATACTTGAAAATTTATACGGATGCCAAGTAACTGATTTCCGCGTCAGAAGGCCAATTTTCTGTATTTAGTGGATCTTCGATTGCAGGGTCGGTGAGGAGTTCTCGTTCCTCTCTGATGAACCTGGTTAGTGCATTTAGATGTTCGATCCCTGGTTCCGTTGTTGGGGTGATCAAGAATTTTCTAATTCGCCTAATAATGTCCACTATTACCCCTGCCATGGCGGTAGACAGATAATCGAGATCGTCAAGGATGTCTTCCATGAGAATGCGAGGTCTTCCTGGTATCCTGATTCTTCGGCTGATTAACCAGATTTGTGCGCTACACTCCCGTATTTGTTTAGTGATTTCATCCATCTGTTTGTATTCTTCTGGACATAGTAGTCTTCCATGGGCGCTTTTATAAACGTCACTGTTTCTGATGGCTCGAAGTTGATATGTAGGTGGATCGTTGTTGTAGGGGGGTAGATCGTCGGCTGAGAATCGTAAGTCGTGGTACTTGGGAAGATAATTCTGGATATCCCTGCAGGGGAACTCTGTTGTTCCTGAAGGATTCTTTTGGTGACGGTGATCGAGTCTAGGGGTGCGATAGTATCGTGTGACTAGCGCCACGGGTCGGGTGAGTTTTCCTGGTGGGTTCGGTGCTCTAGGAGCATGTTGTAAAGGGAGGTATTGTATGTGGGTATAGACGGTCTTTTCTTTAAGAGCTATAGTGTATCGAGAGAGTGTTGAGCAGTTCCGTTTCGTATAGTGGTAGTTTTGTTTCAGGATGTGGCGGTTTCTGTATCGCGTCATGGTTCAGAGGTGTCGACGTTGTTGATATTCAGACAAGATATCAGTGGCGTTTGCAAGATTGCGGGCGGGTTCCCAAGAATTATCATTCGATCCATAGCCTTTCCATTTAACCAGGTAATGGTAGCCTGCGCCTCGTTTCCTATGAGCTAGAATTGCCTCTACCTCGAATTCCTCTTGTCCATTTACGAGATCAGGGGGTGGTTTCACATAATTCGGCCCGTGCGCAGTTGTTTCCCTATACGGGGTAAGGAGTGACGCATGAAACACGGGGTGAATGCGCCATTGTTTCGGAAGTTTCAATTTGTATGTCACTGGTCCCATCACTTGTTCGATTTCGAAGGGTCCTTCCCGTTTTGGTGCTAGCTTTCTAGACTGATATGGTATGTGAAGATTTCGGTTCTCAAGCCATACTTTGGTACCCTTTTCAAATCGTATTGCTCTGTCCTTGCGTCGTCTTGCCACTAGTTGTCTTGCTAGTTCATGTGCTGCTAGTGCTTCTTCTCTGGCTTTCCTTAGGAACTGAAGGCGCTCTTCTGCTGCTGGTGTGGTCATTCGTGTAGTAGCTGTGGGAAGCGCAACAGGGTCCGTTCCATACATTAGTCTGAATGGGGAAGTTTTGATAGTGTCATGATGTCGGTTATTGTGAGCAAACTCGGCTATTGGGAGAAGTGGTTTCCATAGATGCGGTTCATTGGAGCAGAACATTCGAAGGTAGACTTCTAGTTCTTGATTAACTCGTTCCGTTTCTCCATCAGTCTGAGGATGATATGCTGTACTCATTCTGTGGTCAATTCCTAATGCTTTTCGTATTTCTTGAAATACTTTTGCAGAGAACTGTGGTCCTCGATCTGAAATTAAGACATCTGGTAGGCCAAATCGTTTGAAAATTTCAGAGACGTAGAGTTCTGCTGTGCCTAAAGCGTCGATTGTCTTCTTGCAAGGTGTGAAAATTACCCCCTTTGTAAGACCATGGTCCACCGTGACCAGGATTGAGTCAAAGCCATCGGAAAGGGGTAGATCAGTGATGAAATCAAGGGTTACTTGCTGAAAGGGGCGGGTTGCTTTCGACGAAATTGGGTGAAGGGCTGGTACATTCGGATGTGTGTTAATCTTCATCTGCTGACAGAGAGCGCATCCTTCTATCCATTCCCTGACATGTTTGAACATTCCGGGCCACCAGTAATCACGCTTGAGGAGTTCAAGGGTCTTTAATCGTCCAGGGTGACCTGATGATCGTGCTTCGTGCGTTTCCTTAATCAATCTAGTTCGTAATCCGTCTTGGTCAGGGATGTAGGTTTTGCCAAGATAGTGAATAATGCCATTGGTATAAGACCAATCTTGTATGTTCGATTTGATCGGTGGGGCACGGTGCGTGGTGATAACTTCTATTAGAATGCGTCCGAAATCGTCTTTTGACATTGCTTTCTGAATCTCTGTGGCTAGATCTTCGGCAATAAGGCGAATAAAGCGATCCTCTGGTAGGACTATGACGTCTTCTTGTAATTCATTATTTCCCATATGATCAGGGCGTCGGGATAGGGCATCTGCTTCAAACATTTTCGTGCCAGGGACATGCTCGATGCGTAGATCAAATTCTGATAATAAGGATGACCATCTAGCTTGCCTGGGCGTTAAGCGTTGGGCGGTTCGGTAGTAGGATAGATTCTTGTGGTCGCAGTGGACTACAGTGGTGTGGGGTGATCCGTGTAACAAATGTCGCCAGGTCATCAATCCTTTGATAATTGCCAAGAGTTCCCGATCATAGATCTGGTAATTCTGCTCCGTTTGTGTTAATGCGTGCGAGATAAATCCGCAGGGGTGTAAAGATCCTGTTTCATCTGCTTGTTTCAAGACTGCTCCTATTGCCTTATTTGATGCATCGGTTTGGAGGATAAAGGGTCGAGTAGGATCTGGCATTAATAATACTGGCATAGATGCAAATCGTTTCTTTAGAATTTCAAAAGCGTTGTGCCGTTCAGTGGTCCAGTCAAATGGTTCTGTTTTCTTAGTGAGGTCGGTAAGTGGTTTAGCGATGGCAGCAAAATTTCCAATGAAACGTCGGTAAAAGTTCCCAAATCCGAGGAATGATCGGACTTGTTTGACAGTGGTAGGGATTGGCCAATCGGCTATCCCTGCTAACTTTATCGGGTCCATCTGAATGCGTCCAGGGGTGATGATCATTCCTAGGAATTCGACTTCCTGCGTGGCGAACTTGCATTTTTCAAGTTTCAGGAATAGATCGTTATCTTGTAGCCGTTGTAAAATTCGTCTTGTCCGCTCCTCCAGTTGCTCTAATGTTTCTGCGCAGATTAACATGTCGTCCATGTAAATGATCAGCCATCCTTTGTTGATCATGTCCCTAAAGTATTCGTTCATCATGGTTTGAAAGGTTGACGGCGAGTTGCATAATCCAAAGAACATTACTGTTGGTTCATAGAGTCCCCGATTAGTGATAAAGGCTGCTTTCCATTCGTCTCCCTTCTTGATGCGAACATTGTTGTATCCCCATCGGAGGTCTAATTTGGTGAAATATTTGGCGCCTCGTAACTTAGTCATGAGATCGGAAACAAGGGGAAGGGGATATGCGTTTTTGACGGTCCATTCATTCAAGTATCGGTAATCCTGACAGGGTCGAAGTGCTCCACTTTCCTTTTTTGCTACAAAGAAGAACGGTGACGCCTGTGGTGATGTGGATGGTTTAATGTATCCTTTCTTGAGTTGTTCATCAATCCATTCGTCTAACAGCCCTTGTTCCTTGACCGACAGAGGATAAAGTTTACTAGCTTTTGGAACAAAGCCTTCCTTTGTGTTGATTGCGTGATCCCATGGTCGACTGGATGGGAAGCGTTCTGATGCCTTTTTATCAAAGATAGTGCGCCATTGCTCATATTTCGTAGGTAATGTGGTGGATGGTTCGTCTTTCTTTAGCCTATGCTCTAGTTCTTGTGATGCGGACGTCTTAACTCTAATCCAGTAGTCATCTTCACCCCATTGCTGGGAATCGAGGGCTAGCTGCCAGATTGCTTTTGACGACGTGTCCAGATCTCCAATTTTCAGAGATTTTTCTCGCCAGTTGATGATCGGGTTATTTTCTTCTAACCATGGTATTCCTAGAATCATTCGTTGATCGCCTAGCTTAGTGATCCAGAACCAATTGATAAATTGCTGTCCTTCGATCATGTAGCATATCTTGGTTCGATGTGTGATCATTCCTTTCACATTTACTGTTCCATCTGCGTTCCTAACCTTGATTGGTTTCTTAAGTCGTTCTTTCCTGAGCTCCTTCACTGCTCCTTCGTCTACAAAGTTTCCTTCTGCTCCACAATCGATTAGGGCAGATGTTCCAGCGGGTAAATCGGTCGATTTGATAGTTAATGAAATGCGCTTGTCATTGTTGGATAATACTATTACAGAATCAAGCGCTAACTGTTCAGATCTCGATAATAAGGAAGGGCCAACCGCTGAGTGACGCTTCCTAACTAAAAACCCTCATTCTCGAATTCGTTTAGGAGGGCATTCTTCTCTTCAGTAGACATTGCTGAAAAGATGGCTCTAATTTTCTTTGCTGGTTCGTCCTCTTCCTTCTGTTGTTCCTCAGTGACGGAACGGACTGCTTTATTCTGGTAAGAAGACCTGGATGAAGACGCATCATTGCGTTTCGGGCAGTTCCTGGAGATGTGTCCCTGTGTTCCACATCTGAAACACTTGCCAGTCTTTCGGTATTCTTCTTTTTGATCGTCTGTTAATCGGCTAGGGATTGTGGTATTTATAGCTCTGATTGTTCCAGATCGGTTGTTATTGTTTCGATTGAAACGTGTTCCAGATCCATCATTGGTTCTCCTGTTTCCTTGTCCTGTCATGTCCCAAGCGTTATGGTGATCCTCGGCCTTATCATAGGCTTCTTGCATCGTCTTGATCTTCCTTTGGTCCTGTAAGATCGTTCTAGCAAGTTCTAACGGTAGTCCTTTGACAAATGCTTGCAACTGAGCGGGTATTCCAGTGAGTCCAGAGGTTCCTATGTCCATGCGAAATTTTCTGATGTACTCTGGGACTGAAACGCCGTTTCCAACTCTTAATTTGGATAAATTGTTCAAGGCTCGAAGGGCGCTGTTGACTTCTCCCCAGTCACTGATGAAACGTGTTTCAAATGCGTCGTAGTTGCTCCATTTGAACGTGGCTGTGGTACTGCCTCTGTTGTCATTCAACTCGCTTCGGATAATAGCTTTCCAGTCGTCTAATTCTGGTCCCATGCATGCAAGCGCATACCTAACTTTCTTTTCGTCTTTTCCTTCATAGTTCTGTTCGTTGAGGGTAAAGTAATCCTCAAGCTGTCCTAAAAATGATCTTGCTTCGATTCGTTTACCTGTAAAGGGGCGTATCGGCTGCGGTTTGATATCTCCTTTAGAGCCTGTACTTGTTTCAGACGCCATTCTTGGTTCAGGAGTGATCGGTGGTTCGGGGTTAATTGGTGGTTCAGGGGTAGGTGTTCTGGTGATCAGTTTCGGTTCCGGAGTAGGGGTTCTGCTCGGGGTTCTGCTCGGGGTTCTGGGTTTCGGAGATGGGGGTGGTCCTTGTTTCGAGTAATCTGTATCAAACGGGTTTTCCTCAAGCTTGGCTTGTTCAATTCGTAGTAATTCCTCCCACTCTGCTAAAAGATTAGCTGCAATTCCGTATCGGTCGTTGTCTCCAAAGAATTTCCTATAGAGGGTTCTAAATGGTTCGTTTTCCGGTTCCTTAACAAGGTAGAGCGGTTCTCCTTGTACTTCACTACCCCAGTCTAGGTAGATTTGATCGGGTAAGTCGAATTCGAAGGCTCCTGAGTAAAAGTCTCCTGAAAAGTATTGGTCTGGGACTGGTTCGTTCCGTTTCCGTCCTTCTGTAACAAAGTACCAGGTTCGTTGGTAGGAAAAAACTTCTCGTCGTCTGAAGTAGGTTTTCCCCTTATAGGTGACGGATCCGTTCGGGGGTCGTTCCTGAGAGCTGCGGGTCTCAATGGTGTCGGCTAGGGATGATACCCTGAGCTAGTCCTGAGTTCCAACTTATGTTACAGTCGATGTCCACAACGTCGTTCAGCGTCCAAGTCTACAGCGACAAACAGAGTCTCGGTCTGTTCCCAATCACTGGACAAGGGTTCTAGGCACTAAGTCTGACGATGACGAAGGCTAGAGAGAGAGCGAGGAGAGCGGTTGAGGCGACGAGCAAAAGATTGTTCAAGTTATGGATATGATTCGACTAAGTTGGAACTAAAGAACTACGGTACATGAGAAGGGTTTATATACGTTAAGAGAACAATAAGAATATAAGGGGAAAGCGCATAGCTATCTGAGAAAGGAAAGATGAAGGTAGCTATGAAAGGAGATAACGTCCAAGGCGTAACTATGAGTTTGTAACAAGTAAAATGTAGTCCATTAACAAAGGGAAAAGAGAGTTGTAACAGGTCCGATGTGTGATCATTCCTTTCACGTTTACTGTTCCATCTGCGTTTCTGACTTTAATTGGTTTTTTAAGTCGTTCTTTCCTGAGCTCCTTCACTGCTTCCTCATCTACAAAGTTTCCTTCTGCTCCACAATCGATTAGGGCAGATGTTCCAGCAGGTAAATTGGTCGATTTGATAGTTAATGAAATGCGCTTGTCATTGTTGGATAATACTATTACAGAATCAAGCGCTAACTGTTCAGATCTCAATAATAAGGAAGGGCCAACCGCTGAGTGACACTTCCTAACTAAAAACCCTTGTTTTCAAATTCATTTAAGAGGGCGTTCTTCTCTTCAGTAGACATTGCTGAAAAGATGGCTCTAATTTTCTTTGCTGGTTTGTCCTCTTCCTTCTGTTGTTCCTCAGTGACAGAGCGAACTGCTTTATTCTGGTAAGAAGACCTGGATGAAGACGCGTCGTTACGTTTTGGGCAGTTCCTGGAGATGTGCCCCTGTGTTCCACATCTGAAACACTTGCCAGTCTTTCGGTATTCCTCTTTTTGATCATCAGTCAATTGGCTAGGCATCGTGGTATTTATAGTTCTGATTGCTCCAGATCGATTGTTGTTTCAATTGAAACGCATTCCAGATCCATCAGTGGTTCTCTTGTTCCCTTGTCCTGTCATATCCCAGGCGTTATGGTGATCCTCAGCCTTATCATAGGCTTCTTGCATTGTATTAATCTTCCTTTGGTCCTGTAAGATTGTCCTAGCAAGTTCCAAGGGTAATCCTTTGACAAATGCCTGTAACTGAGCGGGTATCCCTGTAAGCCCAGAGGTTCCTATATCCATGCAAAATTTCCTAATGTATTCTGGGACTGAAACGCCGTTTCCAACTCTTAATTTGGATAGATTGTTCAGGGCTTGAAGGGCGCTGTTGACTTCTCCCCAATCATTGATGAAGCGTGTTTCAAATGCTTCATAGTTGCTCCATTTGAACGTGGTTGTGGTACTGCCTCTGTTGTCATTCAATTCGCTTCGAATAATAGTTTTCCAGTCGTCTAGTTCTGGTCCCATGCACGCAAGCACATACCTGACTTTCTTTTCGTCTTTTCCTTCATAGTTCTGTTCATTGAGGGTAAAATAATCCTTGAGCTGTCCTAAAAATGACCTTGCTTCGATTCGTTTGCCTGTAAAAGGTTGTATAGGCTGCGGTTTGATATCTCCTTTAGAGCTAGCACTGGTTTCAGATGCCATTCTTGGTTCAGGAGTGATCGGTGGTTCAGGGTTAATTGGTGGTTCAGGGGTTGGTGTTCTGGTGATCGGTTTCGGTTCTGGGTTTCGGAGATGGGGGTGGTCCTTGTTTCAAGTAATCTGTATCAAATGGGTTTTCCTCAAGCTTGGCTTGTTCAATTCGTAGTAATTCCTCCCACTCTGCTAAAAGGCTAGCTGTGATTCTGTGTCGGTCGCTGCCACTAAAGAATTTCTTATAGAGGGTCTTTCCTGGTTCGTTTTCTGGTTCCTTAACAAGGTAGAGCGGTTCTCCTTGTACTTCACTACCCCAGTCTAGGTAGATTTGATCGGGTAAATCGAATTCAAAGGCTCCTGAGTAGAAGTCTCCTGAAAAGTATTTGTCTGGGACTGGTTCATTTCGTTTCCGTCCTTCTGTAACAAAGTACCAGGTTTGTTGGTAGAGAAAAACTTCTCGTCGTCCAAGATAGTATTTCCCCTTATAGGTGACGGATCCGTTCGGGGGTCGTTCCTGAGAGCTGCGGGTCTCAATGGTGTCGGCTAGGGATGATACCCTGAGCTGGTCCTGAGTTCCAACTTATGTTACGGTCGATGTCCACAACGTCGTTCAGCATCCAAGTCTACAGCGACAAACAGAGTCTCGGTCTGTTCCCAATCACTGGACAAGGGTTCTAGGCACTAAGTCTGATGATGACAAAGACTAGAGAGAGAGTGAGGAGAGTGGTTGAGGTGATGAGCAAAAGAGTGTTCAAGTTATGGATATGATTTGACTAAGTTGGAACTAAGGAACTATGGTACATGTGAGGGGTTTATATACATTGAGAGAACAATAGGAACTAAAGGGGAAAGAACATAGCTATCTAGGAAAGGAAAGGTGAAGGTAGCTATAGAAGGAGATAACGTCCAAGCATAGCTATGGGTTTGTAATGAATAAATGTAGTCCGTTTAACAAAGGGAAAAGAGAATTGTAACAGACTTCTAATTCCTGGTTGACTTGTCCTGTTTCTCCATCTGTCTGGGGGTGATAGGCTGTGCTCATTCTATGGTCGATTCATAGTGCTTTTTGTATTTCCTGAAATACTTTTGCGGAGAAATGTGGTCCTCAATCCGAGATTAAAACATCAGGTAGGCCAAACTGTTTGAAAATTTCAGAGACATAAAGTTTTGCAGTGCCTAGAGCATCAATTGTCTTCTTGCAAGGTGTGAAAATTACCCCCTTTGTAAGACCATGGTCCACCGTGACCAGGATTGAGTCAAAGCCATCAGAAAGGGGTAGATCTGTGATGAAATCAAGGGTTACTTGTTGAAAAAGGCAAGTTGCTTTCGATGTGTTACGATCTGGACTTTTTTCTGTATTTTTCTCTATTTTATTCAGAGGCCTACGGACGTATAACAAGACGCGAGCATACGGCGCGGGACCCCTATCCAGATATGGCGGGAGGATTATATAACCCAGGGTGGCTATATGATCAGGGCTATTAGGGGATATTGGGTGAAACAGCGTTCGCGGGAAGGGACCGGGAGTCTGGGTGAGTCCGGACAGGTCTGGGAGATGGGTCTGGGTCTTGTTGCTGCGCGTGCATAGCCTTAGCGGCTGCGCAGACTGTGCGCACAGACCAACGACTCAGGTATATAAGGAGTACGTTCTGTAGGTAGAAGTCCTTAAGACTCTAGATTGTTTCCTCCTTGTAGGTCACAGACTATTGTGTCTAGCTTCGTCTCTACAATCTATTTCTTCTCCGAAGCTTGTGATTGTGTATAAGGATTAGTCCTAACATAATCTAGAGTCTTCTATATCACACCCTTCGTTGTTGGTCATAGCGCGGAGCAAGTCTTGCTCGTCGTCGCGGACAGTGACAAGGAGAGTCTAGTTTTCAGTAAACCGTCTGACTCTGTACACGTTACAGCACATGTCTACAGACAGCCTCGAGGAGTCTAGGTGACACCGACATCGACAACAGATAGCCTCATCTTACTGTTGTAAGGTGACTACGGCCAATTGGCTACTGGCAACCAAACAGTATTAGACGAGAGCTTGGAGCGCGCTGTAGTCGACCGGGCAAGGTCTTGCAGGCACCAGCACTAGTACTGCGGAAAAGGGGGTGGAACCCTCGAAGACAATTCATTTGTGTGCCGTGTATCAAGGAGATACAGTCTGAGAACACCAATTACGTATCGGATCTATTGATCTGAGCACGAGGACATCTCAGTGAAAACCCGGGCACCACACATCTGGGTCAGTTGAAGGAACTAAATCGAACATTCGAGTGCGGGTGCGTTATTGACCGCATCGAACAGTAGTAGTATTAGGAAGTACTATTACAGAAGAAGAGGCAACATCCCTCTACTTGAGGCGTCATTGGAATCGCGGATCTAGCAAGATCAAACATAATCGGAATGGCTGGGCTATTCAACTTCATATTGCCAAGGGCCGGTATGACCCTTGTTCAAATCGGGAAAGCTTTCTCGATCGAATGGGCGCAGGGGTGCACAGCAGAGAAATCACCCAAATCGGTACAAGTCCGGACTGACAACCAGCAACGCGATGCTCACATACGGGCATGGAGGCTCTGGACTAAAGAGCAGAGACGTCTTCAAAAGGAAATGAAACGTCAAGAGAAATTAGCGGCATGGCGCGCTGAGGAAGCGGCCATCAAGGAACAAGAGGACGCGTGGCAAGAATTGCTAAAAATACGTCACGAACAGCTATTACAGAAGCGTCGGTTCAAGGAACTTGAGCAGCAGATAGCCAGGGAAAAGAAAACCCTGGAGGATGTTCTAAATCAGTTAGAACCTGGATCGGCCGTACGGGAGGCGTTGTTCAATATGCAATCAAATATTAAACTGCTATTGATCAGTTTCAACACCTATACATTGAAACATGATGGTCTGGTTTTAACTGCCAAGGAACAGAATCGGTTAATACATGCCCTAAATGGGAATATAGAAGGAGCAGTAGCAATCCATCGTCAATACAGCAATGTTTCAGTTCATCCTGATATCCCCGGATATTGTTACCTCAGTATGATTAAAGTGCAGTATTGGAATCAATACAATTGGCCAGCCTATCCCCAAATATTTTAATTGGTATCATGGGATCCCAGATTAAGGAACACCAGAGCACGGATCACCATCAGACCCACTCAAGGGGTTGATAATTGCTATCATGTGGAGCCTTGTCTGGATGGACTTCAAGCCTGGAGATATATGTTCTTTTTGGAACGAAAAGGATCAGGACATAAACGGCTGGGAGCATTTCGGTTTACAACTGATATGCTGGCACATATGTATAATGCATTAACAGGATGGCGGACCGCATGGGCGGAGGATACAGAACTACCTGCTTCTGCAGGCGCTACCCCCGGCTCAAATAGCGGCTCAGGAAGATGTCATCCAGAGACAACAAATACAGCGAGAAGAAACCATCACAGCAATCGGGCAGGTGGTGGCTGGAATAGTAAATGAGTATTGGCGAGCCAATCCAATTCTGCCACCCACACCTCTTACCAAAGCCGAGATGCCAGATTACTATGAAGGAGATCCTTGTATGGTAGATGGATGGCTGAGGCAGATGAGAACATACTTCACACTGGCTCGAGAAACTCAATTAGATCGAAAGATCTCCATTTGTTTATACCGGATCCGAAGAGGAAAAGATAATCGGGCAGGAGATTGGGCAGGAGTGAAACTCAAAGCAGTTCAAGATGCGGACCAAGAATACCAAAATGAAATGGTTAATTCTGGATGGCCAACTAACCTGTCCTGGGCCTTGCTGAATCAAGGTGTCATTGTAAATGATCATGAAATCAGACATCCCTTAAGGAATCAGTTTCCCTTTACTTCATGGGAAGATTTTACAATGCAGATGCATGAATTCTTCATGTCAACCAAAACTCGGGAAAAGGCGACAGATGCAATTCTTGCATTAAAACAAGGGAGCACAATGATTGAAGATCATGTAGTCAGATTCAACGCCCTGGTACCATTGGTCGGATGGGACAATAGAGCGTTGATTGCACTATTCAAACAAAACATCAATCCTGCATTGGGACGGGATTTGATCAGACATGGAAACTTAGGGGATGATGCAACCCTGAAACAGATCCAGGATCGGGCGATAGAGTTAGCACGAGCCTATCATAAGGCAACAGAAGCATACGGACCGGATAGACAACAAGGCGGGTACAAAGAAAAAACGGTTGCCAAGGATAGCAAACCAAACCAGTTCCAATACAGTACGCCAACAATGTCTAAAGATCCAAATGCTATGGAGGTCGATAAAAGTAAAAAACCTATCACCAGGAACTGTTACAATTGCGGCAAAGAAGGACACTTTGCCCGAGAATGCTCAGACCCTAGGAAACCCTGATGGAAGGATACGGGAAAGTGGAGAGCAAGAGAAGTCAGGATAGAGGAGCTTACCGAGGAGCAGTGGAAAGAACTCGGAAAAGAAAAGGGTTTTGGCGAAAGCCAGTAGGCAAGCGCTCAGCACTGCTGGCTGATAGAGTTTCGAAATCGAACAATGACTCTTGTGTAAACGTACAAGGATTGTTATATGAATATTCGTCTCATATTCATCGGATTCGAAACTTAAGTGTGAGCACCAAACCCAGGATTAAACAATGGACCCCTGCATGGGTAATGAGAAGGATATGGCAACAAAGCAAAACTGTTGCTATAGATTGTTTGAAGGGATGGGTTCATGAAAAACGTTTATCTGAAGTAACACCACAGCTGTTGAAGGAACTGAACCAGCAATTGGAGTCAGAAGCCATGTGGAACTTGGCACAATTACGACAACAAATTGTCAAAGCTTCAGGAAAACAAGAGATGAACCTTAAAGGAATCATAACCACTATGGATACAGGATCCACAATTCCTGTTACGGCTTTAGTTGACTCAGGATGCACAGGATCATGTATCAACGATGAGTTTGTAGAAAAACACCGGATGAACAAGCGACACCTCTTACGACCAGTGCCAGTCTATAATGCGGATGGAACCTGTAATACCATGGGGAATATCGAATACATGGTTCAGTTTAAACTACGCATTGGAGATCATGAAGAAGTTATGGATTGTTGTGTCGCACGATTAGGGAAGACGGATTTGTTTTTGGGTCATGACTGGTTACAGTTGCATAATCCCAGTATGAATTGGAAGAAACATGAAGTAACTTTCAGCCATTGTCCGGGAACTTGCTGGAATCAGTCCAGTGTAAGCAAACCTGAGGAGGAGGTAGACGAAACCGAATCCTTAGAGGCTGGAGAACGCCTACTTGCTGTACATGTAGGACCAGAGGAGTTGAAATTACGACCGCTCTCAACTGACATTGCAGCAAAAGAGGCGCTGGCTAGTAAAAAGCGATTGTTGGAAGAGACGGTACCAGGACATTATCTCAAATACAGAAAAGTGTTTGAGAAGGAAACGTTTGATGAATTACCACCAAGACAGCCATGGGATCATGCCATCAAGTTTATTCCAGGAGGACAGCCGACTGACTGTAAAGTATACCCGTTGAATAAAGAAGAACGGGAACAGTTGGATGAGTTCTTAGAAGAAAACTTGAAGTCTGGACGGATCAGACCAAGCACCTCCGAGCAGGCATCACCGTTCTTCTTTGTCAAAAAGAAGGATGGTAAATTGAGACCAGTACAGGACTATTGAAAATTAAATGACATCACGAGGAAGAACCGATATCCATTACCATTAATTGGCGAATTGATTGATCGCTTATCAAAAGCCAAGGTTTTCTCAAAAATGGATATCAGATGGGGTTATAATAACATTAGGATCAAAGAGGGTGATGAGTGGAAAGCGGCTTTCAAAACTCACTGAGGCCTGTTTGAACCTCTGGTCATGTTTTTTGGTCATTGTAACTCCCCGGCAACGTTTCAGACGATGATGAACGATATCTTCAGGCAAGAAATTGCTGAAGGATGGGTCGTCATTTATATGGATGACATCTTGGTATTCTCCCAATCACAGGACGCACACACGATGCATGTTAACCGCATCTTAGCGAAACTGGAGAATCACAAGTTATCCTTGAAACTGGAGAAGTGCTGGTTTGATCAACCTCAGATAGACTTTCTCGGACTTGTCATTAGTCAAGATTCCATTCAGATGGAGAAAGGCAAAGTTCAGGCAGTGGTTGATTGGCTGGTTCCTACATGCAAATGCGAACTCCAGCAGTTCTTGGGTTTCATTAACTTTTACCGGCGCTTTGTCCAAGGTTTTGCTAAAATGGCGAAACCTTTAATGGGTCTTACTGGAAAGGTTGAGTGGCAATGGACGGACCAGCAGACATTGGCCTTTCAGGGACTGAAAGACCTTGTGGCAAGGGAGGTAGTCCTCAAAATTCCTGATGACGATGGTCAATTTTGGGTCGAAGTAGACGCGTCTGATTTTGCGATTGGCGGAATTTTGTCCCAACAAAGCAAGGATGGCACATGGTGACCTGTGGCGTTTATTTCAAAGTCGTTAAATGAAGCTGAACGGAACTATGAGATCTATGACAAGGAAATGCTTGCAGTCATGCATGCGTTTTATGAATGGTCTCATTACCTGAAAGGTGCAAAAGAACAGATCGAGGTTTTAACGGATCATCAAAACCTCACATATTTCCGAAAACTGCAGAATCTGAACAGATGACAGGCGCGATGGGTCACCGACTTACAAGAATTCAACTTTGTCATTAAACACCGGTCTGGGAAATCCAACTCAAAAGCGGATTTATTGTCGAGAAGAGCAGGACATGAAAAAGGACAAAAAGACAATGAAGGGGTGATACTCCTGAAGGATCATTTGTTTGTAAGGGTCTATGATGATGATTGGGCAATCAAAGACATCATCAAGGAGATCCAAAAGGTCTCGGCTCGGCAATGGGAAACTCAGGTTCGGCAAGGTATCGAGCAGCAGGACCTGGATTTTAAAATCGAGAAAGGACTAGTTGAATGGAAGGGTCGGATTTACGTCCCAGCGGACGCGCAAATCAGGGGCGATTTGATTCAAATTCATCATTCTTGGGGACATTCAGGGGTGGTCAAAACAGTGGAAAGTCTTACTCGCAACTTCTGGTGGCTGCAAATGCGAAAGGACATTGAGCGCTTTATACGAGGATGTGAAACGTGTCAGAAAGCAAAGCCAGATCGACAGCCAAGGGCAGCACTGCTAAATCCAAATGAAATTCCCAATGCGCCATGGGAGGTGATCTCAGTAGACCTAATTGGACCATTACCGGACTCCAAAGGAAATGACATGATCATGGTCATAGTAGATCGGTTCACAAAGAAAGCTTATTTCCTCCCAACAACATCATCCATTACGTCACAAGGGGTAGCGGTCTTATTTTGGGATAATGTCTTCAGGGAACATGGCTTGCCAAGGAAGGTCATCAGTGATCGAGGACCGCAGTTTGTCTCCAAGTTCATGGACGACCTATATGGGATTTTGGGAATACAAGCTAATAGATCCACGGCTTATCACCCGCAAACCGATGGACAAACAGAACACGTCAATCAGGAAGTCAAGGAATTCTTGACAATGTTTGTCAATCATCGACAGGACAATTGGAGTGATTGGCTTGCAGTAGCCCAATTTTGCCATAATGACCGAGTACATTTGTCTACGGGATTTTCACCATTCTTCATGAACTATGGAAGGCATCCCAACAAGGGGATGAATCCGTTATACCAGCCCAAAACTGTGGTCATGGAGGAACTAGTCAAAGAAATTGAGGATGTTCATGCCAAAGCCAAAACTGCATTGGAAAAAACCGCCGAAGCAATGAAAAAGTGGTGGGATGCTCACAGAACACCAGCACGAGATTACAAACCTGGTGACAAGGTGTACCTCAGCACAGAAAATTTGCCGACGCTTCGAGCAACTAAGAAGCTGGACGGCAAGTTTGTGGGACCCTTGGAAGTGGTTGAGAAAGTTGGCACATCTGCATACCGGTTAAAGATTCCTGCAGCTTGGAAGATCTACAATGTCTTTAATGAAGTACTCTTAAAACCACACACCATCCCAGAATTCCCCAACCAAATCGAGAAGGTTGCCAGACAAAAAGAGGCACAAATGGTAGAGGAATCTGAAGACAATGAGTACGAGGTTGAAGAGGTTATGGACAGCAGAGTTAGTGGGCAGAACGGTGGCAGACTAGAATATTTGGTCAAGTGGAAAAACTACCCAGTGGAAGAATCTACATGGGAACCTGCAGAGAACCTCGCTAATGCTAAGAAAGAGGTTCAGAAGTTCCACAGACAAAATCCAAGTGCTCCTCGACAATTGGCGACCACAGACTTACAGTTTAAAAACTGGCACAATTACACGGATACAAAGGCTCCCAAACGGTTGTTCGGTTGGGAAGATGGCAAATTTGAGCGTGACTACCTCGACAAATTAAAACGGAATTGGCAACGGTGGAAAGGCGACCGCAAACTCATCTACGCTGAACCCGACACGGAAGGGGCGTTCTCAAGAGACCTTGAGCGCGGTGGGCCGGTTAAACCCACACTTGATTCCCCTAAGGCAAACCATCGCATGATATAGCGCTTGGCGCTGAAGCGATTTACGACCAACGCGTGACTTCCCGGGACGTGAAGTCTTAAGGAGGAGGTCATGTTACGATCTGGACTTTTTTCTGTATTTTTCTCTATTTTATTCAGAGGCCTACAGATGTATAACAAGACGCGAGCATATGGCGCGGGACCCCTATCCAGATATGGCGGGAGGATTATATAACCCAGGGTGGCTATACGATCAGGGCTATTAGGGGATATTGGGTGAAACAGCGTTCGCGGGAAGGGACCGGGAGTCTGGGTGAGTCCAGACAGGTCTGGGAGATGGGTCTGGGTCTTGTTGCTGCACGTGCATAGCCTTAGCAGCTGCGCAGACTGTGCGCACAGACCAACGACTCAGGTATATAAGGAGTACGTTCTGTAGGTAGGAGTCCTTAAGACTCTAGATTGTTTCCTCCTTGTAGGTCACAGACTATTGTGTCTAGCTTCGTCTCTACAATCTATTTCTTCTCCGAAGCTTGTGATTGTGTATAAGGATTAGTCCTAACACATGGATCCACATTTCCGCAGACTTCATCACAAAACTACCTGAATCACATGGTCATAATGCGATCCTAGTAGTATGTGATAGAATGTCCAAAATGGCGCACTTCATTCCCACATCAGAGGAAATGTCGGCTCAAGGGTTAGCCACATTATTCAGGGACCATATATGGAAACTCCATGGGCTCCCTGAATCCATAATTTCGGATGGCAGTCCTCAGTTCACCGCACAAATGATGAAGGAGCTGAACCAGATGTTGGGCATCAGTACAGATTTGTCCACAGCATTCCATCCACAAACAAATGGACAGACAGAGTGGATGAATCAGGACTTGGAACAGTACCTGAGAATATTCGTGGATCATAGACAAGAAACGTGGTCTGGATGGTTGGCGATTGCCGAATTTAGCTACAATAACAAAATTCAGACATCCACCAAACAGACCCCATTCTTCGTCAATTATGGCAAACACCCCAGGATGTGAATCGAACCAAGAAGGGAAGGTAACCACCCAGCAGCATCAGAATTTGCACAGAAAATGAAGGAAATTCATGAGGAAACTCAGGCTGCCTTGTTAAAATCACAGGGCAATATGAAGCTGTATGCAGACAGACACCGATCAGATGCACCAGAATACAAAGTTGGGGATAAAGTATGGCTGTCAACCAAAGACTTAAGGTTGACAGGACGACCAACTAGGAAGCTGGTGGAAAGATGGATTGGGCCATACCCAATCAAGAAAATAGTGTCGCCAAATGCAGTGGAGCTAGACCTACCCTTCTCTCAACAGATCCACCCAGTGGTAAATGTATCAAGGATATGCCCTTGGAAAAGACCAATGAGAGGGCAGAAAGCACAACTCCCACTGCCAATTGAGATAGATGGTGAAAAGGAATATGAGGTGGAAGAAATAATAGATGTAAGACTAAAAAGAAATAAAATGGAATACTTGGTTAGGTGGAAAGGATACACCACCAAGCATAACTCCTGGGAACCATTGGACAATTTACAAAACACAAAAAGAAAGATAAAAAACTTTTACAATAGAAACCCCGGAGCCATCAGAAGGCTTGACAAAGCAACCTTCGATAGGTTGACTTTCAGACCATACAAAAACTTCACACAATCCTCAGACAAAATGGTATCCAAGATCGATGTTAATGCAGTAGCACCAGCTGCAAAATGGGAACAAAACTGGCAAAAATGGAAAGGAAAGAAGGGTCTAGACACCCTTACAGAGCCAGGAGATGTGGAAGGGCCATGTCAATGTAACATGTGCCTACGTCAATCGCATGATATAGCACCTCACACTGAAACGATTGAGGACCTTACCCCACCTTCACACCCACTCTCACCCATCATCAAAGAACTAGAGGAATCATCCATGATAGAGCGCGATGTGCTGAAGGATGATGACAAAGTTTAAATTTGTCTGGAAGCCAAAACCTAAAAAGGGGGTACTGTCATGACCAACTGAGAAGCTTCGGCTTTTTCACTAAGACATTTCCCTTTTATTATTTATTTTCTTCCTATTATATAACCACATGCTGACTAAGCAGGTGCCTATCACTTAGCGCTTAGATAAAGTAGTAGATAAAATACTGGAGTATGGCACTGATGACTCATTACCATTACTACATGTGCAGTTGTCTTATTCATACACATACTATATTTAGAGTAGGGCTTAGGGTAGTGCACAGACCACCTGTCATAGTATATAAAGAGTGCAATCCAGCACCCAGAGTCCTCAGTTGAGTTCTCTTGGGTTTCCCCTCCTTCCTCTCCTCCTCCTGTCTTGTCTGCTACTTGGGGCTCTTAGGCGTCATGCCGAGGGAGTCTTGATAAAAATCCCTCAGAAGCTGAGGGATGTTGCAGCAGGGGACCAGAGCAGAAGGGGGCTCAACACTAGAGGCAGAGATAGGTGGGGGCAGCAAGGGCATGTGAATAGACACAGCAATGCCCAGGGTGACAGCACGAGAAGGTGGCCTAGAGAAGACCGGTGAACAAGCAGCAGCAGAAGGACGAGGGTCCACAGGGGCAGTGAGGCATAGTAAATCCTGGTCCATAGCCAAGAGAGCCGCATGGGAATTAGTAAAGATAGGGGCTTCATGAGAGCAGAGGGGGTTGCTGCAGGCCAAATCGCAGGTGGAACACCACCCCATGTGTTGGCACAGGCCACTGTATTGAAGTTCCAGGCACATGTCACATGTCTGGAACAGGTGCTGCCTTGTGTCAGACATGAGGTCAGCCAAAGGGTGACCCGACATGGGGCCCACCACATTGGCAGGTTGCATCAAAGAATAAGCGTCCAGAAGGGGAGGCAAGACAGAGGAAAACGAGGGCTGCAGTGGGCAGGAGGGATGGGGAGCAACAGGCAAGGTCGGGTGGGGTTTTGGAGCCATGGGTACTCTACAAGAGAGAACCACAGAAGAAGGGGGATCATGGGAGGAGGGCAAAGAACCAAGTGGAGTAGGGGCTCAACACCAAGAGTTAGAGAGAAGTGAATGCTTCAGAAGGTAGTACACTAGAGTGTATACGATGTGCTCTGCCAGACCAAATCATGGGAAAACCAAGAGATGGTGGTGGTAAGAGGACAAGAAGCAATGCATATCGTAACACTTGTGTATGATTGGCAATGCAGTCAGAGGGCTGCCTGTCTCACATCAACTTCTCCTTGTCTGCTCCTGCATCTGGCCCATTTTGTCCTATGGCCTAGCTCTCTGGTACCGTCTCGAAGGTTGGGGTGTTCAACACCTGTTAAAGCCCCTCAAAACTGCCCAGCAGCATGCCCTGATCTGGGCTAGTGGTGCTTTCTCCACCACCCCGGGTGGTGCTCTGGAATTCCTTACAGGCGTCTGGTACAGTTTTCTTTTCCCTTTGTTAATGGACTACATTTACTTGTTACCAACCCATAGTTACACTTGGACGTTATCTCCTTAATAGCTACCTTCACCTTTCCTTTCTTAGATAGCTATGTTCTTTCCCCTTTAGTTTCTATTGTTCTCTTAACGTATATAAACCCCTCTCATGTACTGTAGTTCTTTAGTTCCAACTTAGTCGAATCCTATCCATAACTTGAACGCTCTTTTGCTCGTTGCCTCAACTGCTCTCCTCGCTCTCTCTCTAGCCTTTGTCATTGTCAGACTTAGTGCCTAGAATCCTTGTCCAGTGATTGGGAACAGACCGAGACTCTGTTTGTCACTATAGACTTGGACACTGAATGACGTTGTGGACATCGACTGTAACATAAGTTGGAACTCAGGACTAGCTCAGGGTATCATCCCTAGCCGACACCATTGAGACCCGCAGCTCTCAGGAACAACCCCTGAATGGATCCGTCACCTATAAGGGGAAGTACTACCTCGGACAAAGAGAAGTTTTTCTTTACCAACAAACCTGGTACTTTGTTACAGAAGGACGGAAACGAAATGAACCAGTCCCAGACAGATATTTTTCAGGAGACTTCTACTCAGGAGCCTTTGAATTCGACTTACCCGATCAAATCTACCTAGACTGGGGTAGTGAAGTACAAGGAGAACCGCTTTACCTTGTCAAGGAACCAGAAAACAAACCAGGAAGAACCCTCTACAGAGAATTCTTTGGAGACAGCAATCGACACGGAATCACAGCTAGCCTTTTAGCAGAGTGGGAGGAATTACTACGAATTGAACAAGCCAAGCTTGAGGAAAACCATTTGATACAGATTACTCGAAACAAGGACCACCCCCATCTCTGAAACCCAGAACTCCGAGTAGAACCCAGATGAAAAAGAAAGTCAGATACGCGCTTGCATGCATGGGACCAGAACTAGACGACTGGAAAACTATTATTTGAAGCAAATTGAACAACAACAGAGGCAGTGCCACAGCCACATTCAAATGGAGCAACTATGAAGCATTTGAAACACATTTCATCAATGACTGGGGAGAAGTCAACAGCACCCTTCAAGCCCTGAACAATCTATCCAAATTAAGAGTTGGAAACGGCGTTTCAGTCCCAGAATATATTAGGAAATTTTGCATGGACATAGGAACCTCCAGGCTCACTGGAATACCCACACAATTGCAGGCATTCATCAAAGGATTACCCTTAGAACTTGCTAGGATGATCTTACAAGACCAAAGGAAGATCAAAACAATGCAAGAAGCCTATGATAAGGCTGAGGATCACCATAATGCCTGGGACATGACAGGACAGGGAAACAGGAGGACCAATGATGGATCTGGAACATGTTTCAGTCAAAACAATAATCGATCTGGAACAATCAGGGCTATTAATACAACAGCCCCTGGACGACTGACAGATGATCAAAAAGAAGAGTACCGAAAGACTGGAAAGTGTTTCAGATGTGGAACACAGGGACACATCTCCAGGAACTGCCCGAAACGCAATGATGCATCTTCATCCAGGTCTTCTTACCAGAATAAGGCTGTCCGTTCCGTCACCGAGGAACAACAGAAGGAAGAAGACGAACCAGCAAAGAAGATTAGAGCTATCTTTTCAGTGATGTCTACTGAAGAGAAGAATGCCCTCTTAAACAAATTCAAAAACGAGGGTTTTTAGTTAGGAAGTGTCACTCAGTGGTTGGCCCTTCCTTATTATCGAGATCTGAACAGTTAGCACTTGATTCTGTAATAGTATTATCCAACAATGACAAGCACATTTTGTTAACTATCAAATCGACCAATTTACCCACTGGAACATCTGCCCTAATCGATTGTGGAGCAGAAGGAAACTTTGTAGACGAGGGAGCAGTGAAGGAGCTCAGGAAAGAACAACTTAAGAAACCAATTAAAGTCAGAAACGCAGATGGAACAGTAAATGTGAAAGGAATGATCACACATCGGACCAAGATATGCTACATGATTGAAGGACAGCAATTTATCAATTGGTTCTGGATCACTAAGCTAGGCGATCAACAAATAATTTTAGGAATACCCTGGTTAGAAGAAAATAACCTGATCATCAACTGGCAAGAGAAATCTCTGAAAATTGGAGATCTGGACACATCACCAAAAGCAATCTGGCAATTAGCCCTCGACTCTCAGCAATGGGGCAAAGATGACTATTGGATTAGAGTTAAAACATTGGCATCACAAGAACTAGAACACAGGCTAAAGAAGGACGAACCATCTACTGCTCTACCGACAGAATATGAGCAATGGCGCACCATCTTCGACAAAAAGGCATCAGAACGCTTCCCATCCAGTCGACCATGGGATCATGCAATCAACACAAAGGAAGACTTTGTCCCAAAGGCTAGTAAACCCTATCCTCTATCCGTCAAAGAACAGGGATTGTTAGACGAATGGATTGATGAACAACTCAAGAAAGGGTACATTAAACCATCTACATCACCGCAGGCATCACCGTTCTTCTTTGTAGCAAAGAAAGAAAGTGGAGCACTCCGACCCTGTCAGGATTATCAATACCTCAACAAATGGACCGTCAAAAATGCATATCCCCTTCCCTTAGTTTCTGATCTCATGACTAAACTACGAGGCGCCAAGTATTTCACCAAACTAGACCTCCGATGGGGATACAACAATGTTCGCATCAAAAAGGGAGACAAATGGAAAGCAGCCTTTATTACCAATCGAGGACTCTATGAACCAACAGTGATGTTCTTTGGATTATGCAACTCACCATCAACCTTTCAAACTATGATGAATGAATATTTTAGGGACATGATCAATGAAGGATGGCTAATCATTTACATGGATGATATGTTAATCTGCACGGAAACACTGGAACAACTGGAAGAACGGACAAAACAAATTTTACAACAATTACAAGATAATGATCTATGCCTGAAATTAGAAAAATGCAAGTTCGCCACACAGGAAGTCGAATTCTTAGGAATGATCATCACCCCTGGATGCATTCAGATGGACCCAATAAAGTTAGCAGGGATTGCCGATTGGCCAGTCCCTACCACAGTCAAACAAGTCCAATCATTCCTCGAATTTGGGAACTTTTACCAAAGCTTCATTGGAAACTTTGCTGCCATCACTAAACCACTCACCAACCTCACTAAGAAAACTGAACCATTCGACTGGACTACTGAACGGAACAATGCCTTTGAGATTCTAAAGAAAAAATTCGCGTCCATGCTGGTATTATTAATGCCAGATCCAATTCAACCCTTTATCCTTCAAACTGACGCATCGAATAAGGCAATAGGAGCAGTGCTGAAACAAGCTGATGAAACGGGAACTTTACACCCTTGTGGATTTATTTCACATGCATTAACACAAACGGAGCAAAACTACCAGATCTATGACCGAGAACTCTTGGCGATCATCAAGGGATTAGCAACTTGGCGACACCTGTTACATGGATCACCCCATACCACCATAGTTCATTGCGATCACAAGAATCTGTCCTACTATCAAACCGCCCAACGCTTGACACCTAGACAAGCTAGATGGTCATCCCTACTATCGGAATTTGATCTACGCATTGAACATGTCCCTGGCACAAAGATGTTTGAGGCAGATGCTCTATCTCGGTGCCCTGATCATATGGGAAATAACAAATCACAAGAAGATGTCATAGTCTTACCGGAGGATTGTTTTATTTGTCTTATTGCAGAAGACCTCATCACTGAAATTCAAAAGGCAATGTCAAAAGAAAATTTTGGACGCATTTTAATTGAGGTTATCACCACGCATCATGCCCCACCGATCAAATCAAACACACAGGATTGGTCTTATACAAACGGAATTGTTCATTATCTCAGCAGAACCTACATCCCTGATCAAGACGAATTACGGACCAAATTGATTAAGGAAACACATGAAGCACAATCATCAGGCCACCCTGGATGATTGAAGACCCTTGAACTCCTTAAACATGATTACTGGTGGCCCGGAATGTTCAAACATGTCAGAGAATGGATAGAAGGATGCGCCCTCTGTCAGCAGATGAAGATTAACACACACCCAAATGTACCTGCCCTTCACCCTATTCCGTCGAAAGCAACCCACCCCTTTCAGCAAGTAACCCTTGATTTCATCACTGATCTACCCCTTTCTGATGGCTTTGACTCGATCCTGGTCACAGTGGACCATGGTCTTACTAAGGGGGTAATTTTCACACCCTGCAAAAAGACAATCGACACTCTAGGCACAGCAGAACTTTACATCTCTGAAATTTTCAAATGGTTTGGCCTACCTGATGTTCTAATCTCGGATTGAGGACCACAGTTCTCCGCAAAAGTATTTCAGGAAATACAAAAAGCACTAGGAATTGACCATAGAATGAGCACAGCCTATCATCCCCAAACCGATGGAGAAACAGAAGTGGCAAGGGCGAAGAATGTGAACATGGTTTCTTGCTACAATGTGAGTCTGGTGTTAGGTGGTGATACTTGAAGGATTTATACATATTCCAGATCACTGATTTCTGTGTCCAAATCTGAGCTTTCTATATCCAGTGGATCTTCAATTGCAGGGTCAGTAAGCAGTTCTTGTTCTTCTATGATGAACCTGGTCAATGAATTCAGGTGTTGAATTCCTGGTGTCATGGTTGGAGTGACTAAAAGTCTCCCAATTCTCCTGACAATGTCTGCTATTATTTCTCTCTGTTCATCGAATAAATACTGGAGGTCATTGATGATATCTTCAATAAGGATATGAGGTCTTCCTGGGATTCTGATTCTTTGTCCGAGTAACCAAATTTGTGTGCTACACTCTCGTGCCTGTTTAGTGATTTCATCAATCTGTTTATATTCTTCTGGACATAGCAATCTTCCATGAACGCTTTTGTAAATGTTGCTGTTCTTAATAGCTAGAAGTTGGTAGACTGGTGGGTCTTCATTATAGTTGGGTAAATTGTTTACTGAGAATTGTAAATCATGGTATTTGGGAAGATAGTTCTGGACAGCTTTGCAAGGGAACTCTGTTGTTCCTGAAGGGTTCTTTTGATGGTCACAATTGAGTCTGGGAATGCAATAGTATCGTGTGATCAACGCCATTGTTTGGATAGGTTTTCCTGATAGGTTCGGTGCTTTAGAGGGGTGTCGGATGGGAAGGTATTGTATGCGGGTGTAGATGGTTTTCTCCTTGAGAGCAATAGTGTATCAAGAGAGTGTTGAACAATTTCGTTTTGTGTAATGATAGTTTTGTTTCAAGATGTGGTGGTTTCTGTATCAAGCCATGGTTCAAAGGCGTCGATGTTGTCGATATTTTGATAGAATATCAGTGGCATTTGCGAGATTGCAAGCAGGTTCCCAAGAATTATCGTTTGATCCGTAACCTTTCCATTTAACTAGGTAATGGTAGCCTGCGCCTCGCTTCCTGTGAGCTAGAATTGCCTCTACCTCGAATTCCTCTTGTCCATTTACAAGATCAGGGGGTGGTTTCACATAGTTCGGGCCATGCACAGTCGTTTCCCTATATGGGGTAAGGAGTGACATATGAAACACAGGGTGAATGTGCCATTGCTTTGGGAGTTTCAGTTTGTATGTCACTGGTCCCATTACTAGTTCGATTTCAAAGGGTCCTTCTCGTTTTGGTGCTAGCTTTCCAGACTGATATGGTATGTGAAGATTTCTGTTCTCAAGCCATACTTTGGTGCCTTTTTCGAACCGTACTGCTTTATCCTGGCGTCGTCTTGCCACTAATTGTCTTGCTAGTTCATGCGCTGCTAGCGCCTCTTCTCTGGCCTTCCTTAAGAACTGAAGGTGTTCCTCTGCTGCTGGTGTAGTCATTCGTGTTGTAGCAGTGGGAAGTGCAACCAGGTCTGTCCCATACATTAGTCTGAATGGGGAAGTTTTGATCGTGTCATGATGTCGGTTATTGTGAGCAAATTCGGCTATTGGGAGAAGTGGTTTCCATAGATGCGCTTCATTGGAGCAGAACATCTGGAGATAGACTTCTAGTTCCTGGTTGACTTGTTCTGTTTCTCCGTCTGTCTGGGGGTGATAGGCTGTGCTCATTCTATGGTCGATCCCTAGTGCTTTTTGTATTTCTTGAAATACTTTTGCAGAGAACTGAGGTCCTCAATCTGAGATTAAAACATCAGGTAAGCCAAACCGTTTGAAGATTTCGGAGATATAGAGTCCTGCAGTGCCTAGAGCGTCAATTGTCTTCTTGCAGGGTGTGAAAATTACCCCCTTTGTAAGACCATGGTCCACCGTGACCAGGATCGAGTCGAAGCCATCGGAAAGGGGTAGATCAGTGATGAAATCAAGGGTTACTTGTTGAAAAGGGCGAGTCGCTTTCGATGGAATCAGGTGAAGGGTGGGTATATTTGGGTGTGTGTTAATCTTCATCTGCTGACAGAGGGCGCATCCTTCTATCCATTCTCTGACATGTTTGAACATTCCGGGCCACCAGTAATCACGTTTAAGGAATTCAAGAGTCTTCAATCATCCAGGGTGGCCTGACGATCATGCTTCATGTGTTTCCTTAATCAATTGCCTTATTCGATGCGTCAGTTTGAAGGATAAAGGGTTGAATTGGATCTGGCATTAATAATACCAGCATGGACGCGAATTTTTTCTTTAGAATCTCAAAGGCATTGTTCCGTTCAGTAGTCCAGTTGAATGGTTCAGTTTTCTTAGTGAGGTCGGTGAGTGGTTTAGTGATGGCAGCAAAGTTTCCAATGAAGCTTTGGTAAAAGTTCCCAAATTCGAGGAATGATTGGACTTGTTTGACTGTGGTAGGGACTGGCCAATCGGCAATCCCTGCTAACTTTATTGGGTCCATCTGAATGCATCCAGGGGTGATGATCATTCCTAAGAATTCGACTTCCTGTGTGGCGAACTTGCATTTTTCTAATTTCAGGAATAGATTGTTATCTTGTAATTGTTGTAAAATTCGTTTTGTCCGTTCTTCCAGTTGTTCCAGTGTTTCCACGCAGATTAACATATCATCCATGTAAATGATTAGCCATCCTTCATTGATCATGTCCCTAAAATATTCATTCATCATAGTTTGAAAGGTTGATGGTGAGTTGCATAATCCAAAGAACATCACTGTTGGTTCATAGAGTCCTCGATTGGTAATAAAGGCTGCTTTCCATTTGTCTCCCTTTTTGATGCGAACATTGTTGTATCCCCATCGGAGGTCTAGTTTGGTGAAATACTTGGCGCCTCGTAGTTTAGTCATGAGATCAGAAACTAAGGGAAGGGGATATGCATTTTTGACGGTCCATTTGTTGAGGTATTGATAATCCTGACAGGGTCGGAGTGCTCCACTTTCTTTCTTTGCTACAAAGAAGAACGGTGATGCCTGCGGTGATGTAGATGGTTTAATGTACCCTTTCTTGAGTTGTTCATCAATCCATTCGTCTAACAATCCCTGTTCTTTGACGGATAGAGGATAGGGTTTACTAGCCTTTGGGACAAAGTCTTCCTTTGTGTTGATTGCATGATCCCATGGTCGACTGGATGGGAAGCGTTCTGATGCCTTTTTGTCGAAGATGGTGCGCCATTGCTCATATTCTGTCGGTAGAGCAGTAGATGGTTCGTCCTTCTTTAGCCTGTGTTCTAGTTCTTGTGATGCCAATGTTTTAACTCTAATCCAATAGTCATCTTTGCCCCATTGCTGAGAGTCGAGGGCTAATTGCCAGATTGCTTTTGGTGATGTGTCCAGATCTCCAATTTTCAGAGATTTCTCTTGCCAGTTGATGATCAGGTTATTTTCTTCTAACCAGGGTATTCCTAAAATTATTTGTTGATCGCCTAGCTTAGTGATCCAGAACCAATTGATAAATTGCTGTCCTTCAATCATGTAGCATATCTTGGTCCGATGTGTGATCATTCCTTTCACATTTACTGTTCCATCTGCGTTTCTGACTTTAATTGGTTTCTTAAGTTGTTCTTTCCTGAGCTCCTTCACTGCTCCCTCGTCTACAAAGTTTCCTTCTGCTCCACAATCGATTAGGGCAGATGTTCCAGTGGGTAAATTGGTCGATTTGATAGTTAACAAAATGTGCTTGTCATTGTTGGATAATACTATTACAGAATCAAGTGCTAACTGTTCAGATCTCGATAATAAGGAAGGGCCAACCACTGAGTGACACTTCCTAACTAAAAACCCTCGTTTTTGAATTTGTTTAAGAGGGCATTCTTCTCTTCAGTAGACATCACTGAAAAGATAGCTCTAATCTTCTTTGCTGGTTCGTCTTCTTCCTTCTGTTGTTCCTCGGTGACGGAACGGACAGCCTTATTCTGGTAAGAAGACCTGGATGAAGATGCATCATTGCGTTTCGGGCAGTTCCTGGAGATGTGTCCCTGTGTTCCACATCTGAAACACTTTCCAGTCTTTCGGTACTCTTCTTTTTGATCATCTGTCAGTCGTCCAGGGGCTGTTGTATTAATAGCCCTGATTGTTCCAGATCGATTATTGTTTTGACTGAAACATGTTCCAGATCCATCATTGGTCCTCCTGTTTCCCTGTCCTGTCATGTCCCAGGCATTATGGTGATCCTCAGCCTTATCATAGGCTTCTTGCATTGTTTTGATCTTCCTTTGGTCTTGTAAGATCATCCTAGCAAGTTCTAAGGGTAATCCTTTGACGAATGCCTGCAATTGTGTGGGTATTCCAGTGAGCCTGGAGGTTCCTATGTCCATGCAAAATTTCCTAATATATTCTGGGACTGAAACGCCGTTTCCAACTCTTAATTTGGATAGATTGTTCAGGGCTTGAAGGGCACTGTTGACTTCTCCCCAGTCATTGATGAAACGTGTTTCAAATGCTTCATAGTTGCTCCATTTGAATGTGGCTGTGGCACTGCCTCTGTTGTTGTTCAATTCGCTTCGAATAATAGTTTTCTAGTTGTCTAGTTCTGGTCCCATGCATGCAAGCGCGTATCTGACTTTCTTTTCATCCTTTCCTTCATAGTTCTGTTTGTTGAGGGTAAAGTAATCCTCAAGCTGTCCTAAAAATGGCCTTGCTTCAATTCGTTTGCCTGTAAAAGGTCGTATGGGCTGCAGTTTGATATCTCCTTTAGAGCTAGCACTGGTTTCAGATGCCATTCTTGGTTCAGGAGTGATCAGTGGTTCAGGGTTAATCAGTGGTTCAGGGGTTGGCATTCTGGTGATCAGTTTCGGTTCTGGAGTAGGGATTCTACTCAGAGTTCTGGGTTTCGGAGATGGGGGTGGTCCTTGTTTCGAGTAATCTGTATCAAATGGGTTTTCCTCAAGCTTGGCTTGTTCAATTCATAGTAATTCCTCCCACTCTGCTAAAAGGCTAGCTGTGATTCCATGTCGGTTGCTGTCTCCAAAGAATTCTCTGTAGAGGGTTCTTCCTGGGTCGTTTTCTGGTTCCTTGACAAGGTAAAGCGGTTCTCCTTGTACTTCACTACCCCAGTCTAGGTAGATTTGATCGGGTAAGTCGAATTCAAAGGCTCCTGAGTAGAAGTCTCCTGAAAAATATCTGTCTGGGACTGGTTTGTTTTGTTTCCATCCTTCTGTAACAAAGTACCAGGTTCGTTGGTAAAGAAAAACTTCTCTTTGTCTGAGGTAGTACTTCCCCTTATAGGTGACGGATCTGTTCGAGGGTCGTTCCTGAGAGCTGCGGGTCTCAATGGTGTCGGCTAGGGATGATACCCTGAGCTAGTCCTGAGTTCCAACTTATGTTACAGTCAATGTCCACAACATCATTCAGCGTCCAAGTCTACAGCAACAAACAGAGTCTCGGTCTGTTCCCAATCACTGGACAAGGATTCTAGGCACTAAGTCTGACAATGACAAAGGCTAGAGAGAGAGCGAGGAGAGCGGTTGAGGCAATGAGCAAAAGAGTGTTCAAGTTATGGATAGGATTCGACTAAGTTGGAACTAAAGAACTACGGTACATGAGAGGGGTTTATATACATTAAGAGAACAATAGAAACTAAAGGGGAAAGAACATAGCTATCTAAGAAAGGAAAGGTGAAGGTAGCTATTAAGGAGATAACGTCCAAGTGTAACTATGGGTTGGTAACAAGTAAATGTAGTCCGTTAACAAAGGGAAAAGAAAACTGTAACAGAACCGGAGGAGCAGGTGGTGTACCCTCGAAGAATATTGCAGGACGTTACCAATGTTAATATTCAACAAAGATCACCAGTTGAGCAGGTGTGGGGTGAACACAAATTTAGCATCAGATGGCTGGATGATGTTCCCCAATACGAGATCAACGTGAAAGACTGGATCAGTCGTGTACAACAGTGGGACAGTTATGCACTCCCACAACAAGGACGTCTGGACATATCACCAGAGACACCAGGGTACTGCTACCTATGGCTGTTCAAGCCGCAGTACTGGTCAAGTTTCGCATGGAAGGCAAACCCTTCATGGGTAGAGATATCCCTCTATGAAAAGGATATGCGAAACCTGGATATTCAGGTGTCGGTGTCATATGACTGACAGCAACAAATCTACCATGTAGAAAAAGATGAGGAGTGGGGCTCCCCAGTGCACGAAGTATGGAGATGGTTTGGACCCGACCACCGAAGAGTGGGATTCACGGTCACCAACGCATTTATGTCGGCAGTCCTCATGCTAGTAACCGCCCACATAGCAGTCTTTGGAACCACAGCAGAAAATGCAACCTGGGAGGGACGATCAGAGAACGATTGCAGAAACAGAGTCCAACCATTTGCAGAAGGGATCAGTACAGTAGCAGAGACACTATTTCGACCACCCCGGGAGGAGACTGCTCCAACTGTTAAGCTGGATATGCCAGATTACTACGAAGGACAACCAGAACTAATCGCCAACTGGTTGAGAAGTATGGCCATTTACTTTCAGTTGACCAAGCAAAGAACGGTATCACAGCAAGTGACAATGTCACTTCAGCGTATCCGGGGTGGCTCAGCCAACCGCGCAGGGAACTGGGCAGGAGTCAAACTTCAACAGATACTGGAGAATGTGTTGGAGCGAGAAGAGCAGAAGGCATTAGAAACCTGGAGAGCAGGGACCACCCTAACACAAGAATGACATGGAATAGTCTTGTTACTAGACGGAGTGGAGGTACACAAGCCACCTTTTACAAGCTGGCAGGAATTTGACACGGAAGCATGCGAGTTCTTCCTGACAACAGAAACCCAGGATGATGCAATTCGCGAAATCCAGGGGTTGCAGCAGGGGAAGCACAATGTGGAGGACTACATTGTTGACTTCAGAGGATTGGCCCCAACTCACAGGTTACAACAAGATCATGCTTATTGTGCAATTCAGGAGAGGATTACATCCCCAGCTAGGGCTGAGGATTGTAGAAACAGGAGCACCAGGAGATGGGACCATTACAGGGGATTTAGAAAAATGGTACACAAAGGCGATGGAATTAAACAAGGCTTGGTGGGATGCCAAGAAGTTTTATAATGTGAATCCAGGGCAAGGGTCACACCAACCCCCGGCATTGACAGCGAGGACGCAGGGTACCCAAAACAGGGTTTCACCAACTCCTGCGACTCGGACTGGTGGAGCAACGCAAGGTCCACCACCAGCAGCTATGACGTCAAGCGCCAGGGACCCCAACACCATGGACATAGATAGAAAGAAGAGCACAATTGTGTGCTATAACTGCAGGAAGACAGGACATATCAGCAGAGAGTGCAAAAGTCCCAAGAACTGGAAGGGAAAAACGCGAGTAAGAGAAATGGGATGGAAGGAGTGGCTTGACGATGCCACTGAAGATGACAAGAAGGCCATTAGTGAGGCCTTGGGTTTTTGAAGCAGCCAACTGGAAACCATTCCAACCGGAAGGCCTGTAGTTCTAGTTCGAATTCATGTAATAATAGCCATGCAATCCAATCTTCTAAGTTAAATTGCATTGACTATGAATTAAGGACAATAAAATTAAGGAATGAGCCCGTTACAATGGGAAAAGATTGCTTGAGGCCCTGGCAGACTCCATGGATGGTGAGGCACATATGGGAATGACCCATGGCCCAAGCCCTTCAAACTCTTCGATCCTGGAGTCACGACTCCAGGAAGGGGGAGGTAACAGAAGGTCTGGTACAGGATCTAAATAGCACAATGGAGGTACAAGCGGCCTGGTACTTGAACCACTTAAGGAATAAACCTAAGCAGGTGATAGGAACTGGGAAAAGACAACTAAACGTACCCATGATGGTTACTGATGTCACAACAGGACAATCCATTACAATATCGGCTTTGTTGGACTCGGGGTGTATGGGTTTGTGCATTAACAGGAATTTCGTGAAGCGGAATAACCTCAACATGAGAAAACTCCCCCACCCGATTCCTGTGTACAATGCCAATGGGTCAGAGAACATCGACGGGCGTTTGTCAGAAATGGTGCAGTTGAAGGTGAAAATCAACACGCACAAGGAGACTTGGGAATTCGGTGTCTCAAACCTCGGAAAGACGGATCTGTTCCTAGGGCACAACTGGTTAAAATTTCATAATCCAGACGTCAATTGGAGTAAGAACATACTCTGATTCAGTTGTTGCCCAGGCGCATGCTATCCAGACTCGAAAACTCAGGAGCCCGAGGACAAAGACACTGAGGAGGAGCAAGAAGTAGATGGCGTGCATTGGGATGAGGGGGATCGACTGTTGGCAGTACAAAGGGAAGATGTAGACTCGGAATGGATCAGGGCCTACGAATCCATGGCAACTAAAATTGCTGCCAAGAATAAGATTACCCGGACTTTGGAAGAGGTTGTACCTAAACATTATTTGGGTTACCAGAAGGTCTTTGAGAAGCAGACCTTTGATGAATTACCGCCACGTCGACCTTGGGATCATGCAATTGAATTGGTACCTGGTGCCAAGATGTTAGATTGCAAGATATACCCCCTAAGCCATGTTGAACAGGAGGAATTGGAGAAATTCCTCAAAGACAATTTAGAAATGGGGCATATCTGGTTGAGCAAATTGGCAATGGTGTCACCATTCTTCTTTGTTAAGAAAAAGGATGGTTCACTCAGACCAGTACAGGATTATCGTAAGCTTAATGAGATGACCATTAAGAATCGGTATCCATTGCCGCTCATCTCCGAGCTTGTCAATAAACTGTCGCATGCGAAGGTTTTCTCAAAAATGGATATCCGGTGGGGATATAACAACGTTCGTATTAAGGATGGTGATGAACACAAAGCAGCTTTTCGGACCAATCGGGGCCTCTTTGAACCTCTGGTCATGTTCTTTGGTCTCACCAACTCTCCAGCGATGTTCCAAACTATGATGAACGACATTTTCAGGGAAGAAATCACTGAAGGATGGGTCGTGATTTACATGGATGACATCTTAGTGTTCTCAAAGGATCAATGGGGTCACACCATTCATGTGAATCGGATACTGGCAAAGTTGCAGGAGCACAAGCTGTCACTGAAACCAGAGAAATGCTGGTTCAACAAATCCACCATTGAGTTTTTGGGATTGATCATTTCCCATGATTCAATTAGTATGGACAAGGTCAAGGTTAAAGCCATTGTTGAATGGCCTGTCCCAACTTGCAAGAAACATGTCCAACAGTTTCTTGGGTTTGTCAACTTCTACTGTCGCTTCATAAAGGGCTTTGCTTCTATCTCTAAGCCGTTAACCCTACTTACAGGTAACAATGAGTGGCAGTGAACTCTGGACCAACAACGTGCCTTTGATGGTCTTAAGCAGTGTATAGCAGATGAAGTCGTGTTGGCCATTCCTGCGGATGAAGGGCAATTCCGAGTCAAGATGGATACCTCGTCAAATGGAAAGGATTCCCTGTCAAAGAGTCCACCTGGGAACCAGTTAAGAATTTGGACAATGCAGGAGAAGCGATTCAGGAGTTTCATCAGAAACACCCTAATGCTCCTGCTTCTAGGAGGTTACCACGGGATGCTTTTTGATGGTATCAAAACCATACCAGTACACATGTCCCAAAATGGTTGTTCAGCTGGAAAGATGGCAGGTTCGAATGTGACTACTGGGAATGTTTGGAGCGCAAATGGTGCAAATGGAAAGGCGATCGTGCGGCACTCTATTCTCTCCTGGACGACGACCTCAATATGGTTTGTGTGGAACCGAACCCTCAAGGGGGGGGGTAATGTTATGATTCGATGGTTTCATGTCACAACGGGTGACATGCATGATGGACAGGTGCCCATGGTAGCGCCCTAGCTTACATCAGCGGGGCATGTGGATAAGGGGAGGCGGACATGAGGGGGCCAGGAGGCGAGAGGTATATAGTTGTAGTTAGAGCCTGAGAACCCCCAGGCTCTTGATAGTCACTGTCGTAGACAGCACTACAGAGTTTCTCTTTTCTTTCTCATTGTTTCTCTGGTTGTGCGACCTGGTCTACCGACCTCGTAACATTACCCAACAAACCTGATTTGTTATTTTTGGTATAATTACCAAAAGCAATCCTTCCAGGGGCTGTGACAGCTATCTCCCTCCCTGTCCTTGAGACAGGGTTGTCAAGGGGAAGGGTCACCAGGTCTGTGAGCAGACGGGGCCCATAACCTGTCAAAGCAGAGCATGACAGGGGTGCAGTAGAATGGGTAGAGCTGGTGAGTAAATACTCACTTGTAGCTGTAGTTTAGTCACTTAGGTCCACTTGTGGTGATCACCTAGTAGAGCAGAGAACTGAACTGTAGATTGATGGCTACATACACAGGTATATATACTATCTATCTACATGCATGAGGTCAGCAATATTAGTATTGCTGACTGATGATTTATATTGCGCTTGGTAATGCGCAGTCATTGCTGTGTTCAATGCTGTGTGAAACACAGCATTGCACAGTCGTGCACATGGTGCATTTATTGTCTGAGTATGACATGTGTCAAACTCTATAATATCTGTCCAACTCTATAATATCTGTCAAAGATACTTTTTGTCCCATCACGATATTATCTACAAGGGGAATGGACTATTCTGGAACAGATAAGATAAGATCAGTTAAGATCAGAATGATCCGAAATGTTATCACAATCTCTACAGATTGTTTCAACAGTGATAAGCCATGGATCTGTTAGCCTGTATTCCTAGGATCCCATACAGATCATCCATGAACTTAGAGACAAACTGCGGTCCTTGATTGCTGATAACCTTTCTTGGCAAACTGTGTTCCCAGAAGATGTTGTCCCTGAACAGAACAGCTACTCCTTGCGAAGTAATTGAGGATGTTGTTGGAAGGAAGTACACCTTTTTTGTAAACTGATCCACCATGACCATGATCATGTCATTACCCTTTGAGTCTGGTAATGGTCCAATCAAATCTACCAAGACCACTTCCCATGGTGCATCAGGGATTTCATTTGGGATTAGTGGTGCTGCCCTTGGCTGTTGGTTTGGTTTTGCCTTTTGACACATTTCACATCTGTGTATAAAGTGCTTGATGTCCTTCCACATTTGCGGCCACCAAAAGTTATGGGTGAGACTCTCCACAGTCTTAGCTACCCCTGAATGCCCCCAGGAATGGTGAATTTGAATCAAGTTGCCCCTGATTCATGCATCTGCCGGAATGTAAATCCGACCCTTCCACTCAACCAACCCTTTCTCAATTCTAAAGTCAGGGTCCTGCTGCTCAATGCCTTGTCAAACCTGAGTTTCCCATTGCCGAGCTGAGACTTTCTGGATTGCTTTGATGATGTCTTCAATTGCCTGATCATCATCATAGATCCTTACAAACAAGTGATCCTTTGTTATCATTCTGTCCTTTTTCATGCCCTGCTCTTCTTGACAATAGATCTGCTTTTGAGTTAGACTTTCCAGATCGGTGTTTAATGACGAAGTTGAATTCCTGCAAGTCTGTGACCCATTGTGCCTGCTGTCTATTTAAGTTTTGTGGTTTTCGGAAATACATGAGGTTTTGATGATCCGTTAGAACCTCGATCTGCTCCTTTGCACCTTTGAGGTAGTGAGACCATTCATAGAATGCATGCATGACTGCAAGCATTTCCTTATCATAGATCTCATAGTTCCATTCTGCCTCATTTAACAATTTAGAGATGAAAGCCACAGGCCTCCATATACTGTCCTTGCTCTGCTGAGACAAAATTCCACCAATTGCAAAGTCAGATGCATCTACTTCAATGCAAAATTGACCATTGTCATCGGCAATTTTGAGGACTACCTCCCTTGCCACAAGGTCTTTCAGTCCCTGAAAGGCCAAGGTCTGCGGTTCCATCCAGTTCCACTCAACCTTTCCAGTAAGACCCGTTAAAGGTTTTGCCGTTTTAGCAAACCCTGGTACAAAATGCTGATAAAAGTTGACAAAACCCAAAAACTGCTGTAGTTTGCATTTGCAAGTAGGGGTCAGCCAGTCAACCACAGCCTGGACTTTGCCTTTTTCCATTTGGATAGAATCTTGACTGATAACTAGTCCTAGGAAATCGATCTGAGGTTGATCAAACCAACATTTCTCCGGTTTTAATGACAATTTGTGATTTTCCAGTTTTGCTAGGATGTGATTAACATGCATCGTGTGTGCATCCTGTGACTGGGAAAACACCAAGATGTCATCCATATAAATGACAACCCATCCCTCAGTGATTTCTTGTCTAAAGATGTTGTTCATCATTGTCTGAAACATTGCTGGGGAATTGCAGAGACCAAAGAACATAACCAGAGGTTCAAACAATCCTCAATGAGTTTTGAAGGCTGCTTTCCATTCATCGCCTTCTTTAATCCGAATGTTGTTATATCCCCATCAAATGTCCATTTTTGAAAACACCTTGGCCTTTGATAGCCAATCAATTAATTCTCTGATCAGGGGCAGTGAATACCAGTTTTTCCTTGTGATGTCATTCAATTTTTGGTAATCCTGCACTGGTCTCAGTTTACCATCCTTCTTTTTGACAAAGAAGAATGGTGATGCTTGTTTGGAGGTACTTGGTCTTATCTGTCTGGACTTTAGGTTTTCCTCAAGGAATTTGTCTAACTGTTCCCATTCTTCTTTATTTAACAGATATACTTTGCAATCCATTGGCTGTCCTCCTGGAATAAATTCGATGGCATGATCCCACAGCTGCCTCAGTGGTAGTTTGTCAAAAGTTTCTTTCTCAAATACCTTTTGATATTTGAGATAATGCCCTGGTATGGTTTCCTCTAGAGACCGCTTTTTACTAGCCAATGCCTCTTTTGCCGCAATGTCCATTGAGAGTGGTCGTAGCTTTAACTCTCCTGGTCCTATATGCACAGCAAGCAGACATTCCCCATCTTTTAAGGATTCGGTTTCTTCTACCTCCTCCTCAGGTTCGCTCACACTGGATTGATTCCAACACGTTCCTGGACACTGACTAAAAGTCACTTCCTGCTTTTTCCAGTTCATACTCAGATTGTGCAGCTGTAGCCAATCATGCCCCAGGAACAAGTCCGTTTTTCCCAGGTGTGCTACACAACAGTCCATTACTTCTTCGTGGTCTCCAATTCGTAATTTAAACTGGACCATATACTCGATATTACCCATAGTATTTCGAGTTCCATCTGCATTGTAGACTGGCACTGGTTGCATGAGGCGTTGCTTGTTCATCTGGTGTTTTTCCACAAACTCATCATTAATGCATGATCCTGTGCATCCAGAGTCAACTAAAGCTATGACAGGAATTGTGGATCCTGTGTCCATAGTGGTTATTATCCCTTTTAGGTTCATTTCTTTTCCCTGAAGCTTTAACAATTTGTTGTCACAACTGTGCCAAGTTCCACATTGCTTCTGATTCTGATTGTTGGTTCAGTTCCTTCAGCAATTGCAGTGTCACTTCAGACAAACGTTTCTCATGAACCCATCCTTTTAAACAATCCATAGCAATGGTTTCATTTTGCTGCCATATCCATCTCATTACCCAAGCAGGGGTCCACTGCTTGATTCTGGGTTTTGCACTCACACTTAGGTTACAAATTCGATGAATATGAGAAGAATATTCATATAACAAATCTTGTACATTTACACAAGAGTCATTGTTTGATTTCAAAACTCTATTAGCCAGCAGCGCTGAGCGCTCGCCTACTGGCTTTCGCCAAAACCCTTTTCTTTTCTGAGTTCTTTCCATTGCTCCTTGGTGAGCTCCTTGATCCGTACTTCTCTTGCCTTCCATTAAGGCTTTTTTGGGTTGGGACATTCTCATGCCAAATGTCCTTTGTTACCACAGTTATACATAGCAATTGCCACTGAATTTTTGTTGAGACTTGTTCACATCCATTGCATTGGGATCTTTGGACATAGTCGGCATGCTTATTGAAACTGATTTGGTTTGCTATCCTTAGCAACCGGTCTTTCCTTATATGCACCTTTTTGCTTATCAGGTCCATATGCTTCTGTCACCTTATGATATGCTCATGCCAATTCTATCACCCAATCCTGAATCTGCTTCAGGGTCGCATCCTCTCCCAGGTTTCCATGTCAGATCAGGTCTCGTCCTAGTGCTGGGTTGATGTTTTGCTTAAACAGAGAAATTAATGCTCTGTTATCCCATCTGACCAGTGGTACTAATGCATTGAATCTAACCACATGATCCTCAATCATAATGTTGCCTTGTCTTAATGTTAGGATGGCATTGGTGGCTTTCTCCCGAGTTTCAGTGGACATGAAAAACTCATGCATCTGATTCATAAAGTCTGTCCAGCTTGTAAAAGGAAATGAATGTTCCAAGGGTTCTCAGAGAACATGTCCATTTTCCATTACTGCTCCTTGATTAAGTTCTTCCCATGACAGATTGTTGGGCCACCCCAATGTAGTGATCTTGTCTTGGTATTCCTGATTGGCATCTTGTACTGCTTTTAGTTTTACACCAGCCCAGTCACCTGCTCTATTGTCCTTTCCTTTTCTGATTTGATAAAGACAAATGGAGATTTTTCGGTCCAACTGGATTTCTCTGGCTAACAAAAAGTATGTCTGCATTTGCCACAGCCATCCATCAACCATTTGGGGATCTCCTTTGTAGTAATCAGGCATCTCGGCCTTAGTAAGGGGCGTGGGTTCTCGAACTGGATTGGTTCGACAGTACTCATTAATTATTCCTGCTACCACCTGGCCAATCGAGGCAAGAGTTTCTTCTCATAGCTGCTGTTGTCAATGAATCGCATCATTTTGTGCTGCTACTTGCACTGGAGTGAATCCTGCAGGGGCTGGAGTTTCATCATCCTCTTGCCAGACTGTTTGCCATCCCATTAAGGCATTATACAGATTTCCAAGTATAGCACCTGTCATCCTAAAAGCACCTAACATTTTGTTTCCAGATCCTGTTTGTTCCAAAAAGAACATATATCTCCAAGCTTGGAGCCCATCCATGCAAGGTTCCACATGGTAACAGTTATTGACTCCCTGAGTGGGTCTAATGGTGATCTGCACTCTGGTGTTTCTTAATCTGGGATCCCATGATACCAATTCAAATATCTGGGGATAGGTGGGCCAATTGTATTGATTCCAATGCTGTTCTTTGATCATACTGAGATAACAGTATCCAGGGATATCAGGATAAACAGAAAAGTTACTATATTGGTGATGAACTTCCACCACTCCTTCTATATTTCCATTTAGGGCATGCATTAACCGATTTCGTTCTTTGGTAGTCAATACCAGGCCATTGTGTTTCAATGTGTAGATATTGAAACTGATCAACAGTAATTCAATATTTGATGGTGTATTGAACAGCACCTCCCATATTGCCGACCCTGGTTCTAACTGGTTTAGGATGTCTTCCAGGGTTTTCCTTACCCTGGCAATCTGTTGTTCCAGTTCCCTGAACTGGCGCTTTTGTAACAATTGTTCGTGGTGTATTTTTAGTAGCTCCTGCCACACATCCTCCTGTTCCTTGATGGCCGCTTCTTCAGTGCACCATGCCACTAGTTTTTCCTGACATTTCAGTTCCTTTTGAAGATGTCTTTGCTTCTTTTGCCAGTGCTGCCATGCTCTGACATGTGCGTCACGAGGTCGGTTATTGGTCTGCACCTCCTTGTTTGATTTGACAGGTAATTTCTTTGTTGCACACCCCTGTGCCCATTCAATCAAGAAAATGATCCTGATTTCTTCAAGGGTCATGCTGGCCCTTGGCAGTACATAGTTGAATAGCCCAGCCATTCCGATTGTATTTTGATCTTTCTTAGATCCATGATTCCAATGATGCCTCAAGTAGAGGGATGTCACCTGTTCTTCCATAGTAGTACTTCCTAATACTACCACTGTCTGATGCAGTCAATAATGCACCTGCACTCGAATCTTTGATTTAGTTCCAACAAATGACCCAGATGTGTGGTGCCTGGGGCTTCACTGAGATGTCCTTGTGCTCAGATCAATAGATCTGATACATGATTGGTATTCTCAGACTGTTCTCCTTACTACACAACACACAAATGGATTGTCTTCAGGAGTTCTGCTCCCTTTTCCACAGTACTAGTGCTGGTGCCTGCAAGACCCTGCCTGGTCGACTACAGCGTGCTCCAAGCTCTTGTCTAATACTGTTTTGTTGCCAGTAGCCAATTGGCTGTAGTCACCCTACAATGGTAGAATGAGGCTATCTGCTGTCGATGTCGATGTTGATGTCACCTAGATTCCTCGAGGCTGTCTGTAGACATGTGCTGTAACATGTACAGAGTCAGATGATTTGTCGAAAAACTGAAACTCTCTTGGTCACTATCCACGACAACAAGCAAGACTTGCTCCGCACTATGACCAATGACGAAGGGTGTGATGTAGAAGACTCTAGATTATGTTAGGACTAATCCTTATACACAATCACAAGCTTCAGAGAAGAAATAGAATAGAGACGAAGCTAATAGATACAGTAGTCTGCAACCTACAAGGAGGAAACAATCTAGAGTCTTAAGGACTCCTACCTACAGAATGCACACCTTATATACCTGAGTCGCTGGTCTGTGCGCACAGTCTGCGCAGCTGCTAAGGCTATGCACATGCAGCAACAAGACCCAGACCCATCTCCCAGACTCCCAGTCCCTTCCCACAAACACTGTTTCACCCAATATCCCCTAATAGCCTTGATTGTATAGCCACCCTGGGTTATATAATCCTCCTGCCATATCTGGATAGGGGTCCCTCACTGTATGCTTGCATCCCATTATATGTCTGTAGGCCTCTGAATAAACTAGAGAAAAATGAAGAAAAAGTCCATATCATAACAAAGGACGTCACGCTCCTCAAACCAGACTTTTTCAGGATTGCTGCACTATGTCATGGGCACGTATTCATTCATAGCTCAGAAAAAGAGCTATTGAACAAAATCTGATGCTCAGAAGCACGTGACAAAGCTGTAGTAAAAGCAGTAGAGGCAATGAAAAAAGCTGGTGTTAAAACCTTAAACACTCGAGAATGGGAAATGGAACAAGGACTTATCCTCTGGCAAGGAAAAGTCTATGTACCAAAAGACAAAAAATTGTGGATGGAGATAGTCTGCTTACATCATGATACACCTATTGCTGGACATGGGGGACAGTGGAAGACGATTGAACTCGTCACAAGAAACTACTGGTGGCCTGGAATCACCAGATTCATTAAAAAATATGTCAGTGGATGTGATAAATGTCAATGAAATAAGAACTTTCCTGAGCCACCAGCTGGGAAGTTAATGCCAAACTCAGCACCAGCTCAGCCATGGACACATATCTTGGCAGACTTCATTACAAAATTACCAGAATCGCATGGTCACAACACAATCTTAGTAGTATGTGACAGAATGTCTAAAATGGCACATTTCATCCCCATGTCAGAAGAAACCTCGGCCCAAGGGCTAGCCACTCTATTCAGGGACCATGTATGGAAACTTCATGGACTCCCTGAATCCATAATCTCAGATTGTGGTCCACAGTTCACTGCACAAATGATGAAGGAGCTGAATCAAATGCTGGGCATCAGTACAGACTTGTCCATGGCTTTCCATCCACAAACAGATGGACAAACAGAAAGAATGAATCAGGACTTAGAACAGTACCTGAGAATTTTTGTAGACCATAGACAAGAGACATGGTCTGGATGATTGGCAATTGCTGAATTCAGTTACAATAATAAAATTCA